>BSUD01000006.1:52244500-52329471 GCA_033239045.1 Fagopyrum esculentum | reverse complement strand
AAATCTCCTGCTCTACCAATCTTGCTTTTTATTGGAGAAAATACACAAAACCATCATCAACAATCACTATTTTGTAAGAAATTGTCATTTATAAAATTTTTAACATAAAATTACCCTAAATATTTTATCAATTTCTAATTAAACAGGCATTATAAAAAAGTTTTGGCAAAAATCATCCTTAATTAAATTAAATGTTTGCAATTAACAATCAAATTACATCAAATGATTTAGAATTGAAGGTAAATTCCATTATTAATGTTAATATCACAATTAAGTTTCGTCGTTTGGTTAAGTATTACGATTTATAATAAAAAATAATATAACTTATTATCCATGTAGCAAAATTTAGCCATATTTTAAAAATTACTAACTTGTACACGAATTTTCACCTAATAAACCAAATTCGAAAAAATTACGGGAAAACCTAAACCTACATATGTATTCTTACCCGAATTTGTTTGCAGTGACCAACAACGGAAAATTATGGAAAAACTAAACCCCTCTCTCTCTCTCTCTCTCTCTCTCTCTCTATATATATATATATATATATATATATATATATATATGACATGTATTTGTTAAATTAATAAATACTATTGTTGAAAGGTTATTGCATTTTTGTTTATTTTAGTTAATATTATGTAAATAGTTTGTCTTGATTTTTCCGATGATGTAAAAACTATTTAGGAGTGTTTTTGGTAGGGATCAATGTATCCCAATAATGGGTAAAAATATTACCATGTCATTTTTTCCTTAAGCTTAGTGAAGGTGTGCTATTTCATATACTAATTTATTTAATAAACACTTTTTTTTTTTTATTTTATCATGCTAATAATTTAAAAAAAATATAGTGAGATTTTCTAGCTAGCTTAACAATATCCCATGGTGTAACCATAGTTTCATTAGAACTGAATTATTCATTTTTTATTCTCTAATTGATTGCCCTTAATTTTTAACATAACGATAAATTTATTCAACAACAATCAATATATGATATTTATTTCTTTCTTTGATAAATAATATTCAACTCATATTATCACTATACTCGATATATAATATTTATAATAATATATATCTTATAACTACTCGTACACGATATGAGTCCTAAACTAATACAATATAAAAGCGTAAAATGTTATATTTGTAGACTATTTATAAACATGATAAATAAAATAAAAAAAATTTAATAATGAAAATAAAAATAGATTTCGTAAATTAAAATGTAATGTTAAAATAGAGAAAATTTAAAAAGTTCAATAAAATTTTTTATTTTATCTCAGGTAGTTTAAATATTTTCCTTAAAAAGAAAAATATATGTAATATTTATATTATAATAATTTATGCATTTGTTAGTTTAGCGATTATTTTATAATTAGTATAAGAGCTATATATTTATATGGTAAAGTTAGAATACTAAATTATCTAATAATCTTATAAAAAGAATTGATTTTTTAAAAAAAATATATGATGTGAAATAAGATTGTGGTAAGATTAGTGATAAAAACTATATATTGTCTATATCAATAAATTTTTTCATGTGTTTATTAATTAATATAATAAAATAATTAAAAATACAAAAAAATGACACATAATACAAAGTTAAAAGATAATCGACGCAAAAACTTATAAATTATAAAATAAAAATACACCAAAAAAATAACAAGTAACACAGAGCTATTAAGAAAATGACACTCCACCCGAAATTTTTTACCATTGTATATAATCAATAAGATACAAATAGATCGTAAGTTTTTTATAATTTAAATGATTACTGCTATTCATACCATATGAAACATATTATTCATACCACTTGTCTGACTACACATTGCAGAGCCACAATTAATTTTTTTTAACTACCATGCATCCGGCATAGTCGTAGTCATTTTTTCTTTATTTTTCGAACGAAATGTTTCGATATGGACTACTACGCATCTAACATGCGTAATCGTATCCATTTTTTCTTTATTTTTCGAACAAAATATTTTAATATGGAATACTAAATATCCATCATGCATAGTCGTAATATTTTTTCTTTTATTTTTCAAACGAAAGAGCGTGTTACTACGCTTTCGTAAATATGGTACTAATAACATGCTTTACATGGTACGAATAACAATCTCGAATTTAAATAGAGGGGTTCCTTTGGACAAAGATAAGGGATGGCAAACATGTAATTACACGGGTCGGGAAGGGCAAAACAGTCCGGTTGAGGAGCGTGGGTTTAGAGCAAGCTGGAATGTGGGAGTCTTCACGAATTCTCTCTCATCATCTCAATCGTCTTTCATGGCAGCCCTTCTGGAAAGCTGGATTCTCTCCCCTTAATTTCTGCCATCCGGATCTCCATCTCTCGAACCCTAGCATTCCGCTCTTTTTAGAAGGATCCATTTACTGAACCGATGGCTCGCCGAGCAGCACCAATACTAAAACAACTCATCCATGGCGCCACCTCTTCTTCTTCTTCTTCGGCTCAGCAGCAAAGCTCTAGTCTCCTCAAGTCATGCTCCCGATCCGTCACCTACATGCCTCGTCCCGGAGACGGAGCTCCAAGGACGGTGACTTTGATTCCCGGTGATGGTATCGGCCCCTTGGTCACCGGCGCCGTGGAGCAGGTGATGGAGGCGATGCACGCGCCGATCTACTTTGAGAAGTACGACGTGCACGGGGACATGAAGAAGGTTCCGGAGGGGGTGATCGAATCGATTCGTAAGAACAAGGTTTGTTTGAAAGGCGGTCTCGCTACGCCTGTCGGCGGTGGAGTGAGCTCGTTGAACGTTCAACTAAGGAAGGAGCTTGATTTGTTTGCTTCGCTTGTGAACTGTTTCAATCTTCCTGGATTGCTTACGAGGCACGATAATGTGGACATTGTTGTGATTCGGGAGAATACGGAGGGTGAATACTCTGGACTCGAGCACGAGGTGGTTCCTGGCGTCGTCGAGAGTCTCAAGGTATTTTAGTGGTTTTCTTTTCCCGGCTGCTGTTATCTTGATTTATTGTCATTAGATTTTTTGTTTATGCTGGGAATTTCGAGTTATATGCTTATAGATAAGCGATGACTGCTCATTGACTTATGCGGGGATCAAATTCGTGATGGTTGGTTTTGTTTGATATGGTTTTGATTCCTTATCACTGATTTGACGCAATCCTAATTCCTGGCCATTGATAACCAACTTCTCCTGGCCAATTTTGGTTGCCATGCCTTGCTCTGTATTTTCCAGAAATTCTACATTTTGATAGTTCCTTCTCAATAGATTACATATGATAGCGAGGAGTTGTCATCAAGTCTTTGTTTCCGTATTGTACTTTCTTCTATTTACTGTTGGATTGTTAGTTTTGTCCCGACCCGGAGCTATTCTACTTTGAAAGAACATTTAACAAGGTAGATATACATGGATCTTAATATCTATTATTATTTCAAGTAGTTATAGCTCCGTGTTCTTTAGTCGAACATATACAGGTTGATGGCTTGGGATAAAAGTGAAACATGAGACACCATAAAAGGTCTCTGATTCTTGTTTGGTTCTCTCTGTCTGTGGTGGTCCCATTAGAGAAGGATGGCACCTGATCTTTTAATACATGAAGATTTATATCCTGATGAAGCTATTTCAATAGTGGTTATGGGTGGGATCAAGGGTGAGAATTACAAATTTACAATAGTTCTGGATAATGATGCATCCAGGAGTTGGAGCATGCCCACGTGAGATCTAGGTTTTGATGGGCTATGCTATTAGTAGCTTAGTAGGAAGTAGATTTCTTTATCTAGTAGTAACACCATGTAAAAAAATACCCTTCAATTGGGATCAGATGTTTCTTACCCGGCCACCATTAACTAGGTGCTTTCAGCTATCTTCCAACTTTCGAGCTCATGAAGATCAGCTCATTAGAAAATGGCAACTGAACTAAATGAATTCATCTATTAAATTATTATCCATTGTTCAACAATTTATATCTCTTTTGACTAATTAGACTTAGAGGGTCTAATTAGGAAAACAAGCTTGTTTTTCATTTGATCTGCCCATGCTTGAAACAGGTGACTTGATTTTTTTATATCATTTGATTCACTAGGAGAATGGATGTTGTATTGTGATTTTTACTTTTGAAGACCCTAAGAAATAGGCGCTGCTGTGTTTTTCATTGTTGCAATGATGTAAATAGCTATAAACTTGAAAAAAGAGATGAGTTTTACTCTCAAGAGATGTGATACAAATTAATCATGATACTCATTCTCTTCATTTGAAGCTTAGTTACTGTGTTAAAGACCAATAAATCCACATCTCTTCTAAATTTGAAACAGTAAAAATATATCATCTGTAGTCTGTTCCTTACTTGAGCCAGATTCTCCCGAACTTTGCCATTGAGTTGTAGGAAAGACATGGCCTTCGAAATCTCATATGCCAAATCAATAGTGTGCGGATGCTGAATAGCTTCTCTTGAGCTTATCATGTTTGTAACTTTGAAACTTATGAACATTCTTTTCACATCTCTTGCTAGGTCATAACAAAGTTCTGCTCAGAGCGTATTGCAAAATATGCCTTCGAGTACGCTTACCTCAACAACAGAAAGAAAGTTACAGCTGTTCACAAGGCAAATATAATGAAGCTTGCTGATGGTCTTTTCCTGGAATCCTGCCGAGAAGTTGCAAAAAAGTATCCTGGTATCAAATACAATGAAATCATCGTAGACAACTGTTGCATGCAATTGGTATCAAAGCCTGAACAGTTTGACGTGATGGTATGTATATGCGACTTATTGATGAGGTTATCTCACCTCATAGTAGAAAAAGAATATTATCTCACCTAAAAAAATGAATTTTATCTGGGGTTACAGATGCTGAACTCTCCAATGTTAGGTGCACAACATGTTTTATATAAAATGCTTGATAACAGTTTCTCATTGTTCATGATGGATGCATTGTAAGAAAGTGCCTCGTGGAAGAGGAAAGTAGAAGGCATTTGTAGATTTCGACATGTTCTGTTACATTTACATATCAGAACACGTGGTTATAACATAGTCAAGTGAGGAAGCCAATGTATTTCCAGTTCTATTTCAAAATTGACTAAAGAATTTTAATAACAATCCAGATTATAACGTGTGCTGTTCACTAAAAGTAATGATATACCGTACTTCTGTAGGTTGTGAATTAAGAATTCTTGTGGTATTCAGTATGGCTTTTTTGCTTCTGAATTTTATTTGCAAGTAAATCATTTCAAGGCATTTGAAAAAGTCTGCTGATGTGTTGAGATTCTTTTGTAGGTTACACCAAACCTCTATGGAAATCTTGTTGCAAATACAGCAGCAGGTATAGCTGGTGGGACTGGAGTTATGCCTGGAGGTGAGGTTCTTCTTTCTCGATGCCATTGTAATATTTGGCTTTCTATATGGTACTTAAATGACGAGTCTCTACTCTTGACATAGTATCAAATAACATCTGTAAAAGTGTAAAGAATACAACCCAGTCACATTTTCAATGGCACGTGATTAATCTATTTTGAGATCACACTTTGTTGTCTCCTTTCTTGCAAACCACAATTTATTTTTGGTCTCGGAAAGACCAAATACATTATCCCAACTCTACCCTTTTTCTATAAACATTTTTGTGCAAAATTAGTCTGAACATATAAAAGAAAGTTATAGATGTTGGAAAAACCGTGTGACTCCTTCTCTACCCCTTTTATTATTACTTGTTATGACAGGGCTGATACCTTTTAAATGTTTGATGACATGACCAAAATCGTGAAACATATGCACTATTTGGTATTAATTAGAGAAAAGAATAACAAAACTAAAGCTTAAATTCAAGTTGCCTATTTGCACCTTCAACTTTGAAGAATTAAGCTGAGATTGAAACTGATGTCATCTCACCTCGTTTTCATTCTTATGGGCTGCAGGAAATGTGGGAGCTGACACTGCTGTCTTTGAACAGGGTGCGTCAGCTGGTAATGTGGGAAGTGAAAAGATCTTACAACAGAATACAGCAAACCCAGTGGCGCTTCTCCTCTCATCGGCCATGATGCTACGGCATCTCCAGTTTCCTTCCTTTGCGGACCGACTTGAAACAGCTGTGAAGAAGGTGATCTCAGAGGGCAAATACCGGACAAAGGACCTTGGAGGAAGCAGCACTACCCAAGAGGTGGTAGATGCCGTAATTGCATCTTTGGAATGAGGATGTGAAGCTCTCTTTCGCCCTCTTGATTTTTCCGGCCACAAACTTGCCATCTGTTGCAGGAAACCAGTACGTTTCTTAGCTCAATTGGCGTTATTTTCCTCTCCTTCATTCCCCGAAAATTCATGCTGGTTTTGAAATAATCACGTCTCTTTTTGAGGGATAGTCACGTGTGAAGAAAACTTGAAACAAGGTGGATATAATTTTTGCTCAGAAGCCATGCTACTCATGGTAAAAACGTAAATTTTTATACTGCTGAAATGTTTTGAATGGAAACACCAGAGGTGCAGTAAGACAGCACCGGAACAACAGGTGATTTAGTAACCAACTCTGTCAATTGAATAAAGGGTATTCATATCGTTAGGGTTTCAGGTTGTGCTGTAGTTCGGTCGAGTTTCAAGATTGATTATGGACTATGGGTTGATTTGCTTTGTTTCCAATATTTGCAGGTGGATGCTTTGTATATTATTTGTAAAAATCAACAAATTTTAACATGGGACTCAATGCTAGTGTTGTGCCTAGATGCAAAAACAATTTTCTAACCTATGTCATGAGTACTTAGGTTTAAAATCTTGTTTTGGATAGATATTCCTAAACTTTTTTTTAGCCTTTTTTTTTAACTTTTTTTTATGGTAGTATTTATTCATTTTTTGGTAGGAAAAAAACAGTAAGGTCTCTTGGATGGTAATGAAAGAAGTTGATTTGATATTTTACTGAAAGCAGTGTTTAGGTGTCTGTCTGTCTTTTCAAGATAACTAAATAAATAAATAAATCTTAAACCATTTGTTTTTTGTTTTTTGTTTTTTCTTAATCGTTGTCTTTTCATTTCTATTCGGAACTACTATACGCACGGTGATGAATTTACAAAAGGCCAACCTGAAGCGTGTTTAGGATGCGCGACGGATGCGAATCGTGTTTGCGCGTCAAATTTATCTCTGATGCGCATCCCGAATGCGCGGTGCATGCTCGTCAGTCTTTCTTTGTGAATTCTACTCCAGAAAGGAAAAAAATTGACGTGTTGATGCGTGGTTGCATGTTAGATTTTTTTTACCTGTTAGTTCTGGCGCGCAGTCGGATTCCGGATGTTGCGAAATGCGCTTCAAGTTGACCTTTTGTGATGTGCATTTTAAATCCCTCTTTCTATCTGATGAAACAAACCACCTATCAGTCTCAAAAACGTGAAATTGCCATCCTCACTCGTGTATTGCTGCTTGGTTTTAGTCCGATGAGTGATCATTGACAGACTCCAATCATACAAATATGCAATCAAAATTAGGCATGACAATGTGTCGGGTAATGGGTAGTTGTATCACTCGTGCTAACTTGATGTCACCTCCTTGGCCAATGTACTTCTATGTGGCATCATTCATTTCGAACCAACTACAAATAGACCCGAAAGTTACTACAAATTACACCATAAAGGAGTGAATAATCACCATATAATTACATTTCGTAGCCTTTGACTTTTGAGGTATTTCATTTGTGAGTTCCAAATATAGCGTATAAGGATTTAAAGATTGATTGACAAAAACAAGTGCAGAAATGAAATACCTTAATAGCATCAGCAATTATGAGATCATAGGTATCTTTTGTTCTTGTTTACAAACTAGGTACCCTAATTTAATCAATTTAAAATAAAAATAAATGACTAGGATTATCATTAAAAAGGGAAACTAATTTGAACAACTTTAGGCAGCTGATTTTTTAATCAATTAACCAACCGAAAATAAAGGCAACTGTATGAAATAAAAAAAAGAAAATATTAGAGGAACGATTATACAAATCTTCATTGATGGCCGATTTCCATCAATCACTTCTCAAAACCTTTATTCTCGTGCACAAAAATCCGTCATTCTCGCTCTCAAACTTCATCTCGTCTCCTTTGTCGCCATTATTACAGTTCGAAGCTTTGAAGAACCGAAAATCATCTTCACCATTTACTACATAAATGTAACATATATGTCAAAAATCATAAAAAAAAAAAATTGTATTCATCACGTATGTACATAAAATACCGTTGAACATACATATTGTAACAGTTATGTAGAAAGTCATAGAAAAATATGTATTCATCACGGATCCACAATCGAAACTTAACACATTAATATATTGATATGTGCACACATTTCATGTCCCAACTACATCGGATGATTCTCCTACATATATTTCCTAAAAAAAGTTACTAACCAACATATGTTCATCATGTGTGTACATAAGACTGAACATATGTACATAATCACAGAAATTATGTACTCATCAAAGAATTACAATCATTCATGTATTCAAATCTATCAAATATTCGTCTAAAAAACATGAACATACCTCGAACACAAATGAAAAATCTCGATATCTAGATTATGTCGAATAACGAACACGCTACACTGTTGTTGAGTTATGTAGATCAAATATTCATTGACAACCCTCGATATATGCGTCTAAACTGGAACTTCGATATCGTTCTTCACGCAGCAATGGAGAAAAGAAAAAATATGTCTGAGGATTGTTAAATAACGGCAAATAATGAGGGAGAGATTTTAGGAAACATAATTATCTACTTCCTAATTTTAATATCTAATATGGAAAATTAATAAATTGAGATAGAAGAGAATGTTAACTTGAATGATAATTCCTTTTATTATTTTTTAATAAATCTTTTTCATTAGAAAATAGGGTGCCTACTTTGTCAACAAAATACAAAACGTCTCTAGTTTATGCACATTAATACATAAAGTACCTATTTACCCTACTAACTCAAAATTATTTTCAATGATTTACCAAATAAAACACATTAGCTTTACGATTTCTTCAAAAAAGGAGATTAAAAAATACATAAAATAAATTTATTTTATTTTATTTCTTTACGGGATATATAATCGGCTAAGGTTATGCATACAAAAATGCTCAATCATCCGAAACAGGATGATCAAGATTCTAGACATGCAAACATAGGTCTCCAAGAACGAGTCAAGAACAAAAGGATACAGAGCGATATATGCAGAACTTAAAAACATATATAAATTTGAAGCACTATTCAGATTTAGATCTAGATCTACAGCAGTAACATCAAAATGTAAAATGGAAAGAGAGAAAAGAAGCCCTAAAGTACGAAAAAATGTTCCGGCTTTCTTCGAACTATAATCCCGATTTCATGACTATGACTTTGGAACATCTTTCGGATTCCGTCTCCAGATGCTCTGAGCGGTCTTCTCTCTCTTTTGTTTCTTTTACATCAGGGATTTATGTTTCATACCATGCCTTCTTGTATTTAGCAAAAACTGAAAATGAACCCTCATCATCACCGATTCACCATGGATGGAACTTTGTCTTCTTCTTCTTCTTTCTATAAAAGAGGGTCTGGGAGAATTGAGAGAGAGAGAGAGAGAGAGAGAGAGAGAGAGAGAGAAGGAGAGAGTTGAAAGAAAAAATGTGACAGATGATGAAGTAATAAAGTAAAATAAAGCAAATGAAAAATCTAGAAAAAGCAGAAGGAGTGAATACTCTTTACTGGCACTAGGACATATTTTGAATTGTGATTGACAGGTAGAGGCCATCATCACTTTCTTTTTTTTTTTGAAAGCAAGCCTCATGGATAGATTATATTAGATCAATTTCCGCAAGGTCAAGGAGGCATTGCGGGAAATCGTTTAGGCATACAGTAGAGGTAAAAGAGTCATGCAAAAGGCGAGCTGCTAGATGAGCTACCGAATTAGCAGAACGCTTTACATGCTTGAAAGAAACTAGTGAATGGTCAAGGCAGAGAGCATTGATGGAGCGGCAAACAAAGGCCAAATACGATCTTGTATTGTTTGGAAATCGCCCTTGTAAGTGATGAATGACAGTGGTAGAATCAGTTTCGAGAATCAGTTCCTGGGAAGGTAAGAGCAGTGCAGATTGTAAGCCAAAGAAGACCGCTTGTGATTCAGCAAGAGAGATATCGAAAACCCCTTCGAAACGCTTCACGGCTACCATCCGGATTTTCCCCCATATTGTCCCTCGCGACGGCTCCGAGGCAGACAACACCCTGTAGAAGGCTAGCATCTGTGTTTACTTTGAGAATTCCCGGTGGTGGAGGAACCCAGTGAGCAGCAGATGAAGAGACGGAGACCAAACGTGGAGGTGCCGGGATGAGAGAGAAATCAGACACAAGGCGCCGGAATCCCACACGTAGAATGTCGCCAAATGGTGGGTGTGGGTCAAAAAGGGTCTTGTTCCTGAGAGTCCAAGCAACCCAACAATTTGTGATGAAATCCATAAGTCTAGTCGTGCCTAAAGAGACTCGGATCTCCTCCATTACGGATATTGCATCAGATTGGGAGGATGCTAGGAAAGCTTGTCTTGATGGTGAGGAGATCCAAGCAGCATCCGATGTTGTATAGAGTATCAGGGCGTGCCAAATAGTCTCGGAGGAATAGCCACACCTGGAGCATAGGGGATCAGTGTTCGCCCCTAAAGGTGTGTGCAAATAAGCTTTAAATTTATAAAACTAGAATCAAGCAGCGAACCCGCAGTGTACGGATCGACGTAGTTAAGCAAGAATTCCAGAGTATCGAACACAGGGATTTGGGTGGGAACAAATTCAGTTGCAGATTATCAAGCGAGTAAATATGAGAGTTTTGCAAATATTGGGAAAACAACAATCCTAAAGATCCAAGTATCCAGCTGTGGCAATCGATTCAAGATATACTTAATGATATAAAGACAGAGTTGAGATATGCAAAGGTATGCTAATGTAAGGTAATCGTACGATGAAGTTCCAAAAACCTTATATGACTCACCTACAAGGCACTTTCTATACAGGTTGTTGAGGCTCAATATAGAAGGATTCTAAAGGTGAGAATTAGTGTCAAATACCCAAACTTGTAATCCAAGGAACGAGACTAACTTAACCGATTGAGGTTATGACACTCACAATCGAGGTAGAGGTTGTTGAGGCTTCACTACCACCTAGAAAAGACAAGTCTAAACTAAGTTAAAGCAAATCTTTAACTTTGGATTAAAGTAAAAGCAGGTTCGTAAACTTAAGGGAAATTACGGTTAGATCTTGAGAATCCACGGTCGTGGAACTCAAGAACAACCCGTAATTTAGGGTTCGTCGACAATTCTCTCGAACTCTCAGGGTCTAATCTATTTGCGATCGATCTATCATCATCTAAGCCACAACTATCAACCCTTCACCTTAGAATTGTTAAGGGTTTTTAGCCTAACGGTCATGTTGATATTAATTCAAGATTTAAAAGATAGAAAGATGAAAACTTCCGAAAACTTTCAATAAACTCCAAACCAATCTCAAAGTCACAATCGAGAACAAATATCGTCACAAGATTCGTAAAAGAACAAACAAACACAATCTTAGGAAAGAAGGGAGAACGGGATGTCAATCCGTCTTCTAAATCAAACCTAAACAAGAAGAGAAGTCTTCTTGCAAGAAACTCTCCGAATCTTCCGTCAATCCGGAAAATATGGAAATCCCCACGATAATCTCCACCAAGTGCGAGATTAGGGCAAATCCAAGCACGAACTTTGATCTCCAACGAGATCTCCAAATTGCTTCCCCACGAGGTAGTTAGGATGCGTCGATAGCGTCGATAAACCTAAAACGAGGTAGCGAGCGTAGATGCGGTCTTAGCGAGGATCCCGAAATCTCTTTTCGTTCGTCTTTTTATAGGGCAAGATAAAATATCGGCCCGGCCCAATCTTCAAAAGATCGTGGCTTCAAAGTGTGGCGAAAAAGATTGCCAAGATCACGGTCGTGGAAGTTTCCACGACCGTAATTTAGAGCGTGGATTAGGTCACGGTTTGCACCATATGTTCCACGACCGTAATAGTTACTGGAATGCATCACGCTTCTTTTTGCAAAGATCCACGGCCGTGGAACTGAACGTGGTTTGTAATACGGCCGTATTTTAGAGCGTGGTTTAGGGCAAGAACGTGATTCTTCCCTAGCCTCGTGCATTCCTCAAGTTAAACTCCAATTTGCTCCTTAAGATGCCCTTAATCCATGGACATATCGAATCAACTCTTCTTTGCTCGATTCCGTTCGAAAATAGCTCTTAAGTACCTATAATCAACATAGAACTTGTGTAGACATCCATATCGACAATATAGGAAAACTAGCTCACTTATGTAACAGTGTTCAATCAAAGACTATCAATATGAATCAAATACGTTTAGAAAACGTGCCTAAAGTATCACAATATTTCATGCTAACAAATAACCCCATACTTGCAACTTGCTTGTCCGTAAGCAAGGTCTCTCAAAAGCTTTTAAAACAAGAGTTATGATGAAATATGTGTACCTTCTTTTGGATGAATGTGCCTTCTAAAGAATAGATCATTCTCAAACCTTGCTTCAATCGTTTATCAAACTTTCACATACTTAATCAAAGAGTAAAAAAGCAAAGAAAACTCATGAATTGATTAAGCTTCTAAACAAGCATCATAACCTTCAAACATTATCAAAATCAATCACAAGAAACTTTAATTTAGATCACAAAGTCATATAACATTCTTTTGATCTTAAGGACTTTCAAAGAAAAGGTCTAGAATATGGAAGGGAAGGAAACTTTTAGGGAATGTGGTGCATGAATCCGGGAAAGTGGACAACTACCTTCTTCTTCTTTTGCGGTTACCGCAGCACTTTTAGAGCTTCGCTCTCTTCCTTTCATTTTTCGACTTTACTTTTGGAGTTATGGATAGAGGTGCACAAAAACCGAAGCCTAGGAGATTGGCGTTTCTCAATTTTCATGAGATGCCTCAAACCCTTAGCGCACATACCATAATCCGCTAGGAATATCGCTCAATTCGACTTTGGCAAGACACAAACACCCGACTATGTGAATGGTGCCGAGTTACTCATCGTCATGATTGACTTCCCCAAACCTACAACTTCTTTCTATTCTTTTGATTGCAAACAATTGCTCTCATGGCCCTCCCACATCAAACATGCCTTTTTCATTCACTTCTCCAAAATTCCCGGATAGGTAAAGGAGGTCAATATTTCAATGAGGAGCTAAAATGATCAAAAGAAAGAAGAAAGAAAGTATCGAATTGCCTTAATCATCTCAACAAGAAGTATAGGAACTTATAATGTGATTTCAACTTCAATTTCTTAACATGATTTAGATAACATAATCGCATTATGAAACTTGCAAAAGAGGCATAATTCATTCATTTAAATTCTTTTCAATTCACTAATCGTTTAAGCTTGCAATTGTCATCAAACTCAATTCACAAGTAATGATTATCATGGAAATCATCTCAATTCATTAGAAGTACAAAATTTTTCAAAATTTTTCAATTTTTATGGGTTTTTCAAGTTATTTTTCATGCAATGCAATAAGGAAACGTGCAACACATAATGAACATGCAATGATAGTCTCGAATGAAAGCGAACATAGTAAGTAGAGTTATTACAAACTTTTAGTACATCCCACCCCATACTTAGGACGAACATTGTCCCTAATGTTCATAAGAAAGAAAGAAAAGAAAGAAAAGAAAAAGAAACTCACAAAGTGGTGGCGGAATGTCTAAAGCAACTGTCATGCATCAAATCACTGCGGCGGTGGTGGAGGTGGGAATGGAGAGAAGCTGGAGTCGTAGGGCCGCCCAAACTGCTGGCGGTAGACATCCCTCATCATGTGATCAAGATCGTCCATGCGTCCGTCCCTGGCATCAGCTCGGATCTCCAACGCTCCTACTCTCTCTGAAAGTCCGGTAGCCCAATCCGGCATCTGCTCGTACCATCCCGGGGCCTGACTGAACCATGCTGGGGCGTCGAATGGTGCTGGTACTGGTGGTGGTGGTGCTGGCTGCTCTGTGGACCAAGGAGGGGGAATGCCATACCATGTGGGAGGTGTGGTCATCCACGTAGGCCTCTCACTCACGCTAGCGCGGCGAGAAGACGAGCCTGAGGCTCTAGTGGGACGTGGAGAGCGTCTAGGTACATCTGGGGCCGCCTCCGGCTGATCCAGAAACGTGCCAAACTCCTGCTCTGCTCCTCCTCCACTCTCAAACTGATCACCCATATCCTCGTCCTCGACAACCGGTGGTGGGACATAAGGGGGAGCTACTATCCTGTTCGCATGCATAGAAGCGAACGTATCCTTCCAATTATGGCGTCCCGCCATAATGGAGTACTCCGGCAGCCACTCAATACCCCTGCCCGTCCTACTCTCCCAAGGCATGCCCGCATAAGGCGGACCTCTATGTGTGGGGAAGATGAGACCCCTAACCATGAATGCATGGAGTCCTAAAGATACGGCCGGTATGCGGGTGCAGGCAGAAAAATCAACACCAAAACTCCTAGCAATGTGGGTCACTATCCCACCATATCCGATGTTCCCCTTCTTCTTGTTCTTGAGCTTGCTCATCGTAGCAGCCAAGAGAGTAGCACAATCCGCACGACGTCCATAAAGCATAGAGTAAAGCAAGAATAGCTCATCCGTCTTGATCTTTTGGGGCGTCTCCGTCCTAGAAAAGAGACACTCCGAAAGAACACGGTGAGCTATCTTCAAAGCTAGATGGTACATCAATCTAGCTTTGGTATCAGCGGGTTGCCAACGGTCCTCGTCGGCGTATATCATCGCAACCTCCTTCCAAAAGTCTTTGGCGTAAACGCCACTCGGAAATCGACCATTGAAGGTCTCATGAAACCCAAAAATAGCCCCAAACTCACGGATACTCAAATAGTAGTCTCTCTCCATGAGGCGGAAAGAGACGGTCCTATCTACGTGGTTGTGCTCAAAGGATGTCACAACCTCCCGTGTAATCTCCTCATATGCATCTTCTCGGATAGCCGAGAAGACCACTAATCCGGCTCTATCCAAGAGCCAAGTAAGATCCTCCACAATGTTGAGAGGAGCTAGGTCCTCCAACAACAAATATCTAGGGCCAATCACTGCCCTCTCCTTGATCCTATCAAGGGCATCAAGATGGTCGTCGTGTATGGTCGGGACTCTAGGGTGCGGGGGTGAAGATGGAGGTGAAGGTGAGGATGGAGGTGAAGGGGAAGAGGGTGGTGGTGCCCTAGAGGATGAGGAGGAGGAGGGATTACCCTTCCTCTTCTTATTATGGCCACTCTTCTTCTCTTTTATCCTTCCCGAAACCCTTCTCACAAAATCCATTCTGCTCAAAAATTACGGTCTGTTCTTCAGGAATTACGGCCGTGGTTTACCCAGAGACCGTGATTCGTCTCAGAAAATCTCAAATCTCAGCCAATCAGCAATCAATCACCACAACAAGCAGTCCTAGTCTAATTCCTTCCAGTCTCAATCAGTTCTTCCTAAAAATCTATAGCAAAAACGAACTAAATCGGCGAGAATCAAGAAGGAAGAATAAACCTCTTTTTCGGATTGAAAAATCCAAATTGTGCGTTTGTTGATGAATTTCCGCTTGATTCGTCGCTTGGATCTTGTTTGTGGTTGAATTTGCTGCAGTTTAGGACGAAGAATCGTTGAAAACGATTAGAAAACGAAGATTTGAGAGGGGGTCGTGGGTTGTCGGCACTTAGGTCGTGGAAAGAGGGGTTTTGGGTGGTTTTTGTGAAGAAAGTGGCTTATATAGTCGCAGGAAAAAAATTTGAAAATCACGGTCTGTCGAGGTGTTCCACGGCCGTGGAAGTGTACGGAACCGTGGTTTTGGTGATTTTTCAAAGGCTTTTGGAAATTACGGGCACTGTAGCTATGACGCCCGTAATTTAGACCGTGGAAGTCTCTGTAAAGCTCCAAAGTCCAAATTTCGTCACTTTTCTTTAACATTATCATCCCCTTTTCCTTTTCCATCGATCCTACAACCAAAAACACGAACATACCGGAAGAAATCGAGGCAAAAACAAAGCAAAAACGTCTATACTAAGCTACGCTATGAATCGAAAACAAAAACGATAATGCAATACCTTGGGTTGCCTCCCAAGAAGCGCTTTGTTTAAGGTCCGTAGCTAGACCAATCTCGCACTTATTCGAGTGCGGTAGGCGCGAACTCTTCAGCTTGGAGTTCCGGCGTGTACTTCTTGAGTCGTTGGCCGTTCACCTTAAAACTTCCGCTCGCTTCACCCCATACTTCAACTGCACCATGGGGGAAAATACGCTTAATTAGAAAAGGTCCGGTCCAACGGGATTTAAGCTTACTTGGAAAGAGGCAAAGTCTTGAATTGAAGAGGAGAACTTGATCTCCTTCTTTGAAGTCCTTCGGAATGATATGCTTATCATGCCAACGCTTTGCTCTTTCCTTGTAGATCTTAGCGTTTTCATAGGCGTTCAAGCGGAGTTCATCCAGCTTATTGATGTCTAGGAGACGCTTCTCTCCCGCTTCCTTCATGCCGAAGTTCAGCCACTTGATAGCCCAAAACGCTTTGTGCTCCAACTCTACCGACAAGTGACAAGACTTCCCATACACAAGATTGTATGGCGTGGTTCCTATGGGAGTCTTGTACGTAGTCCGGTACACCCATAATGCATCGTCAAGCTTCAAGGACCAATCCTTCCTAGTCCTTGAAACTGTTTTCTCTAGAATTCCTTTGATCTCCCTATTTGAGATCTCAACTTGTCCACTTGTTTGTGGATGATAAGGGGTAGCGATCTTGTGAGTAACCCCATACTTAGCTAGAAGAGCTTCAAAGCGACGGGCTATGAAGTGAGAACCTCCATCACTAATGATAGTCCTTGGCGTCCCAAATCGCGGGAGGATGGTCTTGTTGAAGAACTTAACAACCACCATAGCATCATTGGTGGGAGAGGCAATTGCTTCCACCCATCTGGAAACGTAGTCTACCGCCAATAGTATGTATTGGTTTCCACAAGAAGATGGGAATGGTCCCATGAAATCAACTCCCCAAACGTCGAAAATCTCCACCTCTTGGATGTTGTTGAGGGGCATCTCATTCCTTCTAGAAATATTGTCTGTTCTTTGACAAGCACCGCAGCAAGAAACAAAGGATTGCACATCTCTAAATAAAGTAGGCCAATAGAATCCAGATTGCAATACCTTTGCGCTAGTCTTGTTCGAACTAGCGTGTCCTCCACAAGGTAGTGAATGACAATGGCGGATGACACTTTGTATCTCGTCTTCCGGCACACATCGCCGAATGATGCCATCCGGACCTCTCTTAAAGAGGAGAGGCTCGTTCCAATAGTATTCCCGGACGTCCTTAAAGAACTTCTTCCTTTGTGCGTAGGATAGTCCGGGTGGTATCTCCTGGCAAACAAAATAGTTAACAAAATCAGCAAACCATGGTTCGTTACCTTTGGAGATCACGTTGATGCACTCCTCTATGATGTGTAGGTGTTCGTCCGGAAAGGAGTCACCAATGGGTAAATGGTCGTCCTCTAGATGTGTTAGGCGACTCAAATGATTCGCAACAAAATTTTCCGAGCCTTTCTTGTCGCGGATCTCAAGATCGAATTCTTGTAGGAGAAGAATCCATCTAATTAGCCTTGGCTTCGCATCTTTCTTTGCAAGGAGGTACCGGATCGCAACATGATCCGTGTAGACAATCACCTTTGCACCTACAAGATAAGAGCGAAACTTGTCAATAGCATAGACAATGGCTAAAAACTCTTTTTCGGTAGTGGCGTAGTTGAGCTGCGCTTCATCTAGCGTCTTGCTAGCATAGTATATGGCGTGGGTTCGCCCTTCCTTTCGTTGTCCAATAACAGCTCCAATAGCTACGTCACTAGCATCGCACATAATCTCGAAGGGGAGAGTCCAATCCGGAGGTTGGATAATAGGTGCTGAAATTAGAGCTTGCCGAATGGTGTTAAACGCATCCAAACATTCCTGCGAAAACTCAAAAACCGCATCCTTCATCAATAGATTAGTGAGAGGTTTTGATATCTTAGAAAAGTCCTTAATGAAGCGTCTATAAAATCCAGCATGTCCTAGGAAATTTCTTATCCCTTTCACCGAAATTGGGGGAGGAAGTTTCACTATGGTCTCTATCTTAGCCTTGTCTACCTCTATCCCTCTACTAGAGACTAAGTGACCTAATACGATTCCTTCCTTAACCATGAATTGACACTTCTCCCAATTAAGAACTAGGTTAGTGTCTTCACACCTTTGTAAAACAAGAGAAAGGTTAGAAAGGCAATCGTTAAAAGAGGAACCGTATACGGAGAAGTCGTCCATGAAGACTTCCATGATTTCCTCTACATATTCGGAGAAGATGGCCATCATGCACCGTTGAAAGGTGGCTGGAGCGTTGCAAAGCCCGAACGGCATTCTCCTATAAGCGAACGTACCCCAAGGGCACGTGAATGTGGTCTTCTCTTGATCATCCGGATGTATCGGAATCTGAAAGAAACCACTATAACCGTCAAGGTAGCAAAAATGCGAATGTTGTGCTAACCTTTCAAGCATTTGATCAATGAATGGCAGTGGAAAGTGATCCTTCCGCGTTGCGTTGTTGAGCTTGCGGTAGTCTATGCACATCCGCCATCCAGTCACGGTTCGGGTAGGAATGAGTTTGTTGTTCTTGTTGGTGATGACCGTCATTCCTCCCTTCTTCGGAACTACTTGAACTGGACTCACCCATTTACTATCGGAGATAGGATAGATGATACATGCATCAAGAAGTTTAAGAATATCCTTCTTGACAACCTCCTTCATGGTCGGATTCAACCGCCTTTGAGGTTGTCTTGAAGTTCTAAAGTCTTCCTCCATTAATATCTTATGCATGCATAGGGAGGGTTTAATTCCTACTAAGTCCTCAATAGTATAGCCTATGGCTTTTCTATGTTTCCTAAGGACAATCATGAGCTGTTCATGTTCATCTATGCTTAGTTCGGAACTAACGATAACCGGAAAGGTAGAATTAGATCCAAGAAAAACGTACCTTAGATGAGTAGGAAGTGGTTTGAGTTCCATCACTTTCGGAGCTTCCAACGATCGTTGAGAAGCATCCGATGTCTCCTTAGAAGTTTCTAAGGGTGCTGAGTGTGTGGGAGAAGAATCAGAAGAAGTTGAAGAATTGTCTCGATCACTCTCTTCCACGGCCAAAATTACGGGTGGATCTTGTCCTCCACGGCCGTGGTTTAGGGCGTGGAAGGGAAATACGGTTGTCACATCTTCTCCACGACCGTGTAATCCCCTGGAGTGAAGGATGTTTTTGGTTGTGAAATCCACGGCCGTGGAATACAATGTATGGCCGTGAATTCTTACGTTTTCAGCTTCATCGTGGAGTTTCTCAAACTCCTCTTCATGCATCTCTTCTTGTGCTTCAGGCTTCAATTGCCTCATTGCACTCTTCTTCGTCCCCTACATCTGTTAGACTCATAGTAATGACTTTTTGTAAAGGATCGTTAAAGAGAATCGCACTTACCTCCTCCCTAGTTAATCCTTCTTCATCTTGGACATCGTAGGTATCCTCGTCGAAGATTGGCTCCTTCACTAGAGTGGAAAGGACGAACTCTACTTTCTCTTCTCCTATATCAAAAGCGAGTCTCCCATTCTTGCAATCGACCATGCAGCCGGAAGTTGCAAGAAACGGTCTTCCGAGTATGATCGGGACCGGACTATCTGCAGGAATGTCAAGCACGACAAAATCAATGGGAACAAAGAATTTACCTAGCTTGACCGGGACGTCTTCTACAATACCGACGGGGCGAGTGATGGATCGATCCGCCATGTATAACGTCATCTTCACCGGTTTAGGGTCGCCTAAACCGATCTTCCTGCACAATGCAAGTGGTATGATGCTCACACTTGCTCCTAAGTCACATAAAGCGTCGTATGTGACATCTCCCACTCCAATGGGAATACAAAATGACCCTGGATCTTTCAATTTTGGGGGCATTTTCTCCTTCATGGTCTTGATGAGATCCGAAGAATCCGAACTCATCTTGACCTCTCCAAAGTCTTCTAGCTTCCTCTTGTTAGAGAGGAGCTCCTTCAAGAACTTGCCATAAGCTGGCATACCTACAATAGCATCAATGAAGGGTATATTAATATGCAGCTTACTCATGAGTTCTATGAACTTACCGAATTGTTTATCTAGGCGCGCTCGCGCTCTAGATTGAGGGAATGGTAGGGGAGGTTTGTAAGCTGGAGGAGGAACATAGACATCTTCCTTCTCCTTCCCCTTCCCCCTGTCTTTCTCTACGGGGACTTCAACGAACGTAGGCTGCGGATCGGTAGTAGTCACTCCGCTCCTAGTCGTTATCGCCATCACCCTTCCTTTAGGGTTGTCCTCCGTCTTTCCTGGAAGCTTTCCTTGATTCCTAGGAACTTCCTCCGCATGGTTGAATATTTGGTTTTCTAAAACCTTTTGAGCTTTATCAACCTTAGAGATCTGATCATCAACCTTTATGATGCGGTTCTCCAACCCTTGAAGCTTTCCCAAAATCGTCTCCAACATGGGATCGGGCTTCTCCTTCCCCGAGGTGTTTCCTCCATTAGATGATTGCCCCTGGCTTTTCAAAGGAGTAGAGGAAGAGGAAGGTGGAGTTAGCGAATTAGAATTGGAAGGATAAGAGTTACCGGAATTTTGTTGATTAGGGCGCCAATTGTTGTTGTTTGAACCCCTATTGTTGTTCCAATTGTTGTTCCGGTTGTTGTTGTTTCCATTCCAATTGTTATTCCGGTTATTGTTCCGGTTGTTGTTGTTGTTGCGGTTTGTGTTATCACCGCCATTGTTGTTGCCCAAATAACCAACATCTTTCCCTTGTTGCTTTGGGAAGTTGGTCTTGATAGCCTCCTTCAACTCTTTGATCTCATTGTTGAGGGAGAAAATCTGATTTTGAGCTTTATGTGTGAGCTTTGCTCCTTGCTCCACACGATTTCCCTCCACTTTCCGATGGGAATACTTCTCTATGACTCTTGCTTGCTTCTCAATGAAGTCCCAAGCGTCATCTTCTCTCATGTCCATGAAGGTTCCACATGAGAGGGATTGGAGGTTGAATTGCGTCCCCGCATCCAGCCCCTTGTAGTAAATCTCCAGCAAGGCAAGTTTGGATATGCCATGATGAGGGCAATCCAAGAGCAAATCTTGAAACCTTTCCCAAGATTGAAACAAACTTTCGTTAGGTCTCATGGAAAAAGCATTAATCTTACCTCTAAGTTCCGCCGTTTTGGAGGGCGGAAAGAATTTGGTGAGGAACTCTGCGGAAAGGTCTTCCCACGTATCTAGTTTCCCACTAGGAAGAGCTTGATACCAAGACAACGATTTCCCTTTCAAAGAGAAGAAGAAAGGCTTGAGCTTGTAGCTGTTGGTAGTAGCATTCTTCGGTCTCATCGTCTCCATCATACACTCAAAGTTTTGCAAGTGTTGGTGTGGAGATTCAGCGCTTGTCCCGCCAAATTGGTTTTGGCGAACAAGAGTAATAACTTGAGGGTTGAAACTAAACCCTTGTACATCTTCAGCATCAAAATTCACGCCCAAGCGGCGTGGTTGTTGTGTTGGATCCATCCGCTGGCCAAGAGTTCTTGGCTCATTGTCCACACGCTCTATCCTTGCGTTCCTGGGTGGAACACGGCGATTAGCAGCTCCTTGTGGATGAAAAGGATTTATATTGATCGTGGGATCAATTTCTTCTAATGGTGGCATGGAAGAGTCACTATCATCTGCGGATGAATGACTTCTTCTTCTTCTAGATCTTGATACCCTCCTTGAGGATTTCTTGTTACCTTTATTCATAAGGTCGCTTATCTCCATCCTCATTTGGAACATCGCATCCTGTAGTTTGCTAACTTCAGATTGATGAAGATCCATTTCATCCCGGCGGAGGTTCTCATTCCATTGGAGTTGAGCGTCCTTCTCCGCCAACTCCGTTTGAAGATCACGTTCGTGTTCTTCAGCCATCTTCTTTTCCTTGCGCTTTTGTCTTAAAGTTTTCTCTAGCTCTTGATCAAGAGGTAAGAGATCTTCGGTGTTCCTAGACCTGCGCATGCACTCAAAGTAATATCAAATAGCGAGAGCAAGCTCCCAAGCTTGACAACCGGCTACCGAATTCGGCCGAAACCAAATCCCCGGCAACGGCGCCAAAAACTTGTTCGCCCCTAAAGGTGTGTGTAAATAAGCTTTAAATTTATAAAACTAGAATCAAGCAGCGAACCCGCAGTGTACGGATCGACATAGTTAAGCAAGAATTCCAGAGTATCGAACACAGGGATTTGGGTGGGAACAAATTCAATTGCAGATTATCAAGCGAGTAAATATGAGAGTTTTGCAAATATTGGGAAAACAACAATCCTAAAGATCCAAGTATCCAGCTGTGGCAATCGATTCAAGATATACTTAATGATATAAAGACAAAGTTGAGATATGCAAAGGTATGCTAATGTAAGGTAATCATACGATGAAGTTCCAAAAACCTTATATGACTCACCTACAAGGCACTTTCTATACAGGTTGTTGAGGCTCAATATAGAAGGATTCTAAAGGTGAGAATTAGTGTCAAATACCCAAACTTGTAATCCAAGGAACGAGACTAACTTAACCGATTGAGGTTATGACACTCACAATCGAGGTAGAGGTTGTTGAGGCTTCACTATCACCTAGAAAAGACAAGTCTAAACTAAGTTAAAGCAAATCTTTAACTTTGGATTAAAGTAAAAGCAGGTTTGTAAATTTAAGGGAAATTACGGTTAGATCTTGAGAATCCACGGTCGTGGAACTCAAGAACAGCCCGTAATTTAGGGTTCGTCGACAATTCTCTCGAACTTGTTCGCCCCTAAAGGTGTGTGCAAATAAGCTTTAAATTTATAAAACTAGAATCAAGCAGCGAACCCGCAGTGTACGGATCGACGTAGCTAAGCAAGAATTCCAGAGTATCGAACACAGGGATTTGGGTGGGAACAAATTCGATTTCGGATTGTCAAGAGTAAGTATGAGAGTTTTGCAAATATTGGGAAAACAACAATCCTAAAGATCCAAGTATCCAGCTGTGGCAATTGATTCAAGATATACTTAATGATATAAAGACAGAGTTGAGATATGCAAAGGTATACTAAGGCAAGGTAATCGTACGGTGAAGTTCCAAAAACCTTATGTAACTCACCTACAAGGCACTCTCTATACAGGTTGTTGAGGCTCAATATAGAAAGATTCTAAAGGCGAGAATTAATGTCAAATACCCAAACTTATAATCCAAGGATCAAGACTAACTTAACCGATTGAGGTTGTGATACTCACAATCGAGGTAGAGGTTGTTGAGGCTTCACTACCACCTAGAAAAGACAAGTCTAAACTAAGTTAAAGCAAATCTTTAACTTTGGATTAAAGTAAAAGCAGGTTCGTAGACTGAGGGAAATTACGGTTGGATCTTGAGATTCCACGGTCGTGGAACTCAAGAACAACCCGTAATTTAGGGTTCGTCGACAATTCTCTCAAACTCTCAGGGCCTAATCTGTTTGCGATCGATCTATCATCATCTAAGCCACAACTATCAACCCTTCACCTTAGAATTGTTAAGGGTTTCTAGCCAATAACAGTCATGTTGATATCAATTCAAGATTTAAAGGATAGAAAGATGAAAACTTTAAAGAACTTTCAATAAACTTCAAACCGATCTCAAAGTCACAATCAAGAACAAATATTGTCACAAGATCCGTAATAGAACAAACAAACACAATCTTAGGAAAGAAGGAAGAACGGGATGTCAATCCGTCTTCTAAATCAAACCTAAACAAGAAGAGAAGTCTTCTTACAAGAAACCTTCCGAATCTTCCGTCAATCCGGAAAGTGTGGAAATCCCAGCAATAATCTCCACCAAGTGCGAGATTAGGGCAATTCCAAGTACGAACTTTGATCTTCAACAAGATCTCCAAAATGCTTCTCAACGAGGGTAAGCGGTGATTAGCGGGCGTTTTTCTCTATAACGGAGATGCCGAAATCTCTCTTCGGCCGTCTTTTTATAGGGCAAGACAAAATATCGGCCCGGCCCAATCTTCAAAAGATCGTGGCTTCAAAGTGTGGCGAAAAAGATTCGCCAAGATCACGGTCGTGGAAGTTTCCACGACCGTAATTTAGGGCGTGGATTAGGTCACGGTTTGCACCATATATTCCACGACCATAATAGTTACTGGAATGCATCACGCTTTTCTTTGCAAGATCCACGGCCGTGGAACTGAACGTGGTTTGTAATACGGCCGTATTTTAGAGCGTGGTTTAGGGCAAAAACGTGATTCTTCCCTAGCTTCGTGCATTCCTCAAGTAAAACTCCAATTTGTTTCCTAAGAATGTCCTCAATCTATGGACTCACTCAATCAACTTCTCTTTTGCTTGATTCCGTTCGGAAATAGCTCCAAATCACCTATAATCAACATAGAACTAGTGTAGACATCCATATCGACAATATAGGTAATACTAGCTCACATATGCAGCTAAGTTCAATCAAAGACTATCAATATGAATCAAATACGTTTAGAAAACGTGCCTAAAATATCAAAATATTTCATGCTAACAAATAACCCCATACTTAACACTTGCTTGTCCCTAAGCAAGGTTTTTCAAAAAGCTTTAAACAAGAGTTAGGATGAAATATGTGTACCTTCTTTTGGATGAATGTGCCTTCTAAAGAATAGATCATTCTCAAACCTTGCTTCAATCGTTTATCAAACTTTCACACACTCAATTAAAGAGTAAAAAGCAAAGAAAATTCATGAATCAATCAAACTTCTATACAAGCATCATAACCTCCAAACATTATCAAAATCAACCATAAGAAACTTCAATTTAGATCACAAAGTCATATAACATTCTTTTGATCTTAAGGACTTTCAAAGAAAAGGTCTAGAATGTGGAAGGGAAGGAAACCTTTTAGGGAATGTGGTGCGTGAATCCGGGAAAGTGGACAACTACCTTCTTCTTCTTTTGCGGTTTCCGCAACACTTTCAACTTAGAGCTTCGCTCTCTTCTTTTCATTTTTCGACTTTACTTTTGGAGTTATGGATAGAGGTGCACAAAAATCGAAGCCTAGGAGATTGGCGTTTCTCAATTTTCATGAGATGCCTCAAACCCTTAGCGCACATACCATAATCCGTTAGGAATATCGCTCAATCCGACTTTGGCAAGACACAAACACCCGGCTATGTGAATGGTGCGGAGTTACTCATCGTCATGATTGACTTCCCCAAACCTACAATTTCTTTCTATTCACTTGATTGCAAATAATTGCTCTCATGGCCCTCCCACATCAAACATGCCTTTTTCATTCACTTCTCCAAATTCCCGGATAGGTAAAGGAGACTAATATTTCAATGAGGAGCTAGATGATCAAAGAAAGAAGAAAGAAAGTATCGAATTGCCTTAATCATTTCAACAAGAAGTATAGGAACTTATAACGTGATTTCAACTTCAATTTCTCAACATGATTTAGGTAACATTTTCACATTATAAAACTTGCAAAAGAGGTAAAATTCATTCATTCAAATCCTTTTCGATTTACTATTCTTTTAAGCATGCAATTGCTATCAAACTCTATTCACAAGTAATGATTATCATGGAAATCATCTCTATTCATTAGAAGCACAAAATTTTCAAAATTTTTCAATCTTTATGGGTTTTTAAGGTTCTTTTTCATGCAATGCGAAAATGAAACGTGCAACACATAATGAGCATGCAACGATAGTCTCGAATGAAAGCAAACATAGAGAGTAGAGTTATTACAAACTTTTTAGTACATCCCACCCTATATTTAGGACGAACATTGTCCTAATGTTCATAAGAAAGAAAGAAAAGAAAGAAAAGAAAAAGAAACTCACAAAGTGGTGGCGGGAATGTCTAAAACGAACGGTCATGCATCAAATCACTACGGTGCCGGCGGAGGTGGGAATGGAGAGAAGCTGGAGTCGTATGGCCGCCCAAACTGCTGGCGGTAGACGTCCCTCATCATGTGGTCAAGGTCGTCTAGGCGTCCGTCTCTGGCATCAGCTCGGATCTCCAACGCTCCTACTCTCTCCGAAAGTCCGGTAGCCCAATCCGGCATCTGCTTGTACCATCCAGGGGCGTGACTGAACCATGCTGGGGCGTCGGATGGTGCTGGTGCTGGTGGTGGTGCTGCTGGCTGCTCCGTGGACCAAGGAGGGGGAATACCATACCATGTGGGAGGTGTGGTCATCCACGTGGGCCTCTCACTCACGCTAGCGCGGCGAGATGACGAGCCTGATGCTCTAGCTGGACGTGGAGAGCGTCTAGGTACATCTGGGGCCGCTTCCGGCTGGTCCGGAAACGTGCCAAACTCCTGCTCCGCTCCTCCTCCACTCTCAAACTGATCTCCCATATCCTCCTCCTCCACAACCGGTGGTGGGACATAAGGGGGAGCTACTATCCTGTTCGCATGCATCGCAGCGAACGTCTCCTTCCAATTGTGGCGTCCCGCCACAATGGAGTACTCCGGCAGCCACTCTATACCCCTGCCTGTCCTACTCTCCCAAGGCATGCCCGCATAAGGCGGACCTCTATGTGTGGGGAAAATGAGACCCCTAACCATGAAAGCATGTAACCCTAGAGGAACGGCCGGTATGCGGGTGCAAGCAGAAAAATCTACACCAAGACTCCTAGCAATGTGGGTAACTATCCCACCATATCCGATGTTTCCCTTCGCCTTGTTCTTGAGCTTGCTCATAGTAGCAGCCAAGAGAGTAGCACAATCTGCACGGCGTCCATAAAGCATACAATAGAGCAAGAATAGCTCATCCGTCTTTATCTTTTGGGGCGTCTCCGTCCTAGGAAAGAGACACTCTGAAAGAACACGGTGAGCTATCTTCAAAGCTAGATGGTACATCAATCTAGCTTTGGTATCAGCGGGTTGCCAACGGTCCTCGTCGGCGTAAATCATTGCAACTTCCTCCCAAAAGTCCTTGGGGTAAACACCGCTCGGAAATCGACCATTGAAGGTCTCATGAAACCCAAAAATAGTCCCAAACTCAACGATACTCAAATGGTAGTCTCTTTCCATGAGACGGAAGGAGACGGTCCTATCTACGTGGCTGTGCTCGAAAGACGTCACAACCTCCCGGGTTATCTCCTCATAGGCGTCTTCTCGGATAGCCGAGAAGATAACTAGTCCGGCTCTATCCAAGAGCCAAGTAAGGTCATCAACTATGTTGAGAGGATGTAGATCCTCCAACAACAAATATCTAGGGCCAATCACTGCCCTTTTTTGTATCTTCTCGAAAGCAGCAAGGTGGTTCTCGTGTATGGTCGGGACTCTATGGTGAGGAGGTGAGGATGGAGGTGAAGGTGAAGATGGTGGTGAGGGTGAGGATGGTGGTGGAGCCTTAGAGGATGAGGAGGAAGGATTTCCCTTTCTTTTCTTATTCTGGTTACCCTTCTTCTCTTTTATCCTTCCCGACACTCTTCTTACAAAATCCATTTTGCACAGAAATTACGGTCTGTTCTTCCAAATCCACGGCCGTGGTTTACCCAGAGACCGTGATTCGTCTCAGAAAGTCACGAATCTCAGCAAATTCGCAAGCAATCACCACAACAAGCAGTCCTAGTCTAATTCCTTCCAGTCTTTATCAGTTCTTCCTAAAAATCTATAGCAAAAACGACCCAAATTGGCGAGAATCGAGAAGAAGGAATAAACCTCTTTTTCGGATTGAAAAATCCGAAATGCACGTTTGTTGATGGATTTCCGCTCGGTTTGTCGCTTGGATCTTGTTTGTGGTTGGATTTTCTGCAGTTTAGGATGAAGAATCGTTGAAAACGATTAGAAAACGAGGAGTTGAGAGGGGTCGTGGTGTTTCGGCACTTAGGTCGTGGAAAGAGGGATTTTTGGGATGAATTTGTGAAGAATGTGGCTTATATAGTCGCAGGCAAAATTTTTGAAAATCACGGTCTGTCAGGGTGTTCCACGGCCGTGGAAGTGTACGGAACCGTGGTTTTGGTGATTTTTCAAAGGCTTTTGGAAATTACGGGCACTGTAGCTATGACGACCGTAATTTAGACCCTGGAACCTCCTGTAAAGCTCCAAAGTCTAAATTTCGTCACTTTTCTTCGACATTATCTTCCCTTTCTCCTTTTCCATCGATCCTACAACCAAAAACACGAACATACCGGAAGAAATCGAGGCAAAATAAAGCGAAAACGTCTATTCTAAACTAATCTATGAATCGAAAACAAAAAACGAAAATGCAATACCTTGGGTTGCCTCCCAAGAAGCGCTTTGTTTAAGGTCCGTAGCTAGACCATTCTCGCACTTATTCGAGTGCGGTAGGCGCGAACTCCTCAGCTTGGAGTTCCGGCGTATACTTCTTGAGTCGTTGGCCGTTCACCTTAAAACTTCCGCTAGCTTCACCCCATACTTCAACTGCACCATGGGGGAAAATACGCTTAATTAGAAAGGGTCCGGTCCAACGGGATTTAAGCTTACCTGGAAAGAGGCGAAGTCTTGAATTGAAGAGGAGAACTTGATCTCCTTCTTTGAAGTCCTTTGGAATGATATGCTTATCATGCCAACGCTTTGCTCTTTCCTTGTAGATCTTGGCGTTTTCATAGGCGTTCAAACGGAGTTCATCCAGCTTGTTGATGCCTAGGAGACGCTTCTCTCCCGCTTCCTTCATGCCGAAATTCAGCCATTTGATAGCCCAAAACGCTTTGCGCTCCAGCTCCACCGGCAAGTGACAAGACTTCCCATACACAAGGTTGTATGGTGTGGTTCCTATGAGAGTCTTGTACGCAGTCCGGTACGCCCATAAAGCATCATCTAGCTTCAAGGACCAATCCTTCCTAGTCCTTGAGACCGTCTTTTCTAGAATTCCTTTGATCTCCCTATTTGAGATCTCAACTTGTCCACTCGTTTGTGGATGGTAAGGGGTAGCGACCTTGTGAGTAACCCCATACTTAGCTAGAAGAGCTTCAAAGCGACGGGCTATGAAGTGAGAACCTCCATCACTAATGATCGTCCTTGGTGTCCCGAATCGCGGAAAAATGGTCTTGTTAAAGAACTTAACCACCACCATGGCATCATTTGTGGGAGAGGCAATTGCTTCCACCCATCTAGAAACGTAGTCTACCGCCAATAGTATGTATTGATTTCCACAAGAAGATGGGAATGGTCCCATGAAATCAACTCCCCAAACGTCGAAAATCTCCACCTCTTGGATGTTGTTGAGGGGCATCTCATTCCTTCTAGAAATATTGCCTGTTCTTTGACAAGCATCGCAACAAGAAACAAAGGATTGCACATCTTTAAATAAAGTAGGCCAATAGAATCCAGATTGCAATACCTTTGTTCTAGTCTTGTTCGAACTAGCGTGTCCTCCACAAGGTAGTGAATGACAATGGCGGATGACACTTTGCATCTCATCTTCCGGCACACATCGCCGAATGATGCCATCCGGACCTCTCTTAAAGAGAAGAGGCTCGTTCCAATAGTATTCCCGGACGTCCTTAAAGAACTTCTTCCTTTGTGCGTAGGATAGTCCGGGTGGTATCTCCTGGCAAACCAAATAGTTAATAAAATCAGCAAACCATGGTTCGTTACCTTTGGAGATCACGTTGATGCACTCCTCTATGATGTGTAGGTGTTCGTCCGGAAAGGAGTCATCAATGGGTAAATGGTCGTCCTCTAGATGTGTTAGGCGACTCAAATGATCCGCAACAGAATTTTCCGAGCCTTTCTTGTCGCGGATCTCAAGATCGAATTCTTGTAGGAGAAGAATCCATCTAATCAGCCTTGGCTTCGCATCTTTCTTTGCAAGGAGGTACCGGATCGCAGCATGATCCGTGTAGACGATCACCTTTGCACCTACAAGATAAGAGCGAAACTTGTCAATAGCATAGACAATGGCTAAAAACTCTTTCTCGGTAGTGGCGTAGTTGAGGTGCGCTTCGTCTAGCGTTTTGCTAGCATAGTATATGGCATGGGTTCGCCCTTCCTTTCGTTGTCCAATAACAGCTCCAATAGCTACGTCACTAGCATCGCACATAATCTCGAAGGGGAGAGTCCAATCCGGAGGTTGGATAATAGATGCTGAAATTAGAGCTTGCCGAATGGTGTTAAACGCATCCAAACATTCCTGCGAAAACTCAAAAACCGCATCCTTCATCAATAGATTAGTGAGAGGTTTTGATATCTTAGAAAAGTCCTTAATGAAGCGTCTATAAAATCCAGCATGTCCTAGGAAACTTCTTATCCCTTTCACCGAAATTGGGGGAGAAAGTTTCACTATGGTCTCTATCTTAGCCTTGTCTACCTCTATCCCTCTACTAGAGACTAAGTGACCTAATACGATTCCTTCCTTAACCATGAATTGACACTTCTCCCAATTAAGAACTAGGTTAGTGTCTTCACACCTTTGTAAAACAAGAGAAAGGTTAGAAAGGCAATCGTTAAAAGAGGAACCGTATACGGAGAAGTCGTCCATGAAGACTTCCATGATTTCCTCTACATATTCGGAGAAGATGGCCATCATGCACCGTTGAAAGGTGGATGGAGCGTTGCAAAGCCCGAACGGCATTCTCCTATAAGAGAACGTACCCCAAGGGCACGTGAATGTGGTCTTCTCTTGATCATCCAGATGTATCGGAATCTGAAAGAAACCACTATAACCGTCAAGGTAGCAAAAATGCGAATGTTGTGCTAACCTTTCAAGCATTTGATCAATGAATGGCAGTGGAAAGTGATCCTTCCGCGTTGCGTTGTTGAGCTTGCGGTAGTCTATGCACATCCGCCATCCAGTCACGGTTCGGGTAGGAATGAGTTTGTTGTTCTTGTTGGTGATGACCGTCATTCCTCCCTTCTTCGGAACTACTTGAACTGGACTCACCCATTTACTATCGGAGATAGGATAGATGATACCTGCATCAAGAAGTTTAAGAATTTCCTTCTTGACAACCTCCTTCATGGTCGGATTCAACCGCCTTTGAGGTTGTCTTGAAGTTCTAAAGTCTTCCTCCATTAATATCTTATGCATGCATAGGGAGGGTTTAATTCCTACTAAGTCCTCAATAGTATAGCCTATGGCTTTTCTATGTTTCCTAAGGACAATCATGAGCTTTTCATGTTCATCTATGCTTAGTTCGGAACTAACGATAACCGGAAAGGTAGAATTAGATCCAAGAAAAGCGTACCTTAGATGAGTAGGAAGTGGTTTGAGTTCCATCACTTTCGGAGCTTCCAATGATCCTTGAGGAGCTTCCGACGTTTCCTTAGAAGTTTCTAAGGGTGTTGAGTGAGTTGGAGAAGAGTTAAAAGAAGTTGAAGAAGTATGCCGATCACCCTCTTCCACGGTCAGAATTACGGGCTCTCCATATGTTCCACGGCCGTGTAATCCCCTGGAATGGAGGTCGATTTTGGTCGTGAAATCCACGGTCGTGGAATACAGGGTATGACCGTGGATTCTAACATTCTCAGCCTCATCGTGGAGTTTCTCAAACTCCTCCTCATGCATCTCTTCTTGTGCTTCCAAGGCTTCAATTTCCTCTTTGCACTCTTCTTCTTCCCCTACATCTGTTAGACTCATAGTAATGACCTTTTGTAAAGGATCGTTAAAGAGAATCGCACTTACCTCTTCCCTAGATAAACCTTCTTCATCTTGAATATCATAGATATCCTCATCAAAGATTGGTTCCTTAACTAGAGTTGAAAGAACGAACTCTACTTTCTCTTCTCCAATATCAAAAGCGAGTCTACCATTCTTGCAATCGACCATGCAGCCGGAAGTTGCAAGAAACGGTCTTCCGAGTATGATCGGGACCGGGCTATCTGCAGGAATGTCAAGCACGACAAAATCAATGGGAACAAAGAATTTACCTAGCTTGACCGGGACATCTTCTACAATACCGACGGGGCGAGTGATGGATCGATCTGCCATATATAACGTCATTTTCACCGGTTTAGATTCGCCTAAACCGATCTTCCTGCACAGCGCAAGTGGTATGATGCTCACACTTGCTCCCAAGTCACATAGAGCGTCGTATGTGACATCTCCCACTCCGATGGGAATACAAAATGACCTCGGATCCTTCAATTTTGGGGGCATTTTCTCCTTTATGGTCTTGATGAGATCCGAAGAATCCGAACTCATCTTGACCTCTCCGAAATCTTCTAGCTTCCTCTTGTTAGAGAGAAGCTCCTTCAAGAACTTGCCATAAGCGGGCATACCTACAATAGCATCAATGAATGGTATATTAATATGCAGCTTACTCATGAGTTCTATGAACTTACCGAATTGTTTATCTAGGCGCGCTCGCGCTCTAGATTGAGGGAATGGTAGGGGAGGTTTGTAAGCTGGAGGAGGAACATAGACATCTTTCTTCTCCTTCCCCTTCTCTTTGTCCTTCTCTACGGGGACTTCAACGAACGTAGGCTGCGGATCGGTAGTAGTCACTCCGCTCCTAGTCGTAATCGCCATCACCCTTCCCTTAGGGTTGTCCTCCGTCTTTCCTGGAAGTTTCCCTTGATTTCTAGGAACTTCCTCCGCATGGTTGAACATTTGGTTTTCTAAAACTTTTTGAGCTTTATCAACCTTAGAGACTTGATCGTCAACCTTGATGAGGCGGTTCTCCAACCCTTGAAGCTTTCCCAAGATCGTTTCCAATATGGGATCGGGCTTCTCCTTCCCCGAAGTGTTTCCTCCATTTGATGATTTCCATTGGCTTTTCAAAGGAGTAGAGGAAGAGGAGGGTGGAGTTAGTGAATTTGAGTTGGAAGGATAGGAGTTACCGGAATTTTGTTGATTGGAGCGCCAATTGTTGTTGTTGGAACCCCTATTGTTGTTCCAATTGTTGTTCCGGTTGTTGTTGTTTCCATTCCAATTGTTATTCCGGTTGTTGTTCCGGTTGTTGTTGTTGTTGCGGTTTGTGTTATCACCGCCATTATTGTTGCCCAAATAACCAACATCTTTCCCTTGTTGCTTTGGGAAGTTGGTCTTGATAGTCTCCTTCAATTCTTTGATCTCATTGTTGAGGGAGAAAATCTGATTTTGAGCTTCATGTGTGAGCTTCGCTCCTTGCTCCACACGATTTCCCTCCACTTTTCGGTGGGAATACTTCTCTATGACTCTCGCTTGCTTCTCAATGAAGTCCCAAGTGTCATCTTCTCTCATGTCCATGAACGTTCCACATGAGAGGGATTGGAGGTTGAATTGCGTTCCCGCATCCAGCCCCTTGTAGTAAATCTCCAGCAAGGCAAGCTTGGATATGCCATGATGAGGGCAATCCAAGAGCAAATCCTGAAACCTTTCCCAAGATTGAAACAAACTTTCGTTAGGTCTCATAGAAAAAGCATTAATCTTACCTCTAAGTTCCGCCGTTTTGGAAGGCGGAAAGAATTTGGTGAGAAACTCCGCGGAAAGGTCTTCCCACGTATCTAGTTTCCCACTAGGAAGAGCTTGATACCAAGACAACGCTTTCCCCTTCAAAGAGAAGAAGAAAGGCTTGAGCTTGTAGCTGTTGGTAGTAACATTCTTCGGTCTCATCGTCTCCATCATACACTCAAAGTTTTGCAAGTGTTGGTGTGGAGATTCAGCGCTTGTCCCGCCAAATTGGTTTTGGCGAACAAGAGTAATAACTTGAGGGTTAAAGCTAAACCCTTGCACATCTTCAACATCGAAGTTCACGCCCAAGCGGCGTGGTTGTTGTGTTGGATCCATCCGCTGGCCAAGAGTTCTTGGCTCATTATCCACACGTTCGACCCTCACATTCCTAGGTGGAATGCGGCGATTAGCAGCTCCTTGTGGATGGAAGGGATTTATGTTGATCGTAGGATTAATTTCTTCTAACGGTGGCATGGAAGAGTCACTGTCATCTGCGGATGAATGACTTCTTCTTCTTCTAGATCTTGATACCCTCCTTGAGGATTGCTTGCTTTCTTTATTCTTAATGTCGCTTAATTCCATCCTCATTTGGAACATCGCATCCTGTAGTTTGCTAACTTCGGATTGATGACGATCCATTTCATCCCGGCGGAGGTTCTCATTCCATTGGAGTTGAGCGTTCTTCTCCGCCAACTCCGTTTGAAGATCACGTTCGTGTTCTTCAGCCATCTTCTTTTCCTTGCGCTTTTGCCTTAAGGTTTCCTCTAGCTCTTGATCAAGAGGTAAGAGATCCTCGGTGTTCCTAGACCTGCGCATGCACTCAAGAAAATATCAAATAACGAGAGCAAGCTCCCAAGCTTGACAACCGGCTACCGAATTCGGCCGAAACCAAATCCCCGGCAACGGCGCCAAATGCTTGTTCGCCCCTAAAGGTGTGTGCAAATAAGCTTTAAATTTATAAAACTAGAATCAAGCAGCGAACCCGCAGTGTACGGATCGACGTAGCTAAGCATGAATTTCAGAGTATCGAACACAAGGATTTGGGTGGGAACAAATTCGATTTCGGATTGTCAAGAGTAAGTATGAGAGTTTTGCAAATATTGGGAAAACAACAATCCTAAAGATCCAAGTATCCAGCTGTGGCAATTGATTCAAGATATACTTAATGATATAAAGACAGAGTTGAGATATGCAAAGGTATACTAAGGTAAGGTAATCGTACGGTGAAGTTCCAAAAACCTTATGTAACTCACCTACAAGGCACTCTCTATACAGGTTGTTGAGGCTCAATATAGAAAGATTCTAAAGGCGAGAATTAATGTCAAATACCCAAACTTATAATCCAAGGATCAAGACTAACTTAACCGATTGAGGTTGTGATACTCACAATCGAGGTAGAGGTTGTTGAGGCTTCACTACCACCTAGAAAAGACAAGTCTAAACTAAGTTAAAGCAAATCTTTAACTTTGGATTAAAGTAAAAGCAGGTTCGTAGACTGAGGGAAATTACGGTTGGATCTTGAGATTCCACGGTCGTGGAACTCAAGAACAGCCCGTAATTTAGGGTTCGTTGACAATTCTCTCGAACTCTCAGGGTCTAATATGTTTGCGATCGATCTATCATCATCTAAGCCACAACTATCAACCCTTCATCTTAGAATTGTTAAGGGTTTCTAGCCAATAACAGTCACGTTGATATCAATTCAAGATTTAAAGGATAGAAAGATGAAAACTTTAAAGAACTTTCAATAAACTTCAAACCGATCTCAAAGTCACAATCAAGAACAAATATTGTCACAAGATCCGTAATAGAACAAACAAACACAATCTTAGGAAAGAAGGAAGAACGGGATGTCAATCCGTCTTCTAAATCAAACCTAAACAAGAAGAGAAGTCTTCTTGCAAGAAACCTTCCGAATCTTCCGTCAATCCGGAAAGTGTGGAAATCCCAGCAATAATCTCCACCAAGTGCGAGATTAGGGCAATTCCAAGTACGAACTTTGATCTTCAACAAGATCTCCAAAATGCTTCTCAACGAGGGTAAGCGGTGATTAGCGGGCGTTTTTCTCTATAACGGAGATGCCGAAATCTCTCTTCGGCCGTCTTTTTATAGGGCAAGACAAAATATCGGCCCGGCCCAATCTTCAAAAGATCGTGGCTTCAAAGTGTGGCGAAAAAGATTCGCCAAGATCACGGTCGTGGAAGTTTCCACGACCGTAATTTAGGGCGTGGATTAGGTCACGGTTTGCCCCATATATTCCACGACCGTAATAGTTACTGGAATGCATCACGCTTTTCTTTGCAAGATCCACGGCCGTGGAACTGAACGTGGTTTGTAATACGGCCGTATTTTAGAGCGTGGTTTAGGGCAAGAACGTGATTCTTCCCTAGCTTCGTGCATTCCTCAAGTAAAACTCCAATTTGCTTCCTAAGAATGTCCTCAATCTATGGACTCACTCAATCAACTTCTCTTTTGCTTGATTCCGTTCGGAAATAGCTCCAAATCACCTATAATAAACATAGAACTAGTGTAGACATCCATATCGACAATATAGGTAATACTAGCTCACATATGCAGCTAAGTTCAATCAAAGACTATCAATATGAATCAAATACGTTTAGAAAACGTGCCTAAAATATCACAATATTTCATGCTAACAGAACTCTCAGGGTCTAATCTATTTGCGATCGATCTATCATCATCTAAGCCACAACTATCAACCCTTCACCTTAGAATTGTTAAGGGTTTTTAGCCAATAACGGTCATGTTGATATTAATTCAAGATTTAAAAGATAGAAAGATGAAAACTTCCGAAAACTTTCAATAAACTCCAAACCAATCTCAAAGTCACAATCGAGAACAAATATCGTCACAAGATTCGTAAAAGAACAAACAAACACAATCTTAGGAAAGAAGGAAGAACGGGATGTCAATCCGTCTTCTAAATCAAACCTAAACAAGAAGAGAAGTCTTCTTGCAAGAAACCCTCCAAATCTTCCGTCAATCCGGAAAATATGGAAATCCCCACGATAATCTCCACCAAGTGCGAGATTAGGGCAAATTCAAGCACGAACTTTGATCTCCAACGAGATCTCCAAATTGCTTCCCCACGAGGTAGTTAGGATGCGTCGATAGCGTCGATAAACCTAAAACGAGGTAGCGAGCGTAGATGCGGTCTTAGCGAGGATCCCGAAATCTCTTTTTGTTCGTCTTTTTATAGGGCAAGATAAAATATCGGCCCGGCCCAATCTTCAAAAGATCGTGGCTTCAAAGTGTGGCGAAAAAGATTGCCAAGATCACGGTCGTGGAAGTTTCCACGACCGTAATTTAGAGCGTGGATTAGGTCACGGTTTGCACCATATGTTCCACGACCGTAATAGTTACTGGAATGCATCACGCTTCTTTTTGCAAAGATCCACGGCCGTGGAATTGAACGTGGTTTGTAATACGGCCGTATTTTAGAGCGTGGTTTAGGGCAAGAACGTGATTCTTCCCTAGCCTCGTGCATTCCTCAAGTTAAACTCCAATTTGCTCCTTAAGATGCCCTTAATCCATGGACATATCGAATCAACTCTTCTTTGCTCGATTCCGTTCGAAAATAGCTCTTAAGTACCTATAATCAACATAGAACTTGTGTAGACATCCATATCGACAATATAGGAAAACTAGCTCACTTATGTAACAATGTTCAATCAAAGACTATCAATATGAATCAAATACGTTTAGAAAACGTGCCTAAAGTATCACAATATTTCATGCTAACAATCAGTGACAACGTGCTTGGCATGAAGGACCGAACCGGAACTAAGGTAGTCATGTCCAAGCCTCCAGGCAAAATGGGTAACCTTCGGGGGAAGTGGTAGTTTCCATAGATGGGACCAGAACGGTGGGTGGGGAATAGTAATAGAGCCCAGTATACCGAGCCAGTAGCCAGATTTGACTGAGAAAATACCTGATGCAGTATTGCCCCAAACAATCTGATCTTGTTGCGAAGGGCTCCCCAGAGGGATAGTGAGGATTCTGCTCACGTCTGAAGGGTCAAAAGCAGCTCTCAAAGCACCAGCATCCCAATGGAAGAAATCCGGATCAATAAAATCGGAAACAACAATATCAGAGCCCATGTCAGGTCTAAGAGTTGGACGCAAAAACCCCCTGGGAGAGGGAACCCACCTGTCGTTGAAAGCGTCGATAGCAGATCCGTTCCCAACAAGCCAGCCAACACCGTCAAGGAGGAGAGATTTAGCCCCCCAAATACTGCGCCAAGCAAAACTAGGGTGCCAGCCCCTGCAAGAGGTAGCGAAAGAGCGACGTTTAAAGTAGCGTGACTTCAGAACATTGTGTAGAAGAGATTGTGGCATTGAAAGGAGCCGCTAGCCTTGCTTTGCCAAGAGAGCGTCATTGAAGACCTTTAGGTCTCGAAAGCCCATGCCACCATGGCTCTTAGGTAAACAAAGGGAGGCCATCATCACTTTCTCTATTGAACAAAACGTGCATGACTAAATATAATTAGTTATCCTAAAGCTGTATGGTTTAAAATTAATTAAAATTTGCAGAGGAAAGTAAGTTGTCATCATTTGACCATTTGAGAAGAAATAAAAAAAGAAGAAGAATATATACATATAACTATGTCCAAAATATGAGAAATAATGAGATTACTTGTACTAGTTGTCTGTAATTGAATTACTCTAATAAATTGAATTTAATCTAACCTAAATTGTATAAGTTAGGTAATGACCCACACGATCATAGGTTATTTAAAAAGTTCGATCAACGTCTTTCGAAGCAAATTTATCGGGTCAGTTTTAACAAAAATAGAGTTAAAATAAAAATAAATTTGTAAAATTATGTTATGACTTGATGCTCGTTATTAGCTACTTAGGAAATTCGATATGAAATTAAATTGGATTCAGTCGCACCGTCCAAGTAAAGTATAACTAAAGTCAAATCTTGGACTTAAAACAAATTTTTCTCAAATACTTTTGAACTCGATATAAAGCATCCGCTCGTCGAGTTCAACCACAAAAGAGTTAAATCATACGCATACTTTTTATATATAAAGTCAAAATGACATAAAATTAAAGTCTAAAACTAAATAATCCAAAATTTATAAAATACCAAAGTATAAGAAATAAAAATAAACTTTCTAATCATGCACATGATATTAGGATAGTTAAGCAACCCTTCATAGAAGGTGAACTTAATCTTATCTCTTTGATGCATGAACGGAAATAAACCATGCAAATGATAGTTGGGTTATATTTAGACAAACCCTTCATAGAAGGTAGGTCTAAATTACATCATCTGATGCATGAAACCAACTGAACTACGTGAGGCTTGATTTTCTTCAAAAACATACGTAGGCAACCCTTAAAAACCTAGGTTCAGCCCATTTAATAAAAAAACCCTAAATATATATTGTATTAATATTATTTCGATAAATCAAGAGGTTAAAAAATAGGGTCAAACTAAAATATCATGAAAATTAAATAAAAAAATGTTTTGGTAGGTTATACACATTTTTCCTCAACAAGTCTTCCAACGTCTAAATAGTCCTTTCTAACTGATCATCTGATTGTGGATGAAACGTTATTGTAAAATTCAACACGGTTCCCATTACTGTCTACCCTTGTCTCTAGAATCGGGAAGTAAATCGTCCATCTTTGTCTAAAACTATGGTCTTAGAGGCTCCTTGTAATCTGACAATTTAATTCATGAATTCCTCTACTAAATTGTTCACAGTTCAAGTTTCTTGATAGGAATAAATCTTGCAATCTTTGTTAATCGGTCTACCACTACCCAATAGAGTCATAGTGAGGTAGATCGAACGGCCTACTAGACGACGATAATGATATGGGTAACTAAGCACCGGCCGGTTATAGTGAGGTAGTGAGGTAGATTGAACGGCCTACTAGACGACGATAATGATATGGGTCCAAAAAGGGCAAATGTAGTCAAGAGTGAGCTTGTGGTTCGGTTTGATAGGGAACGTAGCGGGTATGGTGGCAAGTTGTCCTGCCTTATGAAGAATTTCAAGAGTGTATTTACGTTGAGATAGAAAAAGACCCGTAGGATATCGAGTAATTTCTATCCCAAGAAAATAGCGCAACAAGCTTAGATCCTTCATATGAAAACTTTGTTTAGATAAGATTTAAATTCAAACTAGAGGAAAAATTATTACAGGAGATGATTAAATCATCAAAGTAGACTAGGATATGGAAAGTGGTGCCATCTCGGATGTAGGAGAACAAAGAGTACTCCATAATGTGTGTAGATTATAGACCTTCGAAGAGTCAGAAGGCGCAAATCCAAGTGGTGGAAGCATGTACACCTCTTCTTGGATATCACCGTGTAGGAATGCATTATGGACATCGAGCTGGTGTAAATCCTAATTCTTAATACAAGAAACTTCAAGGAACACCTTAACCAAATTCATTTTAGCTACGGGTGGAAATGTTTCGGAAAAATCGATACCTTTTTTTTTACGGTTACAAAGAATGACAAGGCGTGTTTTATATCGTACTGAGGAACCATTGGCGTCGTATTTTGTTCGGTAAACCCATTTGCACCCCATGGGCGTTTTTTCGGGCTGAAGGTCGACAATACTCCAGGTTTTGTTACGCAACAAGGCATCGATCTCGAGTTGCATGGTTGCGCGCCAATCAGGGGAAAACGATACAAATTTTTAGGATGTAGGTTCTTGGATACTAATAACATCTGCAAGATAAGATTTAAGAGAAGAAGATAAATGTGAATATGTAATATAGTTTTAAAGAGGGTATGTTACCTTGCCAACGGTCTGATCCAGAGTGAGTGATATTCGTAGTCGGAAAAGAAGTCGTAGAATGACAAATGTAATCATCGTATCGAAGAGGTGGGTGACTGGGGCGCAAGCTACGTTGGGCAGCCGGAGGGGTATGAGAGTTATGTGGGGTAGTTAAGGTAGGTGGATAGGCGGTAGGGTTAGAAGGAATAAGTGGATTTGATTGGATATTTAATAGAGGGGGTTAGATATCATAGGTAATAGGGTTATAAATATTGGGTGGGTTTGGGATGGGTAGGTTAAAAGAATGAGAGAGGGATGGGTTTATTGAGGGGGTAGAGTTATTGAGTGAGAGAGATGATGTGTCGGATGAGGATAGGGTAGAAGGGGTAGGAGAGAGTTTGATTTTTCAAAAATTGGCAGATGGGAATAGAAGACATGTTGTCTTGATTTCTTTATGAATGATTTGATTTGTGGGGTTAAAGATTGGGTAGGATTTGATATAGGTGAATAAATATTTGACTTAATTGGGAAAATATGGCTCTTGAAATTGGTGTGTTGTAAAATAGGCTCCTATAAAATAGGAGAAAATAGGCCTGAAAATTAGAAAAATAGGGGTACATATTTTAAATATTGATTAGACATTTACTTTTCCTTCTAATTTCTCCCTCTATTTCCCCATTCATTTACTTTTCTCTCTCCTTACTTTCTCTCACCCGAAACTCTCTCCCCTTCCCGTGTGCAGTCGCCGCCTCTAGTGCTCCGACAACCAGGGAACCGACGATAGCGCCAGAGAGCACTACCTTGCCGCCAGAACATTTGGCCACCAGGCCGACACCGAAGGGCGAGCGAGAGATCTAGGGTTTCGCCGTCAAGGTTGTCGCGAGGAGGGGCTACGCCACTGGTTTCCGTCGCTGGCGCCGCTGTCTGCTCGTCGTTCCATCACCAACCCTCTCTATCACCGGTCCCCGATTTTTCTCCGTCGACAACACCGTCCTCTGGAGTTCGTCATTGCTGCTCCGTCGCTGCTGGGAACCAGGTCTGTATTTTTTGGGTATGTATTTTATCTTATCCAAGTATGTAGGGATGTATTTTGCAGGATAGGTGGGAAGCTTGCACTAGGTAAGGTTGTTTTTTACCGTCGTTGTTGCTGTTTTGGGTATGTATTATGAAAGATAGACGAAATTGTTAACAATTGTCTTGGGTAAGGTTATTTTTAGGGCAGAAACTTGTGTGGGAATGTTAACACACTTTTGGTTAACAAAATTGGGTTGTTATATTTTGGGTATGTTAGGTGTGTTATCTTTTTTGTGTGTTGTATGACGATTTATGTTTGATTACCCAAATTTTCGATCTCAATATTAGGATATGCACTTACCATGTTCGATGTACTACACTGACAACCATACAAACAAACCACTTACCCGAACATATCAATATCTTACAAAACACTTACCCAATCATATAAAACTTGAGTATGTGGATTTGTATGCATTTTGGTAATAACTACGTACATACCCAAACAATTACAGGAAACCAATTTTGTGGAAGTGCTACGTGCATTTTCGGTAATAACTACGTACTACACTGACAACCATGCATTTTTTGGACATAAATTCCCTCCAAAGTTTCCATCAAATCTGTCACCAGTCAAATCGGGTGGGATGTCCACTTTTTGCCCACTTTTGTAGTATTTCTGATTTACCCTTTTTAATAGGGATCCAATTTTTCAATTAGAAATTGGGAGGACCCTGATTTTCAACTCTATGGTGTAAAAGACCCATAATGCCAATTGTTCCTATATATTTTCAAAATAGAATAGAGGATTGGGTAGGAAAAGATTAGGAGAATCGGCAAAAATAGGGAGATTAGAATCAGAAAATGAGATGTTTTAAAATTTCTAGTAGTAGTTGGGGAAGGAAGGTTAATATTAGGATTTAGAAAATTGGATGAAATTCTGGATAAGTTAGAATGAGAGATTAAATCTGAGTTATTTTAAAAATGAAAGATATTTTCATTGAAAATTACGTCCCCGGATATGAAGTCGGAATTTGTGGTTAGATCAAATAAACATCATCCTTTTTGAGAGTTTGGATATCCTAAAAAAATAGCTTTATGAGACCGAGAATAACACTTATTTGAACTACGCGGTAATTGTGATGCGTTGCAAAGACATCCAAATAAGCGTAAATTCTTATATAAGGGAAGTTTTTTTTTAATAGAAGTGAGAGTGCGATTGATTAAATAACAAGCGGTTAAAATACTTTCGCCCCAAAATTTTATAGGAAGTTTTACTTGAAAAATTAAGGCGCGAGATACGTTGAAAATGTGTCGATGTTTACGTTCAACATAACCGTTTGTTGAGGGTTATAAACGCAAGAAGTTTCTTATAAAATTTTTATTAGAGAAAAAGGGTTGAAGACTAGTGAATTATACACCATTGTCACTACGGAATTTTTTGATAGGCATTTTAAATTACGTTTGACTTATTTGAAAAAATTTATGAATTATATTAGATACCTCGGATTTATTTTAATAAAAAAAACTCATGTAATCCGAGAAAAATCATCAACTAAGCTATGAAATAATTTTGTACCACAAGAACATGTAATACGATATGGACCCCATATATCATAATGTATAAGAACAAAACTAGACGTAGCATGAGATTCACTTAATTTAAAAGAAGAGCGAGATTGTTTTGCTTGGAACGGAGCAAAGAACCGATTTGACTGGCGTAAGACATCCAACAAAGTTGATAAGCCTCCCCTTCCAAGCCTCCAGTCGTTGGTTAGTTTTCTCGATGATAAACTTAAAAACATTACTCAAGGGCCGAGCCTGGATCATGGGTATGTCAAGGTAGTTTTTGAAGAAAATGGACTGGCAACTCAATCACCTATTGCAAATTATGACGAAGAGATCCCGTAGCATTAGGTGAAACAAATAGTCTAGATATAAAGAGACTCACCCTTTGGCTAGAAGTCATGCAACATTGTTGAAGATATTTTCAGATAACCTTGACTTGTGAGACCGACACTTCTACAAACAAGATGGTGTCATCAACGTAAAATGCATGAGAGATCCCACAGCATTCTCTGCTGATCTTAACTGGTTTTTATTCCCCGTTCTCAACCAAATATTGGATGGCATGACCAAGCTTTCCAAACATAACACATATATGTAGGGTGAAAGAGGGTCAACTTGTTTGACACCTCTCGAGAGGACAAAGAACCGGATATTTAACCATCTCAAAGTACTCTCATTGAAGGTGAACATACACAACTATTAACCCACATACACCAAACCTCAAGGACACTAAGAAAGGAGTAGGTATCGTCGATGAAGTCCCATTACAACATGTCATAGGATTTTCAAGATCAATCTTAAACGCCATCCACCATCTCCCACATTTTCTCTAAGCATAGGAGTGTAAAATCTCTTGAATCAGAACAACATTATTTTCGATCCTTCTTCCTGGAATGAAACTGCTTTGAAAGCGATCACACTTTCCATAATTGGCTGAAGACGGGAGACTAGGAGTTTCATTATTAGTTTATAGATAACATTACAAAGCCCTGTAGGCCTGAATTTTGACATGTGATCAAGGCTTTAGCACCTAAAAATAAGGATAATTAGAGTCTCATTCAGTCCGGATGGCACAACAAAAGACTCTAGAAACGACCTCACACATTGAAGTATTGTTGGCCCTACAACCTCCCAACATTGGTGATAAAATGGAAAATGAAAAGCATCAAAAAGGAAATTTGAATGTTAATTCCTATCTTGAGGACAAGGCCTTTGATTTCACCATCGGAGAATGGTTTAGCCAGAGCCTCCAGCTCCAATGCCAAAAGAGAGGGGAAATATGCATGAAAACTCTTATCATCCAATCGAGCCTCATATTCTTCAAAAACGAGTTTACGGTAATAATCTTACGCATTTTGCTTCATCATGTTATGGTCTGAAACACATGCGCGTTAGGCCCAAACCCAGCACATAAACCCGATGAGGTTTCATCATAAAATCAATTGGCAATAGGAGGAGTAGCTCACCGACCTTTTATACTAGGCTCGAAGTGTCCATAACTTTCGATGTGGGAACTTATTACCTCCAATAACTATATTATATCTTATGCGGATCAGAGTACTTGTGTGAAAGAAGGCAGTGTTACGGTCCCCCTCCTTGATCTACTTACCTATCAACTTCAGTAGCCATAACAATTTTCTTGTTGTAAAACCTGCTCGAGATCATTCTGTAGTGATGAATGAAAATCCAAAAGACCTTGATCAGTCTCGTTTCAATCTTATTCTGAATGGGTAGTAGTCGGTCGATAAGTTCCTTTTTTGAGTTCATTCCTTCCAAACACATCAATATTCCATCTCCTAAGTTGTTTCTTTAGTGTAGCCAAAGCCTTAAACAAGCCAATGGCCCCCGAGGAGGTCTAGCTTTCTAAAAGCGCTGTTGGAAGTCGTCATGCGAGAGACAAGCATCTTCAAACTGGGACGGTCGAAGACTTTTCCTAAATAGTCTACGAGGGTGTAGTAGTCATAATACAGGGTTGTGGTCCTAGGATAATGGGTTAGATGACGTGCCGCAGTCTCTGGTCAACAAATCCTAGCATCAGTGCTCATGAAAACCTTGTCTAGTCTTTTATTATTACTGTTAGCAACATATCTCCCACTATTCCAAGTGAATCTAGGACCACTAAACCCCATTTTAATCAGGTTTGAGTCATCCATCCAGCGTTAGAACACATTATGGTCGGCATACAATTTCTTTGATCTACCACCACATTCCTCAACGTTCAAGACACAATTGAAATCCCCTCCCACAACAATCGAACCCTGGCAACTTGTGATAACAAACATAAGTATAGTCCATCCCTCACGACGGCATTTTGGGGTAGGAATTTTGTTGACGACAAATAAATTAATCGATGTGCTCTCCAACTCCACAATTACGTGAATAAAGTTAACTTCGGCATGAGATGACGACCTTATGGGCAATCTCGTTTATGACGTGTGTATGTGCCAATGTAGTTCTTACCTATGTGACTTAGCTTGTTAGCTAATTTTTTTTTACTACCATGGTTGATAGAATTTTTACAACATAAGAAGCCATGGAGTTTTTCGGAAAGGGTGGTTAGTCGGGTCCACATACTAGCTAGGATCGGATTTTCTTCACGGCCATTGCATTCATGTAGCAAGTTTAACTTTAGAAATGTTAGTAAGTAAGCTTATGAAAAAATCCGTCTCATACCATGCATTTCATGACTTTATTATTTCCGCATGTTCAAAATTATACATTTGTGTCTTGTTGAAAGATCTAGTGGAATATCTGTCAAGCGAGGGCCGGGACCCATTGGGAGTTCCTAACCCTTGACATCTTGGGTTTAGAAATGTCGGGTGTTACAAATCCACTTCCAAAAATAAACTAGATAATTCACAGCATTCCGCTCAACAGTGTAACCTTACGGATCTCCCTACAAAGGAAATGAGTTCACATGGAACAGAAAAAAGAAAGACGACGATAACACTTATGAAAAATTAGACAAAATTATGACTTCTTTTGAAATCATTCAAAAATATCCATAAATCAATAATAGAAATCATACATTTTCATCCTCACATCACTGCACAATCTCCGTCAATATAGAGAGCGCATCTAACAAATTTAAGAACAAACTATTTAGATTTGAATCTATGTGGATGCAACACCACGACTGTGAAAATCTTATAAAACAAACATGGGGAACTCGGTATCTGGGAACTCATATGATTAATTTAGTCAAAAAAAAAAACGAGTCTTCTCAAACAAAGTTAAAACAATGGAGTCGGGATAAATTTGGGAACATTAATAAACAACTAAAAGTAGTTGATGAAAAAATTGAATCACTACAAAAACATACATTTTGGAAGTTTAATCAACAAAAAAATGATAAGATTAATAGACTTATCATAAAGTGGGGATTCTATTGGTCGAAGAGCTAAAACCAATAACTTAAGATTTGGTGATAAGAACATGAAGTTTCACCATAGAAAGGCTATTGGTCGAAGAAATAAAAAGATTATCGCCACAATTACAAAAAGCAATGGCACAATTTTATCAAAAGAAGACGACATCAATGAAGAATTTCTAAAGGAGTATCAATGTTGCTTTAAAGCCTCGATAATAGATGATCACAACCTTTAGAAATAGCTTGAAGTCATTCAGCCAGAAATAACTGAAAACAAAAACCATGAACTAATAAAACCCTTCTATACGAGAGAAATAAAAAGTGCAATCCTTAACATTGGATGTGAGAAATCACCGGGTCCGGATGACACGAGGGTTGGTTTCTATTAAAGGTATTGACACATTATTGGATCAGTGGTAACAAGAGCATTTAAAAGTTTCTTTAGAACTAGTAAGATCCTCAAACAAGTTAATCGAACATTTATAGCTTTGATCCCAAAAATAGATAACCCAAACACTACTTCTCATCATAGACCAATTAGTCTATGCTCGACAGTTTATTAAATCATTGCCAAAATACTAGCAAAAAGGTTAAACTTAGTCCTCCCAAAACTAATTCATCCATTACAAGACGCTTTTACACAAAACAAATCAATACATGATAATGTTCTCATTGCACATAAAATCTCCGATGGTTTTACAACAAAGAAAGAAAAAGAAGGTTTCATGGCAATCACACTAGATATGAGAAAAACCTATGTTAAAGTAGAATGACATTTTCTTAAGACGGTTCTTGAAAATTTTAATTTCGGAGAAAGGTTAAGAAAATGGATTGAAAAATGTATCTCGACGGTCTCATACTCAATATTAATCAATGACTCCTTGACAAAAATATTTTTTCCGCAAAGTGGTTTACGCCAATGAGACTCTTTGTCACCGCTGCTTTTTTATCTGGGAAGGGAGGTATTGACCAAAAACATAATAATAAAAAATAAAAAAACTAGAAATGACAATCCAAAATCTATTGTATTTCCGATTACGAGAAGCGGAAGGACGATATTATCTTTTCACAAAGACGTATGCATATGCAAACAACAAAATTTTGTAGTTTTTAATAAACTATTGAGACTGGTCAAGTGATCAACTGCCATAAATCTTGCTTCCATACTATTATACATGTCGATTTGATTCTACCTAACAGACTAAAACGACCTTAAACAATAGAGTGCTTATACCCATAGGCATACAGATCATCCCATACTTGAATGATATTGAAGTTGATTTCTAAATTTGTGTGACATAGAAACCGAAACTGAAAGCGTTGACAGATGGAGGGACAACTTAAAAAGCATACTGGGTGAGATTCAAACGAAGAATGTGAGGATAGTAAAGTGAACTCAAATACAAGTGGTGACCGATCTTAATCCCACCAGTGATCGCCGACAGACTCGTATCGTACAAGTATGCAATCGGGTTCCCTTCCAAATCGACGGCCAGAACTCCGGCGGACTTCATGGCAGCTCCAGTGCCGACGTACTTGTCCGCGATTATCAGTACTTTTCGAACAAAGGGATAGTTCATTACTTTGTACATAAACCCTGGAAGCGACTGCAAATAATGAATGCATTGGATAATTCATTAATTACTTTGCATGTATGTATTAATGAATAGATCACATTTATTATATACCATTGGTACTCCGATCCAATAACGGCCTTCGCCGTCATAGTGGATGTTATCGGCTGCACCGATCGTGTTGTTAATGAAGGGCTCCACCGACCCTGCTCGCGTGCCTGTGATGTGATATCTTTTGCACATTCTCCTGCATTTCAAACTCCAAATCAGCATTCTAATCTAATTAAAAAGTAAGGAAATCAATATATATATATGTATGTGTGTTTGTGTGTGTGGGGTCTGACAGCATTGTTTCGCAGAAGATGAGAGAGGCTTGATCGGGGGAGAGAGCGAGGCCGTTAGGGAAGTAGAGGTCTCGGAGAAGGACCCGGGTTTGTCCGGTTGTCGGGTTGAAGCTCAAGAGGCGGCCGTTGGGCCTGCCCTCCAACTGCGCGACTGCAAAATGGTGAAGAGTGTGTTTGGAAGAGGCGTCGGTGAAGTAGATGGTTCCGTCTCTGGCTACATCGACACCGTCGGTGAGTTTAAACTCTTCTCCTTGTGCTTCCTTTGTTAGTAACTCAAGTTTGTTGTCTGTAGTGAGTTTGAGTAGGCCCTATACGCATTTATTACAATGTCTCAATACAGCACTGTGTCCAATCACTTAAATATATAGAATACGAGATACAACCGAAAATCGATGAATAAAGTATTTCCAACTTGTTTTTTCTTTTCTTTAAGACTATATAATTCACTATTTTATAGGATATGACCTTAATTGATCAATATAACTATCCCAACGTTGATGAGTTGTTGTTTCAAATTTGATTGCCTAATTTGGCTTGGTTGTTTGTTTAGTGATGAAATGAGGCTTAGCTGTCGGTGTACTAGCTCAAACAGACCCTCAATACATTTCGTAGCCTTTGACTTTTGAGGTATTTCATTTGTGAGTTTCAAATATAGCATATAAGGATTTAAAGATTGATTGATAAAAACAAGTGCAGAAATGAAATACCTTAAGAGCATCAGCAATTATAAGATCATAACCGTGGGCGATGGGGGCGAGCGCCAGGCCAAGCGGGCGGCCACCGGTGTTGACCACGTTGACCACCGTCTGGTCCTCCATACCCGGCTCATGAATCCGTTTAATCCAGCCGTCTGCACAGCCCGTATAGATGACCCTCAAATCCGGGTCATAAACAAGATCCTCTGGACCCGTGAGGTGGCCGGAGCCGACTTGGGTCAAGTTCCGGAGGATCCGGCCATCGAGCACCGAGGGGAGTGGAGAAGGGTGGTGTAGATGGTGGTCGGGCAAGGGGATCGGGTCAGACGGGTCGAGTTTATATAAGATGAATGCCAACAAAGGAAGTAGGAGAAAGGAGAGGATGAAACAAGATCGAGATGATTTGTTGTGATTTGTGGATGAAGGCGAAACGTTGGGATTCATTTTAGGTTCTCTTGTTTCAGTAGACTTGTTTTCATATGGTTCAGTATGTTTATTTAATTGACGAGTTATAGTCAACCAACCATGTAATGAAGTGATGGGATTAGTTGGTAATCACGTTCATTTATAATATATGTTTGTTTGAGGATCTTTGGGTGCGTTTTTCAGGTAAGAGTGGTTGTAGAAAAGTAAAGTCGACAATGACAATCAAATGTAAGACTTACACCAAACAAATAATAATCCAACTCAACCCTTGAACATACCGATATGTTAAAGAACATCACCATCAAAGTATTGATCATCCTACCATCTACACTCCGGACATTAAGGGGTCCAATTTTTATGATCCAAATTACATTATGTTCCCCCTTTATCAAAGTATTTGTATTGTCCTCTAGCATATGCACTTTAACCCTAAGTACTCAAACCCTACCCTCTTACCATAACGACGCTCGAAATGTAGGGCTCTTGTAATACACAAACTTATCATGGTGAATTATTGGTCTAAATGTTATTTTAAATTTATAAATATTACAATGTTGTCATTATCGATTGTCACATATCCAACGCTTTGGGTATGTGACTGTATAGTTCTCACACCTCAATACTCAATGATATAAGATCTCGAGCATTATTAACAGTTATAAAATAAAAAAGAGAAATTATATTTTTGGAAAATAAGATAGAAAAAACATAATATGCATGATGGCATAATATGAGCAAATCGATCGTTGTTCCAGATGTTCGGTTAACTAGATGACCTTCGATCGAGCGATTGCTCCTTTTATATATAGAAGAAAAGATATAAAAAATAAAATGTGAATCCAAGAGAAGTTTTGGATGCTTGGTCGATCGACCACACTATTGTACGTCGGTCGACCATGGCTAAAAATCGAGAAAAGGGGGTTTTGAAAATATAAAAAGATATTTTCAAAAAGAAGGGAATATTTCAAAAACCATTTTGTTCACCACCTCATACGTAAATTTTGCATTGTCCTCAATGTAAGTAAGAGATAAGATAAAAGTATAAAGAAACTCACAAAATGGTGTAGGATTACCTCCCTATCAACGCTTCTTTTAGGCCTTTCAATTGGACCTTATTCGCTAAGTTTGGTGGTGATGTTTGTAACGACCCATGTTTTACGTAACCCAAGATGTCAATAGGCTAAGGACCACATAGTGGACCCCATCAGTTAGTTTGACAACAACTTCACAAATAGGACCTTGCAATAATAAGCACGAAGAAATAATGAAAATATTCAACTTGTCATTTAGAAAACATTTACATAACAACTATGCATGCGGTTAGTATATATAACCAAAAAACGGCACATCAAACTGAATAGTTGCCTTAAAACATTAGCCTGAAACCAACATGTGTGCACAATTGCACACAAACAACAAAAGACTCGCTTGCAAGCGATTAGTTTCAAAAGAAGTTCAACCTACCCTTGGGTTAACACTGCCCCTAATGTCCACATCCTGCAATTGACATCCCTAGAGCATTCCTATGATCGGCATTACCTAAATAGAATCGGTTTAAACCCGTTAGCTACCGATCATTAATATATTCACGAGAGATCATATCAACATATCACAACACAACTTATGTATTCAAATACCATTTACCGTGCTCATGAGATGACATCATGCTTTCAATGAATGATGCACGTGAATGTAATATGAAATTTACAATTTGGACTTTAGACTAAATCTGGAATACTTGCTTATACGGTTCTGGCTTTGGTGTGAGCATCACCATTAGGTTAATTCAGACATTTTACTCTTAGGTCGGAGCCAGGCTGCTCGAGCCTCGAGCTAGGGTTATTGTGTGGTGGGTTGTGATCTCAACCCCTAACCACATGCCACATTTTGGCATTCATGTTAATGCAATCATATACCATTTTAGTTAAGTGTGTGAACCGAGCCTAGAAAACCATCAAACTCGGTGTCATTCTTATACAAGCGCAAGTGATCCGGGTCTGGCCAAACTCTGACATTCATTGCAATAGCTAGTGACTTGGATAATGGTTAAACTCAACGTCTTGACTTACGCTAGCGACCTGGGCGAGGTACCGGCCCAACATCATTGTTGCTGCTAGCGACCTGGCTAATGGTTAAGCTTAGCGTCATTTCTTTACATACTCTTGACCTTTACAAGTCACCAGCATATCACACGCCTCAATAGGCTTATCATACCACACATTATCACACTTCAACAAACTAATCATGTCATTCAATAGCACACCTCAACAGGCTAACACATGTTCATTTAACCATTATTATGACATTATATAACCACAATAATATTAAGCATGCTTTACAAGTCATAACATCATTCTCATCATAAAACGCTTCAAGCATGTTTCACACATAACACCTCTCAATACATATCAACATTCAGATTTTAACACAACAAAACATTTCAACACAATGAGATATAAATCTCTCAGGCACCGATTTCTGCAGATCGAAGCTAAGTAAGTCTGAAGACTTACCTGGCACGCTCACAAGCAACTAAGTTACAGTTAGTCTACCGTTTCCGACAACACCTGTAACGAATATCACAATCCTCGTATTAACCCTCTCGCTTCAAACATCAATTAAATTCATTCCTTTCAATTTAATTAGCTTATAGTGTTTTCTAGAATCCTAATTTAATTAATAAATTAAATTTCACCAGAATAACGTTTTGACCGCAAACAATTTCTGAACCAACTTGTCATCACATCTCATCAAGCAAATAGCCAATAATCACCAAAATAATATAACGAGCATAATGAAAATTCCATTATCTATTTTGACAAGCGTAAGTTCAATTTAGGCCAAATTGCAATTTGGAAAACGAATAAATTCATAACTTATTCGTTACTAACTCGATTGACGAACCCAAAGAAGATTCGGAATCACAACAATGACAACTACACTCGGACACTATCAAATCCACCAGAATTTGGGCGGTACTACCATCCAAACAAGGAACATGCTCGACCTTTCATTTATGTGCTCGAAAATACGAAAACTCGGTAATAGTATGAAGAGAATGAAGAGAGGAATTCAAAAGCTCAAATGGAATTGAAATCGGATTATAGACGAAGAGTAGATCTGAATATGAAGGTTAAGAGAGATCAAAGCTTTTATGAGGAAACGGGAAAGGAAATGAATTAATCAACGATTTTCCTCAATAGCGAAAACGATAATTATCCTTTAGCGAAGTCCATAATTATTCTTTCACTGATCCGAATGCGGTTGAGCCCCTTATCCAAATTTCTCGAAATTGGAATCATAAATCCAGAATATTGCTTGGATAATTATTCCGCAACATTCTTGGAAAACGCGAATTCCTAAGCCGTCTTTCTTAGCCGCTAAGAAACGATATAGCGACTCTTTTGGTTGTTTTTGTCTTTCCATGTTATTTCATCCTTAAGACATATTCCATGTCCTGATCATATATTTCAACTTCAACTTTATTATTTAAAGTTCTCAAATGTTCCAAATAATACGAGAGGGTAAAAATAATTACCCGGAAGAAAAAATAAAATTTTCCTCATAAGTCCAAAGTTACGCCAGGAACATAACGGTGAAATCCATACTTGTCATTTACGCACTATTCGCGAGTTATGGGTCAATTACTGTCAATGATTAAGTTAATTACCCTTAATCTTCATTAATTAGGATTCAACAATCCTAGCTTTTACATCTTATCCCCTTAAGAAAAGTTTCGTCTCAAAACTATAGTACACAACTCATCAAAAGACTGAATCCATGAATCACACAAATAACCATCTTAGCATCTCATGCAAGCCTAAGTTATTGCCACACTAGCGGGGGTCATCACGCTTACGCAACGGAATCCTATCACTTCCTAAGGCAAACACAATCCAATTCACACAAGGAAATAAATCACATCGACAAAGCACATAAGTTAGTGAAAAAGGTAGGTATTGATCCTTACCTCTATACCAATCACCGAGCAAAAAGCTAAACACCTCTGGATAATTTCTTTCCATGTGTTGAACCGTTTCTCATGTAGCCTCTTACATTCCCTCCGGGACCGTTGGATCTTTACTAATGAGATTCCTTTATTCCTTAACTTCTTCAACTTTATGTCCCACACAACCATAGGGAACTCAACATAGATTTGATCAAGCTCTATCTCGATAACATCATAGTTGAGTACATGGCTCGGATCTGGTTAATATTGCCTCAGTTGTGATACATGAAAACTAGATGTACTCCTTTCATGGCTATCAATAAAGCGAAACGATATGTCGCTTTACCAATTCTTTCCAAATCTCTAACGATTTTATATAACAAGGACTCAACTTTCCCTAAATACTGAATTGTCTGAGTCCGCGAGTCGGTGAAACTTTTTGATGTGGGGTTGATGCTGCAATTTCCCGATCTAGACTTGAAGTTCAAGAATTGGACAACAGGAAAAAAAATATCTCGGTGTAAAATGGTAGATCTCAGGCGAGATTTATAAGAACCGGGCAAGATTCTGTAAAACTCAGAACGCCGAATTATGGATGATATGGAAATATAGAAGATGAATAATGGAATGATTATATGGAAATATAGGAAGAAAATACTTAGTGTTGAGACTTGCAAAGAACCTTGACCAATGGATCAAAACCCCCAATAAAGGATTACATTAACCCTTCATTCTTTAACCTTACACAAGCCTTCTAAGTAAGACTATCACAAGGAGGGACTAGTTTGACTAGTAGAATCAATCTTCAATAAGATTAACACACATAAGAACAACCTAGAATGTAGTCATAACGATTCAATCATAGGCTCTCTTTTTGATTGAATGAAATGAATAAAACACAAACTTCTTAAGCGAAGCAGCGAGTATCTCACAATAAAGCCAAACGATATGCCGCTTAACCAATTCTTTCCAAATATCAAACGATCTTATATACCTAGAATTCAATTTTCCCTTAATACCGAATTGTCTAACTCCGCGTGTTAGTGGAACTTTCATTATAACTTGTTTCCTTGTTTGAGACTCTAGTTGATGTCGATGCTTATCAATATAAGGTTTTTGTCTAATATGTGCAGCCAACATCCTTTATTGGATCAAAACAACTTTTGCAATATCACTTTTAACTTTGTTTGGATTTGTATCTGTGACATCAGTAGGCTCATGCCAACACAACGAGGTTCAATATTTCCTTCCATATAGTGCTTCATATGGTGCCATCCAATGGATGCATGCAATTATTGTTGTAGGTGATCTCGACCAATGGTAAATGATCTAGCCATACTAGGTCCTAATAAAGTACATAAGACCTCAATAAGTCTTCCAACGTTTAAATAGTCCTTTCTAACTGATCATCTAACTGTGGATGAACGTTGTTGTAACATTCAACACGGTTCTCATTACTGTCTACACGTACTTGTCTCCAGAATCGGGAAGCAAATTGTTCATCTCTGTCTGAAACTATGGTATTAGAAACTCCTTATAATCTGACTATTTAATCCACAAATTCCTTTACTAAACCGTTCACGGTTCAAGTTTCCTTGATAGGAATGAATCTTGCAATCTTTCTTAATCTATCTACCACCACCCATATAGAGTCATAACCCTTGCCACACAACGCAACAAAGGGCGCCGTCCAATGTCATTCGAGCCCGGTGATCTTGTTTGGCTCCACTTAAGGAAGGAGCGTTTTCCATCCCGCCGCAAAGGCAAGCTCTCGGACCGCGGTGATGGACCATTCCGCATCTTATCCCGCCATGGTCCGAATGCTTACAAATTGGAGCTTCCGGACGACTATGGCGTGCACCCGACGTTCAATGTCAAGGATCTTGCCCCATACATTGAGCCCCTATTTGACGACGGTGAAACGGGGACGTTTCACATCCAAGATGGGGGGACTGATGCGCCCTTGACCCCTATGTCCGAACATGAGGAGGAAGACGAGGCACTCCGGGTTCGCTCCGATGGACCGCTCACCCGTTCACGTGCTAAGGCAATCGCCCAAGCTACCGGCTCCATCATTAGCCGCACCGTTGCTTGTCATGGACCCATTGGATGCAAACCGTGTCTCTACGCCACAATGACTTGAAGCTTGTCAAGCCGGCACCGTTCCGGCGCATTTTCCGCATTTTCCGTAATTTAGCGTTTTGTAATAATAAGTCTTTTTATTTTCGGAATATTAATTTCCGGGACTTTATTTCCGGGTATTAATTTTCCGAATTTAAGATTAGACTTTTGGTTTCGGAATTTAATTCGGAAACTTAATTCCGAACTTAAATTCTCAACCTTTCATATTTTTAGGTGTTTCATTCCGGAACTTAAATTCCGACTTTATTTCCGTCATTTAATTTCCGACTCTTTGTATAGCCTTCATCCACTATATAAGGTGATGCTTGGCTCATTTGTAAAGCATGTTCAATTTGATTAAGTAAAGAGAAGTATTTTCCTCCAACTTACTTGAGCATCAATCCCTCTTCCAACCCTCTCAAAGTTCTTCTTTTGGATCTTCGATCCAAACTCAACCACATTCGAGGGTTCTTCAAGAACCAACTCAACCGACCCACTTCAAGGTTTGATCGATCAATCTAGATCGACTCAATCATACAACTTCCGCCTCCATCTCTAAGCTTCCGCAACCCATCTTCAATTGCATTCGCACTTCAACTAAGGAGTAGTTGAGCTTCAGCTTGATCTAGATCCGGAATCATTCATTGACGTGTCCAAGGACTCATCAAATTGGCATCAGAGCAAAGGGATCTAAGCTAAGTTATCTTTACTCTTGTTTTTGTGCGTTATTATATTCATCCTTTTTGCCTTTTGTTCATCACCATCTTCATCTTGTTCTTCGCATCTTCATCCACGTTCTTGAAAATTTTTTTTTTCTCGATCCATTTTCAAAGCAAATTTAGGAGATTTTTGGTTTGCCATCAAACCATTAATCAACAAAACATTTTTCCTTACCCAATCCGACATTTTTGTTAATCAATTTCACCATTTTCTTGGGATTTTTTTGTTGACAAAATCGGATATCACGCCTTTTGATATTCCAAAAACCAAAAACAAAGCAAAAACTCTTCAAAAAAACGGATTTGTTTCAAAGAAAAGTGGATTCATCTCTTGCATTCCAAAGGTTGCATTCAAAAGTTTCAAAAAGAAATATTTCCACAAAAACAAATGTAAAAGACGTCCGGCAAACCGGTCCATCCGAAAAATCGGATTTTTGAAAAGGTCAAAGACCAAAGCAAGTAAAACTTGCCGATAAACGATCCGTCCATTTCCTACCTCTCCATTTTCTCACAAGTTGCAAATTTTTCTCTTGAAATTGTGTGCATTTTGGTTCAAATTTGTTGGATTTGCCTTCCTTGCATAACCGCCAAACGGCTTTCCCAAAGGTAGAACCCTAACGCACTTGAACTTGGGTAACGTTGACTTATCTTGTCACCTTGCTCATTTGATTGCTTGCAAATTTGTGTCCAATATTGGAGTTATGACTAACGTCACAATTGAAAATTCTCAGGAATCTAGTGAAAGGCATGAGATCACTACTTTGACCGAAGAAAATGCCTCCCTAAGGCAAGAGCTTGAAACGTTGAAGGCCCAAATGCTTGCACTTACGACCGCTCCACCAAATCCACATGGAACCTTGGTCGATACTTCCACATCCGATGGACGTCGCAAAGGAAAAGGTATCTTGGGAGCCGAACCATCTAATGGTCGACGGCTTGCCTCCGTCATTGAGAACCACGGTCCCTCCCAAAATGACGGTCATGAGTCCCACAATGAAGGTGACGAGAATCCCGACCCTTCTCCAAACGATTTGTTATATGTTGACACGGAGAATCGGCACAAACGCTATGAGCATAACCGACGTAAGTATGGCACTTCCCCTCCTCCATCTAGTGCCCAACGCACCAATCGTCCCTCCCGGATTGATAACCGGTACAATCATCAAACAAATGACCGCTGTCAACGTCCCGAGAATGATCGGTCCGGACAACGCCGCCAACGGCATAGCCGGCAACCGATGTATCATGATTATGAAGAGTATGATGAACGAGATGACTTTGACGAGTTCTCCGATGATGAGTCGGACTTGGAACGGGTGGCACATGTCCGTCCATGGCACCCACCCATCCGAGAGCCTTTTGAGAACCAAGATCGAGGAGAAGAATGGTTGCCTCCTCCTAACCCACAAAGGCGTGCACCACATAATCATGGGCGCCAAAGGCATAACGATGGCCACCGGCGAGCCCATCACGACGACGCCTATATAGCACCACCCCGACCGGATCCCTACCGAGCTCGTAGGGAAGGTAAGGTTAAATTTCCGGTATTTTATGGTGAATATGATCCTTGTGCGTTTCTTGATTGGGCACAGGATATGAAAAGAGCTCTCAAGCATTGCCATTATGAAGAGTACGAGAAAATCGAAGCGGCGACACTTTACTTTGAAGGTGATGCAAAATCTTGGTGGAACCGGTACGAGACCAACCGTGAGAACCGAGGATGGGCACCGGTTGCGACATTTGATCAATTGATCTATGTCATGACTAAGAAGTACGTGCCCGACGACTTCAAAAACGACATGCGGTTGCAAATTGCCGAATTCCAACAAGGAAGCCTTACTCCGGTGGCTTACTTAGCCAAGCTGGAGGACATGCATATGAAGGCCGGCATCTCGGCCTCCGCCTCCGCCCTTCGAACCAAATTCATGAGCGGCCTTAATCCGTCAATCCGGCGCCCCCTCGAGATTGTCCCATACAAGGACTTGGGAGCCTTATGTCATGCCGCCATGAAACTTCACAAGCAACAACTAGAAACGCCTCGATACTCAAGGTATAACTCTTCCACTAGTCAATACTCTTATACCACTAATTCTCGTTCTCGAGATGTTTCTAGTCCCCAAGATTCCGGAGCCGCTAAAGGATCACCAAGGATGAGTCAACCCACCCGGCAAGCGGCTACCGAGAAACCATCATACCGTGGCACCGTTGCTCCACCACAAACGCCTCCGGGCCGACCCCAACAAGGATCTAAAACGGTGGCCCGCCCAAGAGAACCCGTGTGTTTCAAATGTAGCGGGTTTGGTCATGTCCAACGTGATTGCCCGAACACCAAGCGGGTGATGTTTGCCAACCCATCATATGACGATGGCGAAGAGGATTATAATGGTGATATCCTCTTGGAAGATGACCAAGATGCCGACCCATACTATGGCATGGAGCCATGCGACGATCAACTTGCTTGCGGTCCGGCACAACCAGGTAAGTTTGCTCTTGTCTCTCGTCGCATTCTTGCTATAAAAGAGCATCTCCCTATTGACCAACGCGAGAATCTCTTCCACTCTCGTTGCTTGGTCAATGACACTAGTCTCTCTCTTATAATCGATGGGGGTTCGTGTTGTAATATTATCAACGAAAAAGTGGTGAAACACTTTAAGTTGCCTACAACCCCCCACCCACAACCTTACGGACTCCAATGGATTTCCGATAAGGCAAGTGACACCGTCACACAACAAGCGTGGGTGACGTTTTCTATTGGCGCCTATGTTGATAAGGTCCTTTGTGATGTTATCAAAATGGACGCCACCCATGTATTGTTGGGACGACCATGGCAATTTGACCGAAAAACTTTTCATGATGGTTATCTCAACCGTTACATGTTCCAATACAATGGAAAACGGATCACACTTTTGCCTATGACTCCACAGGAAATTTTAGTTGACTATGCAGAACGAAAGAGGCAACAAGTGATCGATGACACCACTACACCGCCGGCCACATCGGACCCTTCTCGTCGTTCTCCCGATGTTGTGGATGTGCCTACTTCCGGTTCCCGTAATTCCGGCCATAAGGGTAATGCTACCGAAGCAAGAGGTAGTAAGAGCATTGTCCCGACACATGCACCTCCGGTTCCTACCATTCAAGGGCGATGTGAGCCCCGAATTCTTTTGGCCCGACGACATGACTTGACACCGGTCATGGAAGGTAAGTTTCCTTGTTTCTTACTTGTCCCTTTTTGTTTATCTATTTCCCATGACCCTAGTAATGTGCCGCACGAGGTGTCCTTGTTGTTGTCCAAATTTCAGGACATCTTGACCGACAAACTACCACCCGGCTTGCCACCAATCCGAGGAATTGAGCACCAAATCGATTTGGTGCCCGGCGCGTCTTTGCCCAACCGTGCCGCTTACCGTGCAAGTCCGGAGGAGACCAAGGAGCTACAACGCCAAGTCCAAGAGCTCCTAGACCGGGGCTATGTCCGTGAGTCCTTGTCTCCATGTGCCGTGCCGGTCATACTTGTGCCCAAGAAAGACGATCTTGGCGGATGTGTGTAGATTGCCGAGCCATCAATCAAATCACCGTCAAGTATCGTCATCCGATTCCGCGCCTTGATGATATGTTGGACGAGCTCCATGGCGCCACTATCTTCTCCAAGATCGATCTCCGGAGCGGATACCATCAAATCCGCATGGCCGAAGGTGATGAATGGAAGACGGCTTTCAAGACGAAGCATGGCCTCTACGAGTGGCTTGTCATGCCATTTGGCCTCTCCAACGCACCATCCACCTTCATGCGCCTCATGAATCACGTCTTGCACAAATTTATGGGTATTTTCGTAGTAGTTTACTTTGATGATATCCTTGTCTTTAGTAAGTCTTTGGATGCCCACATCGAGCACCTTCGCCAAGTGCTCGAGTGCCTTAGACAAGAGCAACTATATGTCAATTTGGAGAAATGTGTCTTTTGCTCGGACACCACAATTTTTCTTGGCTATGTCGTGTCTAAGGACGGACTACGAGTGGACGAATCAAAAGTTCGCGCCATTCGGGAGTGGCCTACTCCTACTACGGCCACCATGGTTCGAGCCTTTCTCGGCTTAGCGGGTTTCTATCGACGCTTTGTCAAGGACTTTAGCTCGATAGCGGCACCGCTACACGAGCTTACTAATAAAGGTGTCACATTTGAGTGGCGTGACACCCATGCTCGAGCGTTTGAGTCGCTCAAAGACCGTCTTTGTAATGCGCCACTACTCCAACTCCCAAACTTTTCGAAAACCTTCGAGGTGGAGTGTGACGCATCTAATTTAGGCATTGGGGGGTTCTCCTACAAGAGAATCGGCCCATTGCTTATTTTAGCGAAAAACTTTCCGGTCCCTCACTCAACTATCCAACCTATGACAAGGAACTATATGCTTTAGTTCGTTGTCTCAAAACATGGCAACACTACTTGTGGCCGAAGGAGTTCGTGATTCATTCGGATCATGCGGCTCTTTCGTATCTCAAGGGTCAAACTACTTTGAGTCGGCGCCATGCTAGTTGGGTAGAGTTTCTTGAGACCTTCCCTTATGTCATTCGACATAAGAAAGGTAACGAGAATGTGGTAGCCGACGCCCTTTCTCGCCGATATATCCTTCTTGTGCATATGGACGCCAAGATCCATGGCTTTGCTCTTATCAAAGAGTTATATGCCATGGATCTTGACTTCAAGGATATATTTGCTCAATGCCTTGACCTCCGAGAGCATGAGTCTTTCTTTATTAACGATGGCTACTTATTCCGTGCGGGCAAACTTTGTATCCCGCGCTCGAGTATTCGTCATTTGTTGATAAAGGAGGCCCATGAGGGTCGTGGTCACTTCGGTGCTACCAAGACTCTCGCCGCTCTACAAGAGCACTTCTTTTGGCCCCGTATGCGCAAGCATGTGACACGGTTTTGCACAAGTTGCATCACATGTCACCATGCAAAATCGCGCCAAGGTCCGGATGGATTGTATTCTCCTCTGCCTATACCAATGGGACCTTGGGAGGATCTTTCTATGGACTTTGTGGTTGGCCTACCCATGTCAAAACGAGGCAAAGACTCCATTTTTGTGGTAGTCGATCGTTTCTCGAAAATGGCACATTTTATTGCATGTAAGAGCACACAAAATGCTAGTGAAGTAGCTACCCTTTTCTTCGACAATGTTGTGCGCTTACATGGAATACCGCGTTCCATCCTTAGTGATCGGGACGTAAAGTTTGTAAGCCATTTTTGGAGAACCTTATGGGGGAAACTTGGAACCAACTTGTTGTTTTCAAGTAGCTATCATCCCCAAACCGATGGTCAAACGGAGGTGACCAATCGGACTCTCGGCGCTCTACTTAGAGCGACCCTTAGGAACAACCCACGCAAGTGGGAGGACTTACTTTCTATTGTGGAGTTTTCTTACAACAGGTCTCGACACTCGGCAACAAAGCTTTCACCCTTTGAAGTTGTCTACGGGCTTAATCCACACACCCCGATGGACTTCACTCCGCGCCCACTAAAAGACGGAGAACACATCACCGGAGCAAGTCGTGCCGCTCACATCATTGAGCTTCATGAGCGGACTAGGACACAACTCCAACGGCGTGCCGATCAACTTGCCACACAACGCAACAAAGGGCGCCGTCCAATGTCATTCGAGCCCGGTGATCTTGTTTGGCTCCACTTAAGGAAGGAGCGTTTTCCATCCCGCCGCAAAGGCAAGCTCTCGGACCGCGGTGATGGACCATTCCGCATCTTATCCCGCCATGGTCCGAATGCTTACAAATTGGAGCTTCCGGACGACTATGGCGTGCACCCGACGTTCAATGTCAAGGATCTTGCCCCATACATTGAGCCCCTATTTGACGACGGTGAAACGGGGACGTTTCACATCCAAGATGGGGGGACTGATGCGCCCTTGACCCCTATGTCCGAACATGAGGAAGACGAGGCACTCCGGGTTCGCTCCGATGGACCGCTCACCCGTTCACGTGCTAAGGCAATCGCCCAAGCTACCGGCTCCATCATTAGCCGCACCGTTGCTTGTCATGGACCCATTGGATGCAAACCGTGTCTCTACGCCACAATGACTTGAAGCTTGTCAAGCCGGCACCGTTCCGGCGCATTTTCCGCATTTTCCGTAATTTAGCGTTTTGTAATAATAAGTCTTTTTATTTTCGGAATATTAATTTCCGGGACTTTATTTCCGGGTATTAATTTTCCGAATTTAAGATTAGACTTTTGGTTTCGGAATTTAATTCGGAAACTTAATTCCGAACTTAAATTCTCAACCTTTCATATTTTTAGGTGTTTCATTCCGGAACTTAAATTCCGACTTTATTTCCGTCATTTAATTTCCGACTCTTTGTATAGCCTTCATCCACTATATAAGGTGATGCTTGGCTCATTTGTAAAGCATGTTCAATTTGATTAAGTAAAGAGAAGTATTTTCCTCCAACTTACTTGAGCATCAATCCCTCTTCCAACCCTCTCAAAGTTCTTCTTTTGGATCTTCGATCCAAACTCAACCACATTCGAGGGTTCTTCAAGAACCAACTCAACCGACCCACTTCAAGGTTTGATCGATCAATCTAGATCGACTCAATCATACAACTTCCGCCTCCATCTCTAAGCTTCCGCAACCCATCTTCAATTGCATTCGCACTTCAACTAAGGAGTAGTTGAGCTTCAGCTTGATCTAGATCCGGAATCATTCATTGACGTGTCCAAGGACTCATCACTTTACTAGGATGTTATAGTATCTCTGGGTCATAATCCTTTATCAACTTCAATGTGTCATATTCAACTTTTTTCAGAGTGAAGAGGTACTTCCAACTATTATGATTTGTCGTAATCTTGCATGTTGTTCCAAGCAAGTAGTGCCGCCAAAATCTTCAGTGCACAAACTACCGTTGCTAAGTCTAAGTTATGTATTTGGTAGTTTTGCTCATATTACCTCAATTGTCTATATACATATGATATGTGTAACACCCCGATTCCGCGGGACTCGGGATGCCACATTGGGCTAGGATCTCACAGTGGATCCTGACCCTAGCCTGACAACAAGTTCACTGGACCTTACAACATGACACTGACAAATATAAAACAAATACATAAATCGGTATAAAACTGTACATCAGAAGGTATACAAAGACATAGCCAAGTATAAAACATCATCCTCACACAGGAGGTATACAAAACATCATCCTCACGCAGGAGGTATATATATATAACATCCTCAAAACCATAATCACCTAATGTACGAGAGTCCTCGGCCTGTCACCCTTTCGGATCACTCTACAGTTCTCCTACCCTACAAGGCATCTACAACATGGTATGAAACCATTAGCTAACCATACATATATAAGGTAATGCATAAGCACAAGCACAAGTCATGAAAGATAAACACATAATCATGTTGTCACACATTTACCCATTTTAATCATCTTTATAGGAGTAGTCATTCACTCAAATCGTATATATATATATATATATAGGTATATGAAACTATGTGACATGAGGAACGTATCATCTTCGCCTCTGGGCCTGTTATCCATCTAGAAGTAGTGTCGGTCACACAACCCGTGTACCCTATGGGAGTGGTGTTGTGCCCTTCTCATATATCAGGTGGCCTGACGTAAGAGAACATCCCAACTCCTTACAAGATAAAAGGGAAAGGTTATCACTGCCACGTAATGGGGCTATTAATAAAACATAGGTCCGTAATAATCGATATCATATGCTATCATATCAAGCATATAACTCACCCACCATTCATGCAAACACCCAATATATGGATGCTAGCTAAGTAAGTCCTACAGACTTACCTCAACCTCGTACAATCTCAACCACGATCAACCTCCAATCCTGAGAGGGACACTGCCTAATAACAAGGCATAGAGATATATCAATCTCCTATCAATCAAAGGGGTCACACATAGACCCAAGGGATCCATAGGATCATCCTCAACCTAACCTCACAACCTACTAATCCTCAAAGTCGTACAAGGAATAACATGATCATATCATCATCATCACACACTCATCTATACCTAGCATGATACTACACACTCACACTAGGAAAGGAAGGGACAAAGCCATCCTTAGGATAGCCCAGAAGCAAGACACACATGCAGGACAAGAGCAAGGCAAGACTGGTGCAGGGAACCGCAGGGGCAGACCTAGGTGGCGCAGGGGTGGAATCTGGCCGGCGCTGGGGCGGCCCTGAGGTGGCGCTGAGGCGGCTGGTGTACAAATTGCACACTTTCAGCTTCTCTTCACTTCTTCACTCGAACCTCTTCACTCCTTCTTCAGCCAGCAGCCCCAAACATACATATACATACATATATACATCAAACAAAGCCTAAGAAGGCTGCCACAAGATCAAACCTTGTGGATCCTAAGCTATAGAGGAAAAGAGAAGAAAAAAAGAAAGGAAGAAGAAAGAAAGGAAGAACTCACCAAGCTGAACCTAACAGAGGCAGAACACACACCACAACCTCAAAGCTGGCTCATCAAAGGCACAACAACATCATCAATCATCATCTCATCCAAAGCCACACAAAACTCTTTTCAAAACTCTAAAAAATCAAGTAGAAGATTCAAAGGAAGGGAAGAAGAGAAGAAGAACGTAAGGGATAGAAGATGGAAATGGAAGAGATGAGAAAACCTTCACATGAAGCAAGGGAGAAGCTTATATAGGAAGACAACCAAAAGTACGGGTCAAGGTCAACAAAGCCGGCTGCAACACACCACAAACCGCAGGGGCGACTCATGGAGGCGCAGGGGCGGATCCTGGTGGCCGCAGGGGCACCTAGCCTGGCCGCAGGGACGGTTCAGGCACAATCCATCACAGCTCAGCACCTCAATACTAAGGCTCTTACATCTGACCCCCATAAAAATAAGTTTCGTCCTGAAACTTGCAAAATCCCAAATCTTCTCGGACCCATACGCCGAGGTATAACTCTCTCTATTAGAGGTATCACATCTCCGTTCAAAAGATCACAACCTATAACAATCTATAACCTCAAACACAAGCATGGAGGAATCATCAACTCCAGAAATCAGGATCATAACGCTATCCAAAGGCATAGAGGAATCACATATGTTGCCATATTCACATCACAAGACATAGAGGAAACACATCTCTAGCCAGATCATGCTCATACACAAAACATGAAGGAAAAACATCTCCAGCAAGACTATGTCCATCAAATAGCACGGAGGCATAACCATCTCCAACTAGATCCTAATCGCACTCAGATAGCATGGAGGAAAGAACTATCTCCAGCTATAATCATAAATCACGCTAGCACATCAAGATCTAATAAGATCATATATCACATCACAGCTAGCACGAAAATAAACACATCAAAGCATATAAGCACATAATCACATACTCACCAAGATAGCACTAAGATCTACTCGTCGACCCTAGGTGCATCTATCTCGGCATAAAACTCTGGATAGTTCCTCTGAATACTATCCTCAGTCTCCCATGTAGCCTCTTAAGGTCCTCGTCTCGACCACTGTATCCTCAACATGGAAATGTCCTTCGAATGTAGGCGTCTCATACCTCGTTCTAGGACTGCAATCGGGTGCTCAACAAAAGTGTGGTACGGCTCAACTACCAAATCATCATAACTCACAATGTGTCTCAGATCTGGTATATACTCCCTCAGCTGAGATACATGAAACACAAGATGAACACCCTCTAACCTCGGAGGTAAAGCTAATCTATATGTTGCCCTCCCAACTCTGTCAAGTATCTCAAAGGGACCGACATATCGGGGACTCAACTTCCCCTTTATGCGAAAACGTTTGACGCCTCGTGCCGGAGATACTCTCAGCAGACATGAGCTCCTACTCTGAACTCTAGAGGTCGATGCCTCCTGTCTGCATATGACTTATGGCGACTCTGCTAGCATCCTCTATCTGATCAGCGCTACTCGAGTCATATCATCCTGAATCTGCTCTAGCGCTATACCACTGATACTGCTAGGCTCATCCCAACATAAAGGTGTACGGCATCTACACCCATACAGTGCCTCATATGGAGCCATCCCAATCGATGCATGCTAGTTTTTGTTGTATGAGAACTCAACCAATGGGAGGTAATCTTACCATCCCTATCCCCAATCTAACACACAAGCTCGCAGTATATCCTCAAGGGTCTGGATGGTCATCTCTAACTGACCATCTGTCTGGGGGTGGAACACAAACATAAAGTGTAAACTCGTCCCTAGAGTAGTCTAAATCTGCTGCCAAAACCTCGAGGTGAATCGCCCATCTCGATCAGAGACGATCGTCCTCGGTACACCATGGAGTCTCACTATTTGCCTAGTGTACTTCTTAGCTAATCTGCTCACTGGCTAGGTCTCTCTGATAGGAATGAAACGTGCAGTCTTTGTTAGTCTATCAACCACAACCCAAATAGAATCAAAACTCCTCTTGGGCCTCAATCCGGTCACAAAGTCCATGGAGACGTCCTCCCACATCCACTGCGGCACTAGTAGTGGGTGGAGCTCACCTCTAGGTCTACAATGCTCTATCTTGACCTGCTGACAGATTGCACACTGTGCCACAAATCTGGCTACATCGGGCTTTAGCCCTCCCCACCAATATGATCGTCTCACATCATGGTACATCTTACTCGTACTTGGATGTACTAAGTAAGGTGTATAGTGAGCCTCATGTAAAATCCTCCGTCTCGGCTCCGCATCAGCGGGTACACATACGTCGTCGCGACGTCTCATCACCTCCTATGGAAAATTGTGGTGCCTCACCACGAGATATCATTTCTCTAATCCTCATCAGGGTCGGGCAGGTCCCTTGCTTCTGTTGGATCTCCTCCAACAAGTTAGGTAGAACTCTAAAGTGTACAAATGGGCATCCTCATCAGGAAACTAGATGTCCAACTCTAGCCAATCTAGATCTCTCTAAAGCTGAGGTTAAACTGTCAGTCTCGCAATCGCCTTCTCTCGAGACGTCTTCCTACTCAAGGCGTCGGCGACAACGTTCACCTTCCTTGGATGATACAGAATCTTAAGGGTCAAAGTCCTTGATCAACTCGAGCCATCGACGCTGGCGGTTATTCAACTCCCGCTGCGTAAAAATGTACTTCAAACTCTTATGGTCTGTGAAGATCTGACAAGTAGCACCATACAAGTAATGTCTCTAGATCTTCAAAGCATGAACTACCGCTGCCAACTCCAGATCATGAGTCGGGTAGTTCTCCTCATACGTCTTCAACTGCCTAGATGAATAAGCAATCAATATGCCCCTCTGCATCAACACACATCCCAAGCCTAGCTTGGATGCATCACTATAAACCAGAAAATCCTCAGAAACCTCTGTTGTGCCAAGATAGGAGCAGAAGTCAAACGCCTCTTCAACTCCTCAAAACTCTGAGCACACTACTCATACCATACAAATCTGATAATCTTCCTCAGAAGACTCGTAAGTGGATGAGAAATCACAGAAAATCCCTTCACAAAGCGTCGGTAGTAGCTGGCTAGGCCAAGAAAGCTACGCACTTCCTTGACGTTCGTCGGTGTCGTCCATGCTACAACAAACTCGATCTTTGCCGGATCAACCATGATCCCATCGGCGGAGACAATATGGCCTAGGAAAGCTACCTCTGACACCCAGAACTCGCACTTAGAGAGCTTGGCATACAACTCTCTATCCCGCGGAATCTGTAAAACCGTCCTCAAATGACCGGCATGCTCCTCTCGACTCCGACAATACACGAGAATGTCATCAATGAAGACCACCACAAACTGATCAAGGAAGTCGATGAAAATACTGTTCATCAACTCCATGAAAACCGTTGGGGCATTCGTAAGCCCAAATGGCATCACTACAAACTCGTAGTGTCCATAACGGGTCCGAAATGCCGTCATGTGCACATCTTGCTCCCTCACCCTCAACTGGTGATATCTAGAACGTAAGTCGATCCGGGAGAACACTATCGCTCCCTAAAGTTGATCAAGCAGATCATCAATACGAGGCAATGGATACTTGTTCTTGATGGCCACCTTGTTCAGCTCCTTGTAGTCAATGCACAATCTCAACGATCCGTCCTTCTTCCGCACGAAGAGGACAGGTGCTCCCCACGGGGATATGCTAGGACAGATGAATCCCTTCTCAACCAACTCCTCGAGTTGCTTCTTCAGCTCCAACATCTCGACAGACGCCATACAATATAGGTTCTTCGAGATCGGTCTTGTACCAGGCTCCAACTCGATGCTGAAGTCCACACTCCTTTGAGGCGGAAAACTAGACGGCTCAGCAAACACGTCTGTAAACTCACAAAACACTGGAATATCCTCCAATGTTGGACTCTCTCCATCCTTAGTGACTTAACACCAGAAGGCATCACATCCTTGGGCGATCAACCACGCCGCTCGTACAACATTGATGACGGATCCCGTCTTTCCAAGGTCCCAACCTCAGAAGACCTCTATCTGACCTATCTCGGTAGAGACTGTCACAGTCCTCCTACCTACATGTAATACCGCACGGTGTCTACGCATCTAGTTTATACCTAAAATGACTTCCTCGTGCACCAGTGGCATGACAAAGAAGTCTACAATCAATACACGAGTCCATAAACGAAGGGGACAACTACGTATCTTGTGGGTACCTCTAGCCCTACTACCATCAAGTAATCCTATAGTAAAGGGTATCATATCTATAGTAACTTAAACCAAGCGCTCAACACATACATCAGAAATAAAGGAATACGTAGCACCCATATCAAATAAAACTCTAACAGGTAAACCATGAAGCAAAATGGTACTTGTAGGAGCCGGTGCAAGTGGCTCATCTGCACTCCTCAGCTCAAAGACTCTACCTTGAGCTCCTCTGGTGTCAGTGGTACTCCCACTACAACCTCTACCTCTACCTTTACTCGGTCCGGGAGCAGATCCTTGAGTAGAAGGGCGATCTAGGACTCTCTGTTGTCCATGTGTCTGCTGTTGAGGTGTCCTCTGCCCACCTCCTACCACGCTAGGGAAGAACCCTGTTGTGATGCAACTCCACCCTGCCTAAAGAAGGCAACTCTATGAACTGGCCTACCACAAGTGTAGCAAGTCACTAGTGGCCTCGTACACTCTGGGCGTAAATGTCCAGGATCACCACAGTTGTAGCACTGTCATCCCTTCTCTGCAGTCAATGCTGATGAGGGGTAACTCTGAACCTGAAGCTCCACCAACACCACTGGTCTGCCCAGTCTGTTGTCTCTTCTTAGACCGTCCCGTCTGAGAAGCCCTCCTCTGACTGGCCCGCTCACGCTCATAAGCTGAGGCCCGATCCTGGTAATCTATCAAGGACTCACAATGAAATCCCGCCATATAGGAACGTGTACTCTCCCTCAGTCAACGGGAGAACAAATACACGTGTTGGTCCTCAGAAGGTGCAGCTAGACCCAACAATGCCAACTTTGTTTGGAAGCGGCTGATGGCATCTACTATCGGCACATCCTCAAAGCCCGCCTCCACAAAGTCCTGCAGTTTCTTCCTCCTCAAAGAGGCAGGACGGAAATGTTCCCTAATCATGCTTCTCATCTGTCATAGCTAGTGGCTCGATCCCACATGGTCCGCCACCACTGGTGAGCTAGGTCCTGAAATAGAGTCTGAACTAACTCTATCCGTCTGTCCTCTAGACATCTGATAGACTTTAGAGCCGAGTCCACATGTCCAATCCAGACCTCCGTCTCCAATCCCACCTTTCCAATGAAAGATGGTACTCCCAGATGATGGAATGTCTTCAACCAAGTGTCTGGTCGAGGCCCTCTATACTCCTCTGGAGCTTTAATAATCTCAACAACTCGTGTCGGCATAGTTGGCACCTGAGTGGCTCCTTGGGACATCTCAGAAAATCCCTCATGCATTGGAGATTCGGGGCTCGTCTACCCGCTCTGATATCCTCCTCCACTCGTCTAATATAAGCACGGAACTCCGGTCCCCTCATAGAGACGCGATCCGAGTCATCTAATTGGACCCTCTGTGATCGTTGTCTCCCAGGTCCACCGCTCCTCGTCTCGGAAACAACACTCTCAACAATCTCCTCATGAACATCCTCCACTACTGGTGGATCAACAAAGGGAACTAGTCCTTGTCCTATCACGCCCGGAGGAAGGGGTGTTCTACCTCTACCCCGGCCTACAACAGAAGTTGCTCTAGTTTGAGCCATCTGCGGGGTATGCACTCCTAACTTATAAGGCTATATATATGCCATATGTATATATATATATATATAACACATACACATAATCCATAACATATATATATATACACACACACATATCTATACTGCTGAGATCCACAACAGAGGTGACGATATCTCGTACAATCTATCCCAAAACAACAACTTTTAAAACCAAAATCTTTTAAAAACGTCAGACCCCTTTCGGGTTCTGTTTATTTTATCCATCCGACCTTATTGCAGGTAGTAAGTGTCATTGTTGTCAACCTAAGACTCTGATACCAACTCTGTAACACCCCGAATCCGCGGGACTCGGGATGCCACATTAGGCTAGGATCTCACAGTGGATCCTGAGCCTAGCCTGACAAAAAGTTCACTAGACCTTACAACATGACACTGACAGATATAAAACAAATACATAAAACGGTAAAAACTGTACATCATAAGGTATACAAAGACATAGTCGAGTATAAAACATCTTCCTCACACAGGAGATATACAAAACATCATCCTCACGCAGGAGGTATATATATATAACATCCTCAAAACAATAACCACCTAATGTACGAGAGTCCTCAGCTTGTCACCCTGCCGGATCACTCTGCAGCTCTCTTACCCTACAAGGCACCTACAACATGGTATGATATCATTAGCTAACCATACATATATAAGGTAATGCATAAGCACAAACACAAGTCATGAAAGATAAACACATAATCACGATGTCAAACATTTACCCATATTAATTATCTTTACAGGAGTAGTCATTCACTCAAATCGTATATATATATATATATATGTATATGAAACTATGTGACACGAGGAACGTATCATCCTCGCCTCTAGGCCTGCTATCCATCTGGAAGTAGTGTCGGTCACACAACCCGTGTACCCTATGGGAGTGGTGTTGTGCCCTTCCTGTGTTGGTTTGAGATTATAGTTCCTTTCTATATTACCTTGAGACTTACCCGGTAAAAGGATTTTTGGTTTGGGATAGTGAGTAGTGAGACTTACCCGATGATCTATTCCCACCTTAGAAACGCCTTCCCTTTGCAAACCTCAGCTTTGTCATGTTATCTTTTGAGATCTTGAGTCGGAACCACAACTGGATGCTTTAATCTCTTGAATCCGCATTCTCTTTATTTGACTTTTATATCATCTTTGATAGCTTTGATTTGTTGCTTGTGGTTATTTAACAACCTGAATTACCGATCTTTGTTTCACCATAGTCTTTGTGTTCGACCTTGGAATTCTTGCTTTTATTACAATTGATCCGTATACTACGGGTTCGCTATTTGCAATTATTCTTGGTATAAATATTAAAGCTTGCACACACCTTTTGGAGCGAACAGAGGTTCAACATTTCCTTCCATATAGTGCTTCATATGGTGCCATCCAATGGATGCATTTCAATTGCTGTTGTAGGTGATCTTTACCAATGGTAAATGATCTACCCATATTAGGTCCTAATAAAGTACACAAGACCTCAATAAGTCTTCCAACGTTTGAATACTCCTTTCTAACTGATCATCTGACTGTGGATGAATGTTGTTGTAAAATTCAACACGGTTCTCATTACTGTCTACACCTGTCTCAATAATTTGGAAATAAATTGTCCATCTCTGTTTGAAACTATGGTCTTAAAAACTCCTTGTAATCTGACTATTTAATCCACAAATTCCTCTACTAAACTGTTCACAGTTCAAGTTTCCCATTTTCACGGTATCTCCAATGATTGGAGTTCTCCTTCATGCCTTTGGTGTTCAATCTTAACGCGTTGACATGTCTGACATCGTGACACAAACTTAGCAAAATACTTCTTCATACCTTTCCATCAAAAGTAGGGTTAAATATCCCGATACATCATGTTCGATCTTGGATGTGTATAATATGGTGTTGCATGAGCTTCAACAAGAATCCTTCTTCTGATCTCCTCGTCTTGAGGAACACATACCCTTCCATGATATGGTGATCATATTGTTGAACCCATTTCCAAGCCACCACAAATTAGATTTGTTTGTATCTCCACTTGTACAGTTAATCGGACAATCTCTAATTCTTGAACCGACTTTCTATTCAAATCATGAGCTACCACATTAGCTTTACTAGGATGATATAGTATCTCTAGGTCATAATCCTTTATCAGCTCCAATGTGTCATATTCTACTTTTTCCTGAGTGAAGATATACTTTCAACTCTTATGATTTGTCGTAATCTTACATGTTGTTCCAAGCAAGTAGTGCCGCCAAATCTTTAGTGCACAAACTACCGCTGCTAAGTCTAAGTTATGTATTTGGTAGTTTTGCTCATATCACCTCAATTGTCTAAATGCATATGATATGAATCTGTCATTCTGCATCAGGACACATCCTAGATCCATCTTAGAATCATCATTATAAACAATGAACTTTGGGGTTCCATTCAACTGAGCTAATACATGTGTAGTTATCAATTTCTTCTTGATTTCTTCAAAACTTGCCTAACACTTATCAACCCATGCAAACTTTGTTGTCTTATGAAACAAGCTGGTCATAGGTCTAGATATGATTGAGAACCCTTCCACAAAATGTCTATAGTATCTCGCTAATTCTAGGAACTACGCATCTCCTTTACGTTTTTGGGAGGTTCCCATGCTAGCATAGTTTCTTGGATAGGTCAACTCTAACTCCATTTGTAGTAATCACGTGCCCAAAGAATGTTACTCCTTTCATCCAGAAGTCACACTTGGAAACCTTGTCATAAATCTTCTCTTTCCTCAATACGTGGAGAACTGCTTTCAAATGTTACGCATGCTCTTCACTACTTCGTGAATAAACCAATATATCATCTATAAAGACCACAACAAACATGTCAAGTATCCAATGAAAATCCGATTCATCAACTCCATAAACACAACAAGTGTTTTAGTTAATCCAAATGACATAACCACGAATTCGTAGTGTCCATACCGAGTTATGAATGCCGCCTTATGGATATCTTCTTCAAGGGTCTTCAACTAGTGATAGCTTGACCGCAGGTCTATCTTGGAAAACACCTTTGCTCCTTGCAGTTGATCCAACAAATCATCAATCTGTGGCAGAAGATACTTGTTCTTAATCGTCATCCTATGCAATTCCCTATAGTCGATACATAGCCTCAATGTACCACCCTTTTTCCTCACGAACAACATTGGCGCTCCCCAAGGCGATACACTTGGCCGAATAAATCTTTTATCGGCTAATTTCCCCAACTACTACTTCAACTCAAACACTTACATCTCTTAATTACCTAGGCTTTTGTGGAACGTGTTCAAGAACACTTACAATGAAGTTAGAAGAGAAGAGTGAACAAGAAGGGTATATTTCTTATTTTCTCTTGGTGCATCATGTTACATTGATAATAACTTTTATTTATAAGTCAAGATTTGGAGAATTTTTTCAATAAAATAAACTAAGATGTAAAAATAAATAATTCACCTTATACAATTTACTTGACCAAACTGTACAAGAAAACATTTATATGTACAAAATATTTCTTGTACATATTTTCCATAACAAAATTAACTAAACTTTATTATACTCGCCGGAGGCAAATCCGTATTAACGGCTATTTTCATGATAAAGGAATTTCCCCCCTTCCTGTTTTACTTAGTAGGAATGTACATTTCCTAACATACTACTGAACAAATTCCTTTGAGAGAGAGTTGTACAACTATCTGGAAACGTGAATTTCACGAAGGCGGGTGAGCGCGGCAAACCAATTTTTTGTAAAATTTGCCCCAACCCCTCTCCATCTTCTTCTCTCTTTCTCTGGCTTTGTGCTTGTCGAATACTCAACCCTAATCCCAACAACGCAAAGCTTCTGCTCGACGCTAAATCGCCCAATCGGAACCCCCTACCACTGAAAGCACCTCATTCTCCGATTTCTTCGGTATGAGATGTTGATTCATGAATCCGCCATTACATATGAGGTAAAACAGCTCTTGTTTATTTACTTATTTTGTTTAATCTGCTTTCGATGCTGTGGAAGTGTGTATTTTACGTGTTCCTGATTTATTCGTTTCCGATTTTTGGTTTGGAAACAGTGTATGCGATTCTCGCGGTGATTCGAAATTTGAAAAAGTTTCTGGAAAACCTAAAGTCAATTGGCCCGACCATGCTGCTTCTCACGAAAATTTTTCTAACCAGTGCAAGTTCTTGACCTCGAATTTTCTCTTCTCTCTCCCTACACAGAAGCCGACATTAGAAGGAGGAATGATTTCCAGGTTAGTATCGGTTTTTGGTAGTATCATTTTGAAATTTGTTGGGGTGTTTTAGGTGGAATGGTTGTGAACTGGGGAATTTTAGAGACAAAGATGTTTAGCATTTGAGAATTTTGAGAACCGAGGTATAAGAAACATACGTATATAGTTATGGTCTAAGATTTTTTTTTTGTGCGTGACACGTCTTTCCTTGCAGTCTTTCGAGTTGCCGTGTCCAAAATGTTGGAAGGTTGCCAAGCCCTGATGTGGAGAAGGTAACGTTATACTCTTACATAAGTAAAAATTGTTCATGTCCTTTATCACACTCTTAAAAGGTTTACATTTACACCCATAATACAGTTCCTCATCTAAACATACAGGATAAACAAATTTATATTTTTCAATGTTATTCAATGACTCGATTTTCACAAATAAATGGAGGCTGGCTTGTTTCAAGGTGGAAGGTTCACTTCTCCTACAATGTGTTTTTGGCAGGCTTGGCAAGCTCTGTGCAACCTTCAGATCTCCTGCAGAAACTATGTGAAACCTGGGATTACTATTCCACCTTCACATAACGCCAAAATGTTTCAAGAAGGTTCTAGACAAAGCAGATCAGGGAACTTTCATGACAGTCATCCCAAACCTTTTCAAACGGGCAAGATAAATAGAAATCTTGCACAAAATGACCACAACCTACGTACATCAGTTGGCTATTCAGCTAATTATTCTCGACCATGTGCTCTTGGTAATGCTGGAAAGACTTCAGAGGGGCAGAAGAGGAGAGAGCCAATGATGCAAAGCTTTCATGCACAAGTCAGGGAAGGTCTATCAGGTGATGATGTCATGATTGAAGGACAAGTAAATGGACAATCAGAAGTAGTTTCTGATGCCATTAATGACGATGACGTTCTTGAGGTAATTGATTATGCCCAGGATTATTCAGCTAATTTGCTTTGAACTAATCCTCTTCTGTTAATTGCTTTATAAGGTGCTACCCGTGATAAGATTATTTTGCGATGTTTTGTGCAAAATGCATATTTAATTTGCACATGAAATCAAGGATTTGATGCTTATACTTTTTGCACTAAGAATTTCTTATCCCTTAAGGATTGGGATGTTTATGCTCTATAAGGATCATACTCATCGTTTCCTCTTTCTGACATCCATGATCCATCAACAAGTATATTTCAGCTTATGTTATTTATGCATTCTTAATTTTGATTGTTTGTGGTATTCTTCTGCTAATTAAATCGGTCAACTAAAAACTTTTTTTTTACTCAACCTTGTTTCCAGAATATTGATGTCGACCAAATAGTCATGGAACACTATCAGGCAAGCAATACACCTCAACCATCCATTTCTAAGAACCCACCAATCACTCCTGCAGCTCTATATAATACAGCAAAAGATTATGATGCCAGCCTGCCATCGGAGCTGTGTTCAAGCTGCTGTCATGGATATAAGGTAGGCATTGCTTGTTCCATATTCTCTATCATTTCTAGTTGCCCCATAACCAAAGACAATCAGAAGTTTGAGGAAATACTTATTGGAAAACTGTAGGCTGGATCATGCTATCTTGTAGGGATGTAGTTTCCAAATTTATTTCAGTGCAAAATTATGGTTGCTTGATTTTTGTGACATTTCCAGCTTGGACTTTGTCCTGACATGGCAAGTCACTTACAAGAAATGAAGGACATGCTAATAGCCATATCAAATGAACTTCTTGATCATGCTGCTGACCTGAGTGCTGGACAGATGGAGAAGCTTCGAAATGATAGGTTTGCCCTAACTTTCTGAGCTAGCTTGTGAAATTTTGGGTTTTGGGATGGAATGGATGTAAAGGAGGATTTTGATTCATCCAGCAGACGACTGACTAGGAGAAGAGGCAAAAAAGTATTTTGCAAGCATAACTCATACATTTTTTTCTCTTAAGGCTTCATCCTGTTACCTGTATCACACGCTTCAAGTGACATCTCATCCATGATTTAATTATTGCTTTGACTTCTTGTGTAGATCACTTCTACAAAAGAAAATTCAGCTGCTTGAGGCTCAGATCCGATCTAATCTTGCTGATGAGGAGAGACGGGGTTCACACTTTACAGCATCAACACCCTTCGTTGGGAATACTATGTATAATACCCCCCAAAGGTCAACCTTTAGTGCTGATCCCGTGAGGCTGGACAACTGGCCGCAAATGTATAATGATCAAAGTAACTATAGTAGATGTAGCTTCTCTGCTGCGTCTGTCCCTTGTGCCGACAGGTTTGGTTTTTCCTCAGTTCCTAATGAGAGGGAGCCATACACCCCCAAAATTATTCAAGTCAACTATACTGAAGGTTCAAATGACAATAAATGGAGTAGAAGGGATTTCTCATGGACAAAGGATTTGGAGGTGCTACATCTTTTGGTCATTCCATTTTACTTGTGATAGGCTAGATGTGCTCTTTTAACACTTAATGGTTGATTTTCAGGCAAATAATAAAAGAGTTTTTGGGAACTCTTCGTTTCGTCCTAACCAAAGGGAAATAATCAATGCTACAATGAGCGGATCTGATGTTTTTGTGTTAATGCCAACTGGAGGAGGAAAAAGTTTGACGTATCAGGTGAAGGGAATTTTTTTTCCATTTGCATAATCCGTGCTTTGCTTACTAAAAAAGAGAACCTTCGGCTATTTTTTGTATGTAGCTATGAATCGGCTTCACTAGTAGAGACATGGCATTGTAAAAATGTGATTAACTTCAATTTTTTTGCATTCACAGATTGTACTTTTAACATAAAGAGACTGCTAAACTTTGTAACTTCTACTGCCTGTGGATTAGCTTTGCTTATACGACAGCTGATTATAACTGACATTTCTATTTCTTTCAGCTCCCAGCTTTAATTAGTGATGGTGTCACCCTTGTTGTTTCACCACTGGTGTCTCTTATCCAAGATCAGATTATGCATCTTTTGCAGGTGGCTTGTTATCTTTGACACCCTCAAAGATCTTCCCAGCTGTAAATTTCAGTTTCTATGGCTCATCATTTAGATTCTTGACAGGCCAACATACCTGCTACTTACTTGAGTGCTAACATGGATTGGACTGAACAACAAGAGATACTGCGAGATATTTGCCGGGAGTGTAGATATAAGCTGTTGTACGTTACGCCTGAGAAAATAGCCAAGTGAGTGCTGATTTCAATTATGCTTTTAGTAATAACGCTATCATCTAAAATATAGCAGAAAGAAAGCAATCCGTTTATGATAGGAATTGAGTTAATTCTCCTAAGGGAGGTTCAATTTTATGGAAATTTGCAACCAAGTGAGTGCGCTTTTGCTAGTCACCTACCTAACCTAAAAATTTCTCTAATTAGGATGGAATCACAAATTTGTGACTCTTACTTACACGTTTATGAAAAGTTGGAAAGGGTAATCAATGTATGATTCTTAAGGTAATTAAGTTAAGTTTATAAATATTGAGCAATGCTAATATGGAAAACAACGTAATTTGATTAAATGGTTTGATTATAGTATCATAAATAGATGCAATTTTCTAACTAAGGCCTCAGCAACATACAAGGGTGCAGATGGTGCGGCTTTAGTTTAAATTTTAAAATGACTTCCATTGCGTTGTCAATCATATGCTAAAGTGCTGTGTTCTTTTAAGTGCAGGAGTGATGCATTGTTGCGTCATCTGGATAATCTATATAGTCGTCAGATGCTAACTAGGATTGTTATTGACGAAGCTCATTGTGTCAGTCAATGGGGGCACGATTTTAGGCCAGATTATCAGGTATTTTTTCAAAAAAGCGACTTATTTTGGGCAACAAGTCTTTTTCTGCTCGGGGTTTATACTTGTTAAATTATCACCAGGGTCTTGGAATTCTGAAGCAAAAATTCCCCAGAACTCCAGTTCTGGCTTTGACAGCCACTGCTACAGCTGTTGTCAAGGAAGATGTTGTGCAAGCTCTTGGTCTTGTTAACTGTGTTGTTTTCCGGCAGAGCTTCAACCGTTCAAACTTATCGTAAGTGCTAGATTTTAGTTATTGGTTTATAAATTAATTATTGATCTGTTGATATAACTCTTGCAGGTACTCGGTTGTTCCAAAAACTAAAAAGTGTGTCGAGGACATGGACAAGTTCATCAAAGCAAAGTATCCTGATGAATGTGGAATTATTTATTGTCTTTCGAGGATGGACTGTGAAAAAGTGGCTGAGAAGTTACAGGTTTGTCTGGTTTACTTAAAGCATTGCTGAAACATGTTTCCGTATATATAACTAGAAAAGGGTTGTAACATTGATGTATCTACTTATGCTTTGTAATATTATCAGTATCCCAGAATGCCACGATACTGGTTTTGAATATTTCATTAGTTTTTCAAATTTTAAACTTTTTGTCCAACCTTGGGCTGCATCCATAATTTTCGGGGATGAGGTGTATGAATCTATGATTCTAATCATTCTATCACCCAATTGGGCCGAAATGCAAGACTGCTGATTGAGAAGTTTAGTATTTGTTGTTGTATTTGGGCTGTTTTTTTCCAGGACATCTAAGTGTAATTTCTACGATGAATCTACATTTTTGCACATGTCTAAAGTTATTACTTCTTAGTGAGGAAATTTTGAAAGGACATATGATTGATCATAGAGGACCTGTTTACTGAATACTCTATTTGGTTTTCTAGTCATGTAATTCACGTGTGGTTTTAGTTGTTCTTCTCATCAATTTTTCTGCTGTCCAGGAATATGGACACAAAGCTGCATTTTATCATGGAAGCATGGATGCTGCTCAGCGTACTTGTATTCAGAACCAGTGGAGTAAAGATGAAATTAACATAATATGTGCAACTGTGGCATTTGGAATGGGTAATCATCTACAGATATAATTGATCATTGACTAACCTGCCAAACATATTTTTGCTTATGTTGGGTTTTTTTCAGGTATCAATAAGCCAGATGTTCGGTTTGTTATTCACCACTCTGTTCCAAAATCAATCGAAGGCTATCATCAGGTGATTCCTCCAACAACTTTATGATTGTTGTCTTCAATGTTAGTTAGGTAAAATTTGTAAGAACATTACAAATTCATGTTTTGAGTTGGTAGTGAACAATAATGAAAATTCGCCATAACAAGCACGCAACCAAATGACAAGTATTATTATGCGTAGGGTAAAGTTGTGAACTTTGATCATGCCATTTTACCTTACCTTTTTTCAATTTGTTCAAGGAATGTGGTCGTGCTGGAAGAGATGGTTTGGATTCATCTTGTGTGCTCTACTACAATTATGGTGATTATGTAAGTTTTGCTTTCAATTCCTAGCAAAGAGTCTAATACAATCTTAATATCTAACTTATCAACCGCTGGTCCACTATATGTTTATTAATGTTCGCAAACTAGATCCATGTGGGAAATCTAGTTTGACCCGCTTGAAATCAAACTCATGTTGGAACTAAAACAGATATCAGTTGATATGAACCCGATAAACCCTACCCAAAGTAGAGCTGAAATTTAGCTGGAACCTTAAACAACTAGTTGAAGATGATTTTAAATCCAAAAAACGGAAGATGATTTGAAATTTAATAATCAGGAATGAACCAAATAATTATAGTTATCATTCAATATTTTGGAAACTACTTGTGAATCCAAAAAAACCTGATAACCCTACCCAAAGTAGAGCTGAAATGTAGTTTTGAATTAATTTTTGTACTATATTTTTTCAAATATATCTAGGTATTACTTTAATATATTAGATCTCAAATAGATCTATCAGATATACAAATGAGAAAAATATAATATAGGATCATATGTTCATATAGTTCACAATATATACATATTATTTAAATATCTTTTACATAGTTATTATAATAATATTGTAGTTTTGTTTTTAATAATAATTATTTATTAACTCATAATTATTTTATTGAACATTTCTATGATTAAATTAGGCAAATAGATGTATGGAGGAATAATACGTAGACTAATCATATGATTTTTAAATATTTTTATGGATAATTATTATATTTGAGAACTTAATGACATTATATTATAGTTGTATCTTTTTTTTTAATTTTATATTATTAGCGAATAGTTATTATCGGCAGACAATATTTATTATATTATATTTGAAAACTTTTTGACACGGGATTGTAATTTCGTATAAAAAAAATTATAATTCGATAAATTTATAATTAGGTATTATATATTAACTCATGATTATTGTATTTTAAATAAGTATTAATAGTAAAAACTAATATTATAATTGGATAGTATTGTATACCTTAATGTTATAATTCTAATTGAAATGTAGTAGAAAAATAATTGAAGCAAATTTGTGCTATATTATAATAATAAGATTACACATAAGCTAAATGTTGATGTAATTTGATTGTGAACATTAAAATTCATAATCATTTAACATATTTTTTTCTATTTTAGCTATTAGTTTATTACACAAATTTCACTGAAGGCACGGGACACTAGGCTAGTTATATGCTAACTGATTGAACCTTTACTCAACTTAACTCCGTAATGATGACTGAAGACTTGCATAACCTAACTGTTATCCAAACCTAATTAATATGAATCCATAAATTACCTATGACTGACCCAATCTCTTGAATTGCCAAATCTTCTGTTTCTCATACTGTACAAGAATGTCATATTGAAACATAGGGACCTTTCTTCTATAACCTCATGTGTTTTACACTGATTACATTTACATTCATGCCTTGTAGATTCGTGTGAAACATATGATCAGTCAAGGAGTAGTGGAACAGAGTTCATTTGCTCCAGGATATCCGCGTGGAGTTTCAACAAACTCAGGGAAAATGCTTGAGACTAATACGGAGAATCTTCTTAGAATGGTAATGATTCTCTGGTGCAGTATATGTTTTTTTACGTAGTATCTTATTTGTACAATTTTGCTCTTTAGTTCTCTTGAGTTACACCAGGTACTTTCCAATGGTCTAGGTTAGCTACTGTGAGAACGAAATTGATTGTCGACGTCTTCTTCAGCTTATTCATTTTGGAGAAAAGTTTGACTCGGCCAACTGTAACAAAACTTGTGACAATTGTAGCAGGGTTACAAATTCTGTTGACAAAGATGTAACAGAAATTGCAAAGCAACTGGTAGAACATCTCCCATATATAATATTTATCTGGTCGTTGTCTTTTGCTCCTAGGAATAAGATGGCTCTTTTTAACTTCATGTAGGTTGAGTTGGTCAAGTCAACAAGACAGCAGTTCTCATCATCTCACATACTCGAAGTATTTCGTGGATCTTTAGCCCAAAATGTAATAATTTTTACGTTTGAACTGTATATTTCCATCTCAAATTTAATTTTCTTTCCACATACCGGTCTGATCAACCTCAGTAAATCCAGGTCAAGAAACACAAACATGATACACTGAAGTATCATGGAGCTGGAAAACATTTGGCTAAAGGTGAAGCATCAAGAGTGTTGCGCCATCTTGTCACTGAGAATATTCTTGTGGAAGATGTTAAGAAAAGTGATATCTATGGATCCGTCTCTTCGGTTCTAAAGGTATAAGAATTTTCATTTCATTTTCACTGGAATTGAAGAGAGCTTTATTTGGAATTCATTCTAGAAAACATTTTGCATATTTGTTTTGCAAACCACTATAAACAACATAGTTGCAGATTTCTCAGTTACTTGTATGTACCTTGTGTTTAGGTGAATGAATCCAGATATTACAAACTTTGTTCTGGAAGAGAAAGTATGTTATTGAGGTATGTTTAATCTACTTTATGGACCTCTGAAATGAGTGTTGCAGGAGTTTTTGTTATCTTTTCTGCTAAGATATTAGCAAACAAATCCTTCATCGGTGGCTTTTTAGACCACTCCTTTTTTCGGTATGTTGAAGTTCTCCCATCTTCAGTCTTGTCTAGACGGGATGCAACTCCACGGACCAGAAGAAAAGTTAAAATGGTCAAGCGGAAACAGATGTGTACTCAATCCTAAGAAACGTGTTGATGCCTGAGCAATTTAGTAAAAAATGACACATAAACTAGAACTCATAAGAAACTGGTGTTACCCAACATTCTTTGTAGTTCCATAAGGAGTATTTACTCGATCTAGTTTCATGTAATAGTTGCTCTGTTTTTTAATATTAAAGATCTTCGTTTATGGTTCACTTTATAGATTGCACCATCAGAGCTTGCAATTTACCATAGTCCTTTTAATCTGCAAGGGAAAAGTTAGCGAGGCTTTCTCCTTGGGATTCGTTATAAGTTTCAAGTTTGCTGGATAGTGGATACTATAAAAGGATATGTTTCTTCCATGCAGATTCCCTTCACACACGAAAGCAACATTAAAGTTTAATAAAGCCGAATTTACGGCATCAAAGGGCTTGCAACCTTCTGGGAACACAAGTTTGGAACAGGTTCAAAATGGTCAAGCTGAAACAGATGCTGCCCTGGTAATAATTACACTTGAATCTAAACCTTCTTCTCTCAAGCTATAGACTTATGGTCGCATAACGTGCATGCCTTTTAGAGCGCCTCACTTTATGCATGTTGAACATAATCTCTCAACTAAATTGCCTATTTTATTTGAAAATCTGGTGCAGGAAGTTTCTGCCAAACTGTATACTGCTCTGAGACAGCTGCGGAATTCACTCATGAGAGAAGCTGGGCAGTCAGGCCTGTCGGCTCACCACATCTTCTCGTGAGTTCCTACTCCTTTTGTAGTATTTGATCTACACTTTGCTTATACTTTACGTCCCTTTGTAAAGATGTGACCCAAAAAATTCGAATAGCATGACTTGAAGAAGTACCTAACCTTAAGGGTGATTGCCCGGACCTATTTAGCTGATAAAAGTCCATTATAAAATGAATTCAATACTTGAAGGCTTGCTGACATGCTAAAGTTTGGTGTTACCCAGAAATGCGACGCTGCAAGAAGTTAGCACGAAGATTCCTCGAACAAGAGAGGAGCTTCTGGATATCAGTGGCATTGGCAAGTAAGAATCCAAATGCATATTCACTTGATAGTTAGAGCACAACATAACGATTATAGCTAAAAGTCTTTTTTGTGTTGCAATTTAGTGTAAAGGTGACCAAATATGGGGATCGGGTGTTGGAAACAATTGAATTAATCTGCGAGGAGTGCAACCTGGAGAGACGCAGCTCGACCAGTACACATAGTAGTGATTCATCGAAGAGGAGAAGGAACTCTCTTAAGGGCTCTAGTGGAAGTTCCAAGGATGAAGACGATTTCATGGATAGCACAGGAAGATCAACAAAAAGGGTGGCGAGATTGTCGAATGAGCGCTCTGATCCTATCCACCCCATAGAGTTGGATGATTTTGGTGATATTGACGACGAGGAACTTGCTAAGATCCCAGAAGTGGATATCGTTAGAAATGAAGGGGGAAGAAAAATGCCTGGATGGTTGTAATGTGCTTCATCAGGAAGCCATTGCTTACCTTATATTGCTCATTTGGTAAGTTTAGCGGTATTATGAAGTTGTGATGCAGAGAGTGTGTTAACGTATGATAAATGCAATATTTTGTCCTAATTGCTATCACTGCAAGACACTCTCTTGCTTTTGTAAATGTGATTAGAGATGACTAATAGATTTGTACTTAAGAAATCGCTGATACTTGCTTAAGGTTTGTTTTAATTCACCACACTTAATTTTTCAAAAAAGTGTTAGGGCATGTTAATTAAGTGCTACAACATGTAATGCATTTTACAATTGTGTAGTTTAATCTTAAATTTTAGTGTTACGTCTTATGAAGTATGAACAAACTTTGATATTCTCACGGTTTGAGAAAAAAATGCCAACCCTAACCTGGCATAACGAGAATGTGCAAGTGTCCGTTTATAATATGCCTTTTTCCCTTTTCCCTTTTTGTAACTCTTACATTTATTATATGCCTTTTTCCCTCTTTTGCATGCAGGCATAAAACAAAAATTATGAAAATATTGCATTTAGGGTAGATTGAGTTGGTTCTCATCGTTATCTCTTCTAGCAATTAGAATACGCTATGATGTAACACTTGCCAATAATGCTTTGGATTACTACTTCTTGTTATTGTTTATGCACAAGTTCTTGAATTATTATTGATAACTAGTGTAATTCTCGTGTCAAGGTACGGGTAAACAAATTGAATATATCGTTTAAAATAATTTTATTTAATTGATAACTAATTCTTAAAATTTTTTAAACAATATTGATGTATCATAACAATTTTAATAATAGAGTACTTTTAAAAAATTCAACTAAATAAATTATATTATGTAGTTTAAATATTTTTTCTTAAAAAATAAAATATAATATTACATATCTTATTTAAAGTTAATGTTAGTAGACTATTTATGAAGATGATAAAGATGAATAAAAAAATTAAAAAAATAGAAATAAATTTTTGAAAATAAAATATAAATGTTAAAATAGAGAATATTAAAAAAGTTCAATTGCAAAATTATCTTAGGTATTTTTAACTAATATTTAAAAAAAAGAAATTGAAATAACTATATTATAATAATTTATACATTTTTTAAGCTAGTGAATATCTCCTAATTAGTATAATAGGGTATTATTCAAGTAAGGCCCATTATTGCGGTACGGCCGTGCGGCCGTCTGTACGGCCGACACGTGTCCCGGAATTTTTTTTTTTTTTTTTTTTTTTTTTTTTTT
>BSUD01000006.1:52124364-52243895 GCA_033239045.1 Fagopyrum esculentum | reverse complement strand
TTTTTTCGGGACACGTGTCGCCCTGCGGTACGGCCGTACGACCGTACCGCAATAAAAGGGCCGTACCTGAACATTTACCTAGTATAATATTAATTATATATTTATATGTTAAAGTTAAGATGATAAATTATCTAATAATTTTATAATTAAAAGTGGGAAAATTTTCAAAAAAAAAAAAAGAAGAATATCTTAAGAGTATATTGAAGATTATTGTAACTTAAAAATGGAAACTAGTATAACTATTATCTATATTAATGATTTTTTATTTATTTATAAATTAGTATAATTACAAAATTAAAATGCACAAGACAATAAAATGTGACATGAAGTTAATGAAAAATAAAATTTGTAAATTAAAGTATAGATGTTAAAATAGAGAAAATTCAATTAAAAATAGCCAAATTTGGTAACTAGGCTCTTTTGAGAATTATGTTACTAACTAAGCCAATAAGAGTTCTCAATTAAGTAAATGTACCCCAATTTCTTTTTTTTTTTTTTACCGTTCAAATACAATCTAGGTTTTATCTACTAACTCTCTCCTGTGCTTTCTTCTCCTTCGACGATCCATGGCGGCTCTGTGCTCTTCTCCTTCCTTCTCTTCTCCCCGTACTCCTCCTCCTCCGCCGGCCCGCCACCGCACTAGCCACCTTCCCTCGAGTTCCTCCTCATCGACCCCCTCTCTAATCTTTGTCGATCTAGATCTGTAGATCTAGATCTGTAGATCTAGTCTCTACCTCCTTACTTCGTCTCTCTACTGGAAGCTTGTGATGGTTGCAATCTCGATTTGCAGTTTCATCATTTGATATCCTACATTCATGAGCCAATAGCCAACGTTTACTCCTTTGGTGTTGTATTGGTGGAGCTGCTAACTGGCCGGTGTCTAAGGTATGAAACACCCTGTGATCAGACCTGTATGTTCGGGTGAATAATTAGAACTGCTGATGTTGAAGATATGCGTTAAACTAGTATGAGCACACATAACTTGTATCAGTCTTTTAAAATATCCTCCATAACATCACTTTTCTATAGGTAACTGTCTTTCCTAGTGTAGCATAGCAGAGATAGAGAAAAGGTTATTATGTATAAAGTATTAGGAATGTTACATTGTTATCCAAGGAAATCTCTTGAACTTTGATAAGTAATACAATTGAAATATTTATTCCCTTGATCTTCTGTAGTCTGATTCTGAATTCTCTAACCAGAAAATTTTGAAGATGCTCTTCCTTCAACTACACCTTAAAGGAGGCCTAGTGTTTTCATTTATGAAGTTATACAATGCCAAAATCTATCTGAAAATTTTCATTTTAATTAGAAGAAGATCTTGATTTATGTCACCCATAGGACTCAGTGCATGGCCAACAAGCCCAACACTACAAGTTATATCCATCACTAGATGTAGAATATCTACTTAAACGGAATGGATTCTCTAAAATCCCTTTGATATGGCTTGTGAATTGTGTTGCTCTTTAGTTATTAATTGCATTAGTGAGATGACTCAGACCATTAGGAAGGTCTTGTTTGTATGTGATTAACAGTACCCTAGCTTGTGGACCTTGTGCTTTAAAACCCACTGAAAAACCCCAAGTTTCACAACTCGGGGAGCTACTGGTTAGAACCTCACAGTGGGTCCCGACCTTAGTTTGACAACAACTTAACTAGATCTTACAACAAGGCACATATAAGGAAACTCATAAATCATAAAGTATGTTTTAACAAAATAATGAATGTGACCAGAAAACTGACAGCCGGAAATAACAAGGTCTCACAATCTGAGAAAAAGATATAGTCATATCTCAAAGACCAACAAAAGAAACTGCAATCCGTCCTAAAGAGTACGACACCCCGACTATCCACTACCGTCCGGATCACTCAGCATCTGCTCTAACCTGTGGCAAGTCTAAACAACGATAAATAGTTAGCTAACTAATCAAATATAAGTAGAAAGATAAATAGCACAAACACACAAAAGAAGAATATAAACACTCAACATGCTGCCACACAATCCGGTTATTATCTGACAACTTATGTGATTCACTTCATCATGTTTTAAAAGTTGTAGCACGAGAAATCTTAAGATTTCCCGCCTCCGTTCCTTATCCAACTGGTGATGGTTTGACACACCTCTGCCGGTGGCCTCCCCGTAAACCAAGTATGGACTAGTCCCGAAAGAAACCCCCAGCGCCCTCGGCCTAACTAAGCAGAATGCTACCGCCCGTTACTCTTAGGCCAGATATGTAAGTCGGTCGATGATTACTATGAAATACACTAGTTACACATCATTCAAACACCACTATCATCATTCACACTCCTATCTGACAGCTAGCTAAGTAAGCCCAAAGGACTTACCAGATTCAAGTCTCGACTCTTTGTAAACACAACTCGGTCTGTAATTGTAGCAACTCAGTTGCCTGTCAATGGAGGTAAGTGCGTCAGCACACTTGCTAGGTAATTAGAAGTCTAAGACTTCTAAGATAGGAGATCTTATTAGAACATAATTTATTACAATACTCATTTAAGGTAAAATGACTATTTTACCCTTGGTCCCGAAACTTCCAAAAATCCCATAATTTATGCTTAAACTCTTATTTTATGCTAAAATACATATTCTAACCCTCAAGGATGAGTTTGGGTAAAACTAGAAAAACTACACATTTTCCTATTTCTCGAAAAGTCATTAAGGTCCAACTTTGGCTTCAAATATGAAACTCGAATAAATTTATAAAAATTCCGAAATAACTCTCTAGATCATCTATGATATCTAATCTACTCATAGGAGCAAGAATTTCTTAAAACTGTTCAACCATCACTTCTACAAAAATTTCTAAAGTTGGTTAAAACACTTAAAATTTTTTATACTTAGCCAAATTTCACTGTTGGAAAAACAGCTCAACTACCCTACTTTGGAGCCTTATAACTTATAATCCAACCGTTCATTTATTTTCAAATTTTAACACAGTAAACTACATATATCCCTCTATGACCTATTAAAATTTCAACGGTGGATCTTCACCCTAACTCTTTACCATTGATCTACAACAGTGACCACTTCCCACTTCAAAGCTGAAGTAAACCAAATGCTATTTACAACAGTTCATTGTTTCTCCCCTTTTTGACAGCACAACTTACACTCTCCTACACCCTCTGGACTCACACTCATAGGCAGCCCCTAATGCTATGCATTCTACTTATCACTTATACCATCCAAGGCCTAAGCCAACTACTTTCCTCTATCTACATAAAATAACAGTAGTGAAAGAACATGGATAACTTACATATTGCTAGAGTCTTGCTATGTCTGGGATGGTCTGGTGTTCAAACGAGGCTAAGCGGACTTCCTACGTGCAGAACTTGGCTAGCCTGCACAATTGCTTCGAGGGAAGGCTCCTACGTGATTGTGTAACAGATCCGAAAGATGAATCATGATGAAGGAAGGCAGCAAGGTAAGAAAAGAGGCCAAGAGACTCACCTAGGTCGAAGGCTCTCAACACTTGGACTCCCCGGCGACTGTAAGTGTGTAAAGAGCAAGTTCCTGGTGCTGATGGTGTCTAGGAGTAATGCAGCCGATGAGATCCAAGAACAGGGAATGGGTTCCTGGTGTTGGGGCGTATGGGTGGTGCTGCAGCAGGCGGGATACAAGTGTGGGGGAAGGACGAATCTGGACGCTCAGAAGGTAGAGATGAAGTGACAGAACCGATTGGAGATCTACAGCTGTTACGAAGGAAGGTATCAAGGGAGAGCAACATGATTACAACCGTTACAATCTGGGCGTTCACACGAGGCTGAGAGCAGGCCGACTCCAAGCGTCTGTCCTCCTGGGCTGCGAGGATGGGAAGCAGCAGGCCCACCACCTTCCTTGGCTGATGCTGGGCGTCTTGGGCCAATGGAGAAACAACTATAACTGGGTTTCGGGCTTGTTGATCAGCAAGGCTGCACGTCCTGGGCTGGCCTGAGGAGTTCAACAACATTAAGTAGGAGAGTGGGCTGTCAACTGCTTGTTTGGGCCTTGTCACAAGGTTGTCGGGCTTCGTCATGACCTCGTCTCAGCTTTGTCATGGTCTCGTCACAGCTTTGTCATGGTCTCGTCAAAAGTCGTCGTTAAGAATCAATTATAAGAATTAGGGTTTGATATAATTCTATCATTTTATGTGAATTAAATTCTAAATAAAATGATAAAATTTGTGGACAAAGAAATACTAGATAGAATGGGAAACAGTCAACTAATCGAAATCCGATTTGACTCGGAAATAACCGGGATAAAATTTACGGATATTACACCCACAACAGAAAAGTAGAATTGACACGGCTTTTCTTAGGCTTACTATTGGGCCCATTTTCTCTTTGATTCTTTTCAAGCTCATCGATTTGACTCGGAAATAACCTGAATGCTTTTAATCACAACTTTTCAAGCTCTTTGATTCTTATTCCTCCTTCTCCTCCCATTAGCTTTCTTATGAAAATACGATGTATTTCGGTCTCCCCATTTCAATTCATTGGCTTTGGCACGTTGATACCAAACCAATTCCTCCTTCTCCATCAATACCTTTTCTTCATCCTCAAGTCTTCTTCGTCGTACCACGTTTTCCCAATCAAACCCCTTATCTTGCAGTGCTATAAGCTCTCTACGTATATGTTTCAATTTGAAGCTAATGTTCCCGCATATTTGGTTTCCCCAATCCTTCAAATCAACAACACATCTACCAATCTTGGCCATGATTCCCTTCTCCACCAAGACAGACCCCGGATTGTCCCATGCATTTCTTATCACTTCCTCACCGCCCTCTTCGTAAAGCCATATTGCCTCCATTCGGAATGGCCTTGGCAACCAACTCGGTGTTCGCCACTTACCGTGCGTGCAATCAAGCTTTAAATTTATAAAACTAGAATCAAGCAAGCGAACCCGCAGTGTACGGATCGATGTAGTTAAGCAAGAATTCCAGAGTATCGAACACAGGGATTTGGGGGGTTAAATCCAGTTATGAATCGTCAAGCAAGTAAATGTATGAGCTTTGCAAATATTGGGAAAACAACAATCCTAAAGATCCAGGAATCCAGCTGTGGCAATCGATTCAAGATATACTAAAGATATAAGGACAAAGTTAAGGTATGCAAAGGTATACGAATGTAAGGTAATCGTACGGTAAAGTTCCAAAAACCTTATATGACTCACCTAAAAGACACTCTCTATAAAGGTTGTTGAGGCTTCAATATAGAAAGGTTCTAAAGGTAAGAATTTATGTCAAATACCCAAACTTATAATCCAAGGATCAAGACTAACTAAACCGATAAAGGTTGTGACACTCAGAATCGAGGTAGAGGTTGTTGAGGCTTCACTACCACCTAGAAAAGGACAACCAAGACTAAGTTAAAGCAAATCTTCAACTTTGGATTAAAGTAAAAGCAAGTTCGTAAACTGACACAAAATTACGGGTAGTTCTTGAGTTCCACGGCCGTGGAAGCTCAAGAACAGACCGTGGATTAGGTTCGTCGGCGATTCTCTCTAACTCTCAGGGTCCAATCTGTTTACGATCGATCTATCATCATCTAAGCCACAACTATCAACCCTTCACCTTAAAATTGTTAAAGGGTTTTAGCCAACAACAGTCATATTGATATCAAATTCAAGGTTTAAAAGAATGAAAGATGAAAACTTCCGAAAACCTTCAATAACTTTCAAGTCAATCTCAAATTCACAAATCAAGAACAATAACGTCAATAGATTCGGAATAACACAAACAATCACGAATCTTAGATAAGAAGGAAGAACGGGATGTCAATCCGTCTTCTAAATCAAACCTAAAGATAAAGCGTAACCTTCTTGCGAACAATCTTCCAAATCTTCAACTCTTCCATCAATCCGGAAATCGCAAAAGCACAAAGTGCAAAATCTCTCAATCACAATCTCCGCAAGATGTGAAATTAGGGCAAGTCCAAGCGTAAGCGAAAGTGCGTCTAAGCAGAGGTGTAAGCGAAGGTGACGGAATCTCTCTTCGTCCGTCCTTTTATAGTGTAAGATAAAATATAAGCCCGGCCCAATTGCGTAGAATATCGTGGCTTATAATATTGCGTAAAAGATCGTCAAGATCACGGTCGTGGAAGGGTTCCACGCCCGTAATTTAGAGCGTGGAAGTTGTCACGGTTTGACACAATCCTTCCACGGCCGTAGAAGTTGCTGGAATGAACCACGCTTCTCTTGCTAAGGTTCCACGGCCGTGGACTTGAACGTGGAATGTAGTACGGCCGTATTTTAGAGCGTGGTTTAGGGCTAAACCGTAATTCTTCCTTAGTCTCGTGCCATTCTTCAAGTTGGCACCATCCTTAGCTCCTAGAGATGTCCTCAATCCTTGGACATACTCAATCAAACTCCATTCTCGCTCAATCCGTTCGAAAATAGCTCTTAATTGCCTACAATCAACATAAAGCTTGTGTAGATCTCTATTTCGACATTATAGACAAACTAGCTCACAATTGAATCAATGCTTAATCAATGACTATCAATATGGATGAAATACACTTAGAAAACGTGCCTAAAATATCACAATATTTCATGCTAACAAATAACCCCATACTTGCCACTTGCTTGTCCCTAAGCAAGGTCTTTCAAAAAGCTTTTAAAGCACAAGTTAGGATGAAATATGTATACCTTCTCAAAGCAAAACTTCTTTTGGATGAATGTGCCTTCTAATCAATAGATCATTCTCAAATCTTGCTTCATTCGCTTATAAGACTTTCATATGCATAATCAAAGAGTAAAGAGTAAAGAAAGCTCATGAATCAATCAAACTTCCTTGTAAACATCATAACCTTCAAACATTATCAAAATCAATCATAAGAAACTTCAATTTAGATCACCAAGTCATATAACATTCTTTTGATCTTAAGGACTTTCAACAAGGTCTAGAATGTGGAAAAGGGAAGGAAAACTTTAAGGAATGTGGTGCATGAATCCGGGAAAGTGGATAACTACTCTTTTCTTCTTCTCTTGCGGTTTCCGCAGCACTTTCAACTTAGAGCTTCGCTCTCTTCTTTTCATTTTTCGACTTTACTTTTGGAGTTATGGATAGAGGTGCACAAAAACCGAAGCCTAGGAGATTGGCGTTTCTCAAATTTTTATGAGATGCCTCAAACCCTTAGCGCACATACCATAATCCGCTAGGAATATCGCTCAATTCGACTTTGGCAAGACACAAACACCCGGCTATGTGAATGGTGCCGAGTTACTCATCGTCATGATTGACTTCCCCAAACCTACAATTTCTTTATATTCTTTTGATTGCAAATAATTGCTTTCAAGGCCCTCCCACATCAAACATGCCAATATCAATCAACTCCTCCAAATTCCCGGATAGGTAAAGGAGGCCATTATTTCAATGAGGGGCTAAATGATCAAAGAAAGAAGAAAGAAAATCGAATTGCCTTAATCATCTCAACAAGAAGTATAAGAACTTATAGCGTGGTTTCAACCTTATTTTCTCAACATGATTTAAGTAACATTCATCACATTATGAAATTTGCAAAAAGAAGTATAATCAACTCATTCAATTTCTTTTCAATTCACTATTCGTTTAAGCATGCAATTGTCATCAAAACTCAATTCACAAGTGGTGATTATCATAGAAATCATCTCAATTCTTTAGAAGCACAAAATTTTCAAAATTTTTCAATTTTTATGGGTTTTTCAAACTCTTTTTCATGCAATGCAATAATGAAACGTGCAACAATATAATGAAACATGCAAGATAGTCTCAATAGAAGCAATCAAAGTGAGTAAGAGTTATTACAGACGATTAGTCACACCCCTCCCCATACTTGGAACAAACATTGTCCCTAATGTTCAAAGGAAAGAAAAAGAAGAAAAGAAAGAAAGAAAAAGACTCACAAAATGGCGGTGGAGCGGCTAAAGCTGTCGGTCATCATAGTCATCACTGCGGTGGAGGCGGAAATGGAGAGAAGCTAGGATCGTAGTACCGCCCGAACTGCTGGCGGTAGACATCCCTCATCATATGGTCGAGGTCGTCCATACGTGCATCTCTAGTATCGGCTCGAATCTCCAAAGCTCCCACCCTATCAGAAAGGCTGGTGGCCCAATCCGGCAGCTGCTCATACCAGCCAGGCGGCTGGCTGTACCATCCCGGTGCATCTGACGGTGCTGGTGGCGGTGGCTGCTGCGTAGACCATGGTGGTGGAGCTCCGTACCACGCAGGAGGGGTCTCCATCCAAGTGGGCCTCTCGCTCACGCTGGCGCGGCGAGAAGATGATCCTGAAGCTCTAGCGGGACGTGGAGAACGTCTAGGCATATCATGAGCTATGTCCGGCTGATCCGGAAATGTGCCAAAATCCTGCTCAGCTCCTCCTCCTCCCTCATACTGGTCTCTCATCTCCTCCTCCTCAACTACAGGTGGTGGTGGGACATATGGAGGGGCAGCAATCCTGTTCGCATGCATAGCAGCGAACGTCTCCTTCCAGTTATGGCGTCCAGCCATAATGGAATACTCCGGGAGCCACTCAATACCTCTCCCCGTCCTGCTCTCCCATGGCATAGCTGCATAAGGTGGACCTCTATGGGTGGGAAAGATGAGACCTCTAGTCATGAATGCCTGGAGTCCTAAGGGTACAGCAGGAATGCGTGTGCAGGCGGAGAAGTCTACCCCTAACATCCTAGCAAGGTGGGTGACTATCCCACCATATCCAATGTTGCCAGCCCTCTTGTTCTTTAGCTTGCTCATGGTAGCAGCTAAGAGGGTGGCACAGTCAGCAGGTCTCCCATACAACATGGAGTACAGAAGAAAGAGCTCATCCGTCTTGATCTTCTGAGGTGTCTCCGTCCTAGGGAAGAGACACTCAGAAAGTACCCGGTGAACAATCTTCAAGGCTAAGTGATACATCAACTTAGCCTTGGTATCAGCTGGTTGCCAGCGGTCCTCGCTGGCATAGATCATGGCTACCTCCTCCCAGAAATCCTTGGCGTAAACGCCGCTGGGGAAACGACCATTAAAGGTCTCTTGGAACCCAAAGAAGGCTCCAAACTCCCGGATGGAGAAATCATAGTTTCTTTCCATCAGACGGAAAGAAACTGTCCTATCAACATGGCTGTGCTCAAACGATGTCACAACCTCTCTAGTAATCTCCTCGTAAGCGTCTTCTCGGATAGCCGAAAAGATAACTAGACCGGCTCTATCCAAGAGCCAAGTAAGGTCATCTATGATATGTAGAGGAGCTAAATCCTCCAACAGTAAGTACCTAGGTCCTATAACAGCCCTCTTATGGATCCTCTCTAAGGCGTCGAGATGATCCTCGTGAATGGTGGGGACCCTAGGGCTAGGAGGTGATGGTGATGAAGGTGATGATGGAGGTGAAGGGGATGAGGGTGGTGGTGCTCTAGAGGAGGAAGAGGAAGAGGGGTTACCCTTCCTCTTTTTATTCTTATCCTTCTCTTTGTTCTTATCCTTATTTCTCCCGGACACTCTCTTCACAAAATCCATTTCTGTTGAAAACCACGGTCTGTTCTTGGTGTTCCACGGCCGTGGAAGTTACAGAGACCGTGGTTCGTCTCGACTTTTCTCAAAACTCAACAATCAACAACCAAACTCAGCAATCAATCAGTCCTAGACTAATTTCTTCCAATTCCAATAAGTTCTCCTATAATTTCTATCAAAATTAAGGCCGAATCGACCAAGATAGAGAAGAGCGAAAAAAACCTAGGTTTCGGATTTTAAAATCCGAATTCTGCGTTCCTTGGTGATTTGCCGCTCGAATCGTTGCTTGGATCTCGTTGGTGGTTGGATTTGCTTCAGTTTGGGTCGAAGAATCGTTAAAAACGATTAACGAACGGAGAATTAAGGTGAAGGGCGTGATTTCGGCGAAATAGGGCGTGGAATTGGGTTTGTGAGATGTGTTTTGTGAAGAACGTGGTTTATATAGTGGCCGGCAAAATTTTTGAAAACCACGGTCTATCGGGGGGTTCCACGGCCGTGGAATTGTACGGAACCGTGGTTTTGGTGATTTTTCAAAGGCTTTTGGAAATTACGGTCACTGTAGCTGTCACGGCCGTGGTTTAGGCCGTGGAACTCTCTGTAATGCTCCAAAGTCCAAGTTTCGTCACTTTTCTTCAAAATTACTCTTCCCCTTTCCTTTTCCACTGTTCCTACATCCAAAAACACGAACATACCAGAAGGAATCGAAGGCAAAACAAAGCAAAAATGTCTAAACTAAGCTAATCTATGAATAAAAAACAAGAACGTAAAGGCAATACCTTGGGTTGCCTCCCAAGAAGCGCTTTGTTTAAGGTCCGTAGCTAGACCATATTCACACTTATTCAAGTGCGGTGGGCGCGAACTCTTCAGCTTGGAGTTCCGGCGTATACTTCTTGAGTCGTTGACCGTTCACCTTAAAGCTTCCGCCCGCTTCACCCCATACTTCAACTGCACCATGGGGGAAAATACGTTTGATTAGTCCGGTCCAACGAGATTTAAGCTTACCTGGAAAGAGACGAAGCCTTGAATTGAAGAGGAGAACTTGATCTCCTTCTTTGAAGTCCTTTGGAATGATATGCTTATCATGCCAACGCTTTGCTCTCTCCTTGTAGATCTTAGCGTTTTCATAAGCATTCAAGCGGAGTTCTTCAAGCTCATTAAGGTCCAAGAGACGCTTCTCTCCCGCTTCCTTCATGCTGAAATTCAACCACTTGATGGCCCAAAACGCTTTGTGCTCCAACTCTACCTGTAAGTGACAAGACTTCCCATACACAAGGTTGTATGGTGTGGTTCCTATGGGAGTCTTGTACGCAGTCCGGTATGCCCACAATGCATCATCAAGCTTCAAGGACCAATCCTTCCTGGTCCTTGAAACTGTTTTCTCTAAGATTCCTTTGATCTTCCGGTTTGAGATCTCAACTTGTCCACTAGTTTGTGGATGATAAGAGGTGGCGATCTTGTGAGTAACCCCATACTTAGCTAGAAGAGCTTCAAAGCGCCGGGCAATGAAGTGAGAACCTCCATCACTAATGATAGTCCTTGGTGTCCCAAATCGTGGGAAGATGATCTTGTTAAAGAACTTAACCACCACCATGGCATCATTGGTGGGAGAGGCAATCGCTTCCACCCATCTAGAAACGTAATCCACCGCCAATAGTATGTATTGGTTTCCACAAGATGATGGGAACGGTCCCATAAAGTCTACTCCCCAAACGTCGAAAATCTCCACCTCTTGGATGTTATTGAGAGGCATCTCATTCCTCCTAGAGATATTTCCTATTCTTTGACAAGCATCGCAGCAGGAAACAAAGGTTTGCACATCTCTAAATAAAGTAGGCCAAAAGAATCCAGATTGCAATACCTTAGCGCTAGTCTTGTTCGAACTAGCGTGTCCTCCACATGGTAGTGAATGACAATGGCGGATGACACTTTGCATCTCATCTTCCGGCACACATCGCCGAATGATGCCATCCGGACCTCTCTTAAAGAGGAGAGGTTCGTTCCAAAAGTATTCCTGGACATCCTTAAAGAAATTCTTTCTTTGTGCGTAGGATAATCCGGGCGGTATCTCCTGACAAACCAAATAATTAATAAAATCAACAAACCATGGTTTGTTACCTTTGGAGATCACATCGATGCACTCCTCTATAATGTGTAAGTGTTCGTCCGGGAAGGAGTCATCTATAGGTAAATGGTCGTCCTCTAGATGTGTTAGACGACTCAAATGATCCACAACAGAATTTTCCGATCCCTTCTTGTCGCGGATCTCTAGATCGAATTCTTGTAGGAGAAGAATCCATCTAATTAGCCTTGGCTTCGCATCCTTCTTTGCAAGGAGATACCGGATCGCAGCATGATCCGTGTACACAATCACCTTTGCACCTACAAGATAAGAGCGAAATTTGTCAATAGCATAAACAATGGCTAAAAATTCCTTTTCCGTAGTGGCGTAGTTTAGCTGCGCTTCATCTAGCGTCTTGCTAGCATAGTATATGGCATGGGTTCGCCCTTCTTTCCTTTGTCCAAGGACAACTCCTATAGCTACGTCACTAGCATCGCACATAACCTCAAAGGGAAGGTTCCAATCCGGAGGTTGGATAATAGGTGCTGAAATTAGAGCTTCCCGGATCATGTTAAACGCATCCAAGCATTCCTGCGAAAACTCAAAAACTGCGTCCTTCATCAATAGATTAGTTAGCGGTTTTGATATTTTAGAGAAGTCTTTTATGAAGCGTCTATAGAATCCGGCATGTCCTAGAAAACTTCTTATCCCTTTCACCGAAGTTGGGGGAGGAAGCTTTTCTATAGTCTCTATTTTAGCTCTATCTACTTCAATCCCTCTACTAGAGATTAAGTGTCCTAATACAATTCCTTCCTTTACCATAAATTGACACTTCTCCCAATTAAGAACTAGGTTAGTGTCTTCACACCTTTGTAATACAAGAGCAAGGTTAGAAAGGCAATTGTCAAAAGAGGAACCGTATACGGAGAAGTCGTCCATGAAGACCTCCATGATTTCCTCTATATATTCGGAGAAGATGGCCATCATGCACCTTTGAAAGGTGGCTGGGGCGTTGCAAAGCCCGAACGACATCCTCCTATAGGCGAACGTACCCCATGGGCACGTGAATGTGGTCTTCTCCTGATCATCCGGGTGTATCGGAATCTGAAAGAAACCACTATAACCGTCAAGATAGCAAAAGTGCGAATGTTGCGCTAACCTTTCAAGCATTTGATCGATGAAGGGTAGTGAGAAGTGATCCTTCCTCGTCGCGTTATTAAGCTTGCGGTAGTCTATGCACATCCGCCATCCCGTTACGGTTCGGGTAGGAATGAGTTCGTTATTCTTGTTGGTGATGACCGTCATTCCTCCCTTCTTCGGAACTACTTGAACCGGACTCACCCACTTGCTATCGGAGATAGGGTAGATGATACCTGCATCAAGAAGTTTAAGAATTTCCTTCTTGACAACCTCCTTCATGGTCGGATTCAACCGCCTTTGAGGTTGTCTTGAAGTCCTAAAGTCCTCTTCCATTAATATTTTATGCATGCATAGGGAAGGTTTGATTCCTACTAAGTCTTCTATAGTATAACCTAAAGCTTTCATATGTTTCCTAAGGACAGCCATAAGCTTGCTATGTTCATCTATGCTTAGATCGGAACTAACAATAACCGGAAAGGTAGAGTTAGGTCCTAGAAAAGCGTACCTTAGATGAGTAGGAAGTGGTTTTAGTTCCATCGCTTTCGGAGCTTCCAATGGTTCTTGAGGAGCATCCGATGGTTCCTTAGAAGTGTCTAAGGAAGTAGAGGGTGTGGGGGAAGAATCGAAAGAAGTTGAAGAAGTGGCACATTTGTCCTCGTCCACGGCCAAAATTACTGTTGCTCTGGCTTCTCCACGGCCGTGATTTTGGGCGTGGAATGTGGTTACGGGTGCTTTGTTTCCTCCACGACCGTGTAACCCTCTGGAGTGAGCCACGCTTTGGTTGGTGAAATCCACGGCCGTGGAATATAGTGTATGGCCGTGGATTCTCACGTTTTCTGCTTCGTCGTGGAGTTTCTCAAACTCCTCTTCACATACTTCTTCTTGTGCTTCTAAGGCCTCAATTGCCTCATTGCACTCCTCTTCTTCCCCTACATTCATTAGACTCATAGTAATAACCTTTTGCAAAGGATCTTTGAAGAGAATAGCACTTACCTCCTCTCTAGACAATCCTTCTTCGTCTTGGATATTGAATATATCCTCATCAAAGATTGGTTCCTTCACTAGAGTGGAAAGAACGAACTCTACCTTCTCTTCTCCTATGTCAAAGGCAAGTCTAGCATTCTTGCAATCGACTATGCAGCCGGATGTTGCAAGAAACGGTCTTCCGAGTATGATCGGGACAGGACTATCTGCAGGAATGTCAAGCACAACAAAATCAATGGGAACAAAGAATTTACCTAGCTTGACCGGGACGTCTTCTACAATACCGACGGGTCGAGTGATGGATCGATCCGCCATGTACAACGTCATCTTCACCGGTTTAGGGTCGCCTAAACCGATCTTCCTACATAATGCAAGTGGTATGATGCTCACACTTGCTCCTAAGTCACATAATGCATCATATGTGACATCTCCCACTCCTATGGGAATGCAAAATGACCCCGGATCCTTTAGCTTGGGGGGCATTTTCTCCTTCATGGTCTTGATGAGATCCGAAGAATCCGAACTCATCTTAACCTCTCCAAAATCCTCTAACTTTCTCTTGTTAGAGAGGATCTCCTTTAAGAACTTGCCATAAGCCGGCATACCTACAATAGCATCAATGAAAGGTATATTAATATGCAGCTTGCTCATGAGTTCTATAAACTTACCAAATTGTTTATCTAGACGCGCTCTTGCTCTAGATTGAGGGAATGGTAGGGGAGGTTTATAAGCCGGAGGAGGAACGTAGACATCTTCCTTCTCCTTCCCCTTCTCTTTGTCTTTCTCAACGGAGACTTCAACAAACTTAGGCTGCGGATCGGTGGTTGTCACTCCGCTCCTAGTTGTAATTGCCATCACCCTTCCCTTTGGGTTGTCCTCCGTTTTTCCTGGAAGTTTCCCTTGATTCCTAGGAACTTCCTCCGCATGGCTGAACATTTGGTTTTCTAAAACCTTTTGGGCTTTATCAACCTTAGAAATATGGTCATCAACCTTGATGATGCGGGTCTCTAACCCTTGAAGCTTTCCCAAAATCGTCTCCAATATGGGATCGGGCTTCTCCTTCCCCGAAGTACTTCCTCCATTAGATGTTTGCCCCTGGCTTTTCAAAGGAGTGGGAGAAGAAGAAGGTGGGGTTAGTGAATTTGAATTGGAAGGATAAGAGTTACCGGAGTTTTGTTGATTGGAGCGCCAATTGTTGTTGTTTGAACCCCTATTGTTGTTCCAATTGTTGTTCCGGTTGTTGTTGTTGCCATTCCAATTATTCCGGTTGTTGTTCCGGTTGTTGTTGTTGTTGTTGCGGTTTGTATTCTCACCACCGTTGTTGTTGTTACCCAAGTAACCAACATCTTTTCCTTGTTGCTTTGGAAAGTTGGTCTTGATAGCTTCCTTCAACTCTTTAATCTCATTGTTGAGAGAAAAGATTTGAGTTTGAGCTTCATGTGTGAGCTTTGCTCCTTGCTCTACACGATTTCCCTCAACTTTCCGGTGAGAATACTTCTCTATGACTCTTGCTTGCTTCTCAATGAAGTCCCAAGCGTCATCTTCCCTCATGTCCATGAATGTACCACATGAGAGGGATTGGAGCTTGAATTGTGTCTCCACATCCAGCCTCTTATAGTATATCTCCAACAATGCAAGCTTGGATATGCCATGATGAGGGCAATCCAATAGCAAATCCTGAAATCTTTCCCAAGATTGAAACAAACTTTCGTTAGATCTCATGGAAAATGAATTAATCTTACCTCTTAGCTCCGCCGTTTTGGATGGCGGAAAGAACTTAGTGAGGAACTCCGCAGAAAGATCCTCCCATGTCTCAAGCTTTCCACTTGGAAGAGCTTGATACCAAGACAATGCTTTCCCCTTCAAGGAGAAGAAGAAAGGCTTGAGTTTGTAGCTATTGGTAGTAGCGTTCTTAGGCTTCATCGTCTCCATCATAATCTCAAAGTTTTGTAGATGTTGGTGTGGAGATTCAACACTTGTCCCACCAAATTGGTTTTGGCGAACAATGGTAATAACTTGAGGGTTGAAGCTAAACCCTTGTACATCATCAGCATCAAAGTTCACACCTAGACGGCGTGGTTGCTGCGTTGGATCCATCCTTTGGCCAAGAGTTCTTGGCTCTTCTTCCACACGTTCGACCCTTGCATTTGCATTCCTAGGTGGAACAAGGCGATTTGTAGCTGGCCGTGGATAGAATGGATTCACATTGATCGTGGGATCAATTTCCTCTAACGGTGGCATGGAGGAGTCGCTATCCTCATTGGATGAGTTGGCTCTGACCGATCTTCCCGGTCTCCTCTTTTTCTTTTTCTCCTTAAGGTTGTTTATCTCCAACCTCATTTGGAACATCATGTCCGTTAGATCATCAACCTTCATTTGGTGACGATCCGTTTCTTCCCTACGAGTCTTCTCACTCCATTGGAGTTGAGCTTCCTTTTCCGCTAACTCCGATTGGAGATCACGTTCTTCAGCCATTTTCTTTTCCTTACGCTTTCTCCTCAAATTCCTCTCAAGCTCTTGATCAAGAGGTAAGAGGTCCTCGGTGTTCCTAGACCTGCGCATACACTCAAAGAGATATCAAATAACAAGGGAGAAGCTCCCAAGCTCGACAACCGATAACCGAATTCGGCCTAGACCAAATCCCCGGCAACGGCGCCAAAAACTTGTTCGCCACTTAGCGTGCGTACAATCAAGATTTGAATTTATAAAACTAGAATCAAGCAAGCGAACCCGCAGTGTACGGATCGACGTAGTTAAGCAAGAATTCCAGAGTATCGAACACAGGGATTTGGGGGGTTAAATCCAGTTATGAATCGTCAAGCAAGTAAATGTATGAGCTTTGCAAATATTGGGAAAACAACAATCCTAAAGACCCAGGAATCCAGCTGTGACAATCGATTCAAGATATACTAAAGATATAAGGACAGAGTTAAGGTATGCAAAGGTATACGAATGTAAGGTAATCGTACGGTAAAGTTCCAAAAACCTTATATGACTCACCTAGAAGACACTCTCTATAAAGGTTGTTGAGGCTTCAATATAGAAAGGTTCTAAAGGTAAGAATTTATGTCAAATACCCAAACTTATAATCCAAGGATCAAGACTAACTAAACCGATAAAGGTTGTGACACTCAGAATCGAGGTAGAGGTTGTTAAGGCTTCACTACCACCTAGAAAAGGACAACCAAAACTAAGTTAAAGAAAATCTTCAACTTTGGATTAAAGTAAAAGCAAGTTCGTACACGACACAAAATTACGGGTAGTTCTTGAGTTCCACGGCCGTGGAAGCTCAAGAACAGACCGTGGATTAGGTTCTTCGGCGATTCTCTCTAACTCTCAGGGTCCAATCTGTTTACGATCGATCTATCATCATCTAAGCCACAACTATCAACCCTTCACCTTAGAATTGTTAAAGGGTTTTAGCCAACAACAGTCATATTGATATCAAATTCAAGGTTTAAAAGAATGAAAGATGAAAACTTCCGAAAACCTTCAATAACTTTCAAGTCAATCTCAAATTCACAAATCAAGAACAATAACGTCAATAGATTCGGAATAACACAAACAATCACGAATCTTAGATAAGAAGGAAGAACGGGATGTCAATCCGTCTTCTAAATCAAACCTAAAGATAAAGCGTAACCTTCTTGCGAACAATCTTCCAAATCTTCAACTCTTCCATCAATCCGGAAATCGCAAAAGCACAAAGTGCAAAATCTCTCAATCACAATCTCCGCAAGATGTGAAATTAGGGCAAGTCCAAGCGTAAGCGAAAGTGCGTCTAAGCAGAGGTGTAAGCGAAGGTGACGGAATCTCTCTTCGTCCGTCCTTTTATAGTGTAAGATAAAATATAAGCCCGGCCCAATTGCGTAGAATATCGTGGCTTATAATATTGCGTAAAAGATCGTCAAGATCACGGTCGTGGAAGGGTTCCACGCCCGTAATTTAGAGCGTGGAAGTTGTCACGGTTTGACACAATCCTTCCACGGCCGTAGAAGTTGCTGGAATGAACCACGCTTCTCTTGCTAAGGTTCCACGGCCGTGGACTTGAACGTGGAATGTAGTACGGCCGTATTTTAGAGCGTGGTTTAGGGCTAAACCGTAATTCTTCCTTAGTCTCGTGCCATTCTTCAAGTTGGCACCATCCTTAGCTCCTAGAGATGTCCTCAATCCTTGGACATACTCAATCAAACTCCATTCTCGCTCAATCCGTTCGGAAATAGCTCTTAATTGCCTACAATCAACATAAAGCTTGTGTAGATCTCTATTTCGACATTATAGACAAACTAGCTCACAATTGAATCAATGCTTAATCAATGACTATCAATATGGATGAAATACACTTAGAAAACGTGCCTAAAATATCACAATATTTCATGCTAACACTCGGGCATCTCTCCTCTTCTCCACCATTTAAATGAAGGAAAATAGGCACATGATCTGAATTAATCCTCGCAAGATGACATATCCTAGACAATGGAAATCTTGCAAGCCACTCCTCATTAGCAAACCCTAAATCAATCCTTTCTTGTATGAAGTTCTTTCCCTGCTGACCATTATCCCATGTGAAACGCCGACCCACGAACCCAATCTCCCGCAGTCCACAAACCTCGAGAGCCTCTCTAAAGTCCTCTACATTCTGAAACGAAATCGGATTTCCACCGTCCTTATCTCCTGAAGAGAGAACTTGATTAAAATCCCCCATCACAACCCATTGCTCGTTCACTTCATCTTTGATTCGTTTTATTAGCTCCAGTGTATGAACCCTCTCATTTGCTTTGTACCATCCGTAAATTCCCGTGAATCTCCACCCATCAATCCGTGCATCTATATGATGTTGAGTATACGATTCCACTCTCACATCCATTCCCTCTCTCCACATTAAGCATAGTCCACCCGCTGTTCTTATACTTTCCACCGTAAAACACCCTTCAAAATTCAGCCTTCTTCTTATGTGTTCCATTTGTCGTGTGTATCTCTTGGTCTCACTCAACAAGAGTAAGTCGGGCTCCTTCTCTCTCACTAGCGTTGCTAGTCTGTTAACTGCCGAGCCTTTTCCCAGTCCCCGGCAGTTGAAGCTTAAAATACTCATTGGACATGGCGGGAGAGCTCCTCTGCCTCTCCGGCCAATAAAATATATATGTCAACTGTCCTGGCACGCTTATGTACTCCTGCCTGATAGTTATCCGCTCCTTCTTGAGAGTCCCTTTCCTTTCTCTTGTTGCTGCTACTCTCCTGACCCTCTTGACTATCTATCTTTATCACTTGTTTCCTCGCTATCCTCTTCCATTTTTCCCTGGGTTATCCTTACTTCCTTCCTCACTACAGCTATCTGTCTCAACGTTTCCATCAACCTTCTTTTGTATACACTGTTCCCTACCCATTTCCTTTATCTATGCAATAGAGATGGCATTAACATCATTGGATAGGTTTGTCTCCTCCTCCCCCGACAGCATCTGCAAATCCGATTCGTTATTTATGTCCAACAAGGTCTGAAGAAGTCTTTCCTCTCTCCTTTTGTCTATATCCTTCACTTTAGAGCTGGGCCCATCTATGACAGACCCTCCCTCATCTGTCGTGACATGCTATCCCCATTCAGTAGACTTTTTGTTCCTATTCGTACGAATCTGGGAAGCTCTCAAGTCTCCCCCATATTCGTTTGGATAAGCTTTTGCTTCCTCATCATTGCATTCCCCTTCAACATGTCCCAACCTCCCACAAGTATAACAGTAGTTCGGTAACTTTTCATACTTTACCGGACACCATATTCTTTGGTCATGGACAATCAGTAGAAGTCCTCTCCTGAATGGTTTTTTTCACATCGATCATCGCTCTGATCCTCATCTCACTTTGGAATTCTGTATTGAAATCAGCATCGGTCTTGATATACCCTCCCATTAACCCACCTATCTCCTCAGCCAGTGAGTCTGATGCGAAGTTGAATGGTAAGTCCTGAACTCTGATCCAAAAAGGAACATGTGTAAATTCCAGTTTGGATGGTTGAGTGTGACCTGGTTCCTTCATTGCGATTAGGGCTTTATCAAAGTGCCAAGGGCCTTCCTGTATCACCTTATTCTTATCTTATGTTGTTGTAAACTGGAAGATGAACATATTCTATTTCAGTTCGCGGAACGCGAACCCCTTGGCCAATCACCAAGCCCCTTTCATTGTTGCCTGCAATGCATACGAATTAAAGGGTTTTTGAGTAAGAACCGTTCCCATCAGAATGGCCTCCCCGACCTTCGATGCTTCTGAATTTCGTTCCTCCGTACGTACTACAGTACATTCTTCATCCGTCAGATGTATCTTGCCTTTACCCTTTTCCATTCTTCCCCCCTGACTACTACCACTGAATACATTCTTTATCCGTCAGATGTATCTTGCCTTTACCTACCATTAAATGAAAGTGGTAAAAAATATAGGGTATAATTTCCTTAACAAAAACAAAAAACAGCCTAGTAGGCCAAATTCTTTCATTAAAAAAATTATCTTAGATAGATTTAAATTATATTTTTAAAAAACAAAGAAGATGTAATTATTATTTTATAATAGTTCATACATAATATTTCTTAATTAATATAAGAATTATATATTTATATGTTAAAGTTAGAATAATAAACTATCTAATCATTTTATAATTAAAAGTGAGAAAATTTTTTCAAAAAAAGATAAGAAGAATATCTTACAAGTATATTGAAGATTGTGGCAAGACTAAAAAGGGAAACAATATATCTATTATCTATATTAATGATTAAATAATTTAATATATATAAAATTTAAATGCACGAGAAAATGACATGTGGCATGAAGTTAATGAGAATATGACACGTAGGATGAAGTGCTTCTGCTTTAATGTATGTATATAGATATATAGATTAGATTGCCTAAACATAACCCTTGTAAGCGCTCTATCCTATGGACATGCATTTTAATGTGTCATTTCTTTCTTATATTTATGAGATCTCCAACATGTTTAGTTTATTCTAGAACGTGTGATTGACTCTCTTTCAAAACTACATGTTCATTTGATTCTATATGCTATGATATTTAAACGATTGATGCTCTCTTTGATAAGCCTATGTGATCTTTCCACCCTTATATACGTTTCCCTTCTGTTGTCTATTTCTTGCCTTTATTTTCCATTATTTAGTGCCTCTAAAAAATGTCTCACAACCGTGTACAACCTCATTAGACCCTATCCGCGGTTGTGATGAAAGAACAGAAAAACAAAAAATCAAGTACGTGGTGTTCTTTTGAAGTCCAAAGTAAATGCACGAGTTTAGATACACATTATCCTTATTGAAGATGTTTTCATGTTTGGTGGAGAGGACAAAAAGTTCCCGCCAAGTATGCAACAATAAATAAATAATGATTGGTCTAAAAGTGAAGAAAGGCTTATCCCTGAAAGAGATATTAAGTGGTACAAAGATCAAAATATTATGGTTCATGACAAATACAAATTATGAAGACAATTCTCAAGTGGTGATGAAAAAAAATACAAATTATGAAGAAAAGTGAGAAGTGGTGATGCATTGAAGGTGTTTCGTGTTATAAAGATTGGGTACCCGGATATTATTTTCTATTTTGACCTATTTTTTTTTGTCTACTAACATCATTTTTCCATTTTCCATATCCCCGTTACACCTTATAAAAGACCTCATAATATTTATCTTGCATTTAGTTTCATTTAACAGGTGGTAGACCTTGAGAACGCCTTAACAAGCTTATGCTAAGATCTTTTCATGTCTGTTGAGTTTGAGATATTATTAACATATGCCTAAACATATATTGTGAGATTGAGAGTAAACACACTACCCTTAAGCGGTTTGGATGACTATGATTTTCTATTTATTCTCTTACAATGATTAATGTTATGATGACATGGTTTGAGTGGTTTTGTATTCCTCTTAGTTGAGGCATTCATTTATTCTTACACATAGTATGCATATGACATGATCTTACTCGAAGGCGAGTAAGGTTTAAGTATGAGGTATTTTGACGAGCGCTAAACGTAACATCACATATGCTTTAGAATCATGCATTTCATACATCTATTGCTCTCTCATACATCATTATTTGTATATAAATTATGCACTTTCCATATTTCAGTATCTACCTTGACCTTTTTGTGTGTGTCAATCATTTATAGCATCATTTATGCCAGAATTACCTCCTCCTTGAAGTCAGAGCTGAAGAGAAGACCTTACATGACTGAGGAACTGCAACACAAAGTCCCGTGAAGATATCGTGAAGACAAGATATAAGATTAGAGCAACAAGCCAACAACGCATGCCAAACGGCATGCGAGACGGCTTGCTATGCCGTCTCGTATCCATTTGGATTATATCATCATTGTAGAAGCCTCTATCGAAGTCTAGAGTCAAGTCCAACCCAAACTTAGCGAGACGACTTGGCTAGACGGGATGGAGATGGGTTCTATGCCGTCTCTATGTCATTTCTATGCCGTTTTGGCTACACAAAAGAAGGAAAGCATATCTTTTGATTTTATCTTTGGAATTAAGATATTTTGTGCAACCCTGAACTTTAAGATTTCCCCTATATAAGCATGTATTAGCCTTAGGGTTAGATTTCCAAATCACCCTACACATATTGGTTTCTTTCCCTGATTCCCGTAGCCGTCAATAGACGTTAGATAGAAAGTTTGTCTTGTCAGAACAAAACAGTTGTGAGTTTATGTTCTTTCTTCTTTTTGGGTAAAGGTAAATTCATAGAAAAAAGTGAAATAGCATAGTCGGGACCGTAAAGTCTCAGTTATACTAAAAAACAAGGTTTATGTGCATGCCTACGACCTGTGGTCTACGGCCCAAAATAACACACTGAGTATTCCAGAGAGACATGCAATCCTCTTGAACATATCAACTACGAAATGGATAAACCTAAAGATACAACCAAAACTGGAAGAACTCATAAGGCTTGTCCACCTTCAAGCCATAAGTAGACATAGACACTCACAAGTCAAACAAGTGCCCAAACCTTAGGGACAATGGTCATTCCACCTTCAACAAAGCCATCAACAGACTAAAACCAAGCTTGGTACACAATATAGATAAAATACACATCAAATCCCGTAAGACCTAACTACCAAGATGCAATCCTCTCTCAAGATCTAGCTCTAACAGAAAATGCCTCATGCAACTAACTATAGACGTGGGTCCTAATCAATATCACAAGAATATCTATCGGGATTTTGTTCTGGTCAAACACCAAGACATTCCTAGAATACCAAAGGTAGTAGATCGTAGCAGAAAATGCTTATATCCTAGTTCTGCTCGTCCAACTCCTGCAATGTATAATGTGAATCAACCAATCCAATACCTCTGATCTAGTGTTGATATCTTTAGGAATCCTAAAATCTGTACCAACCTGCCTCCAAACCTCACGTGCATATGTGCATCCAAAGATCAAGTGGTCTTGAGACTCACTCTTACTCGTGCACCAACTACAAGTAGGATCAATACCAAGGAAGTGTAATCTATCTCGGGTAGATAACCGGACAATGATCGTCATCCATAGGACAAAGTAGTGCTTGGGCGTATTGCCCGGATCCCAAACTTCTCTGATCCAATCCACCTCCTCACCACGCGGTCTAAGCATCACATAAGCCTCGTCCACTCGGAATCTCTCCTCTTGGCAACAAGACTCAAGTATCTCTTTCAATGGAGACGTTTGGTCAGTAAAGACAACCATCTCATCTCTAGAGTTGATGATTGCCTTCACCAAAAGCGAGTCCCGTCGAGTGACAATCCACTAGCTAATCCGGCTCGGTGATGTGCAAGTATCTGTGGTGAATCTATCTCACCTAGAAACTATCATGCAAAACATGAATGTGCCAATAGTACTTGCACATGAATGCTACATGCCAAGACTTGAGATCCAACAACCCTAGTCCTCTTTCCGTCTTCGGAAAGTAGACTCTATACTATGCAACACATGACCAACTCTACATGAACTGCTTGCAAACGTTGGAAAGCCTGTCAAGTACTAAAATTGGGATAGAAAGAAGATATAACCAAAAGCTCACCATACCTTGTAAAATTTCCCTAATCATCTAACAAACGACAAGTGTCGCTTGTTTCACAAGAAGATGTGTCTCCCAATCCTATCAATGAGAGGAGAGTAATCCCCATATTGAAGAATGATATGTGAAATGGGAACCCCTAAGTATCTGAAGGGAAACTCTCCTACCGTAAAACCCGAGAACTAGGTTAGGTCGGACGCCTCCTCCTCAAACATAGAAGCTAAGTTGATAGAGGACTTATGAAGACTACCATCCAATCCCAAAATCCTCTCAAACATGCGAAGACACTCTAGCAAGATATCAATAGACTCTCTATCACCCTTGCAAAACAACACCACATCATCAACGAACATCAGATGTGAAACCCTAAGCTCCTCACAGTGCTTATGGAACTTGAACTCTTACCTAGAAGTCTCCACCCAGATCATCCTCGATAAAAACCCCATGCAAACCACAAACAAGAATGGTGATAACGGGCAACCTTGCTCAACCCCCAACATCCCTAAAAGAACCCATGTGAATTCTTGTTAACCCGATATGAGTAAGACACCGTAGTGACGCACTCCATCACCCAATCAATGAACCTGGTCGTGAATTTCAACTCCATAATTGCAAAGCGTGGGAATTTCCACAAGATCGTGTCATAGGCCTTGACAAGGTCGATCTTCATAAAACATCGTTTGCTATCTTGTCGCACATTATATCTCCTCAACAACTTCTGGATGAGAAACATACTATTTGACATCAACCTCCCCGGGACAAAGACAAACTGGTCCGGGTCAATGAGGTACCCAATGAACAGTCCTAGTTTGTTCGCCATCAACTTGGTGATGACCTTGTAGACCACATTGTAGTAAGATATCAACCTAAAGTGCTCCACACGGGAATGTGCCTTTACTTTGGAAATAAGTGAAGCCATGATATGGTTTACCTGATTCAACAACTTCCCCGTTGACAAAGAACTCACGAAACATGGCATAACTACTCTAAATGCAGGCAAAAATGCAGTGAAAGACTCAATAAAAACAAAAATTCCGGAAAGGGAAACATCTGATAGGAAACGGAAACATGAATGCTTTTGTAAGAGCTAGGATTTTTGAATCCTAATTAATGATAATAAAGTTAATCAGTAATTGACACATAACTCGTGAAGAGTGCGTAAGTCATGAGCATGAGTCCTACCGTTATGTCGTGATTTTGGACTTATAGGGTATTTTTCACTTTTTTCCCCGGGTAATTATTTTTACCATCCGGTGTTATTTGGAGCATTTGAGAGATTCAATTAATAAAAATACAGTTGAGAGAAATGATCAGAACATCGGACATGACCTATATATGAAATAACATGGAAAAGCAAAATGGCCAAATGATCGCTGTTTCGTTTCTTAGCGGCTAAGAAAGACGGCTTAGGTATACACGTTTTCTGAGGCAGTTGCGGAATAATTATCCCTACAATATTCCAGATTTATTATTTCAATTTTGAGAAGTTTGGAGAAGGGGTTTCAACCCGCCTTTGGATCGATTAAAGGATAATTATTGACTTCGCTAAAGGATAATTATCGTCTTCGCTATAAATAGCGGAAAATCGTTTATTAGTTCATTTCCTTTCACGTTTCCTCGTAAAATCTCTGATTTCTCTCAACCTTCATACTCAAATCTACACTCCATTTCTAATCTGTTTAAGTTTTTGGATTCCTCTCTTCATTCTCTTCATTTTGGTACCGAGTTTCACGTTTCCGAGCTAATGAAGATCTGGTCGAGCATATATGTCACCAAGCTGGTTCCGTCGCTCAGATTCCAGTGAATTTGATGTTGTCCAAGCGTAGCCTGCGTCGTTGTGAGTCCAAATCTTCTCTGAGATCGTCAATCGGGTTAACAACGAATAAGTTATGAATTTATTCAATTTCCGTATTGCGATTTTGCGTAAATTGACCTTAGGCTTGTCAAAATGGATAATTGGAAATTCCATTATGCTCGTTATATTATTCTAGTGATTATGAGTTGTTTGTTTGATGAAATCTGATGACACGTGAGTTTAGAAATTGCCTGTAGGCAAAACGTTATTTTGGTGAAAGTTAATTTAAGTAAATAAATGGTTAATTAATTAAATTAATATTAGAATTTAGATTGAGGAATGTTGATTAGATGATACCTTGAGAGGTTTGAGGAATTGTGCGATGTTGAGTTTATGAATTGATGGTTATGATCTTTGAGGATATTGATATTGTGGATTGTGTTATGGTTATGATCTTGCGAGATCTTGAAGACTAGGAGGTGGAATCTCCTAGCATATGGATAGTGATTGATAATTGTGTGCCTTTTTTAACAAGCATTGACCGTTTCCTCGAAGGGAAACCGTGACAACTGTTTAGGACTACCTTGTGACAAGTAAGTCCTTCGAGCTTACTTAGCTAGCGTTTATGGGTTTGAATGATTGTGATAGCGGTGTTTGAGGTTCTGGGTGTTCCTCGTGTCACAAAATAAGTTGAATTGGTAATGGTATAATGTAATGAAGATAATAAACGGATATGTGTGCGAGCATTGCATATTGTGATGTGATGATGTGTTGTATGTACGAGCTATTGCTATCATTCTTATTCATGAACTGTTAGCTAATGGTTTTATACAGTATTGTAGATATTGTGCAGGATAAGAAGACTGGTGAGTGATCCAGATGGGTGATCAGCCGAGTGCTACCGTACATTAGGATGCATGGGTTTTTGGGATGTTCATGTATATAGATGTTTATGTTGTTGCCGTTTTGTACTCGGTTGTGACTTTGTATATGTTTTGATATGCGATCATACATTTTTATGTATTTGGTTTTATATTTATTTGTGCCTTGTTGTAAGATCCAGTGAAATTGTTATTAGGCTAGGGTCAGGATCCACTGTGAGATCCTAGCCCGTAGCGCTCCGAGTCTAGCGGATTCAGTGTGTTACAAATATGGTACCAGAGCCTTAGGTTGACAACAATGACACTTGAAATCTGCGATAAAGGCCGAATAGATAATAAACAAAACCCGAAAGGGGTCTGACTTTTCCAAAGGATTTTGGTTTTGAAATATATACAATAATTTGGGATAGAATGTACGGGAAGCCACCAACCCATCTGAAGATCTCGGCGGTATATTATATATATATATAGAGAGAGAGGTTGACTCCCATGTAAACAGCTCTTACCATGTAAAATGAGCACAAATTGTATCCGTTAGATCTTTAAATAGATGGCTGAGATGGAGCGATATTAAAGGAAAAAAAAATCGTGTTATTAATGGAAGAAATATTCGCCGGATCTGACTCTATATATTCAGCGGTATAATCACATATATTCGATGGTATAGTCATATATATTCGGTGTTTACATGTTCACATGGTAAGAGTTGTTTACATATGAGTCAGTATATATATATATATATATATATATATCTATACACGTAGCTATGATATTATCGTTGATGGCTCAGACTAGAGCAACATCTCCTATAGGAGAGGGAAGAGGTAGACCACCTCTATCTCCGGTAATCGTAAGTCGTGAACGAGTTGGGGACCTCCAGTCGCGAGAGGTCGGGGTTAAGTCCCCATTGCTGATTCGCCACAGGCGGAAGACCAAGTTATGGAAGATCTTGAGAATGTAATTTCCGAGATTATCGACGACGTGTGGATCGTAGTAAGGAACGAGATAGTTAGCCTACTTAGATTGTAGAGTACCCAAGTGGAAGATTCAAGTTGCGTCTAGCGTCTAACAGAAGTGGCGAAGAAGGAAAGATGCGTTCCATATCCTTCGGCATCACCAGATCCGTTGAGGTGTTGTAAAAGGTGATTTCGGTGTTAGTTACACTAAAGAGGATTGCTAAGGTTGTTAAGGCTCAAGAGAAGCGAGGAACGCCAACACCAGATGTATGATTGAAGATTTACAATTACTAGAGAGTATTGGTATGAAAATGTAGAGACATCATTGGAGTCGATCCGTCATCCAAGGGATCAACGGTTTGAGATGAGATGAGGCTAATTGGACAGGATTGTGACACCTTCGAGTGCAACTTAGAGGACATTTTGTTGTATGCGAGTCGGTGGAAGTGTTTGAAAATCCATCCAGTCTATTTCCACTGAAGAACGTGGATTTTGGCGTTGGGTTAGAGCCGGGGATGAGACCGATTTTGAAAGCACAATATCATATGGCGCTAATAGAATTTAAGAAGCAACTCGAGGAGTTAGCAGAGAAGGGATTCATACGCCTTAGCGTTTTCCCATTGGGTGCACCAATGTTTGTCGTGCGAAAGAACGAATCGACGAGGTTGTGCATGGATTATTAAGAGTTAAATAAGATGATAATAAAAAACGAGTAGTCATTGCCCTGCAGTGATGATCCGTTGGATCTGTTACATGAAGCTTTAGTGTTTTTTTTTTCCCGGATAGATTTGAGATCCGAGTATCACCCGATGAGGGTGAGAGAGAGTAGGATGTTCCCAAAACGGCATTTCGGACTCGGTATGGCCACTACCAGTTTGTAGTGATGTCATTCGGGCTCACGAATGCACTTTTCGTCTTTAAGGAGTTATGAATAACAACTTTATCAACTTCCTGGATTAGTTTGTGGTGATTTTCATTGACGATATTTTGGTATACTCTCGTAGAAAAGAGGAACACGCAGGATATTGAGGACGGGTTTACGAGTTTTACAGGGTAGAAGAGTTGTATGTCAAACTCTCTAAGTGCGAGTTTTGGATGTTTGAGGTGACCTTTTTGAAGTCATGTGAATTCCGCCGAAGAGATCAAGGTTGAACTGGCGAAGAATGAGTCTGTAACAACATAGATGACACCGACGAATATCGAGAAAGTTTGTAGTTCTTTGGACTAGCCGGATGTTACCGCCGGTTTTGTGGAAGAAATTTCTGCGATTGCCCGATCAATTATTAATTAGATGAGGAAGACTACCCGGTTGGTATAGTCCGAGCCGTGTACTCAAAGTTTTGAGGAGCTGATGAGGAGATTGACTGCTGCTCTTATTTTAGCACAACTAGAGGGCACTAATGATTTTGTTGTGTATAGTAATACATTCAAGCAAGGCTTGAAATGTGTATTGATGCAGCGAGGTAGGGTAATCGTCTATGCGTCTCGGCAGTTGAAGATGTATGAAGGGAATTACCCGAATCACGATCTCGAATTAGCTGCAGCAGTTCATGCTTTAAAGATCCGACAACATTATATGTATGGAGTTTCATGTCTGATCTTCCGAGACCATAAGAGTCTGAAGTCTAGTTTTACTCAGCAAGGATTGAATAACTTCCAGAATCGATGGTTTGAGTTGATTAAGGATTGTAACCTGGAATTCTTGTGTCATTCGGTAGAACAAATGTAATCGCTGATGCCGTACTAGGAAGACGCCTCGAGAGAAGACGATTGCACGACTGACGATTCAACCTCAGTTGCAAAGAGAACTAGTGTGGCTAGAGATGGACGTTTGGTTTCCTGATGAGGACGGTCAATTGTTTGCTCTAGAGGTTCTACCTGATATGTGGAGTGAGATCCAACAAAAACAGGAGACCTGCCCGACGTTGAGACAGATCCGAGACATGATGTCTCGTGGTGAAGCGTCATAGTTCTCCATAAGAGCAGATGGAGTAATGGGACGCCGCAAGCGCGTCTGTGTATCCGCTGATGCAGAGTTGAGACAAAGGATTCTGTAGGAGACCCACACCACTCCTTACTCAGTGCACCCAGGTGCGAGTAAGATATATCAGGATGTGAGGTGCTCGTTCTGGTGAGATGGACTGAAGCACAACATGACCAGTTTATGGCCTAGAATGCGACCTGTCAGTAGATCAAGATAGAGCCTTGTAGACCCGATGAGAACTCCATCCACTGCCAGTGTTGCAGTGGAAGTGGGAGGTTATCTCCATGAATTTTGTTATCGGTACCAAGCAAGAACTTTATTACTTGAGTTATGGGAGATAAATTAGCTAGTACGGCATGCGTTATTTACACAAAGGAAATGCGTGGTTGGTTATTTGGCTAGTTGAGGAATGCAATGGACAAATAATGAGATTTCATGGGATAATGAGATTTATTATCTCTGATAGAGATGGATGAGATCTTTAAGGATTTTTCAATTGCAGCATGCAATTGTAAGTACGAGTTTATTCATTGTGATAACCGGTCATCCTTGGAAGAATAGTTATACCGACTGAATTGTAACTATACCAACTAGAAGAAGGATGTTAAGTGCTTGCACGCTAATTTGGATATTTGTATGGTCAGATTACCAATTATGGTTAAGACCGTGTAACGATAATTAACATGTGTTGGTCAGAGTATCTTTATATGAAGCATTGTATGAAGGAGACATTATATGATGCGATGAACCGAATGGTGCCAATGGTGTAAACCTGAGAAGGTACAAAATGATGTGTTCCAAGAGTGGATAATGATAGCATAGAATTGCTTGTAGTTATGAATTGTTAAGAGACGTGGACCTCTAGAGTTCCGAGTAGGAGCTCATATCTATATGAGAGTGACTTTAACGCGAGGTGTCGGAATTTTCGACATTGAGGGAAATGTAATCCTTGATACGCCACATTGTGTGTGGTTCTGAAGCGAGTTGAAGTGATAGTATACCGACTTTTGTTGCCACCAGATTAGAGGATGTTTACCCCGTTGTTCATGTGTTTCAGCTGGAGGAGTATACGCCAGATCCGAGACACATTATCAGTTATAAGAATTTAGTGGTTGAGCTAAACCACATGTTTGTTGAGCATCCAATAGCGGTCCTAGAGCAGATATTAGATGATTATGCTCGAAGGACATTCCGATGGCGAGGATTAGTGGTTTTGATGGATGGCCAATGTGGTCATATGGAGATGAAGAGTAGTATCCAGTGGAGCTACCCAGAGTGTTATGCAGGAATATCTGCCCTTACGGGATTGACGAGAGAGAGTTTTGGTAGTTCTTGTGAAATTTATGTGCTTATAATATTATGTGATTTGATATGTGTTTTTATTGTCGTGCTAGACTGTGATGTGTGATCTTAGTAGATCTTGTTGTGCTAACACGATTTGCGATTATAGTTGGAGATGGTTCTACTTCCATGCTATGAGTTATGATACTAGTCTAGCTGGACATGGTTCTACCTCCATGCTATAGAGCGAGATTAGGATAGTTGCAGATGATTTTACCTCCATGATTCGATTTGTAATATTGTGATTTTGCTGGAGATGTTATTCCTCCATGCTTTTGAGTTATGATTATGGTTTGCCGTAGATGTTTTACCTCCGTGCCTTTGTGATGGGTTTAGATTTTCCGGAGATGTTCTACCTCCGTGCCTTTGGGATGAACTTCGGATTATTGGAGATGTTTTGCCTCCGCGTGAGTGAGTGTTTATACCTCGGCATATGGGACCGAGAGGATTTGGGTTTGTCTAAAGTTTCAGGACACAACTTTTTTCTTAAGGGGTGTGTGATGTAAGAGCTAGGATTTTTAAATCCTAATTAATGATGATTAAGTTAATCAGTAATTGACACATAACTCGCGAAGAGTGCATAAGTGAATTGTATGAGTCTCTATTTTGTTCCTGGCATAATTTTGGATTTATAGGGAATTTTTTACTTTTTCTCCTGGGTAATTATTTTTTACCATCTGGTGTTATTTGGAGCATTTGGGAGCTTCAATTAATAAAAATGTAGTTGAGAGAAATGATCAGGACATCGGACATGTCCTAGATATGAAATAACATGGAAAGACAAAACACCCAAAGGAGTCACTATTTCGTTTCTTAGCGGCTAAGAAAGACGACTTAGGAATACGTGTTTTTCGAGACAGTTGCGGAAAAATTATCCCTACAATATTCCAGATTTATTATTCCAATTTTGAGAAGTTTGGAGAAGGGGGTTCAACCCGCCTTTGGATCAGTATAAGGAAACAAGTCTCAGCACTATGATCGATGAAATATAACCATGTACATAAAAAAGTTGAAAATTGATCTTGCGAATATGTAGACAAAAATCAAATATAGCCATTGTCATAGACAAACAAAGACCGTGTTATCCAACTTCATTGCGCCCTCAACCGGCAATTGTGTCAAGTATTTAAAAAACTCATTAAGAACTTATAAATCCAGAAAAGACCAAGAAATGCCTCGCTTATGGAAAATGAGCTAGAAAAGGTACAAAGACCAAAACTTTCTATGATAGTTATAAATCATCGATGTAAAGATAAAACATTACTCACCAAACCAAGTTCCTTTCAATAAATCCTTTATAAACGCCACTCCCATCGAAGGCAAATATTAGATGAAAACAAAGTACATTGAAAGGAAGCAAATCTGCATATCTGAATTAAACAATGAATATAACAATCACAAATCAACCAAAATATGGTTCAACCATCCATTAGATCAAGAGGAATCAGTTATACATGATAAAATAAGAGTCTTTCATAAATATCCTGAAAAGTACTTACAAAGCAACACAAAGGGAATCTAACTCTACAGTGTCGCAACCATGGACTTGGAACCCTGGAACTCGTCCGGTTGTCGCACATGGCTTCGAACACCGGAAACCTCTAATCTGATGTATAAAGGTTTATTAATAATGTTTACAACAAACTCTGGGGTGGATACAAGAAGCCCAACCCGTAAACAACAAATAAGATATGATTTTGGAGAAACAACGATGGCAAGACGACATAGGAGATGGCCAAGGAATCCGTCTAGCATCCTGTATGGAATTAAAATATGCAAAAGTTGTAGCCCCAGACGACATAAAAATGGCATGAGAGACAACCAACAAGCCGTCTAGGCTCTACTTCAGCTTCCGATAACTTTTTGTCAGTTTAGTAAACTGACTTTCCGCTGCTCTGGTTGGAACCAAGAGATCCATGAGTACTACTTTCAAAGCTCTTTCTAAGATCTACAACTTTACCGTTAACACAATTGTCCAAATCCAAATGAAAGATGGTCGAAAACGAGAATCTGTTAGGCATAGATATGAATCTTGCTCTAACTCTAATGATCTTTACATGACTCTTTAATTATTCTTTCTTCAACATTGATCCACCTTGGAGCTTTTATCCTCAATCAATATAGATGTCTTCTAAGATGTGCTTGACCTTAGGAGGACAAAAACTCGTACCGTGGCATTCTTTCATCATTATTGCTCATTTCTAGCCTAGAGTGCTTGAAATACAAAATAAACCAAAGTAGACACCACACTTTCCAATAGGAAATATCTATTTTCTATATGAACATAAATTATGCGAAATGGGATATAAAATGCATGCATATGATGAATCACTCATCAGTATGTATTGGCCTACATATTTATGAATCCGTTGACTATTTGTCAAGAACCTCTTCATAAGTTGCCTTCGAATCCCCTCACATATTGCCAACAATGGTTGCTCTCTCTCCTCTCGAATATATGCATTGATACTCTCCCAAACATTGTTCAACAACATATCAGATTTTGTGTAATGCCTAAATCTATGCATGGATCATGTAGTAGGGTTTGTATCTATTAAGTACTTGTATGTGCCTTATACATTTCTTTAATCTCCACCATTATATGCTTGAAGTCATTGAGTGTTGTTGATCTTGTTGCAGCCCATAAGGCATCCTTGAAGCACTCTTTAGGAAATATGACCATAAAATTGTTGTGTACTTGTCTTACACATACCCTTGTATCAGTTGTTGGCACAACCTCATTATGTGCCTCAGTTAAACCCTATGATAATTCATAACAGAAAAACATATAAAACAACAATGAGTAACACTACAAAATTTCAATAATTATATTAAGAACATCATACAAAATAAAAAAGATGAACTCAATTTCGTGTATAAACCTTTTGAATGTCTGAGATAAATGTGGGGTTAGTTTTTCAAATATGTCGAACCAAGTTTCCCAAAAACCATCCACATGTTTCCTTCCTTCCAGCCCCAACAACATAAAAGGCAATGGGAAATATACTATCATTCTCATTTTTACCTATTTAAAGGCATTTAGGGCTCCAAAATGAAATTCGAACTCACTTTCACCCATATTGTGCTTCCCTTAGAACTAGTGGTGGGTCGCAAACCTAAACCGCCGGTTTAGGTTTAGCCAAAGGCCAAACCTAAACCTAAACCGGCGGTTTGGCGGTTTGGCACATGAATTTAAAAAAAAAAAATATATATATATATATATATAAGTATCTTATATTTTAATTAAAAAATTATGCATTTGTTAATCTTTGTACAATTTAAATTTTTACTAAAGTTTTGTAGATTGAAATTTCACATAACTATGTTTTATAATTTATATTTTATACATTGAATTTTTTTTTTTACAATAGCATTTAAATAGAATTACTAAGTAAATAAAAGAAAGCAACTTAAATAAAATTAGTAACTATAAAACAACAAAGCAAACTCAATTTTTTATACATTCAATTTTTTTTCATTACATTTGCCATTAGCTTTAGAATAAAATAATTACATTTGCCATTAGCTTTAGAATAAAATAATTACATAGTAAAAGAAAGCAACTAAAATAAAATTACTAAGTAAATAAATATAAAAAAGAGCAAGTAAAATAAAAAAGACCAAGTAAAATAATTACAACAAAGCAAACTCATTTATTTATACATCCAAATTTTTTTTATTACATTAGCTTTTGAATAAAATAATTACTAAGTAAATAAAAGTACTAACTACGATAAAGAAAGCAACTAAAATAAATTTACTAACTAAAATACATGAAAGAGAATACTCATTTTTTTATACATTCAATTTTTTTTATTACATTACAATTTTATTTTGAATAGAAGTAATTAAAAAAAAAAGGAGAGGGCTTGAACCGGTTTTCCGGTTGCCTACGTATCCTCTTGGGGTATAAGAGGAATCAAAGCCTACGTAGTTCTCTTACCTTTGCTTACCTTTTTTCGGACTTTCGAGTTTTTTTCGTTACCCCCTTACCTTTGCGCCTCGGACCCGGAAGTAGTGGCCGGATCATCGGAGTTGGAATCTGATTTTGAGTCATAAACGGGTGCATTCCGTTGTTGCCTCTTCTCCGCCCTTATCCAATATTGAACACATACTTGAGCCTCCAATTTACCGGGCTTCAATTGACTCCTCTTGTAGCTTAGCATGTTTCCTCCTTGACTAAAAGCTTGCTCCACGGCCACCGTTGATGCGGGGACGGCCATAATTTGTTGCACAATCTTGGCCAATGTTGGATACTTTGGGGCCATCTTCTTCCAATATTCTAAAACTTGAAAACTATCAATATCACTATCAAAACTAAAAGGAGTTGTTAGATAATCTTCAAATTCCGCACCTGCGGATGAATGTCTAGGTGTTTTCGTTCTTTTAGCTAAAATTTGTTTAGCTTTAGAAAGAATAGAAGAAGAAGAAGAAGAAGAAGAAGAAGAAGAAGAAGAAGAAGAAGAAGAAGAAGAAGAAGAAGAGGGTGGGGGAGTTGATTGGGAAGAAGCACTAGCACTTGTTTCAAATAAAGGAAGTAATTTAACAATTTCAACACGAATATTACTAGTAATAGAATTAACGTTTTTAATAGAAGATAAACCTAAACATTCATAATAAGCATTTAAAAATTCCGTAACACCATCAATTTTTAGTCTAGGATCGAAAACGGAGGCAATAAGATAAACTAGGGGAATGTCATCATAATATTTTAGCCATTTTGTTTTCATTTCGGTTGCCGCATATTTAAGTGATTCTAAACCTAAACCGGTTTGTAAAGTTTCGGAATCATTTACGGCTGTTTCTAAAAAACTACAAGAGGTTGGAATGTAAACATAACTCAACATATTAGTAGAATCACTAAATACTTTTAAAACACTACAAATATCAAAACAAGTTTGTCAAATAGTTTCATCATCTAAAATAGACCAAGAAATAAATTGTGAGGAAAATTCTTGTAAAACATCTTTATAACGAAGAGCTTGACTAAGTAGTTTATAGGTTGAGTTCCAACGAGTTTCAATATCTTTTGAAAAAGCAATCGGAGGAACATTTTTTTCTATACAAGTTGATCTCCATTTTCTTCTTAAGTCGGTTGAATGCCAAATATGTTCAATTACGTCGGTTATAGGTTCTAACATTTGATGTAAAACTTATAGGCCATCTTGGACACATAAATTTAATATATGACATGAACATCTTTGGTGAGTAAAAGGTGTTTTTATAAGTTGACCCGCATTCCCTACCAAATTGTTTACGGCGCGGGTGTTAGATGAAGCATTATCAAATGAGTATGAAAAAACTCGATTTTGTAAATTAAATTCTTGTAAAACCGTTCTTATTAAATTAGCAATATTGACGGAAGTATGTCTTTCATTAAAATGGCGAAATGCAATAACAAATTTATGCAAGTACATATCAATATCGATAAAATGTAAAGTCATGCCCAAGTAAAAATGTTTTTGTGATAAAGTACTCTAAATATCACTACAAATTGATACTTGATGCGAAAAAGATTGTAAAATAGTAAGAATATTTTGTTTCTTTTGTTCATAAGATTGAGAAATTAATTTCGAAACTTGTTTACGAGAAGTTGGTTTATAAGCCGGTTGAAGAAAAGTAGTGTTATATTCTCTTACATTAATAGATTCCGCATAAGAAAATGGAAAAGCTTCGGATGCAATTAAGTTGGCTAATCCTAAAGATTCATCAACATGATTATAAGTAAATAAAGAAGATTGAGCGGAAGAGGATGCAAACCCGTGGGACAATTGTGTTTGTCCCCGTGATATTCCGAGCTTCTCCGGATGATTCTTTTGCATGTGGGTTTGCAAAGTTCCGTATCCGCCCTTCGCCTTCCACTTGTACACCTTCGGACAATAATTGCACGTAACTTGGCAATGATCATTCACCACCGGACCCTTATTGTAATGCTTCGTGAATATGTCGGAGGTGAGCATTTTCGGTGGAGGAGCTTGTCGGAATGCCCCTTCACCTTGACCTTGTGGAACTTGTGGCATTTCCGAATCCGGCATTTGAGTCTCGCTTTCTTGTGTGCTAGGAAAGAAAGCGGGACTCGGAGTGAAGTCGTAGTCGCTTGGGTGATCCGGGTTTGCCATTTCACTTGATTGAAAGATCGAGAATACGAGATAGAGAATACGAGATGGAGATTGAGAGTAGTAGTAGTAGATAGATAAGAATGTTGGTGTGAGGTAAATGGAAGAATTGTATGGTATTTATAGGAATTGTGGGTAGTTATTTTTTTTTTTAATTACACTAATATTAAAATATATATATATATATAAATTACACATCCAACGGCTCTAAGAGCCGTTGGGATGTGGGGTCCACAATGGCTAATAGCCGTTGTGGCCAAAGAGCCGTTGGCAAATGCCAACGGCTCTTTTTTTTGCCAAACCGCCGGTTTAGGCAGTAAAAATTTAAAAAAAAAAATAAAAAAAGGGTCAAACCGGCGGTTTAGGTTTGGTCTAGAGCCAAACCTAAACCGAAACCGTAAACCCCCGGTTCAACCAAACCGGCGAACCTAAACCGCCGGTTTGGTCAAACCGGCGTTTTGCGCCGGTTCACAAACCGCCGGTTCGGCGGTTTGGTTTGAACCGGACCCAACTCTACTTAAAACGAATTTAGGGTTCAAGTTGTTGATGATTTCTGAAATGAAAGTAAATACGAACAATCAATCTCATGAAGGACGAAACTAGGGAGAAAAATTAGGAATGGGAGTCTTGAACCAAAAAGCAAGATTGAACTAACCTTAATTGCTTTGATGATGAACGAACTAGGGCTTTGATTTGAGATTTTTTTTTTGGAAGAGAGCGACATATGATATTTTTGTTTCTTTGTAAGGATCTTACTTTGATTTGGGTTTTTTTTAGTAAGAATATCGGTTCATTCATTTAATTTGATTTATGATTAAAAAAAATGGTTCGATAATTGACAATAATAATATAATGAACCGTCTTAGTTTATAGAAAATACTAATAAAATACTCAAAAGTGGACCCATTGGCGATAAAATAGACTGAATTGGAAGGGGTGTTAAAACGCTAACGAAATGCATTTAATGAGTGTTTATATATATATATATATATATATATATATATATATATATATATATATATATATATATATATATATATATATATATATATACCCGGAAAATTTATCTTCCGTTTAATACTCGATCAAACCGGATTTTGATCCGCTAACCTCTCATCATTCTAGATAATGTTTTACACCATAAGAATTTTATCAAAATGCTATCATTTTATGTAACTTAAGTCACATAAATGATAAATATGTAAACCGAATAACAATCCCGTATGTTTAAAAAAACTCGAAGAGTAGTTCCGTACAAGTTAATGATTCACTTATTAGTCCATCATACAACTAGATGAGCAGGCCCATCGGATTAGGCCCAATAACCTTGCTGGCCCATCCTCTACCTTTACCCTAATTGCTGAAGAATTAATCTAATCCATTAACTTAACCTAATCTAATAACCTCACCTAATCACAACTGTAACAAGTTATACGAGCCCTCGTTGCACGACTGAGACAAACCCAAAAGACGGCGCACAGCCGAGATGAACCAGAACCATCACCGGTGCTCTCCACCGCAATTGCAAGCCGAAATTGGTGACGACGAGGACCGAACGACGAGCAGCAGCACTTCCAGACCGGTGAGTAGCGATCTCCCCTTCTCCTTTATGTTTTCTCAACCTCTGAATGACGGGAGTCTTGTTGCACAGCCGACTCCGCACCCAACCGTCTTCAACAGCGACCACGCCGACCTGCTGCACTCCTCCGGTAGGGACGAGAACTACTCGGACGGTTGCTCAGCCACTGCAGACAACGCCTCCTGTAGGTGTGACCTTGCTGTCAACCTTCTTCATGTGATAAAGTGGTAACCTCCCTTCCTCCGGTGCAGCCTTGACCCAATCAGAAGTGACCCTGTAATGACTTGGAAGCCAGCACCGAGTCTGTCCTTATCGACCTGTATTGAACAGTGACGCTTGGGCTGTGGTGAGTAAGCAATCCCTCTTCTACATATGCTGTAATGTATAGGTAATTGCTTTGGTTTTGTATGCTGAATGAGAGCGGTATAGATGTTAGTATGCTGAACAAATGTAGGTTAAGAGAGTAGAATAGGTTAGATTTAGAAGGATTAAAGAGTCAGTAAAGAGGGATTTGAACTGGGGACCTTCAGGTCATGGTAAATATGAGAGACTGCTGGCAGAGAGACTCGAACCTAGGACCTTATTCGACCTAGGAAAATTTCTTGTTGTGAGCTGAAACTTCTGACTTTGAACCTGTTTTTAGATAGCTTAGATCGAACATCCACCGTTGAACTTTTAATATATTGTAGATAGAAATATGTAGTTTATTGTGTTAAAAATTGGAAGAAAGTTAACGGTCGGATTAGAACTTATAAGGACTCAAAGTAGGACAGTTGGGCTGTTTTACAGGAGAGGAAAATTGGCTAAGTATGGGAAATTCAACTTTTATTCCAACTTGTGTGATTTATGGGAGAGTTATAGTTGAGTATTTTTGAGAGATCTTTACCCCTATGTTTAGTATGCATATCATAGAGGATCTATGATTTTATTCGGAATTTTTATATTTTTATCCAAGCCTCGTATCTTAACCCAAAGTCGGACCCTAACGACATTTTTTGTAAACTAGGAAGTTTGTGCAACTCTTGTAATTCGGTACTAAACTTTTCTGTAAGAACTAGAATATGGAAATGAGCTCCAAAGGAGAGTTGGAATTAAGTTATAGAAAATTCTTTGATTTTCGGGATCAGGGGCAAAATAGTCTTTTTACCTTAAGAGAACCTTTTTCCGTAATTGCTCTTCATGAGATTGTACAACTTAGAAGTTTATAACTTCTAAGAGTTTGAGAATGTGATTTTGATCCACATGCCTTGTTTAACAGACGTTTGAGTTACCACGAGTGCAGACCGAGTTGAGATTTGAGAGAGTGTGATTTGATTCAGGTAAGTCCTTGCGACTTACTTAGTTAGTTTCTGGATGTTAGTTGAATGACGATAGTGTAATAGCTAGGATTTCCGAATTCTAATTAATGTTGATTAACTTAACCGTTGATAGTAATTGACATATAACTCGCGAAGATTTCGCAAGCAAGGAGTAAGAGTTCCACCGTTATGTTCCTGGCGTAATTTTGGACGTTTGGGGAAATTTTTACTTTTTCCCCCGGGTAATTATTTTTACCCTCCGGTGTTATTTGGAGCATTTGGGAGCTCCAATTAATAAAAATGCAGTTGAGAGAAATGATGAGGACATCGGATATGTCCTAGATATGAAATAACATGGAGAGGCAAAACGGCTAAAAGAGTCGCTATTTCGTTTCTTAACGGCTAAGAAAGACGGCTTAGGAATACACGTTTTCCGAGGCAGTTGTGGAATAATTATCCCTACAATATTCTAGATTTAATGTTCCAATCTCGAGAAGTTTGGAGAAAGAGGTTCGACCCGCCTTTTGATCGGTTAATGGATAATTATCGACTTTAGTAAAGGATAATTATCGTCTTCACTATAAATAGCGGAAAATCTTTTATTAATTCATTTCCTTTCACATTTTCTCGTAAAAGCTCTGATTTCTCTCAACCTTCAAACTCAGATCTACTCTCCGTTTCTAATCCGATTTCAATTCCGTTTGAGTTTCTGGATTCCTCTCTTCATTCTCTTCATAACGGTACCGAGTTTCTACATTTCCGAGTATATGGAGGGCTGGTCGAGCATATATGTCACCAAGACGTTTCCGTCGCTCAGATTCCGATGAATTTGATGTTGTCCATGCGTAGCCTGCGTCGTTGTGATTCCAAATCTTCTTTCAGATCGTCAATCGGGTTAGTAACGAATAAGTTATGAATTTATTCGTTTTTCGTACTGCAATTTGGCCTAAATTGAGTTTAGGCTTGTCAAATAGGACAATTAGAAATTCCATTATGGTCGTTATATTATTCTGGTGATTATGGGTTGTTTGTTTGATGAAATCTGATGACAGGGGGTTTAGAAATTGCCTACGGGCAAAACGTTATTCTGGCGAAATCTAATTAATTAATTAATGGTCAATTATTAAATTAGGATTAGAATTGAGATTGAGGAATGTTGATTAGATACTACCTTGAGATTTGAGGAATTGTGAGTTATTATGAGATATTGAGGTTTAGTTGGTTGTGAGGCTTATAGATTGATTATGATCCTTTTGGATCCCTTGGGTTTAGATGTGACCTTTTTGATTGATAGGAGTATTGATATCTCTTTATGCCTTGTTATTAGGCAATGTCCCTCTCAGGATTGGAGGTTGATCGTGGTTGTGATTGTACGAGGTTGAGGTAAGTCCGTAGGACTTACTTAGCTACCATCCTTATATTGGGTGTTGCATGAGTGGTGTATGCTTTATATGTTTGCTATGATAGCATGAGTTGTCATTTATACCGACCTATGTTTTATTGACTGCCCCGTTGCGTGGCTGTGATAATCTTTCCCCTTCATTCCGCCGTGGAGTCTGGGAGGTTCTCTGATGTCGGGCCAGACTGGTTTACAGGAAGGGCACAATCCACTCCCATAGGGTACACGGATTGTGTGACCGATACTCGTACAGCTGGACATTGCACTCAGCGGCGGGGATGTATCGGTCCTCGTGTCACATACTTTCATCTATATATATATATATATATATATATATATATATATATATGGTTTTTGAGTGAATGGTTATTATATAAAGATAATAAAATGGGTAAATGTGTGAAAGCATGATGATGTGTTTATCTTCCATGATTGTGATTGTGCTTATGCATTACCTCATATATGTATGGTTAGCTAACGGTTTCATACCGTGTTGTAGATGTTTACAGGTTAGGCACTGCTGAGTGATCTGGCAGGGTGACAGGCCGAGGACTCTCGTACATTAGGTGGTTGGTTTGGGTTTGTTGTGTTCCCCTCCTTCGTGAGGATGTTCTTTCGTACCTCCTGTGTGAGGTTGTCGATTTATATACTCGGCTATGTTGTTGTATACTTTGGGTGTACAGTTTATACTGTTTTATGTATTTGTTTTATATCTGTCAGTGTCATGTTGTAAGGTCCAGTGAACTTGTTGTCAGGCTAGGGTCAGGATCCATTGTGAGATCCTAGCCCAATGTGACATCCCGAGTCCCGCGGATTCGGGGTGTTACAAATAGTGGTGTGTGTGTTGTGTGTTTATAATAACAACTTGGTAGGAAGATTGTTATTATTATTTTTAAGGCCCAAGTGTATGTATAACGGGCCGTGACATCAGAGCCTGACAGGAGACTGGGAGGTTCTCTATACCCATACCATACAGGTACAAGGTGAGATGCATCGGATCCATTCTTGATGGTTACACGGGGGCGGAGGCGAGGTTTGGGAATCCCTCGTGTCACAAAATAAGTATCATTAGTAAGAGTGAATGACCTAAGTAAAATGATAAATGAATTGTGTGAAAGCATGATGAGTGTTTACTTTTGCTATGATGTGTGTGTGTGCTATTCTCATTTGTCTAACTTTTAGATAGCTAGCTAACGGTTGTTCTGTTGTGTTGTTTAGAATTACCGCAGGTTAGAGCAGCAACTGAGTGATCTGGAAGTAGTGGTCAGCCGGGTCTCCGTACTCCTTAGAGTGGGGGTTGGGTGTTTGCTTTGTTGTTTCCTTCTTCGTATTAAGACAAATAGACTATGTTTATTCAGTACTTGAGCTGTTAGACGTTGTTTCATTCATCTCTTTAAAATATTGTTTTGTAAATTTCGGTTTTTCTTATTTGTGTCTTGTTGCAAGATCCTAGTAAAATTGTTGTCCAACTGAGGTCGGGACTCATTGTGAGGTCCTAACCAGTAATGTCCCGAGTTCTGAGAATTTGGGGTGATACAACATGGTATCAGAGCTCTAGGTTGGCAACAATGGCACTTGAAATCTTCTGAAAGACCGAATAAGTACTTAAGAAGAACCCGAAAAGGGATCTGAGTTTTAAAAAGGACTTTTGGTTTTCAAAATGCATGCATAGTCTAGTTGGGGATAGAAAGTACGGCTGACCACCACTACTACTGCGAATCTCAATATGCTTAGTATGGACTTTCGGTTTTTACTCTCGTTGGACTTATTAGCTAGATTATAACTGTAGTTGTTATCACTCGCGCATATGGCACGTACTAGGGTTACACTAGCTACTGGTCGAGGTAGAGGTCGTCCACCTCTCCCTCCAGCTGGACAGAGTAGGGGCGATAGGACTCCTGTAGTTAGAGGATGCGGCCATGGAGGTAGACCTCCATTAGCGACAGGTCGAGGTCGAGCTCCTCGAGAGGATCCATCAGGAGTGAGCATGCCAAATGCTGGAGTGGAGGAGGTGGCTGAGAGTGTAGTTCCCGAGGTCAGATTTGAGACCGCTGCTAGGTCTGGAGCACAAGGAGCACGCTCGACTGAGTCAGGACGCTTCTCTATAGGGGCATATGAGTACCGAGATTACAAAGCATATGTCCAGCGTATGGAGGAAGCTGCCAGGGCAGAGAGACTTACCCAAGTACTACCAGTACCGGCTAGGTCAGTGCAGGTGACATAGAGAGTGACTCGGGCACCGGTTGGACCTGAGAGGAGAGTTAAGACTGACAAAGCTCTTGCTGGGTCTAGAGCACCGAGACCGGATGAGTGGTTGAAGGCTTTCAACTCCCAAAAAGTTCCCTCATTCAACGGAGAGATAGGGTTGGAGGTGGAGCATTGAATAGGACACGTAGAGACTGCACTAGAGGCGATACGTTGCCTAGAGGATCGACAGGTAGAGTTATTGCAGACCTTGTTCACGGAGGATGCTCATTCCTAGTGGCGGACCATTTGCAGCCGGGTCACCAGTTGGGAGCAGATGAGTTATTAGAGAGAGGTACTGCCCTGCCTCGTTGAGGAGAGAGAGGTTTCAGGACTTCATTGAGGCGGGATTCGAGGATATTCTGATTGCCGAGGTAGTCAAGAAGTTTCAAAGGAGTTGACCCTACTTGGACCAGCTGCACCTCCTGAGGAGCAGCATGTGTACCTCTTTTCACGGAGATTGAGAGAGAGCACTCGTTCTTATTTGGCCAGATTTTGCTGCGAGTCTTTGTCAGACTATCAAGATAGGGCTTCTGCATATGAGAGAGATAGGCCAGTCCTGAGGAGAGCTGTTCAGACAAATAGGCCGGATAAGCGGAAAAGGACAGGATATGCTAGTGGTAGTATGGGAGTAGCTGGTTTTGGACGGGGACAAACTCAGGGACGACATAGTCACACCGCTACAGTACAGACTCCAGCTGGGGGTTCATAGTGTCATAACTGTAGTGGCTATGGACACATCCGATCGAACTGCACGAAGCCGGTAGTGACCTGCTTTCAGTGCGGCAAGGCTGGACATAGAGCTGTATTTTCCGTCAGGGCAAGGCTCCATCTCAGCAGGGTTCTTCCCCTACAGGTCTATTAGGGGGTGTACAGAGGCAGCCACAATACCGAGCTCCGAGTCAGCAGCAGCAGTACCGAGCCCCAGGTCAGCAGCAGCCGTACAGGGCTCCAGAATATATCTTTCCTCACAGAGTTCTATGCAGGGATCCGGTCGGGGCAGGGGATGTGGTAGTACAACTGATACCAGAGGAGCCCCGGCACGGGTGTTTGAGTTGAGGAGTGTTGATCAGCCAGAGGCACTGACGACCACAGGTACTATCTGGATCCATGACTTACCCGTACGAGTTTTGTTTGATACGGGTGCTATGCACTCCTTTATATCTGATGCATGCGTAGATAGGTTGTCCTTAACTACTGTAGAGGGGATACCATTTATGATAGGATTACCTGATGGGAGTAAGGTCAGAGGGACCCGAGAGATCTATGACTGTCCCATTTGTTTGGGAGATCGAGATTGGCTGGTAAATTTTCTAGTCATGCCCTTAGCACATGAGGACGTGATTTTGGGGATAGATTGGATGAAGAAACATGGAACAGTCTTAGACATTGGTAGGAGGACAATGATTGTTTCCACAGAGGAAGGTCATAGAGTGATATTCCGAGGTTGGGACATCGGAAAGTCCAGCCCAGTTATCAGCGCGGTGAGAGCAGCGAGACTGATAGCACAGAGTTGCGAGGCCTTCTAGTGTTATGCCATGAAGGAACGCAAGAGTTTGACAGTAGAGGAGATACCAGTTGCCAGCGAGTTTGTGGAGGTATTCAGTGATGACCTGCCAGGGTTACCCCCACAGAGGAGCGTTGATTTTAACATTGAGTTGGAGCCGGGCACGAGACCGATCTCGAAGGCCCCGTACCGTATGGTACCGATAGAGCTGCTTGAGCTGAAGAAGCAATTGGAACTGGCTGAGAAGGGCTTCATACGCCCTAGTGTGTCTCCCTGGGGCGCGCCAGTTTTATTTGTGAAGAAGAAGGATGGATCGATGAGGCTATGCATCGATTACAGAGAACTGAACAAGGTCACCATCAAGAACAAGTATCCGCTGCCTCGCATAAATGATCTGCTGGACCAGTTGCATGGAGCGTCCGTGTTTTCGAGGATAGACTTGAGGTCAGATTACCACCAGCTTAGGGTGAGGGATCAAGACATACCTAAGACGGCATTCCGGACTAGGTATGGTCATTATGAGTTTGTAGTGATGTCATTTGGGCTCACTAATGCGCCAACAGTGTTCATGGAGTTGATGAACGGGATATTCATCGACTTTTTAGACCAGTTTGTAGTGGTCTTCATTGACGACATTCTAGTTTACTCTAGGAGTCGAGAGGAGCATGATGGGCACTTGAGGACAGTGTTACAGATTCTGCAGGATGGCCAGCTCTATGCTAAGCTGTCCAAGTGTGAGTTTTGGATGTCAGAGGTGGTCTTCCTAGGCCATGTGGTGACTGCTGAGGGTATCAAGGTCGATCCGGCGAAGATCGAGTCAGTGTCTTCTTGGCAACCTCCGAAGAATGTTAAGGAGGTTCGCAACTTTCTCGGTTTGGCAGGTTATTACCGCCAGTTTGTGGAAGGGTTTTCCCTGATTGCTTGACCACTTACCTGCCTTCTGAGGAAGACTACTCGGTTCGTGTGGTTTGAACCGTGTCAACGGAGTTTTAAGGAGCTGAAGAGGAGATTGACGTCTGCTCCAATTTTAGCACAGCCTGAGGGTACAGATGACTTCGTGGTACACAGTGACGCATCCAAGCTAGGATTGGGGTGTGTTTTGATGCAGAGGGGTAAGGTCATAGCCTATGCGTCGCGATAGTTGAAGACATATGAGGAGAACTACCCTACACATGATCTAGAGTTAGTGGCAGTAGTCCATGCTCTTAAGATCTGGCGTCACTATCTCTATGGGGCGACATGTCAGATCTTCAGAGACCATAAGAGTCTGAAGACGCCTCGGGAGAAGGCGATAGCCCGGTTGACAGTACAACCACGGTTGCAGAGAGATTTGGCTTGGTTAGAGATAGAGATTCAGTTTCCAAATACAGCTCGTCAGTTGGCTACTTTGGAGTTACTCCCTGATCTGTTGGGTGAGATCCGACAGAAGCAGGAGACTTGCCCGACTTTGACTAGGATCCGAGACAGGATGTTTCGAGATGAGGCACCTCAGTTCACTATTGGTGCTGATGGAGTGATGAAGCGTCAGGACCGCATTTGTGTGCCATCAGACAGTGAGTTGAGACAAGGGATATTAGGTGACGCTCATGCGACCCCATACTCAGTACATCCCGGAGCGGGTAAGATGTACAAGGATGTGAGACGTTCCTTCTGGTGGGGTGGTTTGAAGCCCGGCGTGACTCGGTATGTAGCTTAGTGTGCGACCTGCCAGCAGGTCAAGATTGAGCATCGTAGGTCCGGAGGAGAGCTCCACCCACTCCTAGTACCACAGTGGAAGTGGGAGGATATATATATGGATTTTGTCACGGGATTGAGACTCAACAGAGGTTGTGATACTATCTGGGTAGTGGTAGACCGTCTGACGAAGACCGCACGTTTTATTCCGATTAAGGAAACGTGGCCGGTAAGTCGTCTAGCTGAGGAGTTCACCAGACACATTGTGAGACTCCATGGGGTACCGGTGACTATCGTCTCTGATAGGGATGGACGTTTCACTTTGAGATTTTGGCAGCAGATACATACTGCTTTAGGGACGAGTCTCCACTTTACTATTGCTTACCACCCACAGACTGACGGTCAGTCTGAGAGGAGCATCCAGACGTTAGAGGACATGCTGCGGGCTTGTGTACTAGATTGGGGACAGGTATGGCCAGATCACCTTCCACTTGTAGAGTTTTCGTATAATAACAGTTGGCACGCGTCTATTGGGATGGCCCCTTATGAGGCTTTGTGCGGGCGGAGATGTCGCACGCCATTGTTCTGGGATGCGCCTAGTAGAGCTAATTGAGTAGATCCAGACCAGATACAGGATGACATCGCTCGGATTGCCTTGGTCCGAGAGCGGATGTTAGGAGCTCAGAGTCGTCAGAAATCCTACGCCGACAAAAGGCGTCAACCATTGGAGTTTAGGGTGGGTGCCCAGGTGTGGTTGAGAGTGTCACCGACGAGAGGAGTCCGGCATTTCAGCATTAAGGGGAAGCTGAGTCCCCGATATATCGGACCATTTGAGATCTTGGAGAGAGTCGGAGAGGTCGCCTACAAATTAGCACTACCACCGAGACTAGAGGGTGTCCATCCGGTCTTCCATGTATCTCAGTTGAGAGAGAACATCCCGGAACCGAGACACGTCATCAGCCATGAGGATCTGATAGTTGAGCCCGACCACACATTTGTGGAGTACCCAGTAGTTGTCCTGAAGCACAGTACTAGACGTCTGCGGTCCAAGGAGATACCGACGTTGAGGATCTAGTGGTCTAGACGAGGAGCTGATGAGGCCACTTGGGAGACAGAGGAGAGTATTAGACGTAATTATCCCGAGTTCTTTGCAGGGTTAGCTACTACTTTTGTACCGACGAATTAGTACTCGGATGCTGTGTTGTTTGACTTTTCATGTTTTACCCTGGATTGAGTGATTGTGTTTTCTTTGATAAGTGTCTGATTGTGATGATTGAGTAGTTGCATGTTAGAAAACGGGATTTAATAAAACCAAGTTATACAAAGAAAGTCGTTTGATTAGATACATTATTCTAAGTTTCGGGATGAAACTTATTTTAAGAGGACACTGATGTAATACCCGGAAAATTTATCTTCCGTTTAATACTCGATCAAACCGGATTTCGATCCGCTAACCTCTCATCATTCTAGAGAATGCTTTACACCATAAGAATTTTATCAAAATTCTATCATTTTATGTAACTTAAGTCACATAAAATGATAAATATGTAAACCGAATAACAATCCCGTATGTTTAAAAAAACTCGAAGAGTAGTTCCGTACAAGTTAATGATTCACTTATTAGTCCATCATACAACTAGATGAGCAGACCCATCGGATTAGGCCCAATAACCTTGTTGGCCCAGCCTCTACCTTTACCCTAATTGGTGAAGAATTAACCTAATCCATTAACTTAACCTAATCTAATAACCTCACCTAATCACAACCGTAACAACTTACACGAGCCCTCGCTGCACGACAGCAGCACTTCCAGACCGGTGAGTAGCGATCTCCCCTTCTCCTTTCTGTTTTCTCAACCTCTGAATGACGGAATCTTGTTGCACAGCCGACGCCGCACCCAACCGTCTTCAACAACGACCACGCCGACCTGCTGCACTCCTTCGGTGGGGACGAGAACTACTCGGAGGGTTGCTCAGCCACTGCAGATGGCGCCTCCTGTAGGTATGACCCTGTTGTCAACCTTCTTCCTGTGATAAAGTTGAAACCTCCCTTCCTCCGGTGCAGCCTTGACCCAATCAGAAGTGACCCTGCAACGACTTGAAAGCCAACACCGAGTCTGTCCTTATCGACCTGTATTGAACCGTGACACTTGGGATGTGGTGAGTAAGCAATCCCTCTTCTACATATGTTGTAATGTATAGGGAATTGCTTTGGTTTTGTATGCTGAAGGAGAGTGGTATAGATGTTAGTATGCAGAACAAATGTAGGTTAGGAGAGTAGAATAGGTTAGATTTAGAAGGATTAAAGAGTCAGTAAAGAGGGATTCGAACTGGGGACCTTCAGGTCATGGTAAATAAGAGAGACTGCTGGCAGAGAGACTCGAACCTAGGACCTTATTCAACCTAGGAAAATTTCCTATTGTGAGCTGAAACTTCTGACTTTGAACCCGTTTTTAGATAGCTTAGATTGAACATCCACCGTTGATTTTTTAATATATTGTAGATAGCAATATGTAGTTTATTGTGTTAAAACTTGGGAGAAAGTTAACGGTCGGATTAGAACTTATAAGGACTCAAAGTAGGACAGTTGTGCTCTTTTACAGCAAAGGAAAATTGGCCAAGTATGGGAAATTCAGCTTTTATTCCAACTTGTGTGATTTATGGGAGAGTTATAGCTGAGTATTTTTGAGAGATATTTACCTCTATATTTAGTATGCATATCATAGAGGATCTTGGATTTTATTCGGAATTTTTATATTTTTATCCAAGCCTCATATCTTAACCCAAAGTCGGACCCTAACGTCATTTTGTGTAAACTAGGAAGTTTGTGCAACTCTTGTAATTCGATACTAAACTTTTCCGTAAGAACTAGAATATGGAAATGGGCTCCAAAGGAGAGTTGAAATTGAGTTATAGAAAATTCTTGGATTTTCGGGATTAGGGGCAAAAAAGGCTTTTTACCTTAAGAGAACCTTTTTCCGTAATTGCTCTTCATGAGATTGTACAACTTAGAAGTTTATAACTTCTAAGAGTTTGGGGATGTGATTTTGATCCACATGCATTGTTTGATAGGCGTTTGAGTTACCACGAGTGCAGACCGAGTTGAGATTTGAGAGAGTGTAATTTGATTCAGGTAAGTCCTTGCGACTTACTTAGTTAGTTTCTGGATGTTAGTTGAATGACGATAGTGGTGTGTGTGTGTTGTGTGTTTATAATAACAACTTGGTAGGAAGACTGTTATTATTATTTTTAAGGCTCAAGTGTATGTATAACGGGCCGTGACATCACAGCCTGACAGGAGACTAGGAGGTTCTCTATACCCAGACCATACAGGTACAAGGTGAGATGCATCGGATCCATTCTTGATGGTTACACGGGGGCGGAGGCGAGGTTTGGGAATCCCTCGTGTCACAAAATAAGTATCATTAGTAAGAGTGAATGACCTAAGTAAAGATGATAAATGAATTGTGTGAAAGCATGATGAGTGTTTACTTTTGCTATGATGTGTGTGTGTGCTATTCTCATTTGTCTAACTTTTAGATAGCTAGCTAACGGTTGTTCTGTTGTGTTGTTTAGAATTACCGCAGGTTAGAGCAACAACTGAGTGATCCGAAAGTAGTGGTCAGCCGGGTCTCCGTACTCCTTAGAGTGGGGGTTGGGTGTTTGCTTTGTTGTTTCCTTCTTCGTATTAAGACAATTAGACTTTTATGTTTATTCAGTACTTGGGCTGTTTGACGTTGTTGAATTCATCTCTTTAAAATATTGTTTTGTAAATTTCGGTTTTTCTTATTTGTGTCTTGTTGTAAGATCCTAGTAAAATTGTTGTCCAACTGAGGTCAGGACCCATTGTGAGGTCCTAACCAGTAATGTCCCGAGTTCTGAGAACATGCCTTATTGTTTAATATAATATTCGTAGTTATTATTAGTTTTGTTACGAAGGTGCCATATCGTTTAATGTATTGTTCGTAACTATTGTTGGTTTAATGGATTATTTGTAGTTATTGTTGGTTCAATGAATTATTCGTAGTTATTATTAATTATGATATCTACCCTAAATCTCGACCCTTAATACTCACCATCCGACGTTTTAAGATTGTTCTCATGATACATAATAAGGCTTGTTCTCATGGGAACCGCACCCTATATATATATATATATATATATATATATATATATATATATATATGTAAAGAGATGTTCAGGTTAGGCTTCTTTCTTCCAGTACGGCCGTAAGGCATGCTAGGAAGATGACACGTGTCCATTTTTTTTCCTAAAACGAATGAAAATGATGGTGCAAAACTTATAAAGGGATAGTGCATAACTTATAAAAGGATAGTTCATGAATTATAATAGAATAGTTCATAACATATAAACGATTAATTTATAACTAATTTGATATAATATATTTAAAAAATAAAGTATTGAAAGTAGTAGTTTATGAACTTTATAAGTGTAGTTCATTGGAGATATAATATCTTTCCATGAATAGATTATCGTGAAGTACTACTTCATGATTTACATGAGAATACTCAATGTTGTATATAAAAGAGTAGTTCATTAATAGTATATCGTGATAATTCATATTCTAAGGGAATAATTTATAAATTATATGTAGATAGTTAATAGTTATAAAAAACTAATTCATGAATAATATAAAGTAATAGTTCATGAATTATATGAGAATAGTTCAAAGTTTATAAGAGAATAGTGCAGAACTTATAACTTGGTAGTTCATTATAGTTAAAAGTAACCAGAATATATTTTTTTAAGAAAATTTTTTTTAGACACGTGTCAACCTCTTAGATGGCCACACAGCCTTACCACAATTAACAATCTTACCTATATATATATATATATATATATATATATATATATATATATATATATATATATATATATATAGGGTCTAGTTCCGGTGAGGTGTACCCTTGCAGATAGGAATGAGGAGAGTTGGGGTGGTGACATGTGGCATGCCACGTCACCTTTTTTTTTCCAGCTTTTCTTTTTGTAAATAAAAATTGGTGTTCATATTTTTATGAGTATGTGTTCATTTTTAAAAGAATCATTGTTCATACTTTTATCAATAAATGTTCATTTTTTTCCAACACTAACTATTCGTTTTTTAACATTAATTGTTCATTTTTGTATTTTTGTAAAACATTATTTTTAGATTTTTTAAAAAAATTATACTATTCTTTCAAATCGTGTTAATAAAATATGATGATCATTTTTTTACAAGTATGTATTCATTTTTTTTACAGTTATTGTGTTTATAATATGATGTTCATTTTTTTTGAAAATTATACTTTTCTTTTAAATCGTGTTTATAATATTCAAAGACCGATTACATAAAAAATTGTGAAATCAAAGAGAATACAAGACGATTCAGGTTTTGTTTCTTCGAATTTCTACTCTCACTGTTTATATTTCCATTCTTAAGGTTTAGGTTTTATTATGATTGATGTTTGTGTTCGAAATCAAATTTGTTTGAATCATTTTGTGTTTGATAAGTTTGATTGAGAAAATACATGTATATACATATGTTGAGTTGGTCTAATAGCTCCAATTGAATAATCTATATGCTCCTTTTAGTGTGCATGCAAACTGTTCGGTAAAATGCCTTATAGAAAAATAGTTTATAATATTCACAAGAACAATGATATAAAAAGTATGAACACTGACGAATAAAAACATGAACAATGACGTATAAAAGTATGAACACCAATTACTTATCTATAACTTTGACACATACATAACATATTATGATAATCTTTTAACGTTTTGTGATGAATTTTTATATTTTTTGTGGTTATATACTGTAAATGAACATCTATGCATTATAAAATGAACACAAAAAATAAAGGACAATTTTGGTTACTAGGCCTTTTTTAAAGACTAGAGTAGTAACTAGGCTTTTTAATTTTTCAATTAAGTAAATATACCCCAACCTTTTGTATTTATTTTTAAACTCTACACACTCTTCTCTCAAGGGGTACATTTACTAAACACAAAACTAGAAAAAGCCTAGTAAACCAAATTGTTTCAAAAATAAATGGACATGACACTTTAATGAAAATACTATGAACACCGATGTATAAAAACATGAACAATGACATATAAAAGTATGAACACCGATGACTATTTTGAACGTAAGGGCATTTTTCCAGATTTTTAGTCAATTTACAAAAATGCCATTAATGATGAGCGTGTGAGAGCCTTTGATTTAAATCCATCCAATGGCTTACAGCCCTCCTAATTCCTATCTACAAGCTCTCTCCTCACTTGAACTAAAATCTATATATATATATATATATATATATATATATATATATATATATATATATATATATATATATATATATATATTGAATTTTACAAAATTTAACCACCAATAACTATTTTTATAAAAGAAAACTTATATTAGATGACTAGAATACCCTTGTTGATTACTTTATTATTTTTAGCTATTTATTTGTAAAGTTGTTGGTTATCATTTTTCAAAATGCACCCATAATAAAAAAGATTTTAAAAATTATAACAAAATATATTTTAACTTTTTAATAATTTATTTTATTAAAAAATATCTAAGAAATTATTCTTTCATAAATAAACGAAAATAATAATTTTACTCTAAAAAAATCAAACTTTAAAATGGTGTTTATACAGTTGTTTTAATCATTCAGTGTAAAAAAAATATATAATAAACGATTATTTTGAAAAATAAAAATAATTACTAATTTTTAATCGATCAGTTATGGGTATTTGGTCAAGTAGTATAATATCTCATTAAAAATGACCACGGGAGGTTCAAGTTTATAATATGTGAGGTGATTTATCTAAAAAAAAGGGCAGTTTTGGTAACTAGGCCTTTTTGAGAAATTAGAGTAGTAACTAGGTTTTTTAATGTTTCAATTAAGTAAATATACCCCAACCTTTTGTATTTATTCTCAAACTCTACACACTCTTCTCTCAAGGGGTACATTTACTAAACACAAAACTAGAAAAAACCTAGTAAACCAAATTGTTTCAAAAAAAAAAAATTTATAAAAGATGGTGTGTTAAAAATACATTTTTAGAAGGTGCTTTTTTTTTTCTTTTCTTAAAAAATCTTAGTTGTATTATAAGAAAATTAATAAGAGATATTTATACAAATAAATATTTTAAAACGCTATGGTAAAAATAAATATAATTATAAAGAGGTATTTTTGAAATCCAATAACTTTTGGTTAGTTAATAAGGGATATTTTGGTCAAATAATCTATTATATCACTAGAAAATGATTATGTGTGCTCTAACTTATAAATAATGTCATATAATGTAATTTTATTTTTAAAAAATATAAAAGATGGTTTGTTGAAAAATCACATTTTTAAAATGTAAATTTTTTTCAAAAAATCCTAGAAACCTAGAGCAAATAATTTTCTTAATGTAGTCTTAAAAAAGAAGAAAAATAATTAAAAAATTTGAAATTAATGGGTAGAGACTTAGTGGGCTCGGGAGAGGATTAGAGAGGGTGGTGATGGTCCGGCCCAGAGATGGGAGAAGAAGGAAGGGAAGTTGGGCCGGTTGAAGGTGGGTCACATAGAAAGGGTTGATTGGTATGCTGAGGGGACGGTGGATTGGGCCTCAAGGTGGTGGGCCAGAGACTATCACATACCAGGGGAAGCTGAACATGAGTTTGACTTTGAGAGGAAAAATGTTGGGTTTTTTGTGTGGCAAAGGGATAGGAATTTTCATGAAAATGACATCTCTTGAGATGTACATTTTGGTGTCCTTCCAATCATAACACAAATAGCCCTTGTGATTTGAACTATATCCGAGAATGACGGTTGGGTTAGAACGAAAAGATAGTTTGTGTTTGTTGTAGGGGCAAAGGTTGGGAAAAGCTAGGCAACCAAAGATTTTGAGAAAGGTGTAATCGGGTTTGTTATTGAATAGGACTTAAAAGGGGATTTGTTGTTGAGGATTGGGGTGGGGTTACGATTAATGAGATAATTAGAAGTCTCAAAGGCAAAGTCCCAATAAGAGAGCGGAAGGGAGGCATGTTTGAGTAAGGTGAGACCCATGTCGACTATTCGTCGATGTCTTGTTTCAATGCTTCCATTTTGTTGATGGGAGTATGGGCAAGTGAGACGATGATGTATCCCAAGGTCTCAAAAGAGAGATGCAAGAGGTTTAAATTCGGTGCCACCATCGGTTTGAATGGACTTGATTGAGGTTGATAGTTGATTGGCGATGAGTTTGATAAAGGATGTAAGTATATATGTAAGTTAGCATTTAGTAGACATAGGAAACAACCAAAGAAATTTTGACCAATCATCAACCAAAGATAAGTAATATTTGTTTTCATTTAGAGATATGTGTTGTGAAGGTCCCCATACATCTACAAATAAAAGTTGGAGAGGCCCAGTGGATCTTGAAGGTGAGGCGGTTTGAGGGAGTGAGTGGGCCTTGGCCCACGAACAGGAGGTGCAGGCTGGAGGTTGTAGAAGGCCGATTGGGCCTTTAGGATTAATTTTGAGATGCTGAAAAAGAAGGTGGAGAATGTTGTTGCTAGGGTGGCCAAGTCGACTGTGCCAGATTTCAAAGGTGGGTGAGGTAGATGACAAAAGAAGTGAAGGTGGTGGTTGGTGGTGACTGGTCGACGACAGCTTGTACAACCCTCCTTCAACGGGACCCCGAAGCAGCTCCGCCTTTGTCAAATTGTCCTTCACAATAAAAAAATCAGCGTGAAATTCAAAGGAGACAAGGTTATCTTTACAAAATTGATGAACAGAAAGAAGGTTTTTAGAGATTGAGGGAGTGTGTAAGATGTGAGGAAGAGTAAATGATCTATGAGGTGTCGAGATGAAGGAGGAACCATGATTGAGAATGAGAATGGTTGAGTCATCGCCAAGGGAAACGCAATCGGTGCCACCATAGGGTAGTGAATCAAGTCGGAGATTCATCAGGTCAGGGGTGTAATGGTTTGTTGCGTCAGTGTCAGGGTACCAATGGGTGTTGTGTGCTTGCATTGAGGGTGGTGGTGGAGATTGGTACGCCTGATCAAACATGTGCCAGCACGCTAGGGCAGTATGACCAGGCTTGTTGCACACCTGGCAAGTGGGACGAAAAGAGCCACTGAAGGAGGAATGTTGACTTGAACCACGTCCCTGAGATTGATTCTTGGAAGGGTCAGTGGTAGAGTTGGTGTAGGGTCTTTCTTGTCCTCTGATTTGATTTTGATTAGAGCCCCTGGTGGTTGTGCGTCCACGGCCTCTGTTGGTTGATGAGGTGAATTGTGCTTCATGTGTGGTGGTGTTTGTAGCTGCCATGTTTGGAGTTGGAAGTAGGCCAGTGTGTTGATGCTTGAGATGTGCCTCATGGACTAGGAGGTAAGATAAAATTTGGTTTGGTGATGGCAGAGTAGGATGGGTCGAGAGGGTTGTAACAATGGAATCGTAATCTGGGCCAAGGCCAACCAAGAGAAAGGTTCTAAACTCAGAGTCAGAGATGTGATGGCCAGTTGAGGAGAGGCTAGAGATGAGAGTTTTTGCCTTGTGAAAATAGTTGTGAATGGAGGTGTCTCCTTTTTTGAGGGAGGCTAGTTGCAGTCTAGCGTGGACCACCTGTGCACTGGAGCGAGCATCAAAGTTTTAATGGAGGAGAGTCCAAATCTGGACAGAAGTAGAGCAGTCCAGAACCTGGACGAGTACGCCTTCAGTGAGGCTGGCAAGGAGTATGGCCATGACCAATTGGTCCTTGGCCATCCAACTTTTGTAATCTGAGGTGGGGTTGTTGATGTCGATCGTCGATGGACAAGGAACCGAGCCATCGACAAGGCCATATAGGTCCTGTGCTCGAAGCAAGGACGTGATTTGGGCACACTAGAGGGGGAAGTTGGTTTGGTTGAGTTTGACAGTGAGGAGGCTAGAGATGGATGAGGATGATAGAGAGATGGTGGTAGGAGACGGAGGAGGTGTAGGAGAGGCAGAAGGTGTTGGAGGTGTCGGAGGTGTTGGGGGTGGAGAGGTGTGGGAAGAGCTGGCCATTTGTTTTGTAGTGAGGGTGGACGTTTGTCTTAAACCTCTGATACCATAGTGGAATATGAGAATCTATTATTGATTGATGTTTCATGTTACAACATGAGATATATATAGAAAAGATAGTAGTGATGGGCTGTGCTGTTGGGCTATTGTTCAATGGGCTTAGTAGGGTCAAAGTTGAGTTATCGGCTCATTTCAGGTCGGTTCACTTCAAATTTTTCCGATCATATATATATATATATATATTTTGGGGGAGAAACTGGTTTCGTCGTATTGGTCTCAAATATTTTTTTTTGTGTCAATCAAGTTTGCTGGTGTTCAATATAACATTTATCTTCATGTTTTTTTTCTTCGAATAAAATGTTTGTTAATCACTGTGGCCTAGAAATTGAAATGTAATTCATATTCTGCATTGAACTCATTTCGGGCCAGAGCACTTTTTATTCTCAAACATTTCAGTCGGGTTATGAATGGTTTGGTGCTGTATATGCGACGCCGGAGGAGATGAGCGTATTATGTGATAAGAACGACCCTGAGTTCAATGACAGCAGTCGAGAAGACAATATTGTACATAAAAATATCCTCAGATGCTCTAAGGTTTATATTATGCCAAAATTGTGAACTTGATAACCAAAAGAATGATATATCTTCCTAAGATCATCCAAATGAAGATCATTCAACTCCTTCTGATATCTTGCCATCAGAATCCCCTACCACTGGAACTAAATCATTTATTTTCAACATTATTATTCCGATCCTACCTTGTCTCAGTTAATACACACGGGCAAATGGCGGGATTGTCTCCACCTCATCATCCAACGTGTTCATGTGAACCGGTCTGTAGTCGAGCTGAACCTTCTCATTCTCCCAGTATCTGCACATATCATATACAGTTATATCCCACACAGCTTAACTATTGCACAAAATTACCAGAAAACATATGAAGGAGACTTCACATACGCAAGCGTGTGCTTCATCCAATTCTCGTCATCTCTTGTCTGTATTATCACAATTCTTAAGAGTATTAGTTGACAGCCAACTAACAAACAGATTCATATATAATGACCCAACATAGAACCAACCGAGAAATCTTCACGGGCATGTGCTCCTCTGCTCTCCTTCCGCGCCACTGCAGAATGCATGGTGATGCAGGCGTTAATCAACAAGTTCTCCAACTCTATGGTCTCTATCAAATCAGTATTCCTGGACATCATCAATTTTGAGACCGCATTAGTCATTCCCTGCTCAATCATTTCCCTATCCAAACTTCCGATCTAAGATTACCATATGAGACTACGATCCCCCACTTTCACATCGTGGAAGCTCTCCCATGTCTTGTCAATTAGCTTACAGCCTGCGGATATGAGAAATTTATGTAATACTCGTTGAGTTTATAACATTACAGATAGACAAGGGTATTTAAATTAAGTTCTAGGAAAATGTTGGCTACTATAATTTACCATGAGATTCTACTAAAATCACCATCAACTTATTTTTCCCATAAATAATTATTAACCAGATAACACACCTTCTTCCAGTGTTTCCTGTGTGCGAAACACAGCTGCATTATTCTGCATCACCCGTTGCATATTCAAACGGATGGTTGCAGTTGGAATCGAGCCATTTGAATTCCTTAATTTGTCTAGCCATGCTATGGTCTTCTCCCCAGCATCCTTGGTGTAAGGCTTCAGTTTCTCCCCTGCATGACAAAAAGGGAGAATGTTGATGCTAACATAGAAGAAATGATATCTATACTAAACCGTATAGATAGCTTGCCTGGGCGGTGAATCTCTGCAACACGATTTGCGCAAGCTCGGCCAAAAACCACAATGTCAAGAAGAGAATTAGCTCCAAGACGATTAGCACCATGAACTGATGCACATGCTGCCTCTCCGGCAGCCATTAATCCGGGAACTACTGCATCCACATCCTTACCTTTGACAGTGACCACCTGTTGTGCGGATAATACTCAGATTAAAACAGTATGACTTTTTATTATTTAGCATTAGATTTCATTATTCTCTTAATTCTTACCTCTCCATAGAAATTTGTGGGAATCCCTCCCATATTATAATGAACTGTAGGCAGAACAGGGATAGGCTCCTTAGTAACGTCCACACCAGCAAAAATTGCAGCTGTTTCAGATATGCCAGGAAGTCTCTCGTGGAGAACTTCCGGCGGCAAGTGATCAAGGTGAAGATAGATATGGTCTTTCAAAGGTCCTGAAACAAGGAAGTCAAACCATTAGTCTTTACTGAAGCAGATATGAGAAGATTCCAACTCAACATATGGCCTTAGATTATAAAGTTATGATCCAGTGCAGACTGCAGACATCATAAAACTGGATCATGCAAAATAAATCTCTCTCATACATGAAATGTGTTCTCACCTACACCACGACCTTCACGGATTTCCATCGTCATAGATCGTGAAACCACGTCTCTTGATGCAAGGTCTTTGGCTGTAGGAGCATATCTCTCCATAAACCGCTCACCTTCACTGTTTCTTAAAATGCCACCTTCACCTCGAGCCCCTGATGGTACAAGAGTCATTATGTTAAAAACAAGATCGTTCTATTACATTTTTCCTGAAAGTTTGACGTTTTTTTGTGAAACAAAAGCAATACCTTCAGTAATTAGGCACCCAGCACCATATATACCAGTTGGGTGAAACTGCACAAATTCTAGATCCTGCATTAGAGAGAGAATAAAAACATTGGCAAATACTGTAACAAGAACATCCAACAACACAACCCTTTTACAGTCCTAATGATACCAGGAAAAACTATCACAGGACCTGCAAAGGAAGTCCAGCACGTGTAACCATGGCATTGCCATCTCCAGTACACGTATGAGCTGAAGTTGCAGAAAAGTACGCTCGACCATATCCCTGGAACATTTCAGAAGGTAGCAGCTAAAAGAAAGTTCTTTTTCCCATTTTGATTATATTGCAGAGAAAACAAGTCAATGAAAGAGATATAATACCCCAGTAGCCAAAATGGTTGTTGCAGCACGGAATCGATGTAAGGTTCCATCCTCCTGGTTCAATGCAATGACACCTTGGCATTCACCTATATTTAAATCAATAATTAAACAACTTCCACTAAACATCAGCACAACATTGTAATTACGATGCTGACTTACCATCATCATCCATAATGAGATCCAATGCAAAGTACTCCACGAAAAACTGAGTATTATGTTTCATAGCTTGTCCATAAAGTGTATGCAACAAAGCATGACCTGTACGATCAGCAGCACATGCACAGCGATATGCCTGCCCACCTATAGTATAAACAGGTTTTTAAAGTTAACATGGAGGGTACTGATTAGTGATTACACAAATCTCAAACGTTCATCTTTATACCTTTTCCAAACTCCAAACTTTGGCCACCAAATGCCCGCTGATAAATTTTCCCTTCTCCGGTTCGAGAAAATGGTAACCCGTAATTTTCAAGCTCAAACACAGCTTTTGGAGCCTCTCTACACATGTACTGTATAGCATCCTGATCACCTGTACAAATGAATTGTCCACTTAAGTACCTGGATGAGCTGAAACAAGAGATACGTATCATACGTATTATCAACAATAATAATAGTAAATTACATGCACATAATTACAATAATAACCCAAGAGTTCAAATTTCAAGCAGCCAGACAAGACATTCACCCAGTTACAGGAAAAAGCAAAATAGCCAGATGTACATCAAACTTAAGTATATACATAAATCCAATCACAATAATATCTTAAATATTCAGTCCCACAGTAAGCCGAAAGGATCCAAACAAGAAGGAAAATATACTGAGGAAATAGTATACCTAGCCAGTCACTTCCCTTCACCGTGTCATACATGTGCCACCTCCAGTCATCTTCAGTCATGTTACCTAAGGCAGCATTGATCCCACCCTGCATTTATCAAGAAAATAAAGATTTGCTCACGAGTGACACCTTGAAAACTAATCCAAATTTCCAATAAAAAATTTAAGAATTCCAATGCAAAATTATACAATAGATGTTGCCAATATTCATAAAATGAGGTTTTCTAGATATTAGTTTCTTATTAAACATCATATCCCTGATTCCCTGATTCCCTGATTATTGATTCTAAAGAGTGATGATGTGCTTTGGTACTAGTCAACGCCAAAAGACATCTTCAAATATTACTATTAATATTATGCTGAAATGTTAGCAGCTTGCATAGGAATACTTGGATATGAAATATCAAGGAACAACCAAATACATTTGCCACAAATCTGCTAACGACCCCTGGACAAACATAGCCTGGACATGTCATCCTATCCTTGACCTATCTTCGCATAAAAGAGACCTTCCCCGTACAACTAACTAGCCAAACTTAAACTAGCGTGGTTTGAGACTAAGAGTAGAATGCTATATTGGGTATGAAATTACACATGATTTCTGAATTCTGATAAATGAATCAATGTAAGCAGTAAGCTCCATCAATCTATAAATGATTTGATATCTTTGAAATATATGAATAAAAAATGAAGAAACAAAATGCTGTGATATCATGCAGGTTAAGCCATATAACTGCGCAACGCCATTCAGATATGTCTTCAAAATTAACCCTGGCTTGTCCAAGTAGCATAACTGAAGAAAGTGCGTAAGTTTAAACAACACAAAATGTACAAGTCAGATTAGGATATCATTCGCGAGAGGAGATAATCATCGGCGTTAATCGTATAAAGACAAAGCTAAATAATTGTTGCAAAGCCGAATACCTGAGCTGCAACAGTGTGAGACCGAGTCGGAAACAACTTGGTGATACAAGCCGTATTGAATCCATGCTCTGAGAGACCGATAGCTGCGCGGAGACCCGCGCCACCGGCTCCAACCACGACTGCATCGTACGTATGATCAACAATCTTGTAATCGGAAGACTGCAATCAAATCAAAATCATGGATCACATTTAGATGAATAAAACGAAAACTTTGATTGAAAACACAAAATCGGAAACTGGAAACAGTGAGACTCAAACGAAATATAATGAAATGGCGAGAACATACTGTTCGTGAAGAAAAGAGTCTAAGGATGAGTGGATGAATCGATGGTGATGAAGATCTTTTAATGGCGGAGGAGTGAAATCGAAGGCCACGGGAGACGCAGCAGCGCCACATTTCGTCTCTTCGAAGTTGTTCTCGATCGTGTGCAGTCTGATGAAAAGAAAAAAGATATGAAAGAATGGAAGACGAAATGAAGGTTCAAATAAAAGCCGTGGTTAATTTAGCTCAAGCGTGTGCGTTCCACGTGGCCTTCAATTAAGCCCGGGTTAGTTAGTTAAGCTGAGCTTCATTAGTTGTAAGCACTAATTTTGTGGATTACTTTTTTTTGGGTAGTCGACAATATTATCATAATAAACTTTATTTTTTGAGTAGAAAATTAGTCGATATTAATATTTGAAATTGTAACTTGCTGAATTGGGTAATATGTATTATTGACCGCTCTTGCCCGATTCAAATAAATTATTACAGCATAGGAAATCTAGTTTTGTCAAACATTTTTCAAGTATTTTGTACTAGAACTTGAATGATTTCATATGGTTGTTCGGTATAAAGTATGAGGGGATAAAACTGAAGTTAAAGTTGAAGCAAAGTATACAGCCTTCAGTCATCAATGCGATGTTGGTAGCTGTGAATGAAGATGGTGTATATGAGACTAAAGCGACGGTAAAGAAGTGATCATTATGGAATTTCTTCAACTGACGAAGGTAGGTTCGGAGAATGAAGCCTTCTCCATCTCAATTTTACCCTCAATCCATCGAACAAAAATACAAGCGATTCTTCCTCTTCCCTTCTCCCATTTGAAACTCACATTTCCCCCTCGAGCATCTAGATAAGCTTTCTCGCATGTTAGCGTTTTCTCCCCCTTATCCTCTCTTCGCATCCTTTCTAGCAATTCTCAGGCTTCAAATTTTCTCTTTCAAGTTCACAACCGTTAGATCAAATGTTCACTTTTTTGTTTTTTAGGTAATGCATACTCTAAAATCTTATTCCAAGTTTATTTTCATCTTCATAGTGACATTTTTATTGGGTTTAGTGTTAGGGTTTTTAGTATTCAAAATCCATGAGATTTTTTTGAATCTTTTCCATGACTTAACCAAGAGAGTTGTTAAGAAGATAACACATTTTTCTTTACCGTTGTTGAACACAAACTGAAATGGACTTCTAAATTTGTTTGCATATGACTGAATTGTTTAAGATTTTCTATTGTCTTATTAACCAATCTTGTTCAATAGCAATTCTTCTAGATCTTTTACTATGTGTTCTTATAGAGAAATGTTATTATTTGTTAATAAGCTCAACCATAGTTAGGTACTATATTGTTAGAACCATGGTTAGAATAAACATATAAATATTTGCAATTATGTTTGTACATGTCTAATGAAAAATGAATAACAGAAATATGTTTAGTCTTTGTTAGAATTGATCTCCATCTTTCTTCTTCTTGTTCTTTACAAGTCTTCCATTTATGAAGCTTGTATCAATCTCGTGTTCCTTATTGCACGAATTCTTATTGTATCAGAGCTATGAGAGAGATTCAAGAGGGAATTTGATTTGCGATTGCTAATTCATATGAGAATTTGAGAGAAATTCACAAATCAAGAAGATAGAAGAATGGATAGCGATTTTCCAACGATTACGCCATTTCTTCAGGCAAGCGGAAGCGCAAAAAACGATCCATTGTACTTGGCAAATTCTGACACACAAACAATATCACTTACAACAATGCAATCCGATGGCCAAAATTATCTAGGTTGGAGAAGGCAGGTGCTCATGGCGCTCAAAGCAAGAATGAGGCTAGGGTTTGTAGATGGGACATTGCCTAGACCAGAAGATAATTCCAACAACTTGATCAGGTGGAAAATGTGTGATCATTTGGTCTCATGTTGGATTTTGAACCCAACGAAACCAAACATGTCTTTGGTGTTTATGTATGCAAATTCGGCCAAAGAATTGTGGACGAATATTACAAATAGGTATAATAGAGGAAGTTCTCCATTACTGTTTCAGTTGAAGCAAGAGTTGATGCGCATATCATAAGGAAGTGATTCAATAACATAATACTTTAATTGACTGAAAAGATGTTGGGATAAGAGACAAAGCTTGATTGACATGCCGAGTTGCACTTGTGGACGATTGGAGAAGTATTCTTGCAAAGTAATTGCAAAATACTAAGAGCTAGATACTCAAGACTAGATCATGCATTTTCTATGCAACTTGAATGCAAAATTTGATGTTGTGAAAAATCATATACTAGGAATGGATCTACACTTGATCTGGATAAGGCATTTGGATTTATTCTACAAGTGGAACAACGTAAACAGTTGACAAATCGGGTAACAGAACCAACTGCTTTCATGACAAAGGGAAATGGAAGCAATGGAAGGAAAGATTATAAGAAGATAAAGGGAAATGATTAGAGAACATACACACATAGTAATATCATTGAACATACTAGAGAGGGATGCTTTGAAATCATACGTTACCCTGATTGGTGGAAAGGAATAACCAAGGACACATATTAGCTGCTAATACCACAAATGAAAGAGACACACCACTAGACATGTAAATTGAGATAAACACAACAGTAAAGAGCTGCAATTTTGATCCAAAATTCATGCAAGCTATGCGTCAAGAAAGATGAAGATGATGATGCCATCAACCAATTTTGTAGGTACGTCATACCTCAATCTTGCTACTCTTGATTTGAAAAATGATGAATGGATATTAGATACGGGAGCAACAAATCATATGTCTCCATATTTGATGAATTTTTCAAACATAAAAGAGTTAATTATGCCAATTAGTGTGAAACTTTCCGGTGGGAGTGTGAAGAAAGTTGAGAAAATTGGAAATGTTGTGTTAAGTGACAAGTTAAATCTTGTTGATGTGTTGTTTGCGCCTGAATTTAAATATATAATATGTTGTTAGTGAAGAAAGTTATCTCATATAAGCAATTAGTGGTAGTTTTTGATGAGAAATGTTGTGCATTATAGGGCCGTTTGAATAGACAAAGAGTTGCAATAGGAAAAGAGAATGGGGGTTTGTATACATTGAATGCAGAAAGCTATGAGGACAATCAAAAGTTGTGTTGTTCCAAGTAGTACAATTGATGTAGAGCTTTTACATGCTCTATTAGGACACATGTCTTTTTCCAAAATGATGCATTTGAGTGATTGTGATAAAATGATAAACAATGTTAGTCATAGTTGTGATACTTGTGCAATGGCCAAGTTTCATAGGTTACCTTTTATGAGAAGTACTTATAAATCTGAACATTGTTTGATCTTGTACACATGGATTTATGGGGACCATTTAGAATCCCAAGTATTAATGGAAAAAATACTTATTTACTATTGTTGATGATAAAAGTAAGGTCTCGTGGACCTAATTGTTGTTTAAGAAAAATCAAGTGATGGAGACTGTGCAGGGATTTGTGTTGATGGTTAAAACACAATTCAAGGCTTCAGTCAAGGTGATTAGGTTTGGTAATGACTCGTAAATTGTTAATACTGAGTACCAATTGTTTTTTTTTTTTTCATATGGAAATTATGTATCATAAATCAATGCCCTATAGGCCACAACATAATGGAATTGTGGAAAGAAAGCATAGACATTTGCTAGACACAGGTAGAGCACTAATGATGCATGCCAATCTTCTAAAGAAATTCTAGGGAGAGTGTATCGTAATAGCTACTTATTTGATCAATAAGATGCCATTAGTTAGCATTGATTGAAAGACACCATATTAAGTGCTATTTGGAAAGGAAACTGTTTATAACAACTTAAGAACTATAGGGTGTCTATGTTATACTACAAATGTTGTTAGAGGAAGGGATAATTTTGATCCTAAAGGAAAAAGATGTGTTTTGTTGGGATATGCAATCAATCAAAAAGGATATAAATTGTATGATTTAAATTCAAAAGAAGTCTTCCACAACAAAGATGTGTTTTTTCTTGAATAACAATTCCCTATCATGAATACTTCTACAAATAAGGGAAATAAGGCTCCTATCTAAACGCAGTCTAATTGGATGGAAGATGATGATATATTTATTGATGTGAGTAATATGACAACAAGAAATGGGAAAATTATTGAAAGTGAAATTCAGAAGAGTGAGATCATGAGCTGACTAATAGGAAGGCGGTAGATACAACAATTGATAGACATTCAAATCAAGACAATGTCAATGAAGAGCTAAATATACCAGAAGTAAGGAGATCATTAAGATCAAAAGAAGCATCAGTTTGGACAACAAACTATGTGATGAGTGTGATAGAGGTACCATATATATTTTTTGAAGCAAAACAAAGAATTTTTTTGCTTCTTTTGGGGAAAATTTAAAAATAGAAGAAACTGCATATATTATGCTGCGGGAAAAGGAAAACCAAAGTGAAAAGAAGCAATGAAGAAGGAACTAGATGTTCTTGAATTGAATGGCACATGAGAACTAACAGAATTGCCAACAAGATACAAAGTTATAGGCAGTAAATAGGTGTTTAAAGTCAAGTACAAACCAGATGATTTAGTTGAGAGGTACAATGCACGTTTAGTAGTGAAAGGGTTCAACTAGAAGATTGGAAAAGACTAAAAACACAAATTCAGTCCAATTGCAAAGCTAGCTACAATCAGGATAGTCATTGCATATGCTAATGCAAAAGGATGACAATTATTTCAAATGGATGTGAATAATACCTTTTTGCATGGATTTCTATATGAAGAAATATATATGCTTCCACCATATGGCTACAGAAAAGCAATCAATAATCAGGTTTGCAGATTGAAGAGATCTCTCTATGGATTAAAACAAGCATCTAGAAAATGGAATTTGGAATTGACATAGGTTTTGCTCAGTTTGGGATATGTTCAGCCAACATGACTATTCTTTAATTGTAAAATGCAAAAGAGATCAAATGACCGTGTTGCTTGTGTATGTTGATGACATACTAGTCACAATAAATCATAAAGAAAAAACTAAGGCAGTGAAGGAAGCATTGAATCAGAAATTCACTTGAAAGGATTTAGGAGAATGATAGGTGATAAAATCACTATCAATTAGTTTAGTTTTTAGCATCTTTTTAGTGTCTTAGAGTCGGTTTGTGTTACTAATATCTTGATCCAGATGAAGAAGTCCAAATGAAGCAAAAGAAGATATTAGCAACACTTAGAAGTTGAAGAACATTGACGAAGACATGTTTTTGGTGCCACACCGCCCCCGCGGAGCAGTACCACCGCCCCTGCGGTGACATTGCACTCCGGAACGCAGCCTGCACCTTCGCCAGCGCCCGGAACAAGCCTGTCACCGCCCCTGCGGCCGCCTCCGCCCGCCCTTGCGCTGACTCACCCTGAAGAAGCAAAGCCGGCGCCCCTGCGCCTCTTCCTACGGACCAACCTGCGGACCTGTGAAGCCGAAGAGCTAGTGTCACCGCCCTTGCGATGACATTGGGCCGCCCTTGCGGCTCGACATCAGAAACGACACGAAGATGAAGAGTCAGACGTTCAAGGAGCATTAAAGACCCACCCCTGCAGGATTATCAGGCCGCCCTAACAACCAAGAAGAAGATCGAGATTTTTGGCCTAAACCGCCCTTGTGGACCTGAAGCCCGCCCTTGCGGTTTAGCGCTAGAAGACTTTACTCCGGATGTTTGTACCACCTTATGGCATTAAAGGTGGCTGTTTAGAATGGCCAATTTACTCCCATTTACTATCTTTTGTAGTGTAAATAGAGCCTTGGCTGATTAAGAGGATCATCCATCATTTTCCCACAAAAGCTCTATTTTCCTTATCTCCAAGTTGTAATGAGTTTCTAAGTTTCCTTGCTACATTGGGTTGTTTTGAAGTTGCATTGTTGCTTGGTTGTAAGTCTTTATTAATATAAGTTTATTCAGTCAATACATGTTATATTCCTTGCGCTTTAACTCATGTTTGCATGTTTCTTACCACTTAGATTGATCACCTTAAATGTCTAATTGCATGCAAAGTACTAGGATTAATTGATTCCTGGTTCGGGTCCTTAATCTAGTAGTAACCCTTTAGGTAAAAGCTGGTTGTAGTTACTTAAAGGAAAAGGAATATAGCTATAAATAAAAGTTTAAGGTGTTTATTCATTTCCTTATATCTCTTTGTCTTTGTTGGAATGCTAACTTGTGCTTTGATCTTGTAGGTTTACGGATCATTAATCTTGTTAAATTGTGTTGATGCCGGTTGACTCAACACATACCTAAGATCAAGACGAGAACATTGATGAATACCTTGCAAAAAGAACCAACCAAGTAGTGTGCATGCTAAGTTTCAACCTAGTGTAGCTTTTCATTCTATTATCATCATCTTTGCTTATTTTATATGTTTATGTCTTACTTTGTTACAATCCAAACCCCCTGGTTACAATTCAATAATTAAATCTAATCAAAACTTGGCAAGACTCTCTTGGGATCGACCCTTACTTACACTATACAAACCAGTTAGTGTAACGTTAGGTAATTAGCTTTGACTTAAGCTAAAAGACAACGACCATAGTTATTTAGCCTCCTCAGCGAACAAGATATTTTCTAGGACTAGAAGTTCTTAAATCAAATCAAGGGCCTTTCATCAGTCAGAAAAAGTATGTAACGATATATTATCATGGATTCTAATATGAGTGAATCCAAACCAACACTTTTTCCATTGCCAAAAGAGCTAAGGTTGATGACGACATGAATTATGGTCTAAATAAGGGCATATGTTTTAAAGGTTTCTCTTCATTATTTTGCATGTATGGACATATATTCATATTGATTATGCCATTATTTGCCTACTTTGCAAGAATCGAGGTCTACACCTAGTTTGGTTGTATCTGTAGGAATTAGGGCACATTTTGGATTGAAAAGGAGCATGGAAGCATAAGGAGTCTAGAGAACAACATTATGGAACATCTTGGACTGCAAGAAGGAGAGCAAGGATTCTAGAAGATGGATACAAGAAGGAATCAAGAGAAGAATCGAAGAAAAGTACATAACTGAGGCAAATCTTGGATGAAGTGAAAACTATCTCGACCGAGATGTTTTCACTGTTCTCGATCGAGATCGTCGGCCCATGACCCATAAGATAATTTACCCTAAGTTTTTGTATAAAAATGGAAGGTGGATATTAATCTAAGGACGGTTGGTTGCTGCGAGTTATGTTCTTCTTTTTTGGTGGCTATTGCATTCGAAGGATTGGTGGATTGAAATGCTTGTGAAGATCGAATCAAGGTTAAGGAAAGAAGATTTGAAGATGCTTTGTTAGGTTTTCTTTGAGGGATACTTAGTTGTTAGTTTTCATACTTTTGAACACAAGATTGATACTTTGTTGGATTGTTTTTCCCTTTTGACAGTTGTAGACCTTTTGCTAAGTATTTCATTCCCTTTTCTTATAGTTTGATTGAATATTTCTTGATTACTTTGAACATGATGATTGTTGGCTAAAATCCTTGCGATTCTAGGGTGATTCGTTGAAGGTTGTGGTGTAGATGATGAAAGACTAGATCTTTTTCTCGAGTGGACCCTGAAAGTTGAGTTTAACCTATGAAGTTGTGCGTCTCGAAATATTCTTCAGGAATATCGACCGAGATTGAGTGAGAACGGAACGAGATTCTACCTGGTTGACCGATCTTGAAGCTTAGGTTATAGTTTGTCAAATCCTATCCTTGTTGCACCTTTCCTGGTTTATATCCAAGCCTAGGAAGAGGCTTCCCTGGTGATTCCTTTGCTTGTTTACCTATGATGATGAGTGTTACGTAATAAAGGTTTGTCCTTTGTTAGGTTTGAGTGTGCCTTTTCCTTACCTTTGTGAGTTAACCTAAGACTTACCCGGTGATGGTTAGTTTTATTCCCTTAGGTTGAACGGTTGGTTTGAGATTATAGTTACTCTCCTTAGATCCTTGAGACTTACCCGGTAATAGGAACTTTGGTTTGGGATATCGGATAGTGAGGCATCCCCCGTGATCTATCCCATCTTAGTAACACCTTTCCTTAGCATTCTCAGATTTGTCCGCGCTTATCCTTTGAAGTCTTAAGTCTAAACCACAACCGGATACTTTGATCTCTAGAATTTGCATTCCCTTATCTGATTATCATATATCTTGTTCTTATTGTTTGAGATTGCTTATAACCTAAAGTGATATACCGTTGCTTGATTTCACCATTGTCCTTGTGTTCGACCATGAAATACTTGCTAGTATTCTGATTGATCCGTACACCGCGGGTTCGCTTATTTTACTTTATTCTTGGTATAAATTTAAGACTATTTTCTCTCATATAAACACACGTTTTGGAATGAACAGTTGGCTGTAGATGAAGGAGAACAATTTGCAGACCCTGAGCTGTACAAAAGGACAGTAGAGAGACTTTTATATTTTTCTCTCACTAGGCCAGATTTGTATATGTTGTGCTTCATGTTTTGCAATATGTGTCTTAACCTACGCAATCTCAACACCAAGCAGTGCTATAAATTTTGAGATACCTTTTACAAAAGGATTATTTTATCCTTATTAGCAATAATTAAACATAAAGGGATATTAAGATGCTGATTGAGATTCATGTTTAAATTCCAAAAAATCGCTCACATGTTATTGTGTATTTATGGGATAGTCTCTAATCTCATGGAAAAAAAAAAACAAGCCACTGTGTCAAGATCAACAACTGAAGCTAAATATAGGAGCATGGTAGCAACCACATCTGAACTGATATGCCTAAGTTATATTTTTTAACACCTCAAGATCAAAAGTTCTTTGCCAGTCACTTTATATTGTGATAATCAAGCTGCACAACAAATTTCTACAAATCCTTGCTTCCATGAACGTACCAAACATATTGACATTGATTGTCGTTTTGCTAGACATCATGTGTGTAGTCAGGATTTTTGAAAAGAACTTATGTTCCTAGCAAATTACAGCTAGCTGGTATAATGACTAAAGCTTTAGGCAAAGATCGGCATTTCTTTTTTATCATCCAAATTAGGACTCATAGATGTTCCAGTTTGAGGGGGGAATATAGAGAACTGTTGTTATTAGTTGTTAATAAGCTCAACCATGGTTAGGTATTATATTGTTAGAACCATGGTTAGAATACACATATATATAGTTGTAATTCTGTTTGTATACGTTTAATGAAAAATGAATAACATAAAAATGGTTAATCTCTATTAGAAATTGATCTCCATCTTTCTTCTTCTTGTTTTCTACAAGTGTTCCATTGATGAAGCTTGTATCAATCTCTTGTTCTTTATTGCACAAATTCTTAGTTCTCAACATGTTGGTCATGGGTTCTAGGATTACGACTTATAAGACATGTGGTTTTTTTTAAAGAGATGAAAAGATGTTGTGATCCTAATTCGTAGCTCAATAATGAGCAATGCATAGCAAAGGTAAATGTGAGTGTTGATGTTGATTTTGGGTATTGATCAGTATGCGAGAAGGTAAATGTGAGTGTTGATGATATTTGATCCTACTTCGTAGCTCAACACTCAACAATGTGACGCAAAGGTAATGAATATATATCATTAGTAGTTAAAGCTTGGATTTACTTCTCTTTATTCGAGAAATTTCTGAGCTTAAGGTGCTAAACTTCCAAACAGATCTTTTTTTACTAAGTTGTGAAAGATTGATTTTGTTAAATAAGATCTGTTTGGAGATTCCAAACTAAACTCTCTCATTTTTGAGTTTAAGGTGCTACACTCACAAGCCTTAATAACATGTAACTGTAAAGATTTTCATTTCTCAGCTACTTTTTCTTTTGTATTATAAAATATGTCTACATATGCAATCATCTCCTATTTTAAACATCTCACTTATTGATATTAAGAACAATCATGTTACATTGCTCGGTGTTGGTTGCAAGGGTAATGGGCTTTTCGACCAATGCTTTTGTTGGCTTGAATTGTATAGAAAAATCGTTGCAAGGGTAATGATCTTAAGGGTAGAGTATATTATGCATATAGATAATACATGCAATATAAGGGGCAAAGAATGTAAATAAACAAAGTACATGCTAACATAATTCAGTTAAGAGTGTAAGCATGTATATATACATTGTAATAAGCCTCAATGAATGTAAGCGAGTATTATCTTCTTCTTTACCTGTTAACATGGTATCATAGCTTGATGATAGTGTGAGGGTTCAAATGATGTAATAACATTGCATAGAGACTGAACAAAGTCAGGATCATGGCAAGAGAGATCAAGTTGTGATAAGGCCATAGAAGGAGTATGAGAGGTGCAAGCGTAATCTTGCAATTATGTAGGAAGATGAACTACAAGAGTAGGTCTATGAAGAGGAGTAGGTGAAGATGAAATGATTAAAAAAGAGGTAGGTGGTGCAGATGCAAAAGGAACCTGTAAAGGGTGTAGAAAGGGAGTAGCATCAGAATGTTGTGTAGGTGTAGGAGACTTTGGTGATGGTTCATTTATGAAGGTCTGAAGTGAAGTATTTTGGTCATGATCAAGGGCAAGAGAGACAAGGGGTAGAGAATGAGCTAAAGGAGTGAGAGGTGGGTAGAAGATGAGAGTCTAAAGTGGAAAATAGTTTCTTGGAAGGTCACATGACAACTGATCATGATTTTATTGGTGGCCATGTTGAGAATTTTGTAGGCTTTCTGGCGTGGTGGATAACCAAGAAGAATACATAAGGAAGATACAGGTTCTGACTTATCCTTGTGAGGATGAAGATGTTCGGTTCAAAAGGTGTGTGTAAGCTTTTATACTTATACCAACAATAATTGCAAATAAGAGAACCCGCAGTGTACGGATCGATTGTAATAAAAACAAGAATTCCAGGGTCGAACACAGGGACTATGATGACACAAAGATCGGTAATTCAGGTTCTCAATAACAAACACGCAACAAAGCAAAGCTATCAAAGATGATGTAATAACCAGGTCAAAGGAATGCGGATTCTAGAGATTAAAGCATCCAATTGTGGTTTCGACTCAAGATCTCAAAAGATAACGTGGACAAAGCTGAGGTTTGCAAAGGGAAGGTTTTTCTAAGGTGGGAATAGATCACCGGGTAAGTCTCACTACTCACTATCCCAAACCAAAGATCCTTTTACCGGGTAAGTCTAAAGCTACTAAGAAAAGGAACTATAATCTCAAACCAACACACCACCCAAGGAAATAGAATCAACCTTTACCGGGTAAGTCTCAGGCTAACTCTCAAAGATGGGATGAAGACACACTCAAACCCCAATAAAGGATAAACCTTTATTACCTACACTCATGATCTTGGGTATACAAACAAAGGAATCACCGGGTAAGTCTCATCCTAGGCTTGCGTTGAACCAGGAAAGGTATAACAAGGATAAGATTTGGCAAACTGAAACCTCAACTTAGATAAGGATCAAAAAAGGGCTCGCCTCGTTCAGTTTATGTTCCATCTCGGTTGAGATGTTCCACAACTGACCGAGGTGTTCGTCGGTTAAGTTAAAGGCTCGAGCTTTCAGGGTCCACTGGAATAAAGGATCATTCTATCATCGTCTTTCCCACAACTTTCAACCAATCACCCTAGAATCGTATAAAGAACTTAGCCAACAATCATCATGATAACAATAATCAAATATATGAGAAAGGAATCAATATTCAAACAAGAAAACCTTAACACAAAGGTCTCAATAACTGAATTAAACAAACAAACAATCAACGTTCCTCAATCACAAATCAGAAAAGACAACAAACCAAACCAACTAAGAAAGTCTTACAAACTTCCTTCAAAGCTAATTTCAACTAGATTCCTTCCTTCCTTGATCTTCAACCTTCAAACTTCCTTAGAAACTTTCTTCAAAACTCTCCAAAAATCCTGTAATCCAAAGATGATCCGAGGATGGCTGAATTCCAGAAAATCAGCCCATATATATAGGAGAATTATCTTCCAAAGATAAAATATCTTAAAAAGACAATTTCTTTCCTTAAAATATCTTGCAATCTTCCATGCTTCCAAAATATATCAACCAAAAAGATATTCTTCCTTCCAGAAATCCATCCAAAAATATGTGATATTCACTTTCCAAAAATAGAAGATCTCAGCCAAAAATAAAGATCTTATGCCCCTTCATCACTTCGGCTCGGTCCAGACGCTCCTGAAGATCACCTCGGTCGAGGTGATACTGTAGCTGACCGAGGTGAGTCTCAACTGAGAGTGAAACTCTCTAATCTTGTAAAAAATCAATCTTCTAAATCATTTCCATGCTTCCTGAGCTCTTCTTATAACTCCTCAATGCTCCATAATGTAGCTCCAATGACTCCTTAGCTTCCTTAGCTCCATTTCGGTCTAAAACGTGCCATTTTCCCTATCATTACAACGAAACTAGGTGTAGACCTCGATTCCCGCAAAGGTAGACCAAAAAACCATTATAATCAAATAATATACATCCATACATGCAGATTTATGAAGATAAAACGTCTAAACCAATCCCAAAATATAGATTATAATACATGCTATTAGAAGACTAAATCATAAGCATCCAATGACTCAAAGACGGTCAGAGGAAGCTTTCGTATGATGCAATAGTTCAAAAGGTGATTTCAAATTCAGAATTGTAGAGGGCATTAAATTAATTAGGTAAGTGGAAGTGAGAACACATTACCTCCACAAGGATATAGGCAAGTTGGCATGTAATCTAAGGGCTCGAGCAGTCTCAAGAAGATGTCGATGCTTTCTGATAACACGATTTATGACGTTAGTTTAGGCATCCATTTAGATAGTTTTTCCCACTATTCATGCATAGTTTGGCATTAGTTCGTGACGATTTGCACTTAATTCATGTACGTTGTCGAGATAGACGTCTACACGGACTTTTGCATGTTTTGTAGGTATTTTGGGAGCCTTTGGAGCTTAATCGGTACATCCGGGGATCGTTCCTCGTAATGACACGTTTCCGTGCTCATTGGGAAGCAAGTTAGGAGCAAAGTAGAACACATAGGACCATGTTGGTGCATGCCTTGCACCAACTCATGGCTCAACGATCAAAAGAGGGCTGAAACACCAGAACCATGGTCCCTGGCACTTCCATGGCCGTGGAATGGACCGTGATTCCCTCTGGACAGCTGGGACAGCTGTCCCACGATCTCCATAACCGATTCTTGCAAATGGTGAAGACTATAAGTACTCTTGCAGGCTGATTCTAAAGGGGGACCGCTCCTCTCACACACACACCCTCTTCCACATTCTCTCAATTGGATTGGAGCTACTCTAGGAGGGGAAGAAACACTCTCATTTGGAGGGGAAGAAGAAGCACACTAGTTTTCTTAGTTTTCATAGTTTTTGAGAGTTTTGAGCGAGTTTTGTTGAAGACATTTGCTAGGGTTGTAAGAAACGATTCAAACCTTCTTTTGAAGGATTGTAAGTCCTTCTTAACTTTTATTCAGATTGATTTTCTTGTTCTACTTGTTTCATCTCTCTTCCATTTCATTATCTTGGTATGGAAGCCATGAATGCATGCTTGTTAAGTTTGATTGTTAAGATGCATGTTGTTGGTTAAATAGATGTGATTATAGGGTAAGGAAATGATGGTTATGGCTTGGACTATGATAGGATAGACTTAAACGTACCTTTGGATGATTTGTTTGCTTGAACCTAGCTACTGTTGTAAATCACGGTTTGTTCTTGCAAGACCACGGCCGTGGAAGTGGACGAACTACCCGTGATTTGCCTGACTTGCTTGTATTGATCAATCTGAATGTTAGGATGTTAGATTGTTGAAATCCTAGTGTTTGTTAAGCTTAATCTAGCCTAGGGTGACCTAATGCTAGCAATCTAAGTGAGGAAAGAGACCTACCCGGTGATTTCCGATCTTAAGTACCAAAGATGATGAACTCTAGGTAGTAGTGAGCCTCATAAGCCGCTATTGGATTGAGTGTGCTAAGATTGATGTTTAGGACTTGCCTTCCCGAGTCTTACCCGATAAAGAGAGGTTAGATCCCTAGATAGCAATCTGGTTTGTGTAGATTTCCCAACCTTAGCTTTTTAGAGACTTACCCGGTAATAGGACCTTAGTTGCGGGATTAGTGGATCATGAGACCTACCCGGTGATTGGTTCCATTTGAGAAACACCCTTTCCCAACATACCATAGTTGATCCAAGGAATGATTAGAAGCTTGAGTCCAATGCCATAACCGAAATTTCTAACCCCTAGAATCCGATTTTCTCTCTTTGATTACCTATCTTGTGTTTGTGTTTGCTTATTTGTGTTACTAGCTTAGTCGTTTGTTAATCTTGCATGATTTGTGAACCTTGATTGATCACCACAAAACCAATCCAAAAACATTAAGATTTTAATTTCTTTATTTCTTTCTCTTTTCTTAGCCTAGATCAACACTATCCTTAGTCACTATTTGATTCAATTTCACCTTAGTCTTTGTGTTTGACCTCGGAATACTATCCTTACTACAAAACGACCCATACATTATGGGTTCGCTAGGAGTTAGGAAAAATATATCGAGTTATAAATTTAAGACTTTTGCGTGCATACAATTCTAGCATAACAAGTTTTTGGCACCGTTGCCGGGGACTAGGTCTAGATTGAGTCATTTTTGTGATTGTTTATAGTGTAGGTCTTTCTTGTTGCTTTTGATCTTGTTTGGTTTGTGTCTTTGCATTTTCAGGACATCTCTCATTCTTTAGGTGCATGCGAAGATCTCGTGGCAAGGATTTAGCTCCATTTGATCCCAAACCGGAGAAAACCCTTAAAGCTAGATCTAAGAGCATTAAGAAGAAGAAGGAGATGGCCGCAAGAGATCTTCAAGCTGAGTTGGATGAGGCTTTAGAGCAAATTAGGTTAAGAGATGAGCTCTTGGAGAATGAAAGGAGACTTGCCAATGAGAGGCAAGAAGCAACTAGGAGGGAGATTGAAGAGATTAGGCAAGCTCTTGTGCAAAGAGAGCTTAATCGTCAACAATCTCCTCCACCACCACCACAACCGCAGCCGGCGGTTAATATTCGGTTTGAGCCGATAATGATTGAGGAGCCACAAACGTTAGGGAAACGCATGGATCCAGCCCAAAAAGTACACCGTCCGGGTGTGAATTTAGGAGATCCCGCAGCCCATGATTACGAGCTCCGCCCTCAAGTGCTACAAATGATCCGGCATAACCAATTTGGAGGGATGGAAGGAGAGTCTCCTCATCAACACTTGATGAACTATGAGATCTTGATGGAGACTCTAAGGCCGCCTAGGTTGGAGAACAACAACCATAAGCTTAGGGCTTTTTCCTTCTCTCTTAAGGATAAAGCCTTGGCTTGGTACCAATCGATTCCACTAGGGCGTGTGAGTACTTGGGAGGAGATGACAACCGAGTTCTTGACTAAGTTCTTCCCACCTTCCAAGACAACTGAGCTAAGAGGGAAGATTAATGCCTTCGTGATGAAGGATAGAGAAAGCCTATTCAAGTCTTGGGAGAGGTTTAAGGACCTCCTCCTAGATTGTCCACACCATGGTATACCGAAAATAGAGCTTTTAGAGATCTACTTCAAGGGACTTGATGAAGATAGCCAATTCAAGCTTCAATATATTTCCGGTGGAACTTTTATGGAGAAGAATGTGGATGAGGCTTGGGAGTTTGTAGAGAAGCAAGCCTTGGTGATAGAGAAGTACTCCCATAAGAAGAGTGATGGAAGAAAACCGGGAGTTTATGAAGTGAGTGAAGTCACCATGAGCAACTACAAGCTCGATGCAATCAACAATGAGCTTAAGTCTTTGAGAGAGTTGTGTGCTACAACTTTGAAGAATCAAGCAAGCCCTCAAGTGAAAGTGCAAGCAAACTTGTCTTCGAAGGAGGAAGATGTGAACTACATGGGAAGGGGAAACTTCAACAACTATCAAGGCCCTAGGAACTTCAACAATAACCGGCAATTCAACATTAATTACCGGCCTAACTACAACCATCCTGGGTTTTTCTATTCTAACCCGGATGGAGCCTTGAACCCTCCCGCTTCCACAAGCGCAGCACCACCACCTAAAGCTTCACAAGAGCCTCCACCCGGATTTACTCAACCTCTAAAGGATAGAACCGAGATGATGTTTGAGCAATTGCTTGGAAGGTTGAGTGCTCTTGAGAGCACGGTGACTTCCATTTCTAAAGCTCAAAAGGTGCTAGAAGCACAAGTGTTCCAAAAGGCGGGTGAAGCTCATAGAGATCCGGGAAAGCTTCCCGGAAAAACCGAAGATAACCCAAGAGGCCAAGTGTTGGCCATTACAACAAGGAGTGGGTTGAGCATGAAGGACCCCTTACCTAAGGGAAATGATAAGGGGAAGCAAGTGGTGATAGAAGAAGAGACATTGCAAGAAGATGGAGGCAAGAGCAAGGATGATGAGCCAACATACGTGGCACCACCTCCATACAAGCCACCACTACCATTCCCACAATCACGAGCAAGAGCTCGCTTGGACAAACACTTCGGTAAATTCCTTGAACTTATATCCAAATTGCATATTAACATTCCGTTCATGGATGCTATTCTAGGTATGCCGGCCTATGGAAAGTTTTTGAAGGAAATACTCTCCAACAAAAGAAAGTTGGAGGAGTATGGAGAAGTGAGGATGACAAAGAGGTCCTCGGAATTGATCCAAACTATGAAGGATGAGATGCCTCCTAAGCTAAGAGATCCGGGATCTTTTTGTGTGCCAATTGGAGTGGGAGAAGTGAAGTATGAAGCCCTTTGTGATCTTGGAGCAAGTGTAAGCATCATCCCGCTTGCACTTTGCAACAAGGTTAGGCTAGGAGAGCCAAAGCCGGTCAAGATGACCATTTACATGGCGGACCGATCGATCATTCACCCCGTAGACATCTTGGAGGACATACCGGTTCAGCTCGGGAAGTTCTATGTGCCAATAGACTTCGTTGTTTTGGACATCCCGGCGTTCTATCCGGTTCCTATCATCTTAGGGAGGCCTTTCTTAGCCACATCCGGATGTTTGGTGGATTGAAAAATGGAATTCTCTCTTTCGACATTGGAGAAGAGAATATCAAGTTCAAACTATCCACAATGATGAAGGGGCCAGCTCTTGGTGAAGATGTGTTCAACATTATTGAGCAAGAGGAATGTAGAGAAGTTGTGAGCTCGATCTTGATCAAGGACCCCTTGGAGAAGGTTCTTAGCTTAAGTTTGATGGAGGAAGGGTTTGAAGATGATTACAATGAAGAAACCAAGGCCTTGGATGCATTGGAAAAGGAGACAAGTGCTGAATTTGAAGTGCACGAAAGTATGTTGAATCAATGTAGGAATCACGGTCTGTCACCCAGAACCACGGCCGTGATTTGTCCCGTGGAACTCTCTAGAATGCTCAAAAGTGCTAGCTTAGCAAGTTCCATGGCCGTGGTTATGCTAGAGACCGTAATTTTGCCCGTGGTTTCTCCAAAAAGAGCCTTAGTGGTTGATCAAGCTTCAAGGAGCCTTGAGGAGTTTTCCATAGCTTTGGATTCATCTCAACCTACATTGTATGGAGCGTCTCCAATCGATAAAGGTCCTCCTAAACTTGAACTTAAACCCCTCCCCTCTCATCTTAAGTATGCTTTTCTTGGTGAAGGTTCTACTTATCCGGTGATTGTTAATGCATGCTTGAATGCCGATGAGTTGAATAGATTATTGCATGAGTTGAGATCGCACAAGAAGGCTATTGGTTATACCATTGATGATTTAGTTGGCATTAAACCTTCCTTGTGCATGCATAAAATCTTAATAGAAGACAACCATAAACCTTCGATTGAACCTCAAAGAAGACTAAACCCTATCATGAAAGAAGTAGTAAAGAAAGAGATCCTTAAATTGCTAGATGCGGGAATCATTTTCCCGATTTCGGATAGTAAATGGGTTAGTCCCGTACATGTGGTTCCTAAGAAGGGTGGGATGACCGTAGTGACTCATGAGAATAATGAACTAATCCCTACTAGGACGGTTACGGGATGGAGGATGTGTATAGACTATAGGAAACTAAATGTGGCCTCTAGGAAAGATCACTTCCCTCTTCCTTTCATTGACCAAATGCTAGAGAGATTAGCTCAACATTCCCATTTTTGTTACTTAGATGGCTATAGTGGATTCTTCCAAATCCCTATCCACCCGGATGACCAAGAGAAAACTACATTTACATGTCCTTGGGGTACATTTGCATATAGGAGAATGCCATTTGGGTTGTGTAATGCACCCGCCATCTTTCAAAGGTGTATGATGGCTACCTTTTCTGAATATATTGAAAACATCATGGAAGTGTGTATGAATGATTTCTCTTTTTATGGATCTTCATTTGATGATTGTTTAGCTAACTTGTCTTTGGTGCTTAAAAGATGTGAGGAGACTAATCTTGTCTTAAATTGGGAAAAATGCCACTTCATGGTAAGTGAAGGCATTGTGTTGAGACATTTGGTGTCCAACCGAGACATTGAGGTTGATAGGGCTAAAATAGAGACGATAGAGAAGTTGCCACCAACTACCTCGGTGAAGGGGGTAAGGAGTTTCTTAGGGCATGCCGGTTTTTACCGGAGATTCATAAAAGATTTCTCTAAAATTTTTAAGCCTCTTACTAACCTACTAATGAAAGATGTTGAGTTTGTTTTCTCCAAGGATTGCCTTGAGGCTTTTTGTAGGTTGAAGAATGCTTTGATCTCCGCACCTATCATGCAACCTCCGGATTGGAGTTTACCGTTTGAGATCATGTGTGACGCGAGTGATGTAGCCGTTGGGGCTGTTTTGGGACAAAGGAAATATGGGCTTACACATGCCATCTATTATGCTAGCAAGACGCTAGATGATGCCCAACTCAATTATGCTACCACCGAGAAGAAGTTGCTAGCGGTTGTGTATGCATTTGAGAAGTTTTACTCGTATCTTGTTGGAGAGAAGGTCATTGTGTATACGGATCATGCTGCGATCTGTTATCTCCTTACAAAGAAGGATGTCAAGCCTTGTTTGATTCGGTGGATCCTTCTTCTCCAAGAGTTTGATTTTGAGATCCGAGATAAGAAGGGGTCCGAAAATTCTGTGGCGGACCACCTTAGTAGACTCCCACCATTGGAGATTGAGAGAGATGACATCCCGATTGATGACTCATTCCGGGATGAGAAATTGCAAATGGTAGAGGAGTGCTTGTTTCAAGTGTCAAGGGGTAATGAGCCATGGTATGCCGACATAGTGATCTATCTCGTTTGTGAAGAGGTGCCACCCGGTCTATCGTATGCCCAAAGGAAAAAGTTCTTCAAGGATGTGAGACATTACTATTGGAGCGAGCCACTCTTGTTTAAGAGAGGGCCGGATGGGGTCTTTAGGAGATGCATACCGGAGGACGAGGTGGAGAGTGTGATCCGCCATTGTCATTCCTTGCCATGTGGAGGTCATGCTAGCTCACACAAGACGTGTGTAAAGGTGTTGTAATCCGGGTTTTATTGGCCAAGTTTGTTCAAGGACGTGCAGAATTTTGTGGTAGCTTGTGATGCTTGCCAAAGGACGGGCAACATCTCAAGGAGGAATGAGATGCCCTTGAAAAACATACAAGAGGTGGAGATATTTGATGTTTGGGGTGTGGACTTCATGGGGCCATTCCCCTCTTCTTGTGGCAACCTCTACATCCTATTGGCGGTGGACTATGTGTCGAGATGGGTGGAGGCAATCGCCTCTCCCACAAATGATGCCAAGGTTGTGGTGCGGTTCTTCAACCGAGTGATCTTCCCTAGGTTTGGAACACCAAGGGTGATCATAAGTGATGGAGGAAAGCACTTCACCAATAGAAATTTTGGGACACTTTTGGCTAAGTATGGGGTGACTCATAAGGTGGCAACACCTTACCATCCCCAAACTGGTGGCCAAGTGGAGATATCCAACTGGGAGATAAAAGGGATCCTTGAAAAGACGGTTTCTAGGACGAGAAAGGATTGGGCTATGAAGCTCGATGATGCCTTGTGGGCCTATAGAACCGCTTTCAAGACACCGATTGGCACCACTTCCTACAAGCTAGTTTATGGCAAGTCTTGCCACCTCCCGGTGGAGATGGAGCATAGAGCATATTGGGCTATAAGGTGGCTGAAGTTTGACCTCAAGGAGGCCGGTGAGAAGAGGTTGCTAGACATGAACGCTCTTGAGGAGATCCGGTTGGATGCCTATGAAAACGCCCGGATCTACAAAGAAAGGACCAAACGTTGGCATGACAAGCGTCTCATCCCGAAGGAGTTGACTGAAGGAGACTTGGTCCTTCTCTTCAACTCAAGGTTGCGGCTCTTCCCCAGAAAGCTAAAGTCAAGATGGACGGGTCCTTATGTGGTGAAGAAGATCTTTCCCCATGGAGCGGTTGAGATAGGAGGGGAGCATTGTGGAGATTTTAAGGTGAATGGGCACCGGTTGAAGAAGTATATCCCGGGAGCTCCGGTGGATATGATTGCCCCACTCCACCTTGAGTGAGACGCCCCCGAATTTGGTCAAGCTAATGACCTTAAAGAAGCGCTTAATGGGAGGCAACCCATTGGTAGACATATTTCCCTTTTCGTTTTTGTTTTAGTTTTGATTTTTCTGTTTTTGTGTGTTTTTGGAGTTAGTGTGCTAGATTCTAAGTAGCATGGAAGCCTTGCATGACATATGGATGATGATGATGAGTCCCTCATCAATTGTGGGTGGAGCGGACGCGGAACTTGGACGGCTAGGCGCGGGTCCCGACGCCACAATGAACACCTTGAGCTCTCTACCACCTTTGATTGATCATCCACCATCAATCCACTTGAGTGAACCCAAATACCAAAGCAAACCATTTTACATTGTGAGGACCCTCTTTCACTCTTCTTTACTTCATTTACACATTGGAGACAATGTGTTTCTAAGTATGGGGTATTTTGGGGTTTTCATGATCAGTTGCATGATTAGCATCTAGGATAGTTTCTTTTAGTCTCATGTTTTCATTATGTTTTGCATTGTACATACATATTTCAAAAATCCAAAAAAATTAGAAAATTTAAAATTTTTTTAGTGCTTCTAAGCTTGGGAATGACCCTTATGATGAGATTGTCTTGTGAATTGGCTATGGATGGCCGTATGTGTTGAATTGATGTATGCATATATGGACTTGAAGTACTTATCTTGAATCCCATGAGTGAATTGTGATCATGAATGTTTTCCTTGATTGGATTGAGGATTGATGGTCGAAATTACATGCTAGTTCTTGCACATCATTTAGGAGTGATTAAGGCAATTCATCTTTTCTACTTCTCATCTTGATCATGTTGTTTGAGCACCTCAATTGATATAAAATTTGACCTCTTTTGACCCATCCGGGAATAGGAGCATGCTAGTGTGTTGATGTGTGTGAAAAGCAAGTGTGGGGTGAAGTTGTTGATGAAAGAATGTGGTGAATGAAGTGATGAATTTGTTACGAAAAGTGTAAAAAATATATATATAGGTTTGGGGATTTTGGTTTTGATGACGAGTAACTCGGAACCATTCACATAATCGGGTGTTTGTGCCTTGCCAAAGTCGGATAAACCGAATGTCCTAACGAGCCTTGGTATGTGTGCCCGGTGTGAGGCGCCTCGGAGAAATCCTGAGGTCCGCTAATCACCAAGGTTTCGGCTTTTGTACACCAATGTCATTGCCTCAAAAATAAGTGAAAAAGAAAAGAAAACAAAGAAAAGATGGAGAAAATATACACTTGTGGTGAAGTTGATTAAAAATGAAATGGTGAGTTAGTTCCTTTCCCGGATTAGCATCTCATGGCCCAAAAATTCCCACCTACTTACAATGTTTCTTGGCCTTCTCTTTCCAAAGTCCTTGTGACCTATTTGCATATGTGTAAGACTTAGTGATCTAGATTGGATATGCTCATGATCATCTTGACTTCTTCATTTTTACCTTTCATGCATGCTTTCTAGTTAAGTATAATTGTCTTTCCATGCCTTCATTCGTTTGATGCATGATTGCTTGTCCATTTGCCATGAAGCATGACTATGAAGGTGATCCAATGCTAGAAGCACAATTCCAAAAAGATTTTGTCGTTTTTCTGCATGCATAAATCATGTCATCTCTTAGCCTATAGTTGGATCTTGCTCGGGGACGAGCAAACCTTAAGTATAGGGTATTTTGATAACACGATTTATGACGTTAGTTTAGGCATCCATTTAGATAGTTTTTCCCGCTATTCATGCATAGTTTGGCATTAGTTCGTGATGATTTGCACTTAATTCATGTATGTTGTCGAGATAGACGTCTACACGGACTTTTGCATGTTTTGTAGGTATTTTGGGAGCCTTTGGAGCTTAATCGGTACATCCGGGGATCGTTCCTCGTAATGACACGTTTCCGTGCTCATTGGGAAGCAAGTTAGGAGCAAAGGAGAACACATAGTACCATGTTGGTGCATGCCTTGCACCAACTCATGGCTCAACGATCAAAAGAGGGCTGAAACACCAGAACCACGATCCCTGGCACTTCCACGGCCATGGAATGGACCATGATTCCCTCTGGACAGCTGGGACAACTGTCCCACGATCTCCATAACCGACTCTTGCAAATGGTGAAGACTATAAGTACTCTTGCAGGCTGATTCTAATGGGGGACCTCTCCTCTCACACACACACCCTCTTCCACATTCTCTCAATTGGATTGGAGCTACTCTGGGAGGGGAAGAAACACTCTCATTTGGAGGAGAAGAAAAAGCACACTAGTTTTCTTAGTTTTCATAGTTTTTGAGAGTTTTGAGCGAGTTTTGTTGAAGACATTTGCTAGGGTTGTAATAAACGATTCAAACCTTCTTTTGAAGGGTTGTAAGTCCTTAACTTTTATTCAGCTTGATTTTCTTGTTCTACTTGTTTCATCTCTCTTCCATTTCATTATCTTGGTATGGAAGCCATGAATGTATGCTTGTTAAGTTTGATTGTTAAGATGCATGTTGTTGGTTAAATAGATGCGATTCTAGGGTAAGGAAATGATGGTTATGGCTTAGACTATGATAGGATAGACTTAAACGTATATTTGGATGATTTGTTTGCTTGAACCTAGCTACTGTTGTAAATCACGGTTTGTTCTTGCAAGAGCACGGCCGTGGAAGTCGATGAACTACCCGTGATTTTGCCTGACTTGCTTGTATTGATCAATCTGAATGTTAGGATGTTAGATTGTTGAAATCCTGATGTTTGTTAAGCTTAATCTAGCCTAGGGTGACCTAATGCTAGCAATCTAAGTGAGAAAAGAGACCTACCCGGTGATTTCCGATCTTAAGTACCAAAGATGATGAACTCTAGGTAGTAGTGTTAGAGTATGGGCCTAGTATATTGGACTATATGTTGGGCTTATCCTTTATTGGACCATATGTTGGGCTTATCCTTTGTTTGTTAGTTTATTTTTGATCTTATCTTTTAGTATTAGTTTATTATTTTTATCTCTTTATATTTTCCTATATAAACATTGGTTCATCAATGGAATAAGACAAGCCTTTCCGATTCACAAATCTCTTCATGGTATCAGAGGACTTTCCTTAATCTACGCTTCCGCACAAAACAAAACCCTAGTTGCGCCGTCATCGCCGCCGGGCGGCGGCGATGGCGGCGGTATCACGGAAGACTTTGTCCGCGGTATCAGAGTACACTTTGTCCGCGGTATCAGAAAATACTTTGCCTTCTATTTTCATCCTAAACACAAAACTTACCTTAGGGCGCTAATCTACCTGCGTCCTAGGACCCTACGACGCTAATCAACCTGCGTCCTAGGATCCAAAACTTACCGTAGGGCACTAATTTACCTGCGTCCTAGGACCCTAGGACGCTAATCAACCTGCGTCCTAGGATCCAAAACTTACCGTAGGGCGCTAATTTACCTGCGTCCTAGGACCCTAGGACGCTAATCAACCTGCGTCCTAGGATCCAAAACTTACCGTAGGGCGCTAATTTACCTGCGTCCTAGGACTCTAGGACGCTAATCAACCTGCGTCCTAGGATCCAAAACTTACCGTAGGGCGCTAATTTACCTGCGTCCTAGGACCCTAGGACGCTAATCAACCTGCGTCCTAGGATCCAAAACTTACCGTAGGGCGCTAATTTACCTGCGTCCTAGGACCCTAGGACGCTAATCAACCTGCGTCCTGGATCCAAAACTTACCGTAGGGCGCTAATTTACCTGCGTCCTAGGACCCTAGGACGCTAATCAACCTGCGTCCTAGGGCCCAAAACTTAATCAACCTGCGTCAGAAACCAACCCACCAACGTCAATACAAAGACCGATGATGAAGGAAGGGAGTTACATCAAGCTGCTCTTCTTCAAGTTTCTACTGTTCAAGCTTGGAGTTGTTGGATCACACTTCCAGCTTGAGGGGGAGTGTTAGAGTATGGGCCTAGTATATTGGACCATATGTTGGGCTTATCCTTTATTGGACCATATGTTGGGCTTATCCTTTGTTTGTTAGTTTATTTTTGATCTTATCTTTTAGTATTAGTTTATTATTTTTATCTCTTTATATTTTCCTATATAAACATTGGTTCATCAATGGAATAAGACAAGCCTTTTCGATTCACAAATCTCTTCAAGTAGTGAGCCTCATAAGCCGCTATTGGATTGAGTGTGCTAGGATTGATATTTAGGACTTGCCTTCCCGAGACTTACCCGGTAAGGAGAGGTTAGATCCCTAGATAGCTATCCGGTTTGTGTAGATTTCCCAACCTTAGCTTCCTAGAGACTTACCCGGTAATAGGACCTTAGTTGCGGGATTAGTGGATCATGAGACCTACCCGGTGATTGGTTTCATTTGAGAAACACCCTTTCCCAACATACCATAGTTGATCCAAGGAATGATTAGAAGCTTGAGTCCAATACCATAACCGGAATTTCTAACCCCTGGAATCCGCTTTTCTCTCTTTGTTTACCTATCTTGTGTTTGTGTTTGTGTTTGCTTATTTGTGTTACTAGCTTAGTCGTTTGTTAATCTTGCATGATTTGTGAACCTTGATTGATCACCACAAAACCAATCCAAAAACATTAAGATTTTCATTTCTTTATTTCTTTCTCTTTTCTTAGCCTAGATCAACACTATCCTTAGTCACTATTTGATTCAATTTCACCTTAGTCTTTGTGTTCGACCTCGGAATACTATCCATACTACAAAACGACTCATACACTGTGGGTTCGCTAGGAGTTAGAAAAAATATATCGAGTTATAAATTTAAGACTTTTACGTGCATACAATTCTAGTGTAACACTTTCTCTCAACTCGAGCATTCTACTGGGGAACATAGGGAGTAGATTTATGATGAATAATCCCATGCTGAAGAAAGAGGTCTTGGAGGTGGTGCAATAGAAACTCAACTTCTATATTTGTCCTAAAACTTGTACGGTTTTGTGAAACTAGTTATGTACATATGCCAGGAAATGGGTGATGATCTTGACAACCTGTTGGTTTTTAGCCACGTGAAATGTCACTATACATCGAGTACAATCATCAACATTAGTTAGAAAGTATTTTGCACCACAAAAATGTAACACCCCAAATTTGTGGGACTCGGGCGCTATGGGCGGAGACATCACAATGGGTTCTGACCCTTAGCCTGACAACAATTTCACCGCATCTTGCAACAAGACACAAATACAGGCCAAAACCGAAATACATTTTAATGCAAATGATATGATCCCCGGAAATAAACAACAACAAACTCCAGCCAAGTTAACAACTCAAACGACTAAACGTCGAAAAACATACAATATATAACATATATATATATATACACACACACACACACAAGACTCCACTCCCAAATCCATCCTACACTGTACGGAGGACCGCGACTGCCCACTCTTCCGGATCTCTCGGCCGCGTCCCTAACCTGCAGGGCAACTACAACAATATCGGTATAAAACCGTTAGCTAGCATTCAAGGCATTAGAATCAGGGTATTGACACCCATACACATATAAGTCATCATAAAACACACATCATGCTCGAAAACACACAAGTTCGGGTTATTATCTTTTCCATTACGTCATACCCTTACTAATTCCATTTGTGGTGTGACACGAGAATCACTCGCCCTTGTCCCCTTTCACCAGACAGGTTTGTACTTTATGCGAATCATCATCACCAGCTGGACTGGTCGCAAGGCACCTCCCAGTCGCCCTATTTTGGACTGGACAAGTGGTCACCGCCCGATTATCATACACTTGGGCCAATATATAAATAATCACAAGGTTGTCCTAGTTCCGGTTCCGTTATTATAAAACATAAATAAAACACTCATAGCCAATCACACAAGAGGCCAATACAAAGAAGCTAGCTAAGTAAGTCCGGAGACTCACCTTATCCCAAAGCCAAACCGACCAAAACCGCTCTTGCTTCCCGTAGGAAGGTATTCATCACCTGATCATAACAAGGCATAAATCAATACCACTCCTAATAGCTAGAAGTCCTTAGACTTCTAGACTCGATGATCTCACAAGATCATAACCCATACACATACTAGGATAGCATGCCTAGTCCCGAAAAATCTCAAAGGTAACAACATATGCTAGGATTTGCAGATCCTAGCCCACAATATCACAACCATAAACTCACAAACTTAATCCTCACAAGCCTCACAAGGCAGCCATACCCTCATCCTATGAACCAACTCAGAAACATACATCCATGAACCCTTAGAACATTCCAAAAACCTCACAAACTCGTCTAAGGTCCACAAGCCACTACATGACATCCTCAACTATCCTAGGTCCAACCTTAGCATGCTTCTAACATGTATACCCTCTAGGATAACCTATAAACACAAGCTCAATGGGGGATACTCAATGGGGCAAAGACGCGGGCACGGAAGGTAGGAAGCACAACCGCGAAGAGGGAAAGAAGGCCACAAGGGTAGGCTGGCTGAGCCAGTGGCTGCCCCTGCGGCCCTGGGCAGCTGCCCCTGCGGCTCAAGGCAGTGGCCGCCCCCGCGGCGTTGTCCAGCCGCGGGTGCGTCGGAGCTCCAGAAGGCGATCTTCGAGCGATTCTTCGACTGGTTCTTTGATGTCCGAGGTCTCCTAGCTCCCTTGCTTGGATCCAGAACATCCAACACTTGGATGCATATACAAACAACCATCCTAGACATGATCCACTCACATACAAGCCAAATGGGGAAAGAGTAAAGATCCATGAATTCACCATTGAAGCTTGAAGAAGAAGGAGAGGATGAAGGAGGAAGAAGAAGATTACCTACAATAGCTTAGCTCGGATCCTCTGTCCCCATTCCATATCCACTAGGAGCAGCTCACACTAACAAAGGTGGAAGAGCCATGGAAGATCAAAAGAAGAAAGTGAAGCAAAAGAGAGGAGAGGAGCAAGGGGGAACAAGTCTCACGTGAAAAAAGAAATGGGGAGAGGAGAGAGAGGGTTGCATCCCTAGGGGAAAAACAAAGGTCAATCAGCCTCATCTCTAAGAGAACGAGGGGTCAAACGCCCTAAAACGAAGGGTCACTCACCCAAACGAAGGGTCGGCACGGAAACGAGGTAAAAAAACCGTCACTCAGCACATCGTGCCTGCGGAAAAGTTGAGCCACACCTGCGGGAAGATCGATAAACCGCTCAACAACTAGAATAAAATTCCGGATGTTACAAAAAAGCATGTGTATGGTAAGGGCCTCAAATGTCTACATGAATTAGAGCAAAAACATCTTTAGCATGAGAAGTGCTTGAAGAAAAAAGCAACCTATGTTGTTTAGCCATAATACAAGTGTGACAATCCAAAGACATCAGTCTAGAGGTAGAACAAGTGTCTAAATGATGCATTTTAGACAAGGATAAATGTCCTAGTCGAGCATGAAACAAATGCACATCACAAGGCTTGTGATTGTGTGTAGATGCTGAATAAGTAGTGGCCTGAAGAGAGGGAGAAGAATTAAACTTGTAACCTCTATGATTGTAACCTCTCTGGAGAGAGGGAGAGAAGGACCATCATAATATATATTGTTTTCGATCCAACTAGAAATTGAGTATCATTAGAACACTGAAGTACTAATCATCTTGGAAGAGTTTTGTTGTTTTACGAGAGAGTGATGTTGTTTTGTGAGATATTGATCATGCTTTTAACTATGTTCTTTATATCTAAAATCATTAATACGATGAGATCATGGTGTTGTGTTTTTTGTTTTGCCTTGTGTCCATCTTCATTTGGCTAAGCAAATTAACACACAATTTTGCTTGTAGGATCTAAGACCTTGTTGAGCACAAGTAGTGTTGCTTCTGATGATAAGAGCAATGCAATAAATAATATTGGTCATGGTGTTGAATTATGAATTGTGATTCAGCAAAAGATGAAGCACATTAGGATATGATTTATTGTCCCTGTTGGAACTGATTTGTAAAACTTTTTATTCAAACTTTTGCAACAAGAACTAATACATTATGAGTTATGAAAATTTAAATTTATTCTCAAAGCTACTCTCACTTTACAAATCTTACTATCACAGTAAAAAATGATTTTCTTAAGGTATGTCTTGCTTAATCCATGTGCTCTAGGGTCTAGAGAACCCGACTACATTGATCTATGATGTTAGTTTTTATATACGATTGTTTGATTGTAAGCATATCTATGACATTTATGGTAGTATTTGGATTGCTCCTTACAAAATGTGAGAGTTGAGTTTGGAAAATCTTCATTTGCTATATTTTTTGGTAAAATAGGAAAGGAGATAATATATGTTAACTCCCAAAATAAATAAATAAAACTTACTAGATTAGCTAAAATAACAAAGAAGAGCATCTAATTACACTTCTAAAATAACAAAAGCTAACTAGTTGAACAAAAAACAAGATAGCTCATTGAAGGAAAGGAAGAGACCAAAAATGGCGTGTGACTACAAGGTATGAACGCCTTCTTCCTTATCTGATGGGCTTGGATTTGGCCTTTTTATCATCTAGTAGAGAATAAGAGTGGATCTGCAAGTTTGAGATCGGGCTTCTTCAAGCTTTATGGATTAATATAATGAATGGATGATGAGGGTTAAAGTGTGAACCTCCGGTCTCGAAAAAGCTTACAAAACTTGTTGTAGTACAAGGGATCAGGATCGGACACAGGAAGAGCGATGTCTCACTTTGACTAACTATTAAAAAAACCAAAACAAGAAATCAAACTCAATCAGATATATACAAACAGATTGAAGCTAAAATAGAAACCAGAAAGCAAAGAACCCGAGTCAAGCAACCTAGATCAAGTCGACTGGATCAAAAAATAGTTTTGAGAACCCGACTAAAAGACTATGCACAAACAACCAAATGTGAAATCAAAGCAATTAAAATCTCAAATCTTGGTGGGATAGGCCGCTCAACCTTAGTTAGGGGAATTGTCCGGATGCTTCGTAAAATTGTTTAGAGACTTAGGGAAGGAGAAAGTAGAAAATTTGGATCTTTTAATAATTCAAAGCCAGATTGACGAGAGAATAATCACGCATCAAGTACAATAGAATAAAACATTCCAAATCCATATCACTACAACATGCATATAATAGATCATAATTGTCAATTCCACAATATCGAAAGTAAGTCAGAGTCATGTAAAAGATTGCTTCCTTGATTGTCGCACGTGGTTAGGATCTATTGTTTGCGATACATCAATTATGTCAACATCGATTGCCACGTACCTAAGACCTTGCCGAATCATTACATCGAAAGAAGTATGGAGGGAAGCGGATTATACTCTCACTAAAAGTCAACCACCTTGAGGAACATATAGTACAAAGAGATCTAATACTACCATAACTCATAGACATACAATCAATACATAAAATCAAGCCAACATAATAGATCAATTCAAGTCGGGCTCACCAAACCCTAGAATAGATGAGAGTTAGCCACTCATACCTTAAAAACAATGCAGAAGCTTTATTGATGATCAAATAGGGGGCAGGTCGAGCGACTCCCGAAGATGAAAGTGGCATAAACTTAATAAAGAATGTACAGGAGGAGATGATCTAACCTAATGGTTGAAAAACGTTATTCGTGGGTCAGGGGATAAACTAAAAACCCTAAATATCCTTGATTTTGTCTTCTAACAAGAAAATAATAAATCTAAAGGATAACGATTCTAAACGGACAAGCTAGTAGCTAGGCCAACCCAACTAAACAATGAAAGAGAAACAAAATAAGACATCGGAGCAAACAAGTCGAGCAACCTCTTGGGCCAAAATCATGGGATTGGTCCATAAACGGGAGGTCATTCGAGTGTGGGAAAGGCGGGTCGACCGAACTAGGTACCAATCGAGCACTTTAAATGTTCCACGTTTTCTTTACTTCATCTCAAAACTTTTGTTTAAATATATGACAAATATTAATTAATTTGGAAAATTTACAACACTTGATCATTTTGATCAATTAAAAATTGTTCACTATATTTGTAATTATTCAAAAATGTCAAATGTTCGACTATATTCAAAAATTCAACTTTATGACCAATTGTTCAACTATATAACTAATTGTTCAAGTGTTAATTTATAGTTTCAATTGTTTCAATATATGACCAATTTATATGTCTAATAAATTTTAGTTGAACAAATACATGTTATATTTAAACAATTGTTATTTCATCCAATGGTGAAGCTATATGATCAAATTTCTTCATTCTTTTTACCCTAAGACCCATTCTCATACGATCAAATCGTTTATATATATATATATATATATATATATATATATATATATATATATATATATATATATATATATATAGATTTTAGTTCAAGTGAGGAGAGAGCTTGTAGATAGGAATTAGGAGGGATGTAAGTCATTGGATGAATTTAAATCAAGGGCTCTCACACGCTCATCATTAATGGCATTTTTGTAAATTGACTAAAAATATGGAAAAATACCCTTACGTTCAAAATAGTCATCGGTGTTCATACTTTTATATATCATTGTTCATGTTTTTATACATCGGTGTTCATAGTATTTTTATTCATCAAAGTGTCATGTCCATTTATTTTTTTGTGTTCATTTTATAATGTATAGATGTTCATTTACAGTATATAACCACAAAAAATAAAAAAAACTCATCACAAAACGTTAAAAGATTATCATAATATGTTATGTATGTGTCAAAGTTATAGATAAGTAATTGGTGTTCATACTTTTATACGTTATTGTTCATGTTTTTATTCATCAGTGTTCATACTTTTTATATCATTGTTTCTGTGAATATTATAAACTATTTTTCTATAAGGCATTTTACTGAACAGTTTGCGTGCACACTAAAAGGAGCATATAGATTATTCAATTGGAGCTATTAGACCAACTCAACATATGTATATACATGTATTTTCTCAATCAAACTTATCAAACACAAAATGATTCAAACAAATTTGATTTCGAACACAAACATCAATCATAATGAAACCTAAACCTTAAGAATGAAAATCTAAAGGGAGAATTTGACCTACTAGGTTATTTTTTGTTTTTGTTAAATAAACTATACCCCATATATTTTTACCACTTTCATTTAATAGTAGGTAAAAATTATTAACCCTTCTATTTAGAAAGAATAAATAATGTTTCTTATTTGTTATATATATGTATAAGTTTTAATTTTTAATTAATGATTTTGTTTTCTTTTATTATTTTCTTGTCTTTTTTATTTTTATTTTAATTTTTTTTTTATTTCCAAGACTGAATTTCTCGTACCAGAATTTTCATACCAGAATTTTCATGCCAGAAATTTCATACCAGAATTTTCATACCAGAATTTTCATACCAGAAATTTCATACCAGAAATTATCATACCAGAAATTAAATGCCATAAACTATATACCAGAAATTTCATACCAGAAATTAGATACCAAAAATTAAATACCATAAAATATATACCAGAAAATACATTATGTAGCCTGATAACCATAGTCACATACCAGAACACTACATAGAATATCCCAGGGTTTTTTTTTTTTTTGAAAATGGGTATATATTGATCAGAATCGGATTTACAGTAGGTTTACTAAACCAAGGGAGGAAGCAAGAGATACAATGGAGTTATGGGGGAGAAGGAAACTGTTGCTGTCAAGAAGCTCATCCTAAAGTAAGATCACATATCTTAACTTGTAACATAATTTAAAAGGGATACGAGAATTGGCTGTAAGTCGTTCATCTTTCACTTTAGAATTGAACTACAAAGATTTATAAAACCCTCTCAAAACATTGCAAAAAGTTATGAAGCCTCTGTCAAACTAGATTTGTTTTTGTGTCCAATTGTGAATACTAATAGCTTGAGTTATGACAGTATAAACTAGATTTGTTTTTGATCTCCAGAGTGCAATTAGACAAACAATAGCTTGTAGGCATACCGTGCTGCAAAGCGTCCATAAACCCTCCCGTCACAAAGCTAGGTCTCGTCCTCCCACCGAACTCTCTCTCGAACACCGCAACAAACCATAGCCTCCGATGTTGCCGGGGAAGCCGACCCCAGTGGGCTCGCAGAAGAATCCCCAAATTGCAGCGATCCTAACTCCAGCATACCAAGTGAGTAGGATAAAACTCCACCAGCTGCCCATAGTCCAAGACCAACTGCTCCTGACACTAACCCTAAACCAACCGAGATCACCGCAACAGGCAGGGTTTGCAATTCCCTGTGCATTGCACTGATGGACTTGTCAACCTGGATACCAGAACAAGGTAAAATGACCAATCAAATGAACACAATATTTGTGTAAAAGAAGGTAAATCGTAGAAAACATGCCTCATTTAAGGTGGTCTTCAATACCCTTCTCAGGTCCATTGTAGACATTCCGGGCCTGGAAGGAATTTGAGTGAACCAGGGGAAGGGAAAGATCTAGATCTACAGATCTAGATCTAGACTTTTCACGTCGGAGCCTTCAGTGGGAGCATCTACGCCGACGTATCTGCAACCTTCGATCGGAGCCTTCAACAAGCGGGAAGACAAGCTCTTCCTCCTCATTCGATCGGAGCCTTCAACAAGCGTGGTTGTGGAAATCAATTTGGAGCATCTACGAAGTCGGCTGAAGAGGAGCGATTTAGAAGGTGAGAGAAAAAGTAATAGGGAAGCGTATTTGAGGAAAGTGTACGGTAAAATTTTTTTACGGGGTACATTAACTTAATAGAAAAACAAAAAAGCCTACTTACTATCACTATTTCTCTAAATAGCCTACTAACCAAATTTGCCCAAATCTAAATAGTGAGAGTAGAAATTCGAAGAAACAAAACCTGAATCGTCTTGTATTCTCTTTGATTTCACAAATTTTTATGTAATCGATCTTTGAATATTATAAACACGATTTTAAAGAAAAGTATAATTTAAAAAAAAAATGAACATCATATTATAAACACCATAACTGTAAAAAAAAAAATGAATTCATACTTGTAAAAAAATGACCATCATATTTTATTAACACGATTTGAAAGAATAGTATAATTTTAAAAAAAATCAAAAAAAAATGTTTTATAAAAATACAAAAATGAACAATTAATGTTAAAAAACGAATAGTTAGTGTTGGGAAAAAATGAACATTTGTATAAAATATGAACAATGACTCTTTTAAAATGAACATACTCATAAAAATATGAACACCAATTTTTATTTACAAAAAAAAAAAGCTGGAAAAAAAAGGTGACGTGGCATGCCACATGTCACCACCCCGGCTCTCCTCATTACTATCTGCAAGGGTCCTCCTCACCGGAACTGGACCCTATATATATATATATATATATATATATATATATATATATATATATATATATATATATAAAAGATTTGATCGTATGAGAAGGGGTCTTAGGGTAAAAAAAAATTGAACTCAAACCATGTATATATATATTTCACGTGCAAAGAGGTTTTAGGATCAAAAGTAAGAAATATTCATAGTCATTAAATCAAATAACAATTGTCCAAATATAAATGTATTTGCTCAATAATCGTTCAACTATATTCGTAATTGTTCAAATATGACAACTATTAAACTATATACAAAATTGTTCAACTATGTATTTAATTGTTTAATTATATTCGAAATTGTTTAATTACATAACTAATTTTTCAAATTAATTTATATGTTGAGCTATTTAACTAAATTGTTGTTCAATATTTGATAAATATTAATTAATTTGAATAAATTACATTGTGATCCAAATTTTTTATAATTCTTTCTCCCTTTTGACCGTCCAAATTCTATATAATATATTTATATATTGAGTTGTGAGTATACATTTTGAGGCGAAACTATAATATGATGTATATGTCGTGAAAAGGAAAGATATATGTGAGAAGTGATAAAACGTGGTCGGGGATGGGGCTAGTCGCGTGACAACGCCTTTCGTTTATATTCCAAAACAATACACGGAACCCATGCCTCAAATGACGCTTTTGCCCCTATCAACTACAATTTCTGTTTCTCATTTCCATATCCACCCCATATGCCAAACGGATACTCTCAAATTCCGTTGCTGCCCTTTCAAACTACAAACAGATACTCTCATTTCCTGATAATACCCAATTTTGTTATTATAATACTCTCAATTTCCATTGATTAAAATATATATATTACAACTATAACTTTAAATTAATTTTTACAATGCCGTTTTTCTTCGACATACATTACCCAACATTTTGTCATGCGATCCTTGTCGATAGACGTTTTGCATATACAGTTTTAACGAATTCTTTTGTTCGTTTGCTTTTATTTTCTTATTTTCCGGTAACGGTTTTTGTGTATGTTATTTTTGTTCTTTTGACACACTTATTTTGTCATATTAGCAATTATTTTTATGATAAAAAATTATTATAATCTCTTAAAAAATAAAAATTATTGCGTCGTATTAATACTTTTTGTAAAAGCTAAATTAATATGATATTTTAGCCATAAAATATATATATTAAGAAATTGTATAGGCGAGTTTGGTAAATTGCAAAGTTTGAAGATGATATTATCCCTAAAATGGAAAACCTGAAAAGAGGTTCAGCTGATATTTTGTCCTCCTCCTACATTACTATATTTTGAGAAGACTCGAGATGAATTTCCAATTAAATCTTCATTTTCAGAATAGAGTACAGAAGACTTGAAGCTACCGTCTTTAGTGCTAATAAAAAATAAACCTATAGACTCTCCTTGTCTGGGTTTCTGGGTATTATCTTCTCTGTTCTTTATCTCTTCTTCCTTCAACTCTTTGCCTTTTTTTCCGCTTTAACAAATCCAATCAAATGCTTAATCCAATCAGATGTCTTGCTTCTCAACAACTCAAAGAGACTCAAAACAGTTTGAGTTACTAATACCAAAAAGCCTAGTCATTTGCTCATGGATTTTGAGTTGATTGGGATGGAAGGCTTGGTGGGTCAACACAACGAGGGTCAGTCAGCTGACCAAAATAGCAAGAGAAACTTCAATGGATCTGGGCCTGCTTCATCTCTAGAAGATGATTCATCTTCTAGGGCTTCTAAAGTGGCTAGAAATGGCCCTGATTTGGGGCTTCCGATACAACTGTCTTTGTTGAGATCTGGTGATGGAGGTCTTGGTGGGTCCCAGCATATGCTTAGCTTTTCTTCACCTTCATCAGAAGTTAGCTTCCTTAGTTCCGGTAAAGATGCCGGCGGCGGCGGCGGAGGGCTTAAAACTGCTCAGGGCTTGCCTTTGTCTTATTACCAGCATTCACCAGCTCCACTTTACAACAGAAACGCAGGTCTCTTTTTTTTTCAATGCTAATAACATATAAGATCGATTTCTGCTTTCCTTGTGGTTATTTTGAGGTCGGTTTAGATTTAGGGTTAGTTTGATCAAGTTTTTGATGGGCTGATCAAATGAGTTGTGATTACTTCTTAACTTGTTGTTCTATGCTCCAGATTTCTTCATGTTATTTGACTTGCTTCTGATATAGTCAAGGTAAATAGCTGGTATCTAGCATCTATAGCAAATTAGGATGATGTTTTCGACAGAAGATTAGGGTACAAGAATTGAATATCTTCAGCTTTTATTTCCTATTCTGCCCCATGGACTTTACCCCTCTATTTGAAATTTGATTCCTCCCTGGGAAAACAATCTGCTGTTTTTTGCATCCTTTATTGTCTCTGTGTCATGACTCATCACTGTCTTTTCAATAATGAAAATTTTATTGCAAGCTATCTCATGACCTTATTTTTGGAAATTTCTCATTAATCAACTGTTTTGCTTGATAGTTCTTGTTCTTCATCTTATTGTTTTTTTCTATACATGGTCCCCATTGGTTCTGGCCCTTTCCTACTGTTCATGTATCTTTCGTGTTTCAGCAGCTTATGGTTATAATGTCTAGAATTTAGATTTGGTATCGCTTCTTTCAGGCTATGCTTCTGGAAGCATGCATGGGTCATTCACCGGGATCCGAGGACCATTCACTCCAGCTCAATGGGTTGAGTTAGAGCATCAGGCTTTGATCTACAAGTACTTCACTGCAAATGTGCCTGTTCCTGCTACTTTACTCGTTCCGATCAGGAAAGCTCTTAATCCCTCTGGGTTTTCTTCCGGTTCCTTTCCGTCTCATTCATGTAAGTGTGCTTCTTCTGCTCAAATATATTGTTTAACAAAGAGGGCTGTGCATTGAGACTCAAAAGTACTCTTCACATATTGCATAAAGCTTACTTTAGAACTTAAGAGAATCCGCCGGACTAATAGATAGGCTAAATTAGGAAGAATCTGGTGTAATTTCTGTATCCATTATAAGTTCTGATTTTTTTTCTCTGCTTTGGTTATGTCTGCTAGCTAGATCCTCTATAAAAAGTTTGAATTAACTATGTTTATCATTCTAATTGTAGATGGATGGGGCCCTATCCATCTAGGATACTCGGGCAGCACTGATCCTGAACCAGGGAGGTGTCGCCGAACAGATGGAAAGAAATGGCGGTGCTCAAGAGATGCTGTCCCTGATCAAAAATATTGCGAAAGGCATATAAACAGGGGCCGCCATCGTTCAAGAAAGCCTGTGGAAGGCCAAACTGGCCAAGCCGCCTCTGGGCCCACCAATCCAAAGGTGGTTCCTACTTCCTCTTCCATGTCATCATCAGCAAAGTCCGGTGGAGGTTCATCCAACGACCTAGCTGTTGCAGCACATCAGCTTAAGAACTTTCAAGCCAGTGCCTCCAACCTCCCAACAGACACAGTCGTTAACCGGTAAGAAACGACATATTTGGTTACAATGATGATGTGCATGGAATGCATATACTCTTTCTTTCTTTGCTTTCACTTTAGACTTTAAGAGTAGACCCCTCATCGTTACATACTTTGTCGCTTCTTTTTCGCTTTTTTGATAGTGACTAGTCTTAGTAATTGAGATTTTAGATCCACTCTAAGATTACTCCACCATCATCTGAATTTTCTTCTACTGTTTAATTGTTGATGACCCGTCAAACCGGTGCCAGTTATACCGGTATCTCTATACAGTTCGCTCCATTTATCTGTTCAAAAAGATTGGGGTATACTTTTCATTTTCATTGCTTTTTTCAGGTACCACAAGACAAATAGTTTTTGTAAAATAATCTTTGATGCTTACTGAACCGTGACGTTTCGTGTGTGAACAGGTTTCAAGGTTCACAAGGCTTATGCCAGATGCCAACATCTAAGGACTTGGATTTTGCAATTCCGAAACAACATGCCCAGTATGAACAATCTCCTCAGTCCGAGTTTGGATTCGTCTCTTCTGAATCTCTTGTCAATCCTTGGTCAAAAACCTCGTACATAAACTCTAAGAACTACATTTCCTTCTCGGGATTCAACGATCAGCAAAGCCAAGAGCAGCAGCCAGCTTGCCACTTAGCTGACCGTTCAACCATTCCTTTCCCCGAGGAGCTGAAATCCGATTGGACTCAGCTCTCAATGGCAATACCGAAGTTAGAATTATCATCATCATCTTCCTCCAATCAGGAGAAAAATGGCATATCACCGTTGAGGCTGTCACGCGAACTCTATGGCGTCAGAGATGAAGTGAATGGAAGTAGCTCTAAGCGCGAAAACTGGGTCCCGAATTCTTGGGCGAATCCCATGGGAGGTCCTCTAGGGGAGGTACTGAATAATGCAGGTCAGGGTCTGCATCTAATGACACAGGCGTTGGATGGTAGCCCTCAGTTGAGCTCGTCACCAACGGGGGTTCTCCAAAAGGGAGCTTCTGTTTCGCTGTCGAACAGTGGGTCAGGGAGCAGCCCTAGGGAGGAGGAGAAGAAGATGAACCAGGAAGGGGCTTGCCTGGGCGATGATGATCTCGTGGGCTCAGCTTATGCGGCATCATCCTCCATTCCTGCTGTGTGAGATCTCTCCTTTGAAGTGTTAATCTTCTTTGTTTGTGTTTAGCTGGTTGAGTTGATAAACAGCCTTTCTTTTACTGGTTTACCTTGTGGAACTGTTTACATTATGCTTGTGCTCCATTGTATTTATATTTTTGCTTGTACTCAAAATAATGTTCGCCTGCATTGTGTTGTTATTTTTGGAAAGATGTGGTGCAATGAGGTGAAAGTTAATTGTAAACTGAGGTTGTGTAATGGATGGTTTGTGCGTTGTTAGAAGCAAGAAAATAGCTACAGAAGCTATGGATGTTAACTGTAATGTTTGTTTACAAGTGGGTAGCCCGTCGTGATTTTAATATATCAGATATGGGTATTATCGAACCGGAAAACTGCAGTAGATATGTCCAAGTTGGGCTGTTGGAATCCATCCTATTGAAGTTGAGAGTTGAAAATAATAGTTGATATTAAGAAACAAATGATAATAGAAAATGTAAATTTGAAAATGAAAGTGGAGTGATATGAAATATGGGCCATAGTGAATGAAGGGTAATAATAGAATGGGAGGCAGAGTGGGCGGTGGTTGGGGTGGGGAAGACAGCAGTCACCCCTGTCCACACACCAACCTTCATCACTCCCCTCTTTCTTCTTTTGCCTTTTTTTCCAAATAAAATGCATGTGTGCGAGTACAATAATACACCTATGTGTGAGGGTGGAACACACAATACATCTATGTGTGAGATTTGAGTTCACTTGTGTTCTTCGATCCTCTACTACTTGAAGTTGAAAACGTCATCTGAAACGTTGTTATGGACGATCAGTCTCGTGAGGTTGATCCTTCCTTTTTGCTTACTCTTATATTAAAGAAAGAAAGAGTTCATATGAGTATGTTAGAATAGAGTGTTTGGGATTAGAAAGCACATGTGTAAAATTAGAATAGATCAAAGTGTGACAGTAAAATGCATCAATGTGTTAGGAACCCTAACACATTAAGAATATAACGCTCTTATCTATGAGAGTAAAGTGTATTAATGCGATAGAATAGAATGCACATCTGTCATTAGATTTTTTAATTTTTGGTACAAAGTCTTTTACACTTATTGATATAAATTATTGCATGTGTTACTACAAAATAATGCATATATGACAATGCAAGCACATCTCTGAACTTAGCACGCTTCAAGGACATGCCTATGAAAGTTAGGAAGCAAGGAGTGAAGAGTAATCCAAGGAAGAAATGAGGAAGAGTCATAATCTTCAAGACCACGACGATGGAAGTCCCGTACGGATGCTAGAAGGCAAGACAAGAAGAACATTGTTAGAAGAAGAAGGGGAAGAATCAAATTATATATATCTAGGATAGAAATGATTAACATTTCCAAGGGAGAAATGAAAACCATTTCTAGCAAGGAAATGAAGACCATTTCCCGAACCACTTCTCGGAAGGTGACAAGACCCACATATTCATGGAAAAAAAAGCGATACCATGCAAGTACGTGAATGGAAGGAAAAGATGATGGATCGATATGATATCAACATTAGAAGATCCTACGAGAAGAACCCTTGCTTCTCAACAATACAAAGACTAAGGCCAACATGCAAGACCATCCCAACAACCAAGTTTCAATACGTACGAAAGCACGACCATGCATGAAGGACGTACATATCCAAGCAAGAGAGGAAGGCCAACCATGCAAATGGATCACCATCCATTCGTGTGGATCAAGCTTCACACGGCACAACTTAGTCATTCTATTTTATTTTCAACCCATAAAAGACTTGTTATATATTCAGCTCAAGTCTATTTTATTTTCCAACAAATAAAATTAAGTCTTCTATTAGAGAAGCTTAAAGATAAATCTTAACTTATTAGAAGATAACTTCTATTTTGTTAGTTTTCTATGAGATCTAATCTTTCTAGAAGATTGATCTTTTTTTTATAGATATATCTTATCTTATTCTAGATAGATCAATGGGCCTAATCAGCCCAACCGTAGACGTCATAGGTTTTGTTTTGATGCAACTTCTCCTATATGTAGGATGGTTGTATATACCTCATTATTTTCCAACTAGAAATATAAGCACTTTTGACGAACACATTATGTTATCTCCTCTATAGTGTATAATGTTGTCTTCACGGAGAGAAGAGCAAACTTGAGTAAGAGACGTCTTCCTCACCCCGCTTGGACTTGTTTAAGTGTGTTATACTTATCACGGCAGAGCATGGTGCTTCAACTAGTTACGAGCAAACCTCGGGGTGCTCTAGGGTTCTTTGAATGCCTATTGCGTTTGGGGTAGGGAGAAAGGTTCTACAAAACTTCGTTGGTTGTATGTTATGTGCAATCGTTCCATAGTGTGCTTTTACGTAGCTTCTTAGGTTCAACCTTGATCTATCTTTTCTTTTCGTTTTTCTTTGTTTTTCTTTCAATTGAGGCTTTCAAGCGTCAAAAGATCGGCCACCTACACATGCAAATACTCAATATAATGAAATTTATAGTTTCGAGAAAAAATTGGAATAACGGAGATAATTATAAAAAAAAGTCAAGGTGTGCTATGCAAATGTTTTCTTTAATGTCAAAAAGATAATAAATGAATTGGAAAATGAGAGACCGTATTCAAAACTAATTTGTGTATGGTCTAAGGCGGTCAATTTTTAATAGCAAAAATGTCATATATCTTACAGACGGAGCAAAGCTTCTGGAGCGGAATAGTAGAATATATTTTCACCGTTGATGCACTTGATCGATAGTCCACATTAGTCCACGTCATTTAAAGTTTTTTTAAGAAAAATTTGGGCAGTGTGGCAACCCTTTAGTAATTATATGAAGTTCAGGTGACAATTTTGCCCTTTTAATAATTGTTTGCAAAGGTTTAGACATGGTGATATTTTTTTGTAATTTTCAAATTATATATTAGGAATTTGTTTTTCTATTAGTTCAAATTGTTTGTTCTAATGATTCATATTTTTGTTCTATTAGTTTAAATTGTTCGTTCTAATTGTTCTTATTGTTTTACACTTTTCGTTCAAACGTTTTTGTACATTTCGTGCAAATTTATGTTTTCTTAGCTCAATTTTACTAATGGTTCATACATTTTTACAAATTTTTTCATAAGTTCAAATTAATGCATAAACTAATAATATAAAATGTTTGAACTAATATAACACTCAATTTGAACTAATAGTATATATGTTTAACTTTTTAAGGTTTTTTTTGTTCTAGCAAGCACTTTTTTCTATCAAAACTTTTGTACATTTAAAATATTTTGTTTTGTTGATTTGATTTATATTGTACTAATGGTTCGTAAATTTTACATTTTTTCATAGGTTCAATAATGCATGAACTAACAATGTAAAACGTTTGAACTAATTAAACACTCGATTTGGGTATCATTAGTTCAAACTTTATGTTTTATGTTTTGTTAGTTCAAATATTATGTTTTATTAGTTCAAACATGTACAAGTTAAAGTATATAAAAACACAACTTATAAATAAAAACAAGACAATACATCAACAAATCAAAACTGCACCGCTCCTTCTACAAATTACAATTGTCACCGAACTATTCATAAATCATTAAATGACGTACAATAATCCGAACCTTAAATCAATTCAATCAACGATCCAAAACATATGATAAAACTAATTGAGCCCAACACATGCGACCAATTAGTGGTCTAATACTACGGAATACAGTTGACTCAGCCCATCCGACCCGATAAATAATGACCTATTACAAAGACCAATTGGGCCTGAAATTGAGTTTTGGGCCAACCAACTAAGTGGCTAGTTCCACAATTGGTGATATTTGAAAATTCCATGAAAAATTGAACTTATTATCTCATACTTCTCTTATTCTAATTGGTTTCACAAAAGTTCAACCCAGTCATATTTTCAAGAAAGTCAATGATGTTACGTATAAACTTGCGACAACTAGACCAAGACATTTCTTGTAGCTTGATTACTTGTCCCACACGAAGTCGAAGTCTTCATCTACATAGCTTAAAAAATAATAATATTTACGCGTAGTGTCGGAAAGTTTTATTTTACTTTTTTTTATAAATATATTAATAATAATGAGAATTACGGAGGAAAATCCAACACTGATGCATACTGAGACTACACGTTAGGGTTTAACGCAGAAGGACAGTTTGATTATGCGTTAACTATGCACTAGTAATTCCGAGGTCTTGTGCGTTAACTATGCACTAGTAATTCCGAGGTCTTGTATTTTTTTTCTGAGTACTCTCAACTGGTATGAACCTATATCATTGGAGGCACGTTGTCTACTTGGTTTGGATGGTCAAGTTTAAAAGTTTACTTGATGGTGTAATTCATTAAACAAATTAATTAGTCAACTAATAATACACCTAATTAAGTGATCATGAAAGAGTATTTGTTTTTGAAATTATGTGATTATTTTAATTTAACTAAATCTGAAACAATTTTAACCATTGAGATGATGAAGTCGAAGTCCTCATCTTATAATTGAGTTAAATCTCAAAACAATTTTAACCTTAATTTGGGTGTATTATTCAAGAGTTCGAGATGATATCAGTTGTTATTGTCTCTTGGACTATACTTTAAAGTTTTGTGGATATCTCAATTTAAATATATTTTTCCAAGAAAGTAAGCATTCTTAATACTTTCGAATAATATTGTGTAATGGCGGACCGCCTCTAAAAAAAATCATCTCTAAAGTTCAAAAAATCAGTGAAACTAAAGAGAAGTTGCAATCATTGGTAGCGAGTTGAAAACCCTTATTTTCGTAGAGCCCTTCAATTCAACAATATAAAACTCTCCACCAATGGTCTATCATCTTTCTGACCACTAATTATGGTCTAACGAAACCCTTTTTTCGGAGCAAGATAAACATCGTCTCCACTAACGCTTGCCGGCCACTTCTCATGGCCTAATGGCATACTGGTTCTTTCCGGAACCACCCATTGTCCTCCTCTTGCGGCCTATAGGCCACCAACAAATTACCGGTGCTAGTCGGAGCCTCTTCGACTTCTTATAACCCTTCCGCTACCTTCATCTCCTTTTCTTCAACAATGTGCTTTGCTTTATGACTTTTACTCACCTAAACACGTTTACTAGTAAATCAATGCTACCTCAAACTAGATTAAAACTTGACGAAAGTAGCTATTCTTTACCGGATGATTTTGGTGACAATGTCAACTTCCACCACTCTAGCTGACCCAAAGGAAAACAAAACCTTCTCCGGCGTAAACTGACTTGTACCATCATATTTTTCATCAACCACTAGTTGTAGTTACAGTTCTTGTTGACATCATGTCCTTAGTTTATTCCAAGAACAAAGATACCAAAAGAATGAAAAAATAAAAATGTGGGCCGATTTTCTCCTCACACCTAATCCTATACCATTACAAGCGATTTTGGGCCTAGAAACCCTGAATCCTTTGATCAATTTGATCCTTGCAACCTTCTGTTTTGGGTTTCTTTTTCTAACTTATGTTTTGTGTTTAAAATTGAAAGAATAAAGAAATGAAATGTTGTATTATGAAACCCAATATAAATATCTCTTATGCACTGTTGTATCCTGAAACCCAATATAAATATCTCTTAAGCACTCTTTCTTCGTGATCCATGGATGATAGTCATTTTTATAGAAAAGAAGATTTGACAAGGAAGAAAGGATGAAGAGAAAAACAAAAATTATTTACGAAAGTTACAATTTTGACCCAAAAAGAAAATAGATCTAGTTGTTTCGGTTGAAAATTCGATTCTACCCGTTCTCCCATCTCGGCTCATCTCGTCGTTGTTTTATCGTATCTGTAACATCCGGAATTTTTATTCCGGTTGTTGTGCGGTTTATCGACCTTCCCGCAAGCGCGGCTCAGGATTTCCGCAGGCATGATGTGCTGAGTGACGGTATTTTTTCTCAATTCCATTATGACCCTTCGTTTTCCCGCTTTCCGCTTTTGACCCCTCGTTCCTTATCCAAAGGAGAGTCTTGTGGGCTGCTGATCCCATGGTTTCCCCAAAAGGAAGAGCAACCTTTCCCTCCTCCCTTCTCCACTCTTTCACGTTATTACTTTCATTCTCACAATTCCTCTACTTGGCTTGTTTCTCTCTTCTCTTCTCCCTTGGATGTTCTTGGATGTGGCCAACAGTGGAGAAGATGTAGATCCAGATTGGTAAGTTTCTTCCTCCTCCTTCCCTTCTTCTTCCTTGCTCCCTTTCCTTTCCCTTCCCTTCTCCTCCTTCCATCATTGTTATGGTTGGAGCTTTGGAAGAAGGTTGTTCTTGATTCCTTTGCATGCTTGTGTTCCTAGCACGATTAGGTCATGGAGGAGAGCCTAGATACCGTGGTTGAAGTTTTGAGAAGACCCAGCCAGAGAAGGAAGCCATAGAAGTTCAAGATCCATAGTCGAAGAGGAAGAAAACGATGTTTCTGGAGTTCTACTGCGGGGCGGAACCAGCGCCGCGGGGGCGGCTTCTGGGGCCGCGGGGTCGTGACCTTCAGCACGCGGTCGCGCCTTTTGTTTTCGCGGCTGCGTTTCTTCAACAGTAGGCTCTTCTTCTCCCTTCTTCTTCGTTCCTTCCTTAGTTGTGAGGTTGTTTCATCTTAGTAGCATGCCTAGGGTGGACCTAGGATAGTTGTGAATGCCATCTAGTAGTCGTGGACCTTAAGAGACCTTAAAGTCTCGGCTGTTGCTTAGGATGACTCGAGTGTGATGATCATGTTATACCTCTTAGACTAGTTGTGCTCTAGCTTGGTGATGAGTTATACTTGTAGGAGAGTGGGATGTTGCAGTGCCTTTATATATGCTTGATGAGTTATGGTCCCTTGGAGCCTAGGAACGTTCCCTAACTTATGAGTTTTAGGACATTGTGTTCGTTTGCTAGATCGCGAAGTCTAAAGACTTCTAGCCTTTGAGAGTGTTGTTGATGTGTGCCTCGTTTTGATCAGGCCTTGGTTGTATTCCTACGGGAAGTTGAGATCGGTTTTGGTTAGCTTTGAGAGGAGGTAAGTCCTCGGACTTACTTAGCCGCTTTTATGCATTATTTGGATATGTGATGGTGGTGTGTGTTTAATTGCTTATGATCATGAAACCGGATTAGGACAACTTGGTTATATACATTGTTGGCCCATTGTTTATTATTATCGGGTGGTGACATCACTGCCCAACTCCCGAGGGAGACTAGGAGGTTCTCTTCGACCAGGCCATACATGGTATACGGGCGGGCTTCTTCGCCACTCCACATGGTATACGGGTTGAGCTCCGCATCACTCTTGTTGGTTACACGGGAACAGAGGCGAGAGTTATAAGACTCTCGTGTCACACTTTAAACGAATGGAACTAGTAATGGAATTACTTAAAAAGAGGATAAGAATGGGATTGTGTGTTTCTGAGAACGATGTGTGTTATGTGTACTTATGTGTGTGTGTGCCCTTCCTATCTTTATAATGCCTAGAATGTGAGCTAACGGTTTTATACCAATTGTTGTAGTTGATGTGCAGGTTAGGTGTGGCCGAGTGATCCGGAGGAGTGGAAAGCTAGGGTACCGTACATCATATGTTGTTTTTGGGGGATTTGAGTCCATGTTTTGTAGTTGTATATTGTGTATTATTGGTGTTGTTGTATAGACGGCTGATGTTTTACCTTTCTTTATGTATTCGGGAACCATATCATTTCATTAAATGTATTTCGGTTTTGCCTTTTATTTGTGTCTTGTTGCAAGATCCGATGAAATTGTTGTCAGGCTAAGGGTCGGGACCCATTGTGAGGTCTCTGCCCGTAGCATCCCGAGTCCCGCGGATTCGGGGTGTTACAGTATCCGACCAAATAATAGAATTTTCTTACAACACTTACAAATTGAACATTAAAAGAGTTTTTTTGTTTCACGTTATATGATCCGATGATTTGGGATACATCTTGTTGTTGTGAGCTTTGTTTGGAAGAAGATTTGTATTTTTTCGTGAGAAGGAGACGATGATAGGTAATTAAAATCTTAAGGCTCAAAAGAAGATTTCAAATATGAGGTTTTCACATGTGGTCTCTAAGAGTTGCACTCTGCAGTGCCTCTACTAACATGTACTCGTTGTTTCTTTGCTCACCGACACTTCCTTTCGTGCTCCTCCTCAACCAGCTCATTGTGATCGAAGTTTTCTTTGATGTATTTTTCTTTTATGTTTTGGTTCCCTCATGACGGTTAGTCCGTCTATCGATTTGATCGGTCTTTCGATCCATTAGACGGTGTTTTGTCTGGTGCATTGAACCACTTTTCTTCATCAAAATAATATATTGTGTAATGAAAAGGTATTTGTGACTCAATTCAGGTAAGTCCTTTGAGCTTACTTAGCTAGCTTCTAAACGTTGGTGTAAATTATGATAGTGGTGTGTGTTTACATGTTTAATAACTATAACTTGAATAGGACGGCTTTATTTATGTTGTTAAGACCCAAGTGTATGCATAACAGGTTGTGGGATCACTGCCCAGCTCTGACAGTTGTATTGTGTGTTGTTTAGATTTGTTGCAGATTAGAGAAGACGTCGAGTGACCCGGAAGGTAGTGGTCAGCCGGATTTCCATACTCCGTAGGATGGGGTTTGACTCTTTTCAGTCTTTTCTTTTGTTCCATGTTGTCCTTTGAGTTTTTGACTCTAATATATATTGTTGGCTGATAGTCTTTTGTTGAGTTCATAACATTAAAACTCTTTTTATGATATTCGATTTTACATTATTTGTTTCTTGTAGTAAGATCTAGAGAAATCGTTCTCAAACTAGGGTAACCCGTAACTCCCCGAGTTTCGAGAATTTGGAATGTTAGTGTGTTACACCTAAAAAGTAGGATGAGTTATGTTGTAATCATGGACTGGTCACTTAAGTTGCTTTTTCAATTAGGTAGCTATTTTCTTCAAAGTAACCTCGGACATTAAGTTTTTGTTTAGTATTCTTTAAAAATACTTAGTTGTTTAGTTCATCTGCATATTAATTTGATTATGTTCTTACAAGTAGTGCTCTTTCATTGTGGCACCTACCTAGCTGCATATCTTCTTCCAAATGAAGCTCATACTATAGGTTTCTGTTCAATAGTCTTTTAAATGGATTGATACACTTCTCATAATTAGGTAGTTTTTGTTAAATGTTCTTTCAAATGGAACGGTACACTTGTCAAAATTTGGTAGTTGATTTATAACTTTTATTTTGAACTAATCAAATATTAGGTTTACGTCTAATGTTCTTTCAAATATACTAACACCCCGCTCAGTTGATGTTTGAATTTTCTTTTGATTTAGACATTAATTTTTAATCGGTTATTTAATTAATCTATTCAGTTACATATTAATTTATTTCTGTTTTTTTTAAACAGTTTTAAGCACTAGGTTTTTGTTTGCTATTCTTTTTTTTTTTTTACTAAGACGGGTAAGAAATTAGGAGTGGTCAACGTTTGACAGTTGACCATCCTATAGCATCCTTTTGGATGATAGCATCAATCGATGTCGGGACCTTCGAGCCATCCACAAAATCGTCCTAACCAAGAGAGCCAACAACAGTACCGTCATGACCAAATGTTGCTAGTTTGTCAGCAGCACCGTTGATCTCTCTGAAGATGCTTTTAAATTAGACATTAAGATTTTAAATTAGACATTAAGCTGATGCTTTTTTACAAGCAAGTTAGCCAGAGTTTTTTCCCCCTTTCCTTGACGCCAAGCTCAAAATTAAGAAGCTTTTTAAGTGTTTTGTTTGACTGCATAGTAATTTAAGGTACATGTTCTACTTTCATCTTGTTGCTCTACTTCCCCCTTGTTGTCTAAATGCTGACAACAACCAGTGTGCGCTCTTCTACCGACAACAAATTCTTCATTTTAGCATACTGCATATTAACTTGAATGTATTTGCAGGCACCTGTCTTGCTGACAACAAAAGAAGAGTATCATAATTCCATCTAGGTATTTGTTTATAGATTTATTTGTATAAAGATCTCATACAAACATGCCATTATTCTTGCTGTCTATTTATACTTTATATGGTAGTATGCATATTAGCATTAATAATCTAAAATGTAACCCATTCAATCTTTCTATATTTGAAATATAATTATCTAATTATTACAAAACATAAGGGGATAATTATAAACAAAATAGTTTTCCGATATTACAAACCGGGTTGTTATTAAGTCATTATTTACCCACAAAAGTTGATTTTAATGCATTTAAGATGGTATTGCATCGATATTTCTCTACATTCGGTGAGGGAGCCGACCGATTTCCGATTTCATCTACGAGGTGTTAATTTAACGTAAATTAGAGCTCTACAACGAAGTTTTTTGCAGCAAGCAGAGCGTGCACGTAAAAGCACAACGGAATAATACCTTTGATGTTGACACCCATATATCTGCTTTTGCAATGACATCAGCACCTAAATAGGGGCTGGATAAATAAACAACCAACAATAATTGGAGCCTTTTGTTATAGTCTTTCCTGCATATGTATCTTATCCTACGCGTTGTAATCATTGCTTTATATTAGTACCGCACTTTGCCTCAAATAAAAAAACGCTCTCTTGGGACAATCTTACTGTTGTTGTGCATGACATATACTACTATAAGAATGCAATTACAGATTTCCCGCGATCACTAGCAAGTTGTGTGCATTTTTACAAGGAAAATATATATTTCTACTCATGCTGCTCACCCAGTAGAGGCCCCAAAGGAGCATTCCTACCATGAAATAATGCTCCCAAAATCGAAGGTCTCCTACACCATTCAACTAGAAGCGTGTCAAACTTTAAGAAACTGACGCACACGCAGGTCCCCCTAGTATAATCATATTTATAAAAATATATATCTAACAATTAGATCAAATTATAATGACAAAATATTATGAATATTTATTCCCAAAGGTATGAATATGTGAGTATGTACAAAGTTGTATGTATTATAGATGTATATATGCTTAATTAATTGAATGAGATCAATGTGACTATGTGGTATAAAGTTATAAATAATAAATATTATAAATTCATTACTTTGATTAACTAAAATAATTTACCATGTAATATTGTAATATATTTTAAATATAAATATTAATAAAAAGTTGTGATATAAAGTAACTAAGGGTGTGTTTAGTAAAATCGAATTCGTTGTGGTTGTGGTTAAGGTCGTCGTTGTGGTTATGGTTGTGGCTGTAAACAAGTGTTTGCGGTTTATTAAAAACTCGGTACACGTGTTTAGTTAAAGGTTTTGGAATTAGTTTTGATTTCGATCAATGACCACAATACCTTAATTATTTATTTACAATATTTCCATTCTCACAATCTTACCATTGTCTTCTCCCATTGTCCGTCTATAATTCAACAGTCGAAGGACTTGGATACAAAACAAATATGGGTCTCCATTTCCTCAAACCTTCGTTAATGAGAGCAAATGACTCGAATGTGGTAAGGGCCTCCATTTCCTCACCGATCAAAGGGAAGGAATCAATTTAGATTTAGGGTTGACAACAAATTTAGGGTTAGCAACAAATTTGTCTCATCCGGTACGTCGTCTTCTCCACCGGTTGCACCGTACTTTGCTTGCCTGGTTCGCCGTCTTCTCCATTTGTTCGTTCCCTTGCTCGTTCATTCACACAGTTAGTTCCCTTGCTCGTCTGGTTCGTCGTTTCTCCATTGGCCAAAGAAGTAGAAGAAATTGAGGAAGAAGGGATCTCCCTGATTTTTGATGATTTTCAGGTTCAATAGAAATTGGGTTTCATTTCTACCCATTTCTACCATCTCTTATCGATATTTGGTTCATTTTTCTAGTTCAATTGGGGAAGAAGAGCTCTCCCCAATTTCTTTCTTCTCCACTATAATCCTATATCCTCTCATGAGGAACATGACAAGAGAGATTCTCAACAAGACAATAGTTTTCTCGATGTTCATAGTGCGACGTGTTCGGTAGACGTTTAACTGCATTGAAGTTGTCAAGTCAAGGAATAAAATCGGTCCCATCAAGAGTTTCCAAGTGAAGTCATCTTGGTTTTTATTTATGTTTGAGTTTTCTCTTCGATTCGGTTTCTTGAGTCGAGAAAGCCCCGTTCTATGTTTGATTTCTGGTTCTGGGGAAGAAGGGCAGAAATGGAACCCAGTGTCACAAACCTTCAAGAATCTCGCAAAACCTTCGTTGACGAGATTCCGAAAAATAGGTTTTAAAACCTTCAAAACTACAACCACAAATACAACAGTGAAATCCAAAACTGTAACTAAACACCTACAGAAAAATTGAAAATTGTAACTAAACACATCATAAGCATGCATAAGTTATAAAGTTGTAACAAATTAAGATTATTAATTCATTACTTTTCCTAACTCAAATATTTTTCCGTTTAATATATATTCAAATATAAGTATTAGAACAAAATTGTAATATACAATCATCATTTTTATCCTTCCTAAAACAAGTACATTTAATATTAAAATAAAAATGGTAATAGTTGGATATCCGGAAATATATAGTGATCCGGATTACCGGCGACCCGCGGATATCCGAATATCCGGCGATCCGTGGATATCCGAATATCCGGTGATCCGTGGATATCCGAATATCCGATGATCCGCGGATATCGGGATATCCAATGATCCGCGAATATCTGGATATCTGATGACCGTGGATATTTGGTGGTTCGTGAGTATCCGGATATCCATTTTTTATTCGGATGTCCGCGGATATCTCGATGCCTCAAACCCACGATCCGTATCCGAATCGGTGATCCAAAAAAATCTCCCGGATTGGATTGTATTCGGACTGGATGAAAATGGGTACTAAGTATCAGATTTTTTCGGATCGGTTCAACGGATTTTTCGGACCAAAACGGCGGATTGGATTGGTTTTGCCCACCACTTGGTGTAGGGGTTGCGATATATCTTCCGGCATATTTCTAGTGATTGAAGGTGTAGTTTTTTTTTGTATATTTTTCGGTAAAAACGTTACATATAATTTGTCTAACTGATAAGAGGGTTATAAGTTTCATTCAACCAAAGTTTGAAATGCCTTACCGGCATAATTTATTGTTTTATACTCCCGAACTCGCATACCAAAAACTAAAATAAAACCGAAACCCGAAACACATACCCAAAATAAAAGATACAGTCTGAAGTGCATTTTATTGATCATAGATGCAAGACATTTAAATGTGGAATAATCAGTAAAATATATGAAAATTTAGCGTATAATGAGGGCGTTGCTTTAGATTGTAATTAAATTAAGTTACAATCCGTGTCGCTTCTTGTCATTTGACAAATAAAAAATCTCCATCTGAAGTAATCAACCAAGATAATCTACTTGGTTACGCAAACCTCATAACACTTGACATATTCCAGAAGAAGAAGAAGAAAAATATATATACACTAACACGCATACATTATATATATATATCAGCCATGGAGTGGCATGCAATCTCATTAAAAATAATTAATAATATTGTGTGGTGTAGTGGGGCTGGAATTGCATCAACTGCAACCTCTTTCCGAGAAGAAGACACTCATCCAAGAGCCGCTGGTTCTCGCTCTTTACCAAGACAACTTGGTGGTTCACAACCCGGACCCGGTTCGTCAGCTCACGGTTTTTGAATCTTAGCTGGTTCACGTGCCTCACTAGCCCTTCCACTTGTTTTATTTTTCGCATCCTCGACCGCCTCGCAGATAACCGGTTCGAGAGCTTCCGTTTCAGACTCCGCTCCTCCATGATCGAATCCGGTTTAATCCAATCCTTGTCCAAATCCTCCCAGGGAGTAAATTTGGCGCCGGAGTGGACGAAGGCCGGAAAAGCTGACGTCATTTGGCCGGAGCAGTTCATTTTATGGGGGAGGGAGAAGAAAGATGTAAAGGGGAGAAAGGCCATGAAAGAGTTGGGTATTTATAGTCAAGCTGATTATATGGGTGGGACCCATATAAAAAAATCTTTAAATATTTTTAACATTTAGTTACTATTAAAATAAAATATTTTTTTATTTAAATTCAATATAACTTTTATAATTGAACAAATTTTATTAAAAAAATATTTACACTTGATCACAACTCCTATTAACTCGAATTAAATTATTTACGTTATACTACAACTTTTATTGAAGTTATATACTACCTCGATATTTTATATACGTTAGATTTTTAAAAAATCAGAATACATGAATTTTACTTAAAATAAAATAAATTATAAAAGAATTTGGTCAAATAAACTTTATTCTATTTTTATTAAGTTTGTGTACCCCGTTATTTTTACCACTATCATTTAATGGTAGGTAAAAGTAATTAACATTTCTATTTTAATAAAAAAAATAGACATTACAATTACAAATTAATTCCTAATTACTGAATTTGTTTTTTTTTTTTTAATTTTCTTTATTATTTTTTAGTAATAAATTTCTAGTATGAAATTCATTCAAAAATTTTTCATACCAGAAATTTGTTTTACCAGAAATTCTCTAGGCAGAATTTCATACTTAAATTCATACTAAATTTTATTTCATACCAGAATTCATGCCAGAGAATGTTTCATACTAGAAAATATTTCATACACAATACATACCAAAAATCTGAATTCATACCTGAAATCTGAATTCATAAAAGGAAACTAAATCCGGTAACTCCAGCAAGGGAAAATATTTCATACACAATACATACTAGAAATCTGAATTTTGGAGGAGACATTTGTAGCAAAACGATGACAAAAGTCATACTTTACTCCAAATTTGCATTGATTTGGGGACAAGAATGTGATGCTTTGCTCGGAAGAGAACAAATTGACAAGGCCATGGATATTGGGATCTCAAACAAGAACCACAAGACAAACATCAACGAAATCACCAACACAATCCTTATTCTTTGTCGGGTGTTGGTGAGTGAAACGGAAATTTCCGTACATTTTAACCTTGTTGTCGTCAACAACAACCGCAAATACGGCACCAGGGACGAGAAGAAGTAGATATATTAACGACGATGAGTTTTGACATCAACAACAAAAATCGTCGAAATAAAGGCCTATAGAAAAATCAGACGAAGCTTGGTTGAAGTTGGGGTTTTCCATCTCTCTGTTCAGAGGAGCATTAGAAACTCTTAATTGGTGTTTATGCAAGTTAGTATTTGATGTGTGAAAAAGAAGAACCGCTTGTCAGAGGCGAGAATTATAATAAACATGTAGGAGGATCGTGTTTACAAATATTGACCCAATTATGCATCATCACAATGATTCACTTATATTAAATCTACAAAACAAATCAACTAACGATTACTTTTTTTTTCCCTACTCACCTTAACAACCTCATCCTCGTTTAGTCCATTGATATAACTTGAATCTCACACTTGGTAGATTCAATCAGGATCGAGGAAAATGAAATTCCCCTCGTCCAAGGATCACCTCACCCAAACAATATGATATTTGTGATTCAAAAAAAAAAAATTGATATTTGCACAGTTTAGATAGTTTGTTGCTTGTTTAAGCATTTATTTTTTGACCTACTAATGTGATATTTGATTGCCGAGTATTATCTTGAGGAGATCTTCAGAGTTTCAGTACTTCATATATTATATCGTTAAACCATTCCTTCGAATTATCTATTTTATTTGTAATCCAAAACTTGCCTATAAACCTAAGTGACGTAGCCAATATTTGATGAACCATGATAAATTTGTGTCATTTTTTTCTCGTATATTATCATACACAATTATATTATATGACTTTTTGTTAGTGAGTTATTTAAAAGATTCGATTAAGTAAGTTCGTTTGATTAAATTTTGATTTTCAACCCTATAATGTTGATTGACTCTATTTCTTCAACGAGAATTTGCTCTTTGAAAGCTCGTCCAAGACCCTCTTTGAGAGGATCATATATGAGCGAGATGACCCTGCTAGACAACTACTCATCCTTCTACTCTTCCTTCTCGTCCTTATTTTTTTGAAAAGTATTTTGTAGTGCTTGGCCTAACATTTGATTTGTTTAAAAACATGCAGCATTCATTTAAATAAAATCATACTAGTGGGCATCTTGCTTTTCGTAGTAAGCAACTCTCTTTAGAAGGTTATTTCTTTATCAAATCTTGCAACATATTGGTAGCTGATATAACAACAACAACAACAACAACTCTTCCTACTTGTTCTATGATCCCGTAGGAGCTCCCGAACACCCTTGAAGATCGCTCCACGGGATTTTCTTTTTAAAGAAGTTCGATCTATTTCATTAAAGGAAGAAGAAAATTTGCAGACATTCAAAGATCAATAAACAGATGGTATTGTAAAAAAAACCTTCATGATCTACGAGTATCCTTTAGATAACCAAAAAGTGTCTGCCCCTAAGATCGCCAAGCTAGGACTTTCGTTTTGCCTTTTGAAGCGCCAATCGATGTGGTCTTCAACTGCCTGGCTGGCATTGCTTTGAGGTTCACTTAAGATCCCACTTATTCAAATATTTGATAACTATAGTCACTCTTTGCTAAATGATCAATATGAATTAGACTCCAAAGAATTTAATCAATCCCTTAATCAGGATGCATAAGGGAGTCAACCTACGAGCACGAAAAATCTTAGTACCACTGCCTTTTTAAGCTAAGTAAAGGTCAAATCCATGATACTTGTATAAGCCCGATCCAAGATTTGTAAAAGAAGTAAGAATTGGCCCCACATTTACTTTAAGAAAGGGGCACGCTAGCTACAATGAAAAGCGCTAACAAATAAGAAAGGTAGACTATTTATAGTTTAGATAGGCTCGAAGCTATTTGAGTTTGATTGCTTTTCTTTGACATTCTAATGATAATTCTTTCGTACGAGATAAAGATCACTCTTTGAAAAAGAATTCGTGCATTTCCATCAATCGAGTCAATACAAGTTTAGGGATGCTAGGTTTCTTCATACAACACATGTGCACTTTGTTCGGCCACAAGCCTTGGATCCCATGCCTTGCCAGATGACCCGTGCTTAAAAAAAGAGGTGCCAACCCTCGGCGAAGGGGAGAGTGTAGACAGCCTTTAACAAGGGGATGAGGTTCGAAGTTATCTGAGTTGACTCTCGTGGCCTCTCGGTAGAAGAGGGAGAAAGCCTAGTCCTCTATCTCAATCTTAATTGAAGGTAAGAGTAAGGGCCATTCCTGTTTGGAAGATCCCACCACACACATTCTTCCCCTGATCCATTGCTAAAACAAGGCATCGTCTTCTCAAATTAAAGTAAAGGCGTAACAATGAGAACTCAATTTTGAACGAAGTATGACTCGTAGTAAGCCCCCCTCGAGCAGTCTCGCATGCCGAAAAAACGTTCGACTTACATGTGTTTTTTTTTGAAAGTTTACTTATATTGAGAGAAGAATGTACATGAGGGTTACATAAACAAGCTCAGAGAGCAGGGTGTAAAGCCATAGTCATGTTCAAAAGGGGGATGAGAAGAGGGTAGTAGAGAGCTAAGGGAGATGAAATCCCATCATACTAGCAGTCGCCAGGGAGAGAGGAGACCTGTCTTTCCATTTGTGTTCAAAGTTGAGTCGTAATGCCTTAATAGCTTCAGCAACACATTCAACAGCTCTGGTGAAGGTGTTGTTGAAAACAAGATTGTTTCTAGCTTTCCACACAAAGTAGATGAAGGAGGTGATAGAAGCAATTCTAATGCTTTCCAGAAGGTTTTGCTTGGGGTTCGCCTTTGAGCTCAGCCAAGTCCAGACTTGCATGTGTTAAGCATATAGCTAGCGTACCGTAAGCAAAACCCCCTTGCCTTGATTGAATTTTTCTTTGTTGAGCCCCCTGAGAGAGGGATATTTACTAGTGAATTGTTAAGCATGCATCCAATAGCTTTTTAGTATAATGCCTATAAGCTTAAATAAATATGCTCTTAAAAGAAAGTAAGTAATCTCAAGATCCGGGAATCCACTAAAATTTCACTTTGAAATTTGGACCTCGACAGCTTGTTGCTCATGGTGTTTCACGATTAGTATTGGAAATGAACGATGAAGTGGTGGAACGTTCGGAACCACATATTGGTTTAAGTGCGGCACGAAGCAGCTGACACCGAGTCAAATCATATGCCACTATCTATGCTACGTCACTCGAAGGAATCAAATAATTTCTCAGTTTGTCATAAAGTAGAATTCAAAGTCATCGAGAAGATAGAAAGTCAGCAAAGGGAGAAAGACTATAGGGCTAAGAGGGTGGACGGAATTGAACGAAGGCTATTACGCTTTCCTCCCTTTGGTTGTTTTTAACTGTCTTTCAAGAGGTACAACACAAATAAAAGATGGTCGGTGTCTAAGCGCATGCACGCGATAAATAGAAATAACGTTGAAAACACCTTCTTTTCTATGAACACTCTACCCCTGATTGATGAACTTTGACGTCTATGCCTCCGAACCGATTAAGAGAAAACACAAGGTCAAGCCAACTCCAATACCAATGGAATCAATGAGACTACCATTCTTTTCATTCAGTTCTTGAAAATGAATTCCTGCATTAAATGACACAAAAACAGATAAAGAAGCAACACACAATTATAAGAATAAAGGGAAGGTAACATTACATTCACACTTCTCTCTTCGTCATTCTAATGCAATGAATGACGTAGCTTGTATAGAAAGAAGGAAAGGTATAGTATCTTATTCATGATGTTTGAAATTTGCTAAGCAGTTGCGGGTTACACAAATTTAACTAAATTTGTCTCCTACGGTGGGCTCATCATTGCCGGTTTTTACTTATCCATTACTAGGAGTCGTAACGAGACCGCATAGGAAGTCATGAGACCCATCCTCTTGGATACCACACCGAGGGACAAGCCTTGAAGGGAAGGACGGGAATGAGAGGAGTCATTGTGTTCCAATTTCTGGCCTTACACTGACCATCTAATGGACCGTGGACACAATACTACCATAAGAGGAATCAAGACACCCAAGCAAGGAATAAATCGTACTTCAGGACCCATTGCAAGTCCAAGGCCTTTTGTTCTTTTTAGCATCGGTTATTTTAGAACAAATTCTTTTTGTTCTTAAAAGAAATAGTTCGAGAATGTTGAATTGTCCGAAATGAATTTCTAGATCAACTCTTTGATCTTTATATTCTTGCGATAGCGAAGGCATGGCCTCGTTGAGAGTAAATGTGAAGGTTCATCCCCGTAGTGGAGTGACTTGTAGACAATTCGGTATTCTCTCTTTATCTGGCAAAGCTAGAGCCCTTTCCCACTCTAGTTTGGAAATGGAGGATAAGGAAGTTGTAGGGACCGCAACGATATCCATGAGAAAAAAATCGTGTGCTACTGATCAAGCTAAATATACCCATGGTATGCCAACCTCTAGATTAGACGAGTGCTTGTCTGTCTGGTCAAGAACCTAGAACCGTGTATGATCTAAGGGGTGGTCACGTAAGTGGATCTAGAGGGGAGTTAAATGACCGTTACCACATTTTAAGTTCCTGTAACCGCAAGCCCTTCGGAAAGAAAGACATAAATATATAGGAGAAAGTTGGTTGCGAAAACCGACTTTGACTATTGTGTTGCAATGATTGCTTTTAGCATCTTCTAGTTTAGAATTAATTCCGCTACAACTCTGTTGACGTCCTCCCCACTATACTACAAAAATGTTGGAAGAACAAAGCCGGGAAGCTATCCGGACCCGGTGATCTACGACCGCCTCCTAGTTGTCCCTTCTTCTCTTCTTTTTCTAGGTCTTTTCCTCAAGGGTCAATAACTTCAAATACAAACCATGATTCTTCCAAGAAATGCGAGGCGTCCCCCCCCCCTAAGGGGAAAGACTTTAACATAAAAAGATGTTCCTCCCTTTAGGTGTACCTTCGCTCCACTGATAGGAACTTCAGATTAATATGGTTCCCTTCCTAACCATTATTGTAACCGTCACCTATAATCCGAACACGTGTGTCCGCACCCCGC
>BSUD01000006.1:52058006-52123991 GCA_033239045.1 Fagopyrum esculentum | reverse complement strand
CCCCCCCCCCCCCCCCCCCCGAGTTGTCGATAAATAATTGATTTCTCGGAGCAACGTGGGTGGTTGCCAAACCCAAGAATGCACTTTCCCGTATGAGCATTCAATACATGTATAAGTCCATGGAATGGGAGCGGGAAGTTATTAAAAAGAAGATCTATTCTCCTGGAAGGGAAGAGATTAAGAAAATAAAGAAGTATAATTAGATAGTTTATCTAAAATTTAGCAATCAAAGGATTTGTCCCCATCCACTTCCAATCCTATTTTATTTGTTGTTCATTTACCGGGGCTCATATTATAGGTTGGTCAAAGAATCCTTCTACATTGGATTGTTCTTGTTGTAAGCAAACCCATAAAATGTTTGCAAGACTACTTGTGGCAGTACTTGATGAGTAGGGTGGAACCCTTTGTCCAACTCTTCACCGAACCCTCATTTTGCTATGGAAAGTTTAGTAGAAAGGCGATATGAGGTATAGTAAGAAAAAAGGATAATATATCAGGGGAACACTTAGAGCCAAGCCAGACCACCCGGCCTTTCTTTCTTCGAAGTTCGTGTTCTTTCACAAACAATGCTAAAGGTTAACCCCAAGGTTCAGTGAATGAATGAAGTTTTGATCATACCCATCTAGAGATGATGGTCTTCCTCTGATGTCTCCAAGCTGGCCATTATAGAACAAAAGTTTGTTCTCGCTTGAGAAGAAATGGAAGGTTGCTTGACTATTTTTAGTCCTCTTTACATCTAGTTAACAAGCATAAAGTCTCAAAATGGTTACCTAAGCGAGTTATGTATATGGGATAGGTCGAGTGGGATGAAGGGCTCTTTCATCCTCTTCGTCCTTTCATTACGGTATTTCTGAACAGGGTGTATTTAAAAGTAGTTATTAATGATCTCAATCTTGAGGAATATACGGAAGCTCTTGGTGATGTGGATATTGGTGGTATTAACGAAGATAGCGATCTTTCTAAGCAAGGCTTATAACATAAGGCTAAACGAAAGGAAATAAGGGAGTCCATATTTATGTAATGAAGGTTTGGTCTTCAATCCACCGTTCCAAGGCCAAACTAGGTGGTCCTTGGCAAGGCGCACAAACCAAGCTAATGTTACCTCTCCTCGATTAACTTCTCAGTTTCTGTCCTTTATGAAGCCCCTAATATGATGGGGGAATTCATATGAAAGAGACTCACTTGTAAGGAACGATAAAAAAATAGCCTCATTCAACAAGAAAGTTTTGTGGTGGTTATAGCTTTCCTATCGAACTCTATCCCGAGGCCACCATATACTTCTCCCTCACCTCCGGGTCCGAGTCCAATTTTGAATAAATAGAGTCACGATCATCAACATCTTTAAGCCCGATTTGAGTCCGGCGGAAGGCAAACAAACAATTAGGGAATATATATACTCAAACGAGGAGTTGTGCTTTGAAAACTCGTCTAAGGTCCTTTTTGAGAGGTTTGTTGTTGAACGGAGAGTAGTGTATGGGACAAGGGTAGAACCTGGTGAGTACCCACCTTGTGCCATACTAACATATTTAGCATTTTCTAGGTTCGGGGGAGAATCACAGTCATTTATAGGGCTGTAATATGAGACAAGCTACTCGGGCTCGGCTCGGGCTCGGCTCGCCAAAAGCTCGGCTCGAGCTCGTTCACTTTCTATACGAGCCAAGTTTGAGCACATTTTAAAGCTCGTATAAATTTTAGGCTCGGCTCGTTTATAAACAAGCCGAGCTTGAGCATGTCAATGCTCGGCTCGTTCGGGTAAAGCTCGGCTCGTTCGGCTAAAATAACACTATAAGAGAATTATTTTAGCCAAGCTACTCGGGCTCGGCTCGGGATCGGCTCGTCAAAAGCTCGGCTCGAGCTCGTTCATTTTCTAAACGAGCCAAGCTTGAGCACAATTTAAAGCTCGTATAAATTTTAGGCTCAACTCGGACTCGGCTCGTTTATAAACGAGCCAAGTTTGAGCATGCCGTTCGGCTCGTATTACACCCCTAGTCATTTAGAAGAGTGGCTACTTCAATAAAAAAGGGTGTTCCCTTATTCAAATCGAAAAAGTACCTCACTTACGAAGAAGTAGTTGGAGTTGGGAACTAGGAGAGTTTTCATCAAGAAGAGCACCACCAAGCGGGATCGAGACCAACATCTTGTATAGGTTGGGGAAAAGACAACCCCATGTTTGTATAGGGTTCCAAGCATCTTAAAATATCCTCAAATAGGCAAGCGTTTATCACTTGACTAACAAGTGAGTCTCAAGAGCAAATAAATATCCTCATGCTTATTCTTTTCGCTCTTCTCCAGGCACGTCAAAGGCAGAAATCGAATTCAACATTGCGGCTTTTGTGTGGACTTCCAAACCTTTAGACTTGTTGGTTTATAAGGCCTTGCATAGCTTAAATAAATTTTGAACTTTGACCTTCATGTATAGTAGGTCAGATCCAAACCCACCTTCTAAGACAAGTTGTCTTCAATCTGCATCAACCATAACTTGAATTTCTCCTTCTTCATGCATCACCGGAAACACTCTATCATCACTTGGACATCTCCTTCTTCATGCATCACTTCCTAGTATGCGATCATGACTTCTTGTACTAAACGAGTCTTGTCATTTATTTGCAAAATTCGAGGCTTACTTTTCAGCCCTCGTCAATTACTAACCATGAAATCAGATTTAGATTCTGAACTACACAAAATTGTTTGTACCTAGAGATTTCATAAGACTTAATAAACATGCATATTGAGTTAAAGATAAGCTAGTAATGGGAGTTGCATTGTTGGTAGGAAAGTTATTAGTAAGAGGAGATGCTTCACCTGCTTGTACATTGGAAGCATATCTTGTTTATCTTGGTTTACCATCAACATTAAGAGGTAGATATCTGATGATCTTGTCACCTTTCAATAACGAGTCCAAACTTGTTGCATTGAGTATAAAATGGTCATCCACTTGTCTCTTCATACCTCTTGTCAACATTGTAGTTTCTTCCTCCTTGATTGTTCCTATTACCTTGATTGGTTTGAATCCGAATCTCTTTTAGTTTAATATGCATACATGGTCGTAGATTCTTCACCACATTTGATAGGAATATAAATAGTTCTTTTTTCTTTCTTGCAAAAGCACAAAATAAACTTGAGCAAATGAAGGTAAGGGTTGCATTGGATTAACAAAATTTGTCCACAAATAGCTGAATAGCTCTCATTCAATGCCATATGAAATTAAACTAACCTCTAATCCATCAAAATTAGACAAACTAAAAACTTTTTTAATATTAATAAATTCAACCATACAATTGTAATCTTTGTAATTAAATTGTTGATATATAATAATTTCATTGAGACATAACAACAAGCTCTTCCTCCCCCTGAACTGGATCTTTTGAAACACTCTCTACTTTATCAAAGAAACCCCAAACCCTAAGAGATCCTCCGGCCACTATTATGACTTCTCCCCTTGCAATAGAAAAGGCTTAATTGTTAGGTTCTCTCTGAGAGAGAGGGAACAACTCTCTTTTTAAGAGCTAACACCCAAACATTCTAACACCGTAGCAACATCTTTCGGTTCACCACCTTATGTCTTAATGACTTTACCTCAGCCATGATTTCTAATATTGTTAATATCATCAAATAATAATACAAAATCTGAGATAGAGGGCTTTGTCACCTTCTCTTTTAAAAAAAACAAAATTAAGGCCGTAAAGCCAATCAAACAAACCAATTGCAAGTTGCCCTTTATTAAAAGAGTATATCTTGAATTGGATTTTCCTCTACTTATCAAAGTCAAACACCATAGTCACAAGGTTTTTTTTCTAATTTTCTTGAAGAGATGAAACGAAAATGGACTATATTATAGAAAATAATTTCTCAAAAAAAAAAAAAGTATTTTGGGCCTAATAACACAATTTTAATTATCAATTGACGGACGTTGTGCTTGTTGCATCCTTCGGGTTTCCTTGGTGTATTTTTGTGAATTTCTTTTTCTTCTGATTCTTCATGGCAGTTAGTATGTCTGCTAATTTTTTGGCCCTTCAATCTACTAGACGACATTCGTCTAATGTTATAAATCTCTTTTCGTTATGAAAAAGCATTCGAATCGGTCAACAAAACAACATCGACACGCCTCGCTGCCATTCTTCGGCAAACCTCAAACACCGTGATACCTTCCGGAATCATCAAATCCATAGACAATCTCATCCTCTTGACCGTCCTATCTCCACTCGACTCCCTAATTCACAACAAAACAAAATCAAAAATACACGAAAACGCAAAATGAAACTCCAAACACGAAACATAGTTTGACGGGATTACGAAGTAGGAGAAGTAGGCTTGGAGTGTTGGTGCTTCCATTCTTCGATTGCGGCAATCTCTTGGTAGAAGATGAAGGGAGAAAGTCGGAATAAAAATCGACGAGAAAAAGAAAAATTAGGTTTATATATTGGTTATTTTTTCAAACTGAAAATTTTGATGGTTAATTTTATAATTTCATATTTTTTAAAAGTTACTTTTAAAAATTCAACTATTTATATAGGCATGCATATTTAATAGGGGCCATTTCATATGTACCTTTCAAATACACTGACGGCCTGTTCATTTCTCATATCCTGATATGAAATATGGGTATGAATATCACATATCCGATATTTATGTTACGTAATTGAGTATATGAGTATCAAACTGATATTCCATATATCAATACTTTACTTTTTTTTTTTTATCGATTTTGATATCTTTAAAAATTCACAGAAATCACGTTTTTTTTCCTGCCATCTCTCCCTCTCAACTCTCCCTCCCAAGTCATCCTCTTTTGATATACCTCACCATCTTGCCAAACATGAGTATCAGATATCAATCTCATACCCATGTCCCTTAATATCAATACCAATACCGATATCTGATACACTCATATTAGGATATGGGAAAGGAACAAGCACTTAGTAGCGGAGTTTTTGCGTGCTACATTAGTATATTAGAGTATTTGGCGTTTGTGTGAGAGTGGACACTTTTTATAATTTGAGTTTATAGAATCAACAAGTATTGTGGTTGTGTATATTATTTGATTAACGTGATTACAACGTTTGTGATTATAATCCAAAAGCTTTGTTAGGTTCATTGGATGAATGTCCCTCTCTACTTTGGCATATACAAATCAAACAATAATTTCAAAGTTTAAAACTAAATCAACGTATAGTAACATGACGTGCACATATAGCACTTCACTTAAAATAAACATCTCATTGGGAGTGGACTCTATTCTATCGTCAAAATGGAGGCTCATATCAACCTTTTCTCCTTATATTTTAGTAGTCCAGTGGTTGAATCATTTGAAGTTCATATAAGGACATAGAACAAACAAGATTAATCTTATTTATATTTTAATATTTTTTTTTGTTATCTCAATTTAAAAATAAAACTCATATTTTATTCATATCAATAGAATAAGAAATAATTTGGCCTACTAGGCCTTTTTGAATTTTTTTAAGAAAATGTACCCCAAATTTTTTACCACTTTCATTTAGTAGTAAATAAAAATTATTAACCCTTCTATTTAGAAAGAAAGAATAAATGATGTTTGTTATTTGTTATATAAGTATAAGTTTTAATTTTTAATTACTGAATTTGTTTTCTTTTATTATTTTTCTTGCCTTTTTTATTTATTTTTTATTTTCTGGACTGAATTTCTCATACCGGAATTTCTCATACCAGAATTTCTCATACCAGAATTTTTATACCAGAAATTTCATACCAGAAATTATTTTACGAAAAGTTCATACTAGAAATTTGTCATACCAGAATTTTTCCATACCAGAAAATGTCGTACCAGATTTTTTACACCAGAATTTTGCCATACCAGAAAATGTCGTACCAGATTTTTTACACCAGAATTTTGCCATACCAAAAATGTTGGTTTGTGACCCTTTGCCCTTGTCTATTGTTCTCCTCTCTGGTTGTTGATAGTCTGTTGTGCCTCTATGGCCTCAAGGTGTTGTATACATATGAATCCCGGAGCACAATCCCCACTCCAGCTGTACCATCATGACATCATCGATAATTGCCCCATCGGTATTCGCTTTTTGATGAGCCTGCGCAGGAAGAACCTGTGTAGCGGTGGAAGCAGCATTTTGCATCTTATAATCAACAACGTACTTCCTCAGTCCTTGTACAGAGATTATAACCTCCCAAAGTTCTGGAAACCTTTCAAATTGAATAAGGCAAAAAAAAAAACCTAGAATCAAATAAATCCTGAGAAGAGATTCACAAGTGTGTTAATGATCATAATCAAATTACTGAGTTTTGATCATAATCAAATTTTATATAATCAAATTACTGATTTTATAATAGAAAAGGTTTTATATAGTGACTTTTAATTCATACCAGAAATTGACTATTGTTGTTGAAAGTATACTCACTCATCTATGCTTTCTGTACTCACTAATCCCAATAAAATAAAAAAAACATGTTGGTTTGTGACCCTTTGCCCTTGTCTATTCTACATTTGCTGAATAATCCCCTGCAATAGAAATTTTACATAAAATTTCTGGTATGATTCATACCAGAGATTAAAGAGCATGAACTAATACAACTTGGTAACAAGCGTCACAAGAGCAGTAAGAATGAAGACAAAAGGTAACAAAAAAAGCTAAAATGAGTATGGTGTGAAATAAGGTTCTATAAGAGATGTGACGAGCAGCGATCTTGATCTTCATTAAGTCAACAAATTCATTGTTGCTCGAAATCGTAATGCTTCTCATACTCGGCGAAAAGTGCAGCGGCATCCTCGTCTATGTGCAAAACCCAATTTCAACAGCCAAAGAAATTGCTGCTGCAATGAAAACAAAAACAATTCTCTCTCTTTCTCCAATTGACTGCAAAACAGCATCCTCCCATCTCTCTAACACCCTATCCACCATCCGATTCCCCTGCTTCTCCTGCTCTGGCAATCAACAACTCATACGATCTGCAAGCATATCAGAACGATTCTTCGCAAAACCACAAGAACAACAAAGACAATTCCTAAAATCGAGTACAATCACACGCAACTTAATTATTCCTTATGATTCCTCCAGGTTGCGGAATCTCAAAAACAGCGTTGGAATATCTCAAGCATGAGCATCGCATTGGAGGAATACGATTGCTTCCTTTGTCTCACGGAGAGAAGGTTTCCGGTGTAAAAAAAAATTGGGGTATATTTTTTAAAAGAAAATATGAAAAAGCCTAGTTTATACTATAGGTTCTTAAAAATGCCTAGTTACCTAATTTGCCCATAGAATAATTCATCCGTTCGTAACAAATAATAGCATACTATACTTATTTTTATTATTAATAAAAATACTAATAACTAATAATACTAAAAATAATATAAACTAAAAATTATACACATGGATAAATTCTTAATTAAATTTTGAAATTTAAAATCTTTTTTTTAGCATTATAGGTAAAATATAAACAATTTAAAATAAGATAAATACATGTAAAATGGGTATCAATAGATAGATAAATTTAAATTATAAATTATCAAAATATACTTTATTTAATTTATAACTTTATTATCATTAAAAAATATTTTTACATACTAGCATAATCTAAACAACTGCAACCATGTTTTTTAAATTAAAAATGCAAAAGAAATCATAAGAACATGCTAAGATTAATCTTCTACATGACTATTTTTTCTTAGTTCTAGAAATTTTTTTTACCTCACTCCAACATGACACTAGTTGGAACACCACACCAAATAAGATTACCAATGTTGAAGCTCTAACCGATACGCAAAAACCAACGTAATCAAACGACCTTGCTCGTTAAGCTCGACATATAAAGGCGAGTCATCTTTCAACTCGGAAGATAAAGTGGGTTGTTTTTTTGCTTGACTCATATTACAAAACATGGGTCACCATTTCGCTACGCCTAAAGAACAACCGTTTACACAACAATAGAAGAAGAAGAAGAAGTTGAAGTTGAAGTTGAAGTTGATAGAAGTGTTAGGGACAAGTAAAAAGGAAATAGTGAAGAACAAAAGTATATCAAAGGAATATGGTAGCTACATAACACACATCACCAAACCCTTGTCAAGAAATCGAATTACGTCTTTCTTTTCTTGGGTTGAGCAAATCCTTTGCACTAGGAGCTAAGGCATCGCCCCTCATCAAAGGTTTAAACTTTCCGAGCTTCTTTGACATTGAGTTCATTAGCGATTTCCTTGGTAAAGAAGGCTTATCATAACTTCTTCTCTCTAGTTCTTCAACCCTCAACTTCATGCTAAGAAGCTCTAACCTCAGCTCCTCGTTCTCTCTTCTCAAACCCGCGGTCTCATCAAAGGCTAACTTCCCATTGCCATTGCTATATAGACCCAATTCTGCAGTCTTGGAAGCCATGGGTTCTTCAACTCTATGACAATCCATTAAGCTACAAAGGCTCTTCATTTCTATTATACTTATATCTCTGTGAGCCTACAATATTACTTTTAGAAATTAGAAGCTACATATGTTAATTTGTATCATCAATTCAAGATTGAGACAATATAATGCACCTTTAAGAATATGTCTATAGCCACCCTTGACTCTTTAGGAATGAGCTCAACAAGGTCAATAAATTTCCATGGCGAGAGGCTTCTGTCTGAGGCAATTTCAACTAGGTAGCTTTGCATTACACTAGCCACCCTATGGTGTTCTTGTGTACCTAAGCTAGTACAAGGGCATTCGGCTACAAACTCAAGGTAATTTTTCATAATCCTTTTCATCGTATCCACATCAAACATTCGAAGATCACCAAGAACCGCGTTGTCTAGTTGCAAACCAATTCGCTTCTCCAAATCAAGCCTACAGGCAATGGTTGTATCAAGATATATCGAAGAATGAAGCAACATAGAGAGGAAGCTGACGGGCAAAGTGTTTTTCTCCTTGGGTAAAAGGCTCACTATGGTCTCTAAAGCAAGCCTCTTTCTTTGCTCTTCTCTTGGATCAATCTTTTCCTTGCCCTTTTTAGAGAACAAAAAAAGTGTCAACACAATCCAAAACACTATTGTTGAACTTGGAAATGTCCCACGTCGACAATATGATAACACGTGAATCTAACATACAAGTCCTAGGGCTACTCCTCCTATTGTTAATTGGTTTTAGGATGAAACTCCGAAAATTTTTGTGCGTAGGTTCACTTTGACATACAAACCCTCCACGTCTTAAACCCGCAGGATATAAAAGATAAATCGACAACTATGAAATAGATAGGAATACAAGACACTCACCAGACCTCTTAGAGACTTATGAGCATACATCATGAGGAGATGAGCAAGATCAGAATGGTTCAACCCTCTAGCCATCATAGCAACAAGAACACGTTGAAAGAAATCAATCTTCAAGCAAGTCAATTCTCGAACCCACCAATCTACTTCCGATTCGTTCGATACAATGTAGGCTAAAGAATCAACACAGCGACGCACCAAGTTAACATTCTCGGCCATAGGGAGGAGTTCTTGTGATGCATGTAAAACTGAAACTGCACCAGAAAGGCTTTGAAGTGCAACTTCAGTCAAATAAGCCTCGGTTTGCCCTACGAGATTTCCAACTGACTGTTCCTCGGACATCTCCATATGTTCGGCAGCACAACGTAGCATGGCAACGTTGTGTACGCTCATCTCGTAGTTAACTCCATAGCAGAACTTTGTCACGAGATCAAAAGCTTCAGCACCACCGGGGAGATGATGGATTTCGATGGCTGAAAGACTTGATTGCCATAATAGTTTCCTGATGTATCCACACTTCGACACCATTGGAAACTGCAGTTAATTCAAAAAATTTAGGGTAGTTTGGTAGTGATACCTTAATTAAAGGTATTATATATGAGTATCAGATAAGATATGGATATCAAGATATGGGAATCAAATGGCCTCAATTGCCAGATTAGATCAACACATGCCAGATTAGGTTAGGACAAGGACAATCAATTCAAACAGTGCCAAAGTGCAGATAAAACAATCGGTTTCAATTCCTTCAAAAAGATAAACCACCCCTGAAGGAAACATTGCTTTGGTAAACAACAACAGGATAGTTGTGGGGTTCCTTGCTCCGGACGGAGACTCCTTGCTCCGGTCGAGACTCGAGAGTAGCAGCAAGCTGGGGGGCTCCTTGATCCGGTCGAGAGTAGCAGCAGGGTTGGTGCTGGCAGGAGGAAGGAGAAGGGAAAGAACGTCGAGAGAAGGAATATCGATAAAAGGAGGTTAATACCGTCAAAAAAATTGGTGTATCAAAATTGGAGTATTCAGGTACCAAGTATTAATTTGATACCGATATATACCAATACCTTGAAAACCAAACATCGAATATGGGAATGAGTGATATCCATACCTATACCTTTAACGAGAATACGGATACCAAACTACCCAAAAGATTATTATTTTCTTATACAACCGAAATGCAAAATCAATATCAAACAACATTACCTTATGTAACGAAAACGAAGTGCCACCAACATAAACTGTGAGATCCCTTGGGTGATCCTGGGAGAAGACCCTATAGAGTTGAAGAAATAGTTGAGATCATAACGTAACACAGAAAAGAATTAAATTAAAAAAAATGAAGCAAAACCATTCGCTTGTCCTCTCCATGGCAACAGAGAAGAGATCCTTGTTGGTACACGACATGCCAACAGTATTTATCATTCTCTGTGGTTACAGACACTGCTTCTTATATTTTATGCATGGAATGGAGAATTATTGGATGATCCCCAGCCGCATAAAATGACGCAAATATGAGCACAAGAAGAAACACGAGCAGACAAATACAGTCATCTTTGGAACATCCAAATAGAATAGCTTTAATCGTTCATTATATGCAAAATAATTAATAGAAGATGTTTCATTTTGGGTGGGAGCCCTAGAGATTGTATGCGCTCAAGCGATCGATTCGACAAAAAAACACTATCACATGCATGAATTGAAAAATCTAACAATAGAGAATACTATCAATGTGATTATTCTCAGCCAAGTAGGTAGCTTTCGTGGCTATGATCCAGAAAAGGATAGTGGATTAAAACAAGGGAATAACATCACATTCGTACCTCTCCTCCAAGGCATCCAATGTATAATATGTCTAGTGTAATCCCTGCTTTGCACGGATAGTTTTTAAAAAAAATTAACTAAAAAAAAGAAGAAGCCATTAAATATTATTTTCAAAACCCTTAATGGTGCGTCCGACATTTTTCGGACATATTTAGGCTCCGGTCATTGTCAAACACTGAAAAGTGGGAGTTTTGAGTCTTGTCGACTATGGCGGGAGATATCCAATGGGAGAAACACACAAATACGTGGTCTTTGTTTACTACCCATTCTTGACTCACGCCTTCTATCGGTATACTTTTCTGATCGATGAGAAATTGAAGTATGTGGCTCCTCCTGGCAGCTTTTATTACAAAAGCCGGGCCGGTGACTTACATGATCATGGATGATTTAACCTTTTCTGTGCCTGGCATCTTCGTTGCAAGAATTAAGGGATTTTTTTCCTAAATAATAAGAAAACAAAAATATTTTCTAGGATTAGGAATGGAATAAAAGTTATTCCGAGAATAGGAAGGACATTAGGTTCGGAGTAGACCCGTTGTTTGAAATTGCGGGTTATTATGAATAACCCGCAGTTTAAAACTGCGAGTTTTAATTTTTTTTTTTTTTTTTTTTACACATAACCCGCAGTTTGGAACTGCGGGTTTCTTTATTTTATTTTTTTTTTTAAGAAACCCGCAGTTTAGAACTGCGGGTTTCTTTATTTTTATTTTTGTTTTAAGAAACCCGCAGTTCTAAACTGCGGGTTTATTTTAAAAAAAAAAGTTTTCCATAATTTTATGTGTGAAAAAAACCACGTTAGATATGATATATATAATAATAATAATAGTAGCTTAATCTGTTTTATTTTGTATTGTTTTTTTTATTAAGTAGTAGTAATAATAATAATGGTAATTGTAATTTTTTTAAATTGAAAATCACGTTAGATATGGTGTATATGATCGGTAAATATGAAAATTTTTGGAAAATGGTAATCTCCGACTAACAAAAAATATGAAATATGGTAATTATAAAGTGGTCTTGACATGCTAAAAAACTGATGAAAGTCCGAGATCGTTATTATTTCTTGACATGGTAAAAAAAATGGTCTTGACATGCTAAAAAAACGCAAAACATGGTAATCATCAAGTGGTCCTTTTTCTTCCTCTACCTCGTCTCCCACCTCTCCGCTCTCCTCCAGAAGTTGATCCGTCTTCATTAATTGTCGATAAGGGACGTGGAACCGAAACACGTGGCTCGTCCGAATCAATATGTGCAATAGGATCTCTATATTGGGCATAATGTAGCGGAGGTGGAGATGCAAATAAATTTGGTCGCCCCGAGATCGGTGGGCCCTGAAAATCCATCATGGGTTGCATATTATTTGAAGTGAAGCGGCCGAAGCCCATTGGAGTGAAGCCCGATGGAGAATAGTCCGGAAATCCCGATGGAGTGAAGCTCGACGGCGTAGGCAATGATGACCCGTCAGTATGAGAAAGATGGGTGTATCGTGGAACCTCAGGTGTAGGCATATAAGATGAAGTCGATTCTCCTGTAGCACCCCTATGAAAGAAGTATGGGTCAATGGCTGCTGCATTCATTACGATAGAACCTTCACTTGACACGTAGTTGCAATACATATCTACGTTTTGGCTCAATCCATCAAGATCTTGTGAGCTATGTAGACGACGAGCATTGTTTGCCGTTTCTTGCCCCCTCACTCCTACATCGGTCACATATTGTCCCTACAATTTAAAAAAAATAGAGAATGTGAGAAGTTTGATTATAAATGTGTATTACTATTTTTTTTCACAATTGCTTACCATCATGTACAAATATGGGTCTGTCGGATGATAATATCCCATTGGGTTTGGCCCTATCAGGGAAATGAAACGACGTGTGATGTTATTATACCAACGCATGTAATCTCGTTGTGCTTCAGGCAATGGGACGGTAAGAGGCTGCAATATGATAATGAATATACAAATAAGTCAATATAATTAAATATGATAATAAATATTCACTTTATGGTTTCCACCATACCTGTGACATGACAATCGAATTGGCGCGGTTCATCCATAACTTGACAAATTGACCATGAAACTCCGCCCAATTGTAGTCTGGTTTTCCTCTTCGGTCCAACTTGTGTAGTTGCTTGTTATATTCACATGGATGTGGAATAGATGGTGGGTACCCAAACTGTAGCATGACCCGATCCGGTCGATGCCACTCCACTATGTCGAAACATATAAGTGGAGCCTCTGTCAAATATACATGGGACCCCGATCGGCATATCTCAGGAAGAAGTTCCAATACATCCGGTGTATAAGGAATCCATAAAATCTATTAAAATATAAACATTGTTAGGATGTACGTTATGTTAATGTAATTTATATCTACAAGAATAAATATAATCAAGCTAACCTCATTTTGTAATTGTTTGTCCAAAGCATCTCGATAATATTCGAGAGTGCGAGGTGAATGCCCATAACTGTAGGAACAACGTATCCACCTTTCAAAAGCATTAAACAAAATGTAAGTTATTGATTAGGTAAAAGATACATATCTTTGGATGAAAAATAAAAGGTTACCTTCTAGCTAAAGAATCATCACCGGGAATAAATTGGGAACCAAACGTAGGCTTTTCAGTCCCAGCTAAATCTCTAGCCTCCCTAGATGCTTTCCTTCTAGCTATATTCCTAGCAGCTTGTTCATCCCCGTCTGATGGGATGAATGTACAAAGCGGTCTCCCGATTGCCATCCGCTCCCATGCCCACAACTGTAAGAAGAAATATATTAAGTTAGCAAGTTATCCATGTAATTAATTTAAAAATGTAAACACTATCTACAATTCCAGAAACAACTATTTAAAGTTAACCAATATCAAGATAAGCGGGCCAGCTATATCAGTTTTCCCTCTATGAGCCGCTCTGCATAAGTTTTTGTACATGTATGCAAGTGCAACACTCCCCCAACTATACTGACGAGCCTCTTCAAAATCCGACAATAATGGAAGGTAGAGGAGTTGTACACTCTTACCACTTGTATCATTGAATAGTATCCCTCCCATAAGCTGTAAGATATAAGCTCTTGCAAAAAACTTGGCAGTCTCTTCATCAGCATCATCTAGCAATTGTGCAAAATGCTCATGTAGCCAACAAATACGTAAAGATGAGCCAACTAAACACCCCTCAGGCGGAACAACTCCAAGAAACTGTTTCGTCACCTCCTCCCATTCAAGAGCAGCAGTGCCTGTCACTGGCTCTCCGTCTACACGTAATCCCAATAACACAACAACATCTTGTAAAGTGATTGTGGCCTCACCGACTGCTAAGTGGAAAGTGTGCGTCTCGGGTCTCCACCTCTCAACCAAAGCAGTAATAAATGACATCTCCATCTCAAATGTAGATATCATTCGGTGGATCCCATAAAACCCCGCCAGACGCACGTAATGAATCACTCTCTCATCTTGTTAATTGTAATGTCTCAAGCTCTGCCTACATTTAAGAGGATGCATGGACTGCATATATAAATCATTTTAAAAGGTTAGTTAAATGACCTGCATGGACTGCATATATAATTAGGTAACTGAATATACAATAAAAATTTCAAATGTCAAAATCTTCTTATACGTACACAAGGATCACGAGTCCAAACATCCTCACTCCTATGCTCATGCTGTAGGCAAAGCACCGATCGGTCATGTGGTCCGGGAAGGATACTCCTATCTTTTTTAACAAGGGCAATTACATCATAGAAAATTCAATTACTTAGACTTACAATTACATTAAAATAGTAAAGATACTTAGAGTTTCAATTACATCATATAAAAGCAAGTACTTAGAGTTGCAAAATCATAGCATATGCAATTACATTTAAATAGCAAAGATAATTAGAGTTTCAATTACATCATATAAAATCACGTACTTAGATTAGCAAAACCATAGCACATGCAATTACATTAAAATAGTAAAGATACTTAGAGTTTCAATTACATCATATAAAATCAAATACTTAGAGTTGCAAAATCCTAGTGGTCATGGCTTGAGGTACTAGCGCGTGTCGGACAAGTCTTCTTGTTGTGTCCCAGCTCTATGCATAAACCACAACGTTTTCTCCCTGGAACACCCCTATCCATCTCATTCCTTATTCTAGTTGACCGAGGTCTCCCAACAGCTCTTGACATCGCCGGATCGGGAATCATTTGTGGTCCTTGGACATCTGGCCAATCTAACTTATCACCAACCGGGTTAAATGACGTGTTATATGTCAATAAATAAGCTTGTGTCTTATAGAGTGGATCTATATAAGGCGTGTAGTCAAATCCTCGCATCCGACACACAACTAATACATGAGGGCATGGCACCTTGAAAATCTTCCAACTTGAACAAGTGCAAGTCCTTCGGGTCAAATCCACCACAAACTGTTGACGCCCTCCTATACCATGATGCCCTGGTAGATGAACTAAGACCTCATAGATGAGTTGACAATCGTTGAATCTGGTGACAGTAGCATTACCTTGGACTTCCATATTTTTTCCAATCATCTCTTCCACTTTCTTTGAAAATTGATGATCGGCGCTACGTTGTAAACCTATGGCGTATCTTTGAACAAAGTAGGCATTACAATGGTACAAGGAGGACTGGACAAGAGCAGTAATAGGCAAACATCTAGCACATTTCATCACACCATTAAAACACTCTGACATGTTTGTGGTAGTCACTCCATACCTTCGACCGCCATCGTGATATAAAGACCATTTTTCCTTCCCGACTTCTTCTAAATATTGACTAGCTTCTATGTTCATTTCACCAATGGCATGAAACCCTCGGTCAAAATCTTCTTGTTCATGTCGATAAGCAGTGTATCCAAGAAGACTTTTCAAATGTTTGTTTTTAAACTTGGAATGAAAATTTGATGATAGATGGCGCATGCAAATCCTATGATAAGCATTTGGCTCCCTCCACCTAGAAGATTCTAACATGGTCTTTATGATATCTGCATGTCTGTCTGATATAACACACAAACCTACTCTTATTGAGGACGCTAGAGACGCAGCAGCAGCCCAGGAGCAGAATGAGGAGGAGGCTGATGAAGATGATGATAGCGGTGCTGCCATGGACACAGGGACCGATACAGCTGGGACCAGTATACCAGTCGTCAATCTGGACGACGAGGAGATAGGGGACGAGCGAGCTGCAGCACCAGCACGACCTACCAGGCGTAGAGTTCGGAGGCAGAGGGATCTCATAGCTCACCGCCGGATTGAAGATCTGACAGATCAGATGATTGACTCCTACGCAGCCATGACCGTCGATCTAGGAGGACGTTTGGATGACCTTCATAGAGAGTTGGATAGCCGGACTCATCAGATACTGGAGAGCCAGCACTATCAAAGCCGGATGATGGAGATCCAGTTTCAGCATATGATGGGACATCCATTCGACATGTCTCAGCATCCGTACATACCCTACCCTCCACCACCGCCAGCAGACCAGGATTAGAGCTTGCAGGATTTCTTTTCTTTATTTATTACCCAGCTCAGCTTTGTCTGGTGAGTATTATGTTCTTATGACTTATTTGACCCATTGGGACAATGTGTCCCAAGTATGAGGTATTCGGATATGTATTATTTGACTTATGTGGATGATTGTATGACTCTTGATGGATATTTATGATTTTATCCTGCTCTATATGCTTATTTGAGGCTACATACATGCATACAGGTTATTTGATTGAGAAAAACGTCAAAAACTGGTTAAAGAAAAAAAATTTATGACCTCGACCGATGTGACTCTGACCAATCGAGGTACAGTACCTCAGTTGACTTAGAACATCTCGACCGAGGTGGTTTAACTGAGAAAGTTTTCGAAACGATTTTTGTGCTTCTTATCTGGAGATGACCTCAGTGAAGATTTTGTTTGCAGACTGGTTTTGAAATCTTTATATGTTTGAAAGGTTTTATAATATGTTTAAGTTGCTAAATGCTTTGTTTGAAATTTGTGGTATGTTTAATACTTTGTTTTTATCCAAATTATGTTGAATTTGAAGGTTGACACCACATGATGAGTTCTCTCACTTTCTTCCTAGGATGATTAAGGCAATTCATTCTCTTCTCTTCTTCTTGATCATGCTTAGCCCCTCATATACATATTTTCCTCCCTTTACCTATCCGGGAATTTGGAAGCAAGCAAATAAAAAGCAAGTGAAAGAAAAGTTGAGATGTTGGCTGGAAATTAGAAAGAAACAAATAGGTTTGAGGAAGTCAATCATGATGATGAGTAACTCGGCACCATTCACATAGCCGGGTGTTTGTGTCTTGCCAAAGTCGGATTGTGCGATATTCCTAACGGGTCATGGTATGTGCATCAAGGGTTTGAGGCATCTCGAAAAATTGATGATTGTTGTTTTCCTAGGCTTCGGTTATTGTGCACATCTGTCCATGCATCCCAAAAAGTAAAGTAAAAAGTAAATAAGCAAAGCTTATTGGTGGAAGATGTTGAAGTTCAAAGGAAGTAAAAGATCCTTTTCCCGGATTCTAGCCCCACATTCCCTATATATATCCCACCCTCACACGTTTCTTGACTTCTCTTTTGAAAGCCCTTGAGACCTCGAGCTTGTTGATTGACTTGGTGGTTTAAACTGGATAATACATGATTAATTTCAATGATTATGATTTATTATGCATTCTATAATTTTATGTAAAGATGAACAACTTTCTTATATTTATAAAATGTTTTGAGCATGTTTTGATTTTATATTCCATGAAGCATTCTCTTAGAGTGATCTATGATTTGAGCACACCACTAAAATGTTTTGAAATACTTTTCATCGATCTTTATGACTTATAATCCATTCTATCTTGTACTTAAGATTTGGAACTTGCTTGGGGACAAGCAAGGGACAAGTATGGGGTATTTTGATAGCATGTATTATAGTCTATATTTTGGGACTTGTTTAGACGTTTTATCTTCAATAATCTGCATGTTTGAATGTATATTATGTGATTATATTGTCGTTTCATCTACCTTTGCGGGAATCGAGGTCTACACCAAGTTTCGTTGTAATCGTAGGTAAAATGGCACGTTTTGCATCAAAATGGAGCTAAAGGAACAAAGGAGTCATTGGAGCTACATTCAAGAGCTTAAGGAAGAATCCAGGAAGCATGGAAATGGATTAAAGATTCACTTTGGACCAGATTTGAGAGATTCCACATTCAGTTTAGAGTCACCTCGGTCAGCTACAATACCATCTCGACCGAGGTGATCTTGAGGAGCGTCTTGACCGAGGCGAATACCTTGACGTGGCGAGATCGTTTATTCTTGGTTGAGATCTTTTATTTTTGGAAGGAGAGATCTTATATTTTTGGGCTGGATTTCTGGAAGGAATATTATATATTTTGGAGATCTATTTATGAGATTAGGATATATTTTATTAGGATAATATCTTTTCAAGATATTTTATCTTTGGAAGATAATTCTCCTATTTAAAGGGCTGAATTTTCCACAAATTCAGCAACCCGCTACCATCACAGCACTTGGGGATTGAAGAGGCTGCAGTTAGGAAGGATTCTTGGAAGGTTGAAGGAATATTGAAGGAAGGATTGATAGCTTGTTATAGCTTTGTGAAGGGTTTTGTAAGACTTTCTTAGATTCCCTTCTTGTTGATTTGTCTTGTTGGATTGTGATCCAAGGAATGCTTATTTGTTTGATATTTGATTCAGTTATTGAAGCCTTGTTCTTAAGGTTTTTGTGTTCAAATATTCATTCTCTTCCCATATATTTGATTATTGCTTTCATGATGATGAGTGACTAATTTATTTGTGTGATTCTAGGGTGATTGGCTGAAGGTTGTGGGAAAAACAATGATAGAATAATCTTAAATCCCAGTAGGACCCTGAAAGCTTGAGTCTTTATCCTTAACCCTAGAGCATCTCGTTCAGTCGATGAACCTCTCGGCCGGGGTGGAATTTGACTGATCGAGGTGACTTATCTAATCCGTAACTAAGAGTTAAGTGTTAAAGTTTGCCAAATCCTATTCTTATTACACCTTTTCTGGTTCAATGCAAGCCTAGGATGAGACTTACCCGGTAATTCCTTTGTTTGTTTACCCAAGATCATAAGTGTAGGTAATAAAGGTTTATCCTTTATTGGGGTTCGATTGTGCCTTCATCCCATCTTTGTGAGTTAGCCTGAGACTTACCCGGTAAAGGTTGATTCTATTCCCTTAGTTGGTTTGTTGGTTTGAGATTATAGTTCCTTTCCTTAGTACCTTGAGACTTACCCGGTGATAGGTTCTTTGGCTTGGAATTGTGAGTAGTGAGACTTACCCGGTGATCTATTCCACTTTAGTAACACCTTCCCTTTGCAAAATCTCAGCTTTGTCCGATTATCTTGAGATCTTGAGTTAGAACCACAACTAGATGCTTTAATCCCTAGAATTTGCATATTTCCTTAATTGACTATATTATCATCTTTTGATTGCTTTAATCGCTTTTGTGGTTATTAGTAATATTGACTACCTATATTGGTTTTGTTTCACCTAAGTCCGTGAGATCGACACCCCGGAATTCTTGATTTTACTACGATTGACCCGTACACTGCGGGTTCGTATCCTTGTTTTAAGCATACATCTTGGGTTATAAATTTAAAGCTTGCACACACCATTTGGAGCAAACAACGGCATGAACCTGTTGCCAGAACCTCGAAGTGAACCGTCCGTCTCTGTCAGAGACAATAGTCCTAGGTACCCCATGAAGTCTCACTATCTGTCTCGTGAACTCCTCGTTGAGTGAATATGTACTTCAGACTCTTATGGTTTGTGAATATCTGACACGTAGCTCCGTATAGATAATGTCTCCAAATCTTCAAAGCGTGAACCACAACTGCCAACTCCAAATCATGGGTAGGGTAATTCTCCTCGTACATCTTCATCTATCTAGACGCGTAAGCAATCACCTTTCCCCTCTGCATCAAAACACATCCCAAGCCCAGCTTGGATGCGTCGCTGTAAATCACAAAATCCTCAATGCCCTCTGGCTGAGCTAGGATAGGAGCTGAAGCAAACCTCTTCTTCAGCTCCTCGAAGCTCTGCAGGCACGGCTCGGACTATACGAACCTCGTAGACTTCCGCAACAAGGAAGTGAGCGGTCGGGCGATAACTGAAAAGCCCTCAACAAAACGCATGTAGTAGCCCGCTAATCCTAAGAAGCTACGTACCTCCTTGACGTTCTTACGAGGCGGCCAAGATGCTACTGACTCAATCTTCGCCGGATCTACCTTGATTCCTTCAGTTGAAACTATGTGACCAAGGATTGCTACCTCAGACATCCAAAACTCGCACTTAGAGAGCTTGGCGTAGAGCTCTCGATCCTGTAAGACCTTAAGAACGATCCTCATGTGTCCGGCATGCTCTTCTCTACTACGAGAGTAAACCAGAATGTCATCGATGAAGACAACTACAAACTGGTCTAAAAAGTCGATGAAGATGTTGTTCATCAACTCCATGAAGACTGCGGGCGCATTCGTGAGCCCGAATGGCATCACTACAAACTCATAGTGTCTATATCTGGTCCGAAATGCCGTCTTGGCTACGTCATGCTCTCTCACCCTCAGCTGGTGATATCCAGATCTCATATCGATCCTCGAAAACACTGAAGCTCCATGCAGCTGATCCAAAAGATCATCGATGCGGGGCAATGGGTACTTTTTCTTGATCGGCACCTTGTTCAGCTCTCGGTAGTCGATACATAATCTCATTGACCCGTCTTTCTTCTTGACGAAGAGAATTGGTGCGCCCCAAGGAGATACACTAGGGCAGATGAAGCCCTTCTCTACTAACTCCTCGAGCTGCTTCTTCAACTCAAGCATCTCGATAGGCGCCATATGATAAGGAGCCTTAGAGATCGGTCTCGTACCGGCTCTAGCTCAATGCCAAAATCTACACTCCTTTGTGGAGGTAAACCTGATGGCTCTCCAAAGACGTCAAAAAACTCGCAAGCTACTGGAATCTCCTCCAAAGTTGGACTAGTACTATCCTTCATGGCATAGCACCAAAAAGCCTCGCATCCCTGATTGATAAGTCTCGTAGCTCGAACTACAATGATGACTATACCAGTCTTCCCGAAATCTCATCCTCGGAAGATCTCAACATGGCCTTCATCTGTAGTTACTGTCACTATCCTCTTGCCGATGTCCAGAACTGCTCGATGTCGATCCATCCAATCCATATCCAGAATAAATTCTTCATGTACTAAGTACATGACGAAGAAGCCAGATGGCCAATCGCGACCTCCCAATCTAATAGGGCAATCGCGAACCTCTCGTGTACCTCGAATCTTACCCCCTCGGGTAATCCTATAAAGAAGGGTCTAACTTCTACAATATCTAAGGCCAATCTATCTACACATGCATCAGATATAAAAGAGTGTGTAGCACCAATATCAAAAAGAACTCTGACAGAAAAACCATTAATATGAATGGTACTTGTGGTTGCTGGTGTTGTCGGCTCTACAGCACTCCTCAACTCATACACTCTAGCTGATGCATCTCTGGTGTCTGCAGATCCACTAGAAACTCTCTACTGATGTTGCTGAAATTGAGATTTTTGTCCTTCTCCGGCAACACTGGCAGGTGAAGAACCTTGATGTGACAGCGCCTTGCCTTGACGGCAAAACGTAGCTCTGTGTCCGGGCTTGCTACAAGAAAAGCAAGTCACTGCTGGCTTCTTGCAATCAGCTCGGACGTGTTCAGCTACTCCGCAGTTATGACACTGCCGTCCTTTGTCAAAACTCTGTTGGAAACCAAAACGTCTAGGCGTCTGACTACGCCCAAAAACAGTTGTTCCAACTCCAGCACTAGCTGATCTAGTCTTTTGTCTCTTCTTAGGACCTCTTGTCTGAGAAGCTCTCATCAGACCCGGTCGGTCTCTCTCATATGCAAAAGCTATATCCTGATAGTCCGTCAAAGAATCACAACGGAAACCAGAAAAATAAGAGCGTGTCGACTCCCTCAGCCTCCGTGAGAAAAGATAAACATGTTGATCCTCACGTGGTGCAAACGGACCCAACAAAGACAACACATCCTAGAACTTGCTAATGATCTCAGCAATAGGTAAATCCTCAAATCTAGCCTCAAGGAAATCCCGAAGACGGTCTCTCTTCATAGCTACAGGGCAGTAGCGATCCCTGATCACCGCCTTCATCTGCTCATAATTGGTGACCTTACTACGAATGGTCCTCCACCAAGAATGAGCCTGATCCTTCAATAGCGTTTGTGCTATGTTAACTCGACGTTCCTCTGGGCAACTGATAGCCTCCATAGCAGTATCCAGCTCTCCTAGCCACTGCTCCACCTCCAATCTAGTCTTCCCCGTGAAGGTGGGAACCTTCATCTGATCGAAAGCCTTCAACCAACTGTTGGGCTTTGGCTCATGCGCCTCAACCGGCGCTTTGACAACCTCAGCAACTCTAGCAGGCGGGGCAACAACCTGTGAAACTCTCTGCGAAACCTCAACTGATCTCGCAGGAACTGGCGGCACTGCTGTTGGTCCTCCAGTCCTGATAGCCTCCTCAACTCTCTGCACATAATCGCGATATGTAGAAGCTCCAATAGACACTCGTGTGGACTCCGTTGATGACGCTCTCTGTGCTCCAGACCTAGCAGCGGTCCCCTTCTCAGCCTCAGGAACAACACTCTTAACAACTTCCTCAGCAAACGCCTCAACGATAGGCATATCAGTAACTGGGGCTTGGCCCCGACCTCTAGCTAGTGGAGGTCTTCCTGCACGTCCTCGTCCACAGACAGCAGGTGGAAGTGGTGGTCGACCCCTTCTTCGCCCCATAGCAGATGTAGCTCTAGTACGCGCCATCTACTATAAGGATGGATATATAAGACTACATATACAAGTCCATGCTACAACTAAAGCACAACTCCAAGAAAAGCTCATATAAAAGCCAACACACAAGAAACTATACTGCTGAGATCCGCGGAGGTAGTGGTGGTCGCCTGTACATCTATCCCATACCGACAAGTTGAAAACAAAAAACCCCCTTTTTGAAAACGTTAGACCCCTTGCGGGTTCTATTTATTTATCCATCCGACCTTTAGAAGATTTCGAGTGCCATTGTTGCCAACCTGCCTCTGATACCATATTGTAACACCCCAAGTTTTGGGAACTCTAAGCGCTATGGGCTAGGACCGCACAATAGGTCACGACCCTCAAAGTAGCAACAACAAACGGATCTTACAACAAGGAACAGACGAATGAAAACCATAACTCAAAATAAAACCAAAGGTTTAAACAAAGGGAAAGTGAAAAAGACTCGCAGCCGAGTTCAAAACAAAAGGGAAAGAAACAACAAAACATAAATCCGGTCCCGTCCTATAATGTACGGGAACCCCGACTGACCACACCATCCGGATCACTCAGCAGCATCACGAACCTGCGGAACATCTACAACGACGGTATAAACCGTTAGCTAACATTCTAGATACTAGCAAGAGCATAAAGGCACAAGCACACATAAGGTAAAGAAAACACATAGCATGCTTGCACTCAACCGGTTATTATCTTTCATTAAGGTTATCCAATACAAATTCAACTTCTTTTGTCACACGAGAATCTCCCGAAACTCGCCTCCGCTTCCGTCTACTAATAGGAATAGATCAATACTATCCGTTACCTACGGGCCTGGGTTACAAGATCACATTCTAGTCTCCTGTAGAACTAGACAAGTGGTCACCACCCGATTATCATAAACTTGGGATAATTAAAGGTAATAAAGGTTGAATCCTATTCCGGTTATCCTTTATAAATAATAATAATAAATAACACAAACAAGCCAATACAATCCAACTAATACGCGGAATGAAGCTAAGTAAGTCCAAGGGACTTATCTCACTCGAAGATAACACAAAGGCTCACCAACAACTCAGAGAACACTCAGGAAAGCTCAGTTTCCCTCAGGAAAGGATCAAGGAAAGCTTGTACGAACAAGCATCACGGATCAGGAACAAAACGGTTGCTAGAAGTCTATAACTTCTAGTTTCAACGATCTCTGAGAGATCTCCACAAGCTAAGGGCTCAACCTTAGTCTAACAACACCTCAAGGAACAAGGAACAACCACAAGCATCAAGGAAAGGAACGAGGAAAGCAAGAAAGGAAGCAACTCACCAAAGACGGGAGTTACTATAGAGCAACCGCAGGGGCGGTGGAGCAAGGCGCGGGGGCGGCTTGCCGCGGGGGCGGGATGTGCAGCTGCGGGGGCGGTGCAATGACTAGAGGCTCTATCGGGGTTCCTCTTTAACCGAACTCACAACAGGGGCAACCAAATCTTGCACCTTTGATTCCAACACGTCAAGACTCAACTCCAGAGAGCCTGAGAACATCAAAGGATCAACAACGAAACACTCCACAAGAATCAAGGATCAAACTTGATTCTTGGAGAAGAAGAAAAGGGAAAAACTAAGAAGAGAACGAAACAGAAGGAGAAGGCATGCAGCAACTATAAGAACGTGATGAAGAAACCAGAAGAGATGAACTTACACGTTTAGCAAGGTCGCAGGAAGCAAGGGAACGGCTGCAACTCTTAGGGTTGAAGAAGACGTAAGCAAGAAACGGGGAAAAGAGGAAAAGACGGGAATATAAAGGGACAGGCTGGAAAGATAGAGGGAAAGACGTCTAGAGTTAAAAAGAAGATTAGAAAATCGGCCCATAAGATAGAATATCAGATATTTTATCTATGGAAGGAAGACAAAACAGACGAAAGAACGATCGGGCGCGATCTGTCGTAAGCCGCAGGGGCGGATCATCTCCGCCGTGGGGGCGGTGAAGGAAAAACTCGGGTCTTACATGCATCAAAGGGTGGAGCAAAATACAACTCTGGTAAAACCAACTACTAAGATATAATCCTCTCTCTAGCTACAGCGGAAAATACCTCATGCAACATATTGTAGACGTTGGTCTTGATTAATCTCACAAGTATATCTATGAGAATTCTGTTTTGGATAAATACCAAGGCAATCCTAGAATAAAAATGGTAGTAGACAGTAGAAAAAAACCCACACATCCTAGATTTACTCGTCCAACTCTTGCCTTTGTATAGTGTGAGTCAACCAATCTAATACCGTTGATTGGGTGGTGATATCTCTAGGAATCTTGAAGCTTGTACCAACCTCACTCCAAACCTCATGTGTGTTCAAAGATCAAGTGGTCATGGGGCCCACTCTCACTCATGCACCAACTACAAGTAGGATCAATACCAAGGAAGTGTAACCTATCTCGGTAGATAACCGCGCGATAATCGCCATACATAGGATAAAGCAATGCTTGGGCGTACTGCCCGGATCCCAAACTACTCTGAACTAGTCCACATCCTCACCATTTATTCTAATTATCTCATAAGCGTCAGCCACTCAAAATCTCTCCCCCTTGCAACAAGACTTAACAATCTCCCTCAACGTTGTCGTTTGGTTAGTAAATGCAACAATCTCATCTCTAGCGCTAAGGATTGCCTTCACCAAATGCGAGTCCCGACGAGTGACAATCCACTACTCCGGATCGGTGGTGTGCAGGTATCTATGGTGAATCCATCTAAGCCAAAGTCTATCATTTTGAGCATGAACGTGCCAGTAGTACTTACACATAAATGATCGGTTGTGTTCTGTGAACAAAGTTTGAAGATTTGTTATCATGGTGTAGGCATCTTGTTCCTCAAACTGTTGTTGAAAACATGGTTCCATAGCACCCAACATCAAACATGTAATGCTACGTGACATATCATCAATTGTCTTATGGGCATGCTTAGCCACTTCAGAAGCGATTTCAGTGAGCTTGGGGACGGGTTTCTCCAATGCATCTTCTTGGCTCTCAAACTTGAGAATAATCCTCAAGTTCCTTTTCTAATATAGGAAATTGGTTTAGGTTAATTTATTCTTCTCAAGAATAGTTCTGATGGTGTATTTGAGATTTTTGGTAGACAAGGTAATTATAAAGCATAATGATAACATTTTAAAAAGTTATGATTGATTGAGAAATACTATCAAATTTAAGTCAATCTTTAAATAGTAAGTTTTGCACATTCTACTCAGTTATTTCTAAACCCTTTAGAATAAAATTCCAACAAGATCCTATCTTATATAAAATTCGACCGTACTTAGGCACTTCCTCTTATCTCATATAATCAAGATAAGTAAACTCATTTACTAATTATAACTCCTTATAATTCTTGGTTTGATAGTCATATCTAAGGTGAACGCATCCTTGTGCCTCAAAATCCAAAACTCTTATGGTCTTTTGTTGAGTATAATCATATCAAGGCTGCATGTCCCTATTGAACATACCCGCACTTTACCTTGGTCAAAGTAGGACACCTCGCAAAAGCGAAATCTATCCAACGAAATCCCAAGGCAGGGATCGATTATGATATGGGAAGACATTTCTCAATATTCTTTTAAGGGACGTTAATAAGGGGTGGGCATGGGACGGGACGGGACGGGATAGGGGTCGTCCCGCGTCCCGTCCCGCAATTTATTTGCGGGACGGGACGGGACGGGATTTATGACATTTTTTCTTCGTCCCGCGCGGGCCCTATCCCATGTGGGACGGGACGGGACGGGACAAATCCCGCGAAAATTACGCACCGATTATATTTAATATGTATACTTGTTTTCTCTCGTGTTTAACGACGTAAATGATCGGAAAAAAAACTCGATACCGAATTATCGATTCATGACGCCTACATTAGTAGTTTATACATTGAAAACAAATTCAAGTTACATCAAAGTGTCTTACCGACTCACATTTAAAAAATAACAACAGATAATTTAATGAAAATTATATTTATTTAACTATCGATTATAATTGTGGTAATCCACAAATACAAGGGCGATGGAACCGACTAGAGAAAGGGTGTCGATGGAACGGACCAGAGCAAGGCGGCAAACGGACTAAATCAAGGGAGATGAGAAACTCTAGTATTTTAGATCCAACCGAATGAGTAGTAAAGAATGAGTGAATGAATGATGAAAAACCATCAATTTAATAATTTTAAAAATAAAAAAAAATTAAAAATTATAATTTATGTATATTATCTATCTATATAATATTTATAAAAATATAAAATATTATTTATATATATATGCGGGACGGGACGGGATTAACCGGGATGGGAAGTCTTCGTCCCGCGTCCCGTCCCGCAAATTTTTTGCGGGACGGGATACACATTTTTTTTTTTCAAATCCCGCCGGGATCGGGCCGGGATCGGGACGGGATGCGGGACGGGACGGGATTAAGCGGGATTTATGCCCACCCCTAGACGTTATTATGATTCTCAGGTTTTTTCATTGTATAAGCAAACAACATAACATAAAATGACATACAATCATGCATTGTGGGAAATTTAAATAGTCAAGCAATGCAATAATTAAAAGATGGTTCCTAGTTGGCCCCAATGAAGATCTCATCTTCGAATCTTGTAAACTTTAGGGATCTCCATCCTTTGAAATCCGTATGGTCTCCGGTGTTATTGTATTACATATTTTATGAAAAAAAATAACTCTTGTAGAAATTAAAATTTACAAAATGCATAACAATATGCAAATCGTGTACATAAAAACCATAATAAACGCAAATCGTATGGGTCATACTAGTCACAGCATGCAAGACATATCAAATATTGAATCAAGCACGCTTATATACATAACTAAATTATATATAAATATATAAAATTCTCGATAAAATTTCAAATTAATTGCATTCGGAATTAATAAAAAAAATTAGCACCCTTACTAAAAACTTAGAACTAAAATAGTGCCCTCACGAACACTTCGGCGACCCCAAGAAGGGAAGCACTTCATAATGGAAAGTACTAAGCAAAACTTAACTATTTTTACATTTTTTTGACATGACCCAAGGGGATTCAGACTAGACATGTACAAATTCGGGCCGGTCAGTCCAGTCCGCCCGCCTGTCCAGGAAAAAACATGGGTATGGACAACTAATTTGGTCCGTTTGGGCTTGGCCCAGCCCGACCCGTATTTTGGTGGGATGGATATGGGTAAACATTTTGGCCCGCGGGTCAAACCGGCCTGACCCGTATATAGTTATATATATATATATATATATATATATATATATATATATTTAATTTATATTGTTTGAGTTTCACATACTTTGATTTTTCATTTAGCTTGTTTGGAGTATTTTGACGAGTTATACTCATTTGTAATATAAGATTGTAGGGCTAACTTGATTTTAATGGTACTTGTTGTTGTTTAGGTATTTGGATTTATTCATTTTTGTGTGTTGATTGTTGTTAGAACTTGTTGGTAGTGCACTATGCAAGTATAATTGGATTAAAAGTGTGTGTTAAATACATTATATTACATATTTTGAACGATAAATTTCGTGAAAAAAGCACATCCGGGTCGGCCCCACAGCCCGCCCACTTTTTACATGGGTGAACTTGGACAACGTTTATGGCCCGGGCTTGTCCGGTCCGGTCCGCACCTTCCGGGTAGAGTTTTTAGGTATGATCCAACCCTAACCCCGCCCGAACCCGCTTTTGTACAAGTCTAGATTCAGAGTATCAAGTAATGGAACTAGACCGAAGATGAAGGCTTGAAAAGGTTTTTATTCAAAAAAAAAAAAAAAAATCGAGACAATGAATAAAATAAATTATATCGGAAAATAATTTTTCAAAAAAATTATAAAAATTTGATTAACCACTATAATAAAATAAATTTTAATAAAATGTGAAAACTCCTTTCCTATTTCTTAATTTGATTAAATTGTTTATGATATTAATATATTATTTAATTATTAATTACAAAAATTAAATTTTCCCAATAAATCAAATATCCTACAATAATATAATAAAATGTTATATTATCAAATTATACGTGAATCTTATATTCTAAGATAATATTTAATTAAAATAACTTTATCTAATAAGATATCAAATATCCTTATTAAATTATTATTTATTAATTAAAAAATAACTCAAAATAATATCAACTATTAATATTGAACCGAAAATAATACAAATTTTAAAAATTACTATGAACGATACAAACTATCAATGTATCTACCAATAATAAAACGTCATACTTTTCCGGCAAAAACCCTAGCTCCGACGATGACGTGGCATTCGGACTGTTACATGTCATCAAATAAATGGATTAAATGTGTGATGTGGATTTTATTTTAAAAAAAATAATTTAATAATGTTTAAATTATTAAAAAACAAAATATTTAATATTTTAAAAATTTTAAATAATATTATTTAAAAACATTTGTACAAAACTTTTAAAAAAAATATTTTTTGTACAAATTTTTTTTAAATAAAGTTTGAACATTTTTTTAAACATGTTTGTAAATAAATGTAAAATTATTTTTTTTTTATGAAATTTTTTATTAAAAAATTTGTTAAATTTTTTTAAAAAAACTTAATCGTTTTCTTGTGAATTTTTTTTTAAAAAAATTTTGGGGGGTTTTATTTTTATTATATATTTTACTAATTTTTAATGAAATATTTTCTAACAAAATTGGGAAAAAATTCTTTAGGTATTAAGTTACAAGATTAAAAAAAAATTTTAATTCGAATATTTTTTTTACAAATTGTTTTTTGAATTAAAACTTTTATACAAAAATCCGAAAATAAATTTGATTAAAAAAAATTCTAGAATTTTTATATTTTTGTGTTTTTTGGAAAAATAAATATTTTAAATTTTTTTACAAACCTATTTAATAAAATTTCTAACTTTATTTAAAAATATTATTTTTTAAAAATAAATATTTGTAAAAAAAAAAATTTAATTATAATTTAAAATTTTAAAAATAATAGTTTTTTATTGTTTAATATTTTAAATATTATTAAATTAATTTAAAAAAAATAAAATCCACATCACACATTTAATCCATTTATTTGATGACATTTAATATTCCGACTGCTACGTCATCGCCGGAGCTAGGGTTTTCGCCGGAAAATATATGAAGTAATATTTTTGGTAAATACATTGATAGTTTGTATCGCTCATAGTAGTTTTCAAAGTTCGTATTATTTTCGGTTTAATGTTGATAGTTGGTATTATTTTGGGTTATTTTTTCTTTATTAAATTATCAAACAACCCTACGGTTTAAATCAAATTTACCTAGTTATTATCTAAGGAAAGCAAATATTATCTTGTATTAAAATTAACTAATTTAGTTAGGAAATTAACTAACCCTAGGGTTTAATTTCATGATTAAAGCATTAAAAATTAAATTTTTAATGTATATTAATCTTATATGCAACAATAACTGCATGAGCTAATCAATGAAACTTAGGGCATATAAAAATCAAATTTGTAGTTTCAATTGTGCAAATTAATTCATAAAAATAATATTTACATAAATAAAATAAGAATCATATCAAAACATGCATTAAAACATAGTCTTTTCATTTTGATCTACTCAATTTATGCAAGAGGCGTCTAATATCACTGTTGGGATTTGGTATGTGTGAAAGCGGAATTGTAGGAAACAAGTTTTCCTAAACATATAAACGAGGTTCACATGCATAATCGAATAGACAATGATAGAAATATGGGCGATCTAGATCGAGGAGAAACTTCAACTACTTCTTTTTTATCGTTTGAATTGGATCAAATGTAGAACTTGAGAGGCGGAAGCTTAGAAATGGATGCAGAAGCGTACGGTCGATCCGATCTAGGTAGATCGAATCATCCACGAAGTGGAGTAGATTATAGTTGATCCTTCAAAAGGATCCTCGAGTATGATAGGTTTGGATCAAAGACTAGATCCAAGATAGATTTTTAAGAGGATTGATGAGGATGTGATGCCTAAACCAAGTAAGAGGATTTTCCCTTCACAATACTTGGATTTAACTTAGACATATCTTACAAATGAGTCAAGTCATCCTTATATAGTGGATGGAGGTCATACAAAGAGTCAAAACATAAATGGCGGAATTAAAAGCCAGAATTAAGTTCCGGTAAATGAAAAGCCTAAAAGATGAAAGGTCGGAATTTAAGTCACGGAATTAAGTTTTTCGGAATTAAAGTTCCGAATATAAAAAGCCAATTATTAAATAGCCAAATAATAATAAATGTCTTCAAAATGGTGCGGGTCCTTCTAGCCGGAAACACGGAGGGCATCGCCATCCGGGGGCGTATCAAAGGCTATATATGTTGCTCAAATCTGGCTCACTCTATAGTCTTCCTATCCAGCAGAATAACTAGCTACAACACGGTATAAAACCGTTAGCTAACAGATCATGAATAAGAATAATAGTCATAGCACATACCAACACATCAACACATCAAAATATGCAATGCTCACATTAAAACTGTTTATTATCTTCATTACGTTATACCATTAGTAATTCAACTTATTTTGTCACACGAGAATCTCCCGAAACTCACCTTCGCTTCCGTCTGCCGACAGGAATAGATCAGTACTATCTGTTACCTATGGGTCTGGGTCGCAAGAGCACCCCCAGTCATCTATAGAACTGGACAAGTGGTCACGAGTTGTTATAATACACTTGGGCCATTTAAATATACCCATATGGTTGTCCTAGTCCGGTTTAGGTTATAAATGCAACATTCATATGCACAAGCACCACTGTCAAAATCATTCAGATCCATAATCGCTAACTAAGTAAGTCCCATGGACTTACCTGTTCCAACGTAAACCTGTAGCCAAATCACAATTTTCCCTCGAGGAAACGATCAATGTCTGCATCAGTAAGGTACACACGAGTACCAATCACTATCCACAAGCTAGGAGATTCCACCTCCTAGTAGGCATGGGTCCGGTTTGGGTCAAACCGCCAAACCGGCGGTTTGTAAACCGGCCCAAATCGGTGGTTCAGGTTTGCCGGTTCGGTCAAACTGGCAATCCCCGGTTTAGGTTTAGGTTTGACCTTTGGGCAAACCTAAACCGACGGTTTGTTTTTTTTTAAATGGACCAAACCAACGGGTTTGGTCCAGTTCTCATTTTTTTTAAACCGCCTAAACCGCCAGTCAAACAGGCGGTTTAGGATTAGGACCCAAGTCTACCTCCTAGTTTTCAAGATCTCGCAGATTATAACCATAACACAATCCACAATATCAATATCCTCAAAGATCATAACTATCTATCTATAAACTCAACATCTCACTATTCCTTAAACCTCTCAAGATATCATCTAATCAACATTCCTCAATCTCAATTCTATTCATAATTTAATAAAGTAACCTTTAAATAATTAAATTAACTTTCACCAAAATAACGTTTTGCCCGTAGGCAATTTTTGAACTCCCTGTCATCAAATTTCATCAAACAAACAACCCGTAATCCCTAAAATAATATAATGAGCATAATGGAATTTCCAGTTATCCATTTTGACAATTCTAAGGTCAATTTAGGTCAAATCGCAATACGAAAAATGAATAAATTCATAACGTATTCGTTACTAACCCGATTGACGATTTGAAAGAAGATTCGGAATCACAACGACGCATGCTACGCTCGGATATCATCAAATTAACAGGAATCGGAGCAGAGGAACCGACCTAGTGACATATATACTCGACCAGGCCTTCAGTTGCTCGGAAACGCAAAAACTCGGTACCAGAATGAAGAGAATGAAGAGAGGAGTCCAAAAACTCAAAACAGATTTAAAATCGGATTAGAAACGGAGTGTAGATCTGAGTTTGAAGGTTAAGAGAAATTAGAGCTTTTACGAGGAAACCTGAAAGGAAATGAATTAATAAACGATTTTCCTCTATTTATAACGAAGACGATAATTATCGTTTAACGAAGTCGATAATTATCCTTTAACCGATTCAAAGGCAGGTTGAACCCCTTCTCCAAACTTCTCGAAATTGGAATAATAAATCTGGAATACTGTAGGGATAATTATTTCGCAACTACCTCGGAAAACGCGTATTCCTAAGTTGTCTTTCTTTGCCGCTAAGTAACGAAATAGGGACTCTTTTGACCGTTTTTCCTTTCCATGTTATGTCATGTCTAGGACATGTCCGATGTCCTGATCATTTCTCTCGACTGCATTTTTATTAATTGAAGCTCCCAAATGCTCCAAATAACACCGGAGGATAAAAATAATTATCGGGAGAAAAAGTGAAAATTTTTCCATAAGTCCAAAATTACGCTAGGACTATAACGGTTGGACTCATACTCATCACTTACGCAATATTTGCTAGTTATGTGTCAATTATTATCAATGATTAAGTTAATCAACATTAAATAGAATTCGAAAATCCTACCGCTTACATCTGACATAAATCCACGAAATAATATTGTGTATTTTTTAGATTCATCATGGAAGAGTGTTCTTGATAAGATAAAATATATGATTAAAACATAAGATAATAAGTTAGTGTCGTACTTCAACTTTATTAAAATATATTTAAAATTCTAATTTATATTTTGTTAATGTTATTGCTATTTTTTATTGCAAAATAGGGGTGATGTTGACCCTTACATACTTAGTTCGATTTACCGTTGGTGTTCTTTTTCCTAATATTTAAAAATACTTTAATCATCAATGACTTTTCTTATAAGTTTTGCTCTTGATTTGTTTTTTGTTGTATGCTACTTGTAGATTTTGACAATTTTAAAAATGAATATATAATATTTTCCTAAATTATTTTGCTAGGTATGAATATAGTGAATTGCTACTTATTTTTTCAGTTTTTAATCGTTATATACGAAAGACAATTGATCATCAATGCACTATCATGTCGATAAGTCAAGGGTAAATTAAATCACTAAAAAAATTATACAGGTCGAATATTATTTGTTAATATATAAATATTTTTATTTATTAAATTCAATGTCATGATTTTATATGCCTTTTGTAATAATACAAATGTTGACTTCTTAAGAATAATTCTTGATTTAGCTCCGCTTATTGTTGCATATTGTGTAAACTAATTACTTAAGAATAGGTCTTGTTAGGTTTATTTATACTTGTGCCTATATATTGTATTTGTTAAGAGAACAACTGATGAAGATGTTTAACAAAAAATATTCTACAACTTTTCATGATATCAAAGCCATATCTTCTTTTCATCTCCTTATGATCAACACAAATCCTATTACCTTACAGCTTATACCGCTGCTATCTTAGCCACATCCAACATCAATTTTCAAATTCCTTCCATAACATCAAATTAGAGCATGAAAACTTTCTATGTTGCATCACATTTTCGGCTAAGGAGTACTTACTCACTTGTGTTCGTAGGAGCTTGTGTCGTGCCCTAGTTTGAGATTGGTGCATCTCGAATATGACGCATATCATATGCGAAACAAGAGATCTTTGTGAGATGGTAGATTAACCCACAATAAGAGGAAGCGGACAAGGTTCTAATCGTATAACAAGATACAAGTTCATTTGCTTATCATCTTCAATGGTAACAACAAGGATCTCGGGATGTAAAGCTATAGCGCATAATATAAGATAAGTGTGTGTTAGATAGAGTATTTTTCACGGTCTAATTTGATGCTAATGGAAGGGATTTGAAAATTGAGGATGGAGGTGGCCAAGGTAGTAACGACCATTAGGTTGGTAGGTATAATGATTAGTGTTGGTTGTTGGCAATGAAATAAGACACTATGATGTCATGTAATCATGTAGAATATAATATATAAAACAACTTTATCATTTACGTACTCTCATAATATACATAATATATATCAACAAGTATCCTGAAATGTAACAAGACCTACTCCTCAAATCTTGTCAATCAAAATCTTCCATCCACGTTGATGCACCACCAAATAGGAACACATCAAATCGCCACAAAGTTGCTTCATAATTCTCCTCCTAATACAACAAATGATTCAAATTCAAATATGGATCAAGACAACAACCAAGTTTAGAACAATACAAACAAAATGAACAGATAACAAGAGACTCGCAAAACACATGATAATCCTAATAGAGAGGTTGTAAGCTTATCAATAAAGACGATATGCTAAATATTATTGAAACTCAATACGCCTATAGACTAGAACACAACTCTCAATTTATAGGCCTAGCTAGAGACGTAAGTGTGAATAGCATAAAAATTAAGATATAGATTATTTTGCTTAGTAGACTTAACGAAGGTAAGTACGTAGTAGTAAGATAGATCTCGTAAGCCATGATCATGCCAATGAGGAGGCCGGCCAAGCTTAAGTCACAAATGAGTCGTGTGATGCCCCTTGCACCTTGCTTCTTGGGCCTTGTTGTTGTCTTCCTACATGAATGGCTCATCCAGATAAGAGTATGTCGCATTAAAGTTAGGTTACTACTTAGATCTAAGTTATGGATCCATAGATGTAACATGGTGTCTAGCTCGTTTTTCCTAGATCGCATCATCCTTCCCTCTTGCCTTTGACTCATCAACAATAAGCTCGACAAAGGAATCTACAATTCAAGGAGAAAATTCAACAACATTTAAAGTAGCACAAACACTATAAATGTATTGGGAAGGTCAATTATTTGATAAGCATTGAGATATCAAACTACTTTGATGGGTTTGTCACCCATTGGATCTAGATTATATTCGTTGGTGACTGGTGAGGAACCCTTCCTCTAACCATAACCGATTTCCGTAATATTAGAAGAGTTTCAAAGTTAGTTTCCAAGGGGTGTAATTAACAAATAGTTTTGAAGTTTTGGAGCAAAGAGATAGACCAACTAACATACGACTCGGCAACAAAGTTACAAATTTCACCATAGCAAAGCTACGAGTCGAAGAAATAAGAAGACAATTATAACGATTACCAAAACTGATGGGATATTTTTATTAAAGTAAGAAGACATAAAAAAGAATTTATAAATGATTATAAGCATAGATTTAAAACCTCGACAATAAACCAAAGTAAGCGGCCACCATATTTGGTGGTTGCGTCAACGGCATAGAAACGAGTTGTGTGGGATGGATGTTTCATATCTTTGTCATGGTCTGTGTGGGCTGGAATTTTGGCATGAGCCATGGCATCAAAGTCTCGAGCCAAATGGCACAACAACGGCCACCATATGGTTGTGCAATGGCCGTTTGGAGGGCGTTTCGGCAACTATCACTTCTAATCTTGAATCTTTCTTTTTTACTCCGATTGTGCGGACTTTGTGTTGAAGTTCCTCATCCATGTTGATCTTCTCTTCTGCTTTGATCTCAGGGAGGATGCAATTCTGACACTTTTGATGCCTTATATGTCTGAAACATGTAAAAGTCAGTATGTATATATATATATATATATATATATATATATATATATTTATATATATATATATATATATATATATATATATATATATATATATATATATAGAGAGAGAGAGAGAGAGAGTATAGATCATATGAGAACAGGCTTATCGTGTAATCATGAGAACAAATTCGTTGTAACACCCCAAATCCACGGGACTTGGAGTGTCACATTGGGCTAGGATCTCACAATGGATCCTGACCCTAGCCTGACAACAAGTTCACTGGATCTTACAACAAGGCACAAGTAGATTAAAATCAAATACATAAAAGCTGTAAATGATACATCAAAAGAGTTTACAAACTCAAAGCCGAGTACAAAATATCAAACCACAACATCTGATACAAGAGATCACATATCCCGCGCATCCTAATGTATAGAAGTCTTTGGCTGGCCACACCATTTGTCTCACCCTGCAGTCTTTCTAACCTGCAGATCATCTACAACACGGTATGAAACCGTTAGCTACAGCAATGAAAAGCATGAAGGTAATAGCACAACCACACATCAACATCTCATACATGCATTGCCACACACATTCATTTATTATCTTTCATTACGTTATTCCATTACCAATTCAACTTCTTTTGTAACACGAGGAACCTAAAGAACCTCATCCCTTTCCCCGTTAACACAGGGGTTTGCATTGGGGTGATCGTCACTCGTCCCCCCTGTGAAACTGGCTTCCAGGCACCTCCTCCTAACCAGCAGGCGGAGACCGGTGGTTACCGCCCGTTATAATACACTTGGGCCAAATAAATGTAATAAATGGTCATCCTAGTCCGGTTTAGGTTATAAATGCACAATCATATGAACACACACAATCATCACAATCATACAATCCACAACTGCACGCTAAGTAAGTCTTATGGACTTACCTAATATGCTCGTAACTTGTACCACGTCACAGCTTCCCCTTGGGGAAGTAATCAACGCCTGCAATAGCAAGGCACACACAATCACATACTGCAAAGGTTAGGAGACTCGTCTCACTAACCACAACCAACCTATATCTCAAATCTAAACCTCAGATCCTCAACACATTCATAAAAAAAATCCTAAGCCATATCCTCAACATAACATCTCATCATACTCGTACACATACTAAAGCTTAAAGCCATAACCGATATCCATAACATCATCATGATCCTCAACTCATTCTGACACCTAGCATGCATCTAATCAGTATTCCTCAATCTCAAATTTAATCCTAATTTAATTAATTAAATTTCACCAAAATAACGTTTTGGCCCGCAGACCATTTCTAAACCCACATGTCATCAAATTTCATCAAACAAATAACCCATAAACACCAGAATAATATAATGATCATAATGGAATTAATAATTATCCATTTTGAAAAGCCTAAGGTCAATTTAGGCCCAAACGCAGTATGGAAAACGAATAAATTCATAACTTATTTGTTACCAACCCGATTGACGATCTGAAAGAAGATTCGGTATCACAACGACGTAGGCTACGCATGTACAACATATAATTCACCGGAATCTGAGCGACGGAACTGTCCTGGTGACTTATATGCTCGACCAGGTCTTCATCTTCTCGGAAATGCAGAAACTTGGTACCGATATGAAGAGAATGAAGAGAGGAATCCAAAAACTCAAACGGAATTGAAATCGGATTAGAAATGGAGAGTAGATCTGAGTTTGAAGTTTGAGATAAATCAGAGCTTTTACGAGGAAACGTGAAAGGAAATGAATTAATAAACGATTTTCCGCTATTTATAGTGAAGTCGATAATTATCCTTTAGCGAAGTCGATAATTATCCTTTAACCGATCCAACGGCGGGTTGAGCCCCCTTCTCCAAAATTCTCGAAATTGGAACAATAAATTTTGAATATTGTAGGGATAATTGTTCCACAATTGCCTCGGAAACGTGTATTCCTAAGCCGTCTTTCTTAGCCGTTAAGAAACGTAGCGACTTTTTTGGCCGTTTTGCTTTTCCATGTTATTTCATATCTAGGGCATGTCCGATGTCCTGATCATTTCTCTCAACTGCATTTTTATTAATTGGAGCTCCCAAATACTCCAAATAATACCGGAGGGTAAAAATAATTACCCGGGGGAAAAAGTGAAAATTTCACCATAAGCCCAAAATTACGCCATGAACATAACGGTGAGACTTATACTCAACACTTACGCAATCTTCGCGAGTTATATGTCAATTACTATCACTGATTAAGTTAATCAACATTAATTAGAATTCGGAAATCCTAGCTATTACATTCGTAATTATTATTAGTTTTGTTACGAAGGTGTCATATCGTTTAATGTATTATTCATAGTTATTATTGGTTGAGTGGATTATTCGTAGTTGTTGTTGGTTGAATGAATTATTCCTAATTATTATTTTTTGTAGTTATTATTAATTATGATATCTACTTTAAATCTCGACCCTTAATACTCACCATCCGACGGGCTAAGATTGTTCTCATGATTACACGATAAGCGTGTTCTCATGGGAACCACACCCTATATATATATATATATATATATATATATAATATGAGAACAGGCTTTATCGTGTAATCATGAGAGGAGGGCTTATTGTTAATATATTATTCGTAGTTATTATTAATTATGATATCTACCCTAAATCTCGACCTTTAATACTTATCATCCGACGGTTTAAGATTGTTCTCATGATACACAATAAGAGTGTTTTCATGGGAACCGCACCCTATATATATATATATATTAAAATACAGAATGTGGATGATTTCTATAAAAAAAAAAAACAGCATATATGGGATGAAAAAGAAGGTAAGATATGCATGTAAACAAGGTATAAAAAGTGTTACATTTGAGCATCGTCACATAACCAATTAACATATTTCAATATATCATATAATTTGCACATCACAATTGGGTCTCTTGAGACATAATTGTCAATTTGTAACATAATCAGTTACCCCCTAGGCTTAATTGTCGGTGCATAAGATAATCAATTATCCTAGTCCAATATATCATATAATTTCAAGCACAAAAATAGTTCATAAGGAGATAAAGAGGAGCAAGATTTGTTGCACTATAAACAGAAGGATCTAAACCTACACAAAAATAGTTCGAAAGGTCCACATATGCCCATGTGTTAATTTCAAGCAGTTTTGTACTTCTTTTGCTCCCTTTTTGGCATGTTTAGTTTGTCTTCCCTTACTGCAACTTATCAAACCAAAAATCTGAAAAATTAAGGTTCCAAAGGATGTCTTGTTTTAATAACCAGGTAACTCTTTCTTTGGATATATGACACAATGTTTTCTACCACAAGAATGAAGAAGTCTCAATTTTCCTAATGTGTGCCCTCTTTAGGATGCAAGATCGCATTAATAGATTTAGGAAACGAATTATCAAGAATGAGTTGATATAAACCATTAACTAAAAGTTTTGAACAGACTTAAACATTATCTATAAATAAACTAAATGTCCATCGAGGAGAAATCATTTATATCAAGTTTAGACACAGAATCAAACTACAAGAAACTAAAGGAGCATAAAGAGTATGTTCTAAATATAATTAAAAATCAATGCTTAATATATGCTAAACTAAAAGTTCCAATGGCTTCTAATGATGCTTTCAACCCCTTTCTCAAGTCAACATAGGCTTCATATGGACTTGTGTTATGGGTTGTAACTTGTAAGGAATCCATTCATGGAATTTCAAACATAAACATTAGAATCATATATCAATCCACCAAGTGTTAAGAGTACTTCTACATCGATTGATTCAAAGCATGTTAAAACCAAAGGATTGCCTTTTTTTTAAGAACCATCGTAACGTTTAGAGCGATTCTTTTGAAAAAAACCAACCTTATTTTTTGAAAGTTGTACTTCTCATTTCTTTTAGCTTTATTTGATTTAAGTTGAACATGATAGTTGAAGAAATATCATCATTAGGGGATCTATTCTTACCTCCATTCTAATGCTTCTTTTTGAATTTGTTCTTCACAATCTCATCTCCATACATGTAGTTTGCATTAGACTATTTTGCTGCTTAATCCTTTAATTTCCTCTTCTTTAACCAACTTATTGGTCAATTGTATGACATTTAAAGTTTATGTAACAAGGTACAGGTCCATGATATTGAGGCGGAGATTTGAGTATAAATTGGACAAGGTACAAGGTCCATGATAGCCTACGAGTCACCCCGCAAGTATGACTGGTTTTGTTTTAGTATGCCAAATGTTGAATAACAAAAATCACGTATGAATTGACGATTGCTAATGATTAATAATGTTCAAGAAGACGCTAGAGAGAGACAGAACAGAGAGGAAATGTCTACTGTCTAGACCGTCAAGATGTTTTTTTTTACTTATTTTAATGTCTTTTGCCCTAAACTTTTGTACAATTTACATATAATGCCAACAATATTCAATTTTATAATCATCAGCATCTTAAATACCAAAAGTCTAATGCAAATGCAATTGAAAGAAACATAATTTTTTGTTGAGCTTTAAGTTTGTAATGTTGTCTAACTTAAACTTAAAAATACACAAACACGTTCAATACAAATAAACACGACAAAAGGGATTCTTAACAAATAAAACACGTCATAAACAAGATTGTAAGCAACTCTTCAATCTCTTCATCGTCACACTCATTAACTTCAATCTCCTTGTCCGGCTCAAAGTCAAAGTCTTCATCAATTTCTTCTTAATCCTCCATAACATCGGATACAAATTCATCCTCATCAATCTCTCTTACTTCCTCTACGTGGCTCCCACTCCTTGGTTGCAATTCTTCATCCACTCCCGTTGCTTCACTCACCAAAGCCCAAGTAAGGCCGGAATCGGATGTGACCTTACCTTTACCATCATTTATTCCATCACCTATCCATGTGTAATATCCGGAATTTTTATTCCGTTTATTTCTGTAACAAACCCGATCTCGATCAGTTGATCCATATCCGTCTACTTAGTTAGACACATTATTACAAAATTTATCATTTTATGTAGATTCTCTTCACATAAAATAATAGAGTCTTTTAAAAGTTTATCATTTTATGTAGCTTACCTTCACATAAAATGATAGGATTCTATAACCAATCCTAAACTATAACATAATCCGTATCCGTCTATTCCGTGCATTCATTTATCGGGATCTCGTTTCCAGACTGCAGCTAGCACCGGGCTGCTGCTCCCTTGCGCCAGCCCAGTCCAGCCTTCCAGCTTGCGCCAGCCCAGTCCAGCCTTCCAGCTTGCGCCAGCCCAGTCCAGCCTTCCAGCTTGCCCAGCTCCAGCCCAGCGTTCAGCCCAGCGTTCAGCCCAGCGTTCAGCCCATCGTTGCCCAGCGTTGCCCAGCGTTCAGCCAGCATTGCCAGCTCCAGCCCAACGTCCAGCCCAGCTCGCGCAGCCCAGGGAGGAGCCTGCTGTCTACCTCTCTTCAGCCCAGCTACATGAGAAGACAGGCGCAGCCGTTACAAAACGTTACACCCCTCTGCACACGATCTGAACTTTCCTTCCCCACCGATCTCTTTCCTTAATCAGACGGATTCTTCGCAACAGATACTCACGATCTCCTTTCTTCAGCCAACAACTGTCGCTCGGTCTTCCAACTCTCGTCCCGTCAAACTCCATCACCTACAGCCTGCTCTCTACCCTCCTGACAGAACCGAGGAAGCCACCAAGAGATCTCCGGCACGAGTTCGCAACCAGAATTGCAACAGCCTTTCATCCTTCACCTCTGTCGTCACGATTTAACCGACTCCTCTTGACTGTTTGTGCGCGAGCAGGAGGACGGAACACTCTCTTCTACCACGTTCATTCGACTACGTTGTGCAGGAGCCTCAGACAAGTCGCTGCTTGCTGTACGAAGGTGAGTACATCACGGATTCTTGACACTCCTCTTTTGCAGTCGCCTCCCTCCTGCTTGTCTCACTTCGTCCCATCTATCCTTGTGTTAGGGAGAACATACGAGCCTTCTTCGAAACCGAGAGAAGACATCTCTGAACCGTCAAACTGAAGAAGGTAAATTCTCCTCTCTCCCACAGCTTGATCCTATGTACTCTAGGTGTAAACAATTACGTTTTGTACAAAGATCTGCATAGGTTTAAGGTTGTTGTGATGTTGTTGGAAGAGAGAGTTTGAGCTTGAGAAGTGAAGGTAAGGGCTGAGCTTTGTGAGGTCCTCTTAGAGAGTCAAACTTATGATCTTTGGATAACAATAAAGATAGAAACAAGGGTTGTTGTTGTATACATTCAATTCCTTAAGTTTTGAAGTTAGAAACGGTCAATATTGGAAACCAATGTTAGAGAGTTTGAATGAAGATCCACCGTTGAAATTTTAATAGATGATAGATGGATATATGTAGTTTAGTGTATTAAAATTTGAGAAGAAATGAACGGTCGGATTAGAAGTTATAAGCTTCCGAAGTAGAGTAGTTAAGCAGTTTTTTTTTAAAAACATTAGTTTTTGGCTAAGTATAGAAATTGTAAGTGGAGTAGTCAACTTTGAGGATTTTTATAAAAATAATGGATGTACAGTTTTGAGAAATTCTTGCTCCTAAGGGTAGATGGAGCATCATAGATGATCTAGAGAATTATTTCGGAATTTTTATAAGCTTTTACGAATTTTATATTTGAAACCGAAGTTAGACCTTTACGACCTTTTGGAAAATAGGGAAATAAGAAAAGTGACAGTTTGTAACCAAACTAAACTTTAGGAGTTGGAATATGACTTTAGAGTCTCAAATAGGAGTTTAGACATGAATTTCGGAAAATTTGGAAGTCTCGGGACTAAGGGTAAAATGGTCAATTTTTCATAAATTAGAGCTGTAATTAGTTATGTCCTATTACGATCTTCTATCTTAGAAGTTTTAGACTTCTAATTACGTTAGAGTGTGCTAATGCACTTATCTCCTTTGGCAGGAAACTGAGTTGCTACAGTTTACAAAGCGAGTTTGGTTTACAGAGAGTCGAGCTTTATAACAGGTAAGTCCTTTGGGCTTACTTAGTTGACTTCCGAATATGAGCATGAATGATGATAGTGGTGTGTGATTAAAATGTTTAGAGTTATAGGTTGTGATAGATATTTACCGACCTATACTTGGCCTAAGAGTAACGGGCGGTGGCATTCTGCTCAGTTAGCTTGCGGGCGCTGGGGGTTTCTTTAAGGACTAGTCCATACTCGGTTTGTAGTGATGCTACCGGCGGAGGTTAGCTAGACCTACACCCAGTTGGATAAGGAACAGAGGCGAGAACTGTTAATAGCTCTCGTGCCACAACTGTAAAATTGAATAAGATGAATCACCTAAATAATAGATAATAAACGTGTAACACCCCGAATTCTCAAAACTCGGAGCGCTACTGGTTAGGACCTCACAATGGGTCCCGACCTCAGTATGACAACAATATTACTAGGATCTTGCAACAAGACACAAATAAGGAAAACCGAAATTCATAAAGTAGTATTTTAAAGGTAATAAATGCAACATGGTCTAGCAGCCTAAAGTACTTAAACAAGGAAAGACGAACAACTGTCTTAACGGAAGAAAGAAAGACAAACACAGCTCAAACCCCCACTCTAAAGAGTACGGAGACCCGGCTGACCACTACTTCCGGATCACTCAGCTGCTGTTCTAACCTGCAGTAAATCTAAAAAAAAAAACAACAAAACAACCATTAGCTAGTTATCTAAACATTAGGGGAATGATAATAGCACACACACACATAAAAATATAAACACCCATCATGCTTTCAAACAAGTCTATTTATTATCTTCGTTTAAGTCATTCACTCTAATGATACTTATTTTGTGACACGAGGGATTCCCAAACCTCGCCTCCGCCCCCGTGTACCCATCAGGAGTGGATCCGATGCATCTCACCGTGTACCTGTATGGTCTGGGTATAGAGAACCTCCCAGTCTCCTGGCAGAGCTGGGCAGTGATGTCACGGCCCGTTATACATACACTTGGGCCTTAACACATAATAACCACGGTCGTCCTAACAAGTTATTATTCTTATTATAACACACATTGCACACACAACCATCATCACCCAACTAATATCCAAAAACCAGCTAAGTAAGTCGCAAGGACTTACCTGAGTCAAAACACTCTCTAACACGTCTCGAACCAGTCCGTACTCGTGGTAACTCAAACGCTTGTCAAAAGGCATGTGGATCAAAATCACATCTCGATGTCCAACCTCATGCGAAGGAATTACGGCAAAAGCTCTCTTACGGTAAAAGACCATTTTATCCTTGGTATCGTAAATTCTCGAAGTTTATTCTGGACTTCTACTAATTTCTTTTATAATTTGTTTCTAAACGGGTTTTCTCAAGGATAGTTTACTAGCGGGTACAAGGTTAAAATCCGAGACACTCGTCAAAGAGAACAACTACACTCTCTCCCTGGTTACTACTCCGCTCTTATACATATATGAATATGTATATATATACATTACCCTTCCCCATCTATATACATACTTATCTATATACACCTTACTTATTCATATATATATGTATATATATATATAAATATAAATATATATACTTATACCTCTCATCTCATACCTCTATATACGTATATGTGTACACGGTACTCCTACGTAAACATACATATATAAATCTATACATACATATACGGTAGTGCAGTGAGGCAGGGAAGTACTTATACTGCTAAAATTTAAGAATTTGAAACCAAACACTCTAATTATTCAGCTCCTCTCATCCTATAATATATATACTCTTATACTGCTGTAAGTTCTTAACACAGTAGAAGGAACCATGAGAAGGCAGTGCAGAAGACTCACCAACATGGCTGCTTTGATCCGGCTCAACGACAATCCCGTCAGGCGAGGGATAGACTAGGTGCGGAATGTGGTTCAGCGGCTGTCTCATGGGATACTGCAAGGGCCAGGCTGGGGTTACGTATAGGGACGCTAGATGAGAAGGAGGAGAAGACAACAGGAGACTCGATCTCGTTGGGGTCAGTGTAGCGGTCCGGTTGCAGTGTTACGGATCTACTGCGGCGGTCGGTATCGGTGATGAAGACATAGGTACGTCTAAGGCTAGCAGTAACGGTCCTTCCTTTTCAGCAATGGGTCGTTTGGCCAAGGCGGTAAGGATCTGTACGGGTCGGTGGTTCCGCCTGGAAAGGCGTTTGTGGATCGGGTCTGCTCTTCGATCTCAACTGGTGCTGTAAAAAGGAGGAGGGGGATACGTTGTTGACGATAGAGGAAGGAGGGTAGAGGCATGAAGCTGCTGTTGCGTTTGTGCTGCGAGGTCGAAGGAGAGGCGAAAGGGATCCCGGTTGCTGCGGTGTTGCGGCGGCAGCAAAGGTCCTGGATGTCCGGCTCCAGCGGCGACAGAGGCGACCTTCTGTGATGGTCTTGCGAGGCCGGTTCCCATCACTGACCGATGAAGACATGCACGGTCCGGCGCAGCGCAGTGGAGGGTCGTCGGTGACTCGGGTCGCGGCTGCCTGGTTGTGCCGGTGTCGAGGTGAATCGTTGTCCAGTGTGCGTTTGGAGAGCAGCGGAGACGGGAACAGCAATGGCTGAAGGTTACGTTAAGCTAAACATAATTAGGGATGGGTTAGGGCAAATATTAGAGAGGTGGGCCGGGCTGAGGAGTGGATCAGGCCAGCTCATTCTCTTCACACGTATTGGGCCAGCCAACACTGGGCCCATGAATTGGTTGCTAAGATTTAACAATTGAGTTGAAAAAGTAATACTAGTTATTCGCCCGGAACCGTTAAAGGTACGTAATTATTTACGGGATTATTTAAGTTATCATTTTATATGAATTTATTTAAGTTATCATTTTATTTTTTGAAGGTACGGAAATATTTCTGATTACATAGTTTATCATTTTATGTGAATCCGGTCACATAAAATGATAGAAACTAATCTCGTTTTATTTTATTTAAAAAGGCTAACAATATTGGCGGATCGGAATCCGGTTGAATTCCGTATTAAATGGAGTTAAAATTTTCGGTTATTACATCAATGCCCCCTTAAAAGAAGTTTCGTCCCGAAACTTAGAATAATGTAACCAATCAAACGACTTTCTTTGTATGTCTTAATTTCATAAAAATTTTCGTTTTCTACCATGCAACTACTCAATCGTCATACTCAGACACACATCACATAAAACATAATCGCTTAATCCAATATAAAAATATGAATGGTCGAACAACACAACATCCAAGTACTAACTCGTAGGTACAGAAGTAACATCTAACCCCTCAGAGAACTCGGGGTAATTACGTCTAATACTCCCATCTATCTCCCACGTGGCTTCACCAGCTCTTCTTCTAGACCACTGGAACTCTACAAAAGTATGAACCGGCTAAAATTTCTAATCTTCATAGCGTATGACGTGTCTCGGATTCGGTAGGTACTCTCTCAACGGTTTGGTTTTCTAAACTTACTTCCATCTCTTTTGACGACTCTATTAATCCATAAACTTTCCCTTCCACTTGGCCCTTTTCCGAAAGTTCCCAACTATCTATTCTGAAATAATGATCTTAAACTTCTGTCGGCACTTTACTAAGTGCCAAATCTTCTTTGTAATACAAACCGCTTGGTCCGGTTTCTTCAATGTGACCTAATTGGATCGTTACTTAATTAATGGGTTTTCACCTACTTCTTGTCAAGCTTTCAAATTTATATAACTTAAAGTAAATCACGCCACCAAGTGGACCTTTTCATATAGATCTCAAATTCCTTAACTTGAAATCATAGTTAACATAACATTGATTTTCTCCATATGTGGGTTATGGGCCCACCACGCTTCCGCTGCGCCACTTTGATGTAACACTCATTAATTACACTGGTGTCTTTTTGAGGGTCAACCTGATTTACCCAACTCCCGCCTATACTTCCCTTCTAATACTAGCAAGATCCTCTTCAAACAACCCTTACTCTCTTACTCAACCGTAGTCTGTTTTTAGCCAACCAGTAAGCAACCTCTAACCCGATTTCTCTCCATATCCTTAGATCATCCCAGAAGGTTGTCGTTGCCTACTTGGGGAATCCTCTAAGGCATAGGTTAAGTTACCTCTTAAATCCGCAGTCACAAATGTCTCTTATTAACGATACCTACTCGTCAGTACCAACCATCACTTACACGTCCTCAGTTGATGTCGTTCAGTCTATAATTGACTTATCTCAATATCCCGGACTTACTCTTCTCATACCTAGAATGGCGTTAAATTCTTGGTGAGCATCATTTGCTCGCTTAATCCTTTCATGCTTCGCTAATTCGTTTTATCTTCCACACTTCTGTTTCCTTACACTAACTCCACTTCTCGAGCCCAATTGGGTCATTCATCTTGACATAAATAGTCCCCCCAAGTCTTCAACGATAACTAGCGAGTGTATCGGTAGTTCTGATGACTTTAGTTATCATTCCCTTGTAGTTCCTCTTGAATGGACCGTCGGTGTTGATGACTTAGGTCCTGTGATAATTGGGGTTACCTTGAACTTTCGACTCCACCAAGGCCGTTCTCATATATACATTCTTTTGCTAGTGTTACCGGCAATATTGCTTTCGTGAAACTCCGTTGTTTCTGCTATAGGGCTTCAACTCTTTGATATCGGCATTGTAATTCCTTTCAAATTCCTATATCTTTGAGGAGGTCAAAACCTCTTCACACTTGTATAGTCTACATCTTGTTTCTACAGTCCCTTGTAGGTATCCATTCCCTAAACCTTAGATCCTCATATCCGGGTCGACATTTTATCTCTTTTGGTCTCTCAAGCTCGTCTTGTGAATTCTTCTACTAGGTAACTCATCTTATACGTTCTTCTCCTCTACATTGGTCTCCAACTGTCTGTTGATCATTACTACCCATTACCCATTATGGGTTGGAACTTCAGTTACTTTGTACTCTTGCATAGATTTCCTACGGACATCCTCATCTCAAGACTTTATTTAAAATTAGCATGACCCGCTTTTTGATACATGACTCCCCTTCTCACCGGTTAAGTTATACGTTTGGTTTACACTTAATCCATCATAGTGCCCTCAGTCCGATAGTATGATTTTATCAAACATCTAATGGTACCATTTGTATACGACACATCATATGCATATGATTTTCTCACCAATCAAATTTTTCGCATTGTATTTATTATGTTTCCCTTATACTCATGTTGCTTTACCTTCTTTAAATCTTTACCCCCCGTAAGATAGTTAAATCCCTTTGAGTTTTCTCGTACACGCTTTACGAAGCACGTTGGTTGGTCTTATTACTTTATCAACTCTTATGTCATCAGTCGAGCTTGAATTTTCATCGAAGTACCACCATCTCTCATTACTTTTATATAGACACATTTCGGTAATTATCTTATTGGGGTAATACCCGATCTATTTAGCGACCTTTAGTCATTCAACTTTACTCCTTCTCATGTCTATACTAGCCAACATGCAGATTCTATCTTCAATCACCTCACAACTCGATGAGACATATTACCAAGACACTAAGGTCATAATCTCTATATTGCTGCGTCTCTATAACTGTAGTTATTCTGTGTGACATCTTTAGTCAAAAAGGCTTCCTCTGTAAACCTCGGAAGAGCACCATCAGTCTCATATGTGTGGTATGTTAAGCGCCTTCTGTCTTGATTGACGTTGGACATAATTAAAATCATCTGCTTCTTCTTACTCCTCTAGTTCTCCTTATGCAATCCATTAGTACTACTGTGAACTGTACCTTTTTCTTAGCCAGAAGGTAAGAAACTGCTCACAACCATTTCCTTAATCTCTTTAAAGTCCTATGGGATCATTCCCGGCCGTCAAATTCTTCTCCTTAAATTCTTAATTAGAGATATTGGCTGGAACTCATCCCATGTTACTATTAAGGGTACTGGTACTTGTGTCGGTTTAACTTTACAATTGTCGTCGTTGATCTTTTGTAGAGATTCCCCATATGTCAATAACATTCTTTAGTAAATCTGATGTTATTTTTCCTATCTTCCAACCGGTCATCCCTGGCAACTCAGACGTGTGAATTCTCCGTTATTACTAGTTAGTCTGTAGTTGGTCTTCTACCAGATCGTAGACTTACTTTTCTTCTATCTCTTTCGATGTGGATAGATTGGGTGAAAAGTTATTCATTCACGTTTATCCATGTATACACCTTTAGCTCCTTCCACGATCTATTCCTTTATTTCTCTCTATTAGATCACTTTGCCCGAGTGCAGTTGTGTTACTCATATGCCACTGTAGCGGTTTATCAATTCTTCCCGATAGCTTGTAGACGCGTCTTTGTACATCCTTGGATCTAAAATTCCATCCACTTGCGGTTTCTCTTGTATGAACCGTTGGTGTCGGTAACCGAGTCCCGTGTTGAGTGAGAGGTCATGTTGGCTCTTAAGTCTACCCAGATCATTCTTACTTACTTTTCTCTCTTCGTTAGCGTTGTTTCGTAATATTGCCTTTATGAAAATCCATTATTTCCGTTAAAGGCTTCTACCCCCTTTAATACATGCGTCGGGTTTCTTTCAAAATTCTCGTATCTTTGAAGAAGTCAATATGTCTCTATGGTTATGATATTTATTTTTCGTCCTTAAGCTCAACTGTAAATTTCCATCTTTGTGCTCCTTTAGTCCTTCATATCTAGGTCAAAACCCTATTCTTTGGACTCTCGTGTCTTCTAGAAAGTCACTTCACCTCCATGTTTGTGAAATCTACCTTCCACTTTCTAGCAACCGGTAAGCTTTCATTTTTAGGCTCTTTAATTCTTCGTATCCGAATGGACAATGTATCTTATCTTGACTCTTACGCTCATGATTGTTTCGGTTTCCCATCTTAATTGTGGTGGCAAGTAGCTTTTCAAGAGTGATCATATTCCGCTCTGCTTCTAGCCTCAAACTTTTACCTTCTGGTCCGTCAGTAAGTTTAGATTCAATGCCTCTAGTGTGGATCGCTACTATATTTTGCCTTGACCTTCATGCCTATTTGTTTTTCTGAAGGCATCCCCATTGTTGTAACGTTGCTTTACACCATCTTGAAAGAACCTATGGGTTGTCTCTTCCAATTTGTATACTTGCCGGTCGTCCAACGCGTTGCTGAAACTACCCTCATGCATATTCTTCATTTGATTCTATTGAGTTGACTCGGGATTCTCGTCTTGTCATCGTAGTTGGTGTTGTCTTTTAGTCTTCACTTTTCCATCTCGACGTTCTTCCACAAGATCGAAGGAGTTGTCCGCCGTTCGTCTAGCCTAATGCACCTAAGATGTGCATACTAATCCTTACGTTGACACCCTCCAAAATCTACTTCGATGTGTCAAAGGGTGAGAGACTCATTATGTTATCTCCATTAAGGACATAACATAACTATAATTTCTACAAGTCTTCGGTATACCTTTATCTATATCACATATCCTTATAATCAAGCTAAAACGTCCAACTAAAGTAAAAACTAACGTCCATACTAAGCATACCGAGATCCGCGGTAGTAGTGGTGGTCAGCCGTACTTTTCTATACCCAACCAGACTATGCATGCATTTGAAAACCAAAAGTCCTTTTTTTTTTTTTTAAAACTCAAATCCCTTTTCGGGTTCTGTTCTAGTGCTTATTCGGTCCTTCAGAAGATTTCAAGTGCCATTGTTGCCAACCTAGAGCTCTGATACCATTTTGTAACACCCCGAATTCTCAAAACTCGGAGCGCTACTGGTTAGGACCTCACAATGGGTCCCGACCTCAGTTTGACAACAATATTACTAGGATCTTGCAACAAGACACAAATAAGGAAAAACCGAAATTCATAAAGTAGTATTTTAAAGGTAATGAATGCAACACGGTCTAGCAGCCTAAAGTACTTAAACAAGGAAAGACGAACAACTGTCTTAACGGAAGAAAGAAAGACAAACACAGCCCAAACCCCCACTCTAAAGAGTACGGAGACCCGGCTGACCACTACTTCCGGATCACTCAGCTGATGTTCTAACCTGCAGTAAATCTAAAAAAAATAACAAAACAACCATTAGCTAGTTATCTAAACATTAGGGGAATGATAATAGCACACACACACATAAAAATATAAACACCCATCATGCTTTCAAACAAGTCCATTTATTATCTTCGTTTAAGTCATTCACTCTAATGATACTTATTTTGTGACACGAGGGATTCCCAAACCTCGCCTCCGCCCCCGTGTACCCATCAGGAGTGGATCCGATGCATCTCACCATGTACCTGTATGGTCTGGGTATAGAGAACCTCCCAGTCTCCTGGCAGAGCTAGGCAGTGATGTCAGGGCCCGTTATACATACACTTGGGCCTTAACACATAATAACCACGGTCGTCCTAACAAGTTATTATTCTTATTATAACACACATTGCACACACAACCATCATCACCCAACTAATATCCAAAAACCAGCTAAGTAAGTCGCAAGGACTTACCTGAGTCAAAACACTCTCTAACATGTCTCGAACCAGTCCGTACTCGTGGTAACTCAAACGCCTGTCAAAAGGCATGTGGATCAAAATCACATCTCGATGTCCAACCTCATGCGAAGGAATTACGGCAAAAGCTCTCTTACGGTAAAAGACCATTTTATCCTTGGTATCGTAAATTCTCGAAGTTTATTCTGGACTTCTACTAATTTCTTTTATAATTTGTTTCTAAACGGGTTTTCTCAAGGATAGTTTACTAGCGGGTACAAGGTTAAAATCCGAGACACTCGTCAAAGAGAACAACTACACTCTCTCCCTAGTTACTACTCCGCTCTTATACATATATGAATATGTATATATATACATTACCCTTCCCCATCTATATACATACTTATCTATATACACCTTACTTATTCATATATATATGTATATATATATATATATAAATATAAATATATATACTTATACCTCTCATCTCATACCTCTATATACGTATATGTGTACACGGTACTCCTACGTAAACATACATATATAAATCTATAAATACATATACGGTAGTGCAGTGAGGCAGGGAAGTACTTATACTGCTAAAATTTAAGAATTTGAAACCAAACACTCTAATTATTCAGCTCCTCTCATCCTATAATATATATACTCTTATACTGCTGTAAGTTCTTAACACAGTAGAAGGAACCATGAGAAGGCAGTGCAGAAGACTCACCAACATGGCTGCTTTGATCCGGCTCAACGACAACCCCGTCAGGCGAGGGATAGACTAGGTGCGGAATGTGGTTCAGCGGCTGTCTCATGGGATACTGCAAGGGCCAGGTTGGGGTTACGTATAGGGACGCTAGATGAGAAGGAGGAGAAGACAACAGGAGACTCGATCTCGTTGGGGTCAGTGTAGCGGTCCGGTTGCAGTGTTACGGATCTACTGCGGCGGTCGGTATCGGTGATGAAGACATAGGTACGTCTAAGGCTAGCAGTAACGGTCCTTCCTTTTCAGCAATGGGTCGTTTGGCCAAGGAAGTAGGGATCTGTACGGGTCGGTGGTTCCGCCTGGAAAGGCGTCTGTGGATCGGGTCTGCTCTTCGATCTCAACTGGTGCTGTAAAAAGGAGGAGGGGGATACGCTGTTGACGATAGAGGAAGGAGGGTAGAGGCATGAAGCTGCTGTTGCGTTTGTGCTGCGAGGTCGAAGGAGAGGCGAAAGGGATCCCGGTGGCTGCGGTGTTGCGGCGGCAACAAAGGTCCTGGATGTCCGGCTCCAGCGGCGACAGAGGCGACCTTCTGTGATGGTCTTGCGAGGCCGGTTCCCATCACTGACCGATGAAGACATGCACGGTCCGGCGCAGCGCAGTGGAGGGTCGTCGGTGACTCGGGCCGCGGCTGCCTAGTTGTGCCGGTGTCGAGGTGAATCGTTGTCCAGTGTGCGTTCGGAGAGCAGCGGAGACGGGAACAGCAATGGCTGAAGGTTACGTTAAGCTAAACGTAATTAGGGATGGGTTTGGGCAAATATTAGAGAGGTGGGCCGGGCTGAGGAGTGGATCAGGCCAGCTCATTCTCTTCTCACGTATTGGGCCAGCCAACACTGGGCCCATGAATTGGTTGCTAAGATTTAACAATTGAGTTGAAAAAGTAATACTAGTTATTCGCCCGGAACCGTTAAAGGTACGTAATTATTTACGGGATTATTTAAGTTATCATTTTATGTGAATTTATTTAAGTTATCATTTTATTTTTTGAAGGTACGGAAATATTTCTGATTACATAGTTTATCATTTTATGTGAATCCGGTCACATAAAATGATACAAACTAATCTCGTTTTATTTAATTTAAAAAGGCTAACAATATTGGCGGATCGGAATCCGGTTCAATTCCGTATTAAATGGAGTTAAAATTTTCGGTTATTACAAAACGGTTGAGTGCCAGCATGATGTTTGTTTATAATTTTTCTGCATGTGTTTGTGCTGTTGTTATTCTACTTATTTTTGGATAGTTAGCTAACGGTTGTTATGTTGTGTAGACTTACCACAGGTTAGAGCAGATGCCGAGTGATCCGGATGGTAGTGGTCAGCCGGGGTATCGTACTTTTAGGACGTATTGCAGTTTCTTTATTTGTGGGATTTCTAGTTGGACCTTGGTTCTTTTCTTTCCTTCCGTACTTTGTTATCTTATGTTTTCCGGCTGTTAGTTGTTCTGGTCACATTCATACATTATTAAGATTTATTTTATGATTTCTGGTTTTCCTTATTTGTGCCTTGTTGTAAGATCTTGTTAAGTTGTTGTCAAACTAAGGTCGGGACCCACTGTGCGGTCCTAACCAGTAACTCCCCGAGTTGTAAAATTTGGGGTGTTACAACATGGTATCAGAGCTCTAGGTTGGCAACAATGGCACTTGAAATCTTCTAAAAAGGTCATATAAGTAAATAAACAAAACCCGAAAGGGGTCTGAGTTTTCCAAAGAAGATTTTGGGTTTTAAAATGCATACATAGTCGGTTTGGGATAGAAAGTACGGATGACCACCACTACCTCTGCGGATCTCGATATTCTTAGTATTATTATTATTATAGACTTTTACTGTTATGATAGATTAGTTAGATTATAACTGTAGTTGTTACCGTTCGTGCAGATGGCACGTACTAGGGCTACACCAGTGACTGGCCGAGGTAGGGGTCGTCCCCCCTTCCCCCAGTCAGACAGGATCGAGCTGATAGCACCCCTGCTGTTAGAGGGCGTGGTCGTGGGGGTAGACCTCCACTAGGGAGAGGTCGAGGACGAGTTCCTCGAGAGAATCCACCTGCAGCAAGCATACCAGAGGTTGTTGTGGAAGAGGTAGCTGAGAGTGTAGGCCCCGAGGTTAGGCATGAGACCGCCGCTAGGTCTGGAGCGCAGGGAGCACGTTCAACTGAGTCAGGACGTGTTTTTATTGGAGCATCTGAGTATAGAGAGTACAGAGCATACGTCGAGCGTATGGAGGAGGCTGCCAGAGTTGAGAGTCTTACCTAGGTACCACCGGTGGTACCGGCTAGGTCAGCTTAGGTGACACAGGGAGTGTCTCAGGTGCCGGCTGTACCTGAGAGGAGAGCTAATGCTGATAGAGCGCCTGCTGGGTCTAGAGCACCGAGACCGGATGAGTGGTTGAAGGCTTTCAACTCACAGAAGGTTCCCTCATTCAGTGGAGAAATAGGGCTAGAGGTGGAACACTGGATAGGGAAGATAGAGACTGCTTTGGAGGCAATACGTTGCCCCGAGGATCGACAGGTTGATTTGGTGCAGACCTGTTTCACAAATGATGCTCATTCATGGTGGCGTACCATTCGTAGCCGAGTCACCAGTTGGGAGCAGATGAGGAACATTGTTAGGGACAGGTATTGTCCTGTTTCGCTGAGGAGGGAGAGATTCCAGGATTTCATTGAGGCGGGATTTGAGGATATCCCGATTGCTATAGCCATAAAGAAGTTTCAGAAAGAGTTGACCTTACTTGGACCAGCTTCACCTCCCGAAGAGCAACATGTTTACCTTTTCTCCAGGAGATTGAGAGAGAGTACTCGATCATATCTGGCAGGGTTCCGCTGTGAGACCTTGTCTGACTATCAGGATAAGGCCTCTGCTTATGAGAGAGATAGGCCAGCTTCGAGGAAAGCAGTTCAGTCTAGTGGGCCGGATAAGCGGCAGAGGACAGTACATGCTGGTAGCAGTGCAGCAGTAGCAGGTCATGGTCGAGGACAGACTCAGGGGAGGTCCAGCTACCACTCTACAGTTCAGACTCCCAGTAGAGATCGACAGTGCTTTAACTGTGGTAGCCGCGATCACATTAAGACAGATTGCCAAAGACCACCTACCACTTGCTTCACTTGTGGGAAGCCGGGACACAGAGTTACCTTCTGCCGTCAGGGTAGGGCCCCTTCCAGCAGGGATCTTCTCCTGCAGGTGCTGAGAAGAGTGTACAGAGACCTCCTCAGTACCGAGCACCGAGTCAGCAGCAGCAACAGTACCGGGCTCTAGGACATCCTGTTTCATACAGTACGGCACAGGGATCAGGTCGTGGCAGGGGACGTGGTAGTACCTCTAACACCAGAGGAGGACCATCGAGAGTGTTCGAGCTGAGGAGCACTGAGCAGCCTACAACACCTGCGACCACAGGTACTATTTGGATCCATGACTTATCTGTGCGAGTTTTATTTGATACGGGTGCTACGCACTCCTTTATATCAGATGCATGCGTAGATAGGTTGTCCTTAGCTACAATAGAGGGTGTACCTTTTGTGGTTGGGTTACCAGATGGGGGTAAGGTTAGAGGATCCCGAGAGATTTATGACTGCCCTACTCATCTGGGAGGCCGGATTTGGTTAGTAAATTTTCTAGTCATGCCCTTAGCACATGAGGACGTGATATTGGGGATAGATTGGATGACTAGACATGGAGCCGTCTTAGATATTGGTAGGAGAACTGTGATTGTCGCCACTGAGGAGGGTCACAAAGTGATATTCCGAGGTTGGGACCTCGGAAAGTCCGGCACAGTTATCAGCGCAGTGAGAGCAGCCAGATTGATAGCACGGGGTTGCGAGGCCTTCTGGTGTTATGCCATGAAGGAGCGCAAGAGCCTGACAGTAGAGGAGATACCAGTTGCATGCGAGTTTGCAGAGGTATTCAGTGACGACTTACTAGGGCTACCTCCACAGAGGAGTGTTGATTTTTGCATTGAGTTAGAGCCGGGCACGAGACCGATCTCGAAGGCCCCGTACCGCATGGCCCCGATAGAGTTGCTTGAGCTGAAGAAGCAGTTAGAGGAGTTAGCAGAGAAGGGCTTCATACGCCCTAGTGTTTCTCCTTGGGGCGCACCAGTATTATTTGTGAGGAAGAAGGATGGATCAATGAGGCTGTGTATTGACTACCGGGAGTTGAACAAGGTCACCATCAAGAATAAATATCCACTGCCTCGCATAGATGATCTACTGGACCAACTGCATGGAGCGTCAGTGTTCTCAAGGATAGATTTGAGATCGGGTTATCACCAGCTGAGAGTGAGAGACCAGGACATACCTAAGACGGCATTCCGGACTAGGTATGGCCACTATGAGTTTGTAGTGATGCCATTCGGGCTCACTAATGCGCCAGCAGTATTTATGGAGTTGATGAATGAGATTTTCGTCGACTTCTTAGACCAGTTTGTAGTGGTCTTCATTGACGACATTCTAGTTTACTCTAGAAGTCGAGAGGAGCATGCTGGACACTTGAGGACAGTATTACAGATTCTACAGGATAGCCAGATATATGCTAAGCTATCCAAGTGCGAGTTCTGGATGTCAGAGGTGGCTTTCCTAGGCCATGTAGTGACTGCTGAGGGGATTAAGGTCGACCCGGCAAAGATTGAGTCAGTGTCTTCTTGGCAACCTCCGAAGAATGTTAAGGAGGTTCGCAGCTTCCTTGGATTTGCAGGTTATTACCGCCGGTTTGTGGAAGGGTTTTCCCTAATTGCCCGACCACTTACTTGTCTCCTGAGGAAGACTGCTCGGTTCGTCTGGTCTGAGCCGTGTCAGCAGAGTTTTGAGCAGCTGAAGAGGAGATTGACGTTAACTCCGATTTTAGCACAGCCTGAGGGCACAGAGGAATTTGTAGTGTACAGTGACGCATCCAAGCTGGGCTTGGGGTGTGTCTTGATGCAGAGGGGTAAGGTCATAGCGTATGCGTCTCGACAGCTGAAGACGTATGAGGAGAACTACCCCACCCATGACCTGGAGTTAGCTACGGTAGTACATGCTCTTAAGATCTGGCGTCATTATCTCTATGGAACGACTTGTCAGATCTTCACAGACCATAAGAGTCTGAAGTACATATTCACTCAGCGGGAGTTGAATAACCGCCAGAGGCGGTGGCTAGAGTTGATCAAGGATTTCGACCTTGAGATTCTCTACCACCCTGGGAAGGCGAATGTAGTTGCTGACGCTTTGAGTCGGAAGACGCCTCGGGAGAAGGCGATAGCCCGGTTGACAGTACAACCACAGTTGCAGAGAGACTTAGCTTGGTTGGAGGTAGAGATCCAGTTCCCCGATACAGCTCATCAGTTAGCCACCTTAGAGTTACTTCCTGACCTGTTGGGTGAGATCCGACAAAAGCAGGAGACCTGTCCGACTTTAACCCGGATCCGAGACCGGATGTCACGAGATGAGGCACTTCAGTTCACTATTGGTGCCGATGGAGTGATGAGACGGTAGGATCGTATCTGTGTGCCATCAAACAGTGAGTTGAGACAGAGGATACTAGGTGAGGCTCATGCTACCCCTTACTCCGTACATCCAGGAGCGAGTAAGATGTATAAGGACGTGAGACGTTCCTTCTGGTGGGGTGGTTTGAAGCCTGATGTGGCTCGGTATGTAGCCCAGTGTGCGACCTGTCAGCAGGTCAAGATTGAGCATCGTAGGTCCGGAGGAGAGCTCCACCCACTTCCAGTACCACATTGGAAGTGGGAGGATATATCTATGGATTTTGTTACAGGGTTGAGGCTCAGCAGAGGTTTTGATGCCATTTGGGTAGTGGTAGACCGTCTGACGAAGACCGCACGTTTCATTCCGATTAGGGAAACGTGGCCGGTAAGTCGTCTAGCTGAGGAGTTCACCAGACACATTGTGAGACTCCATGGAGTACCGAGGACTATCGTCTCCGACAGGGATGGACGTTTTACCTCGAGATTTTGGCAGCAGGTACATACTGCTCTGGGGACGAGTCTCCACTTTACCACTGCCTATCACCCACAGACAGACGGTCAGTCTGAGAGGACCATTCAGACCTTAGAGGACATGTTGCGGGCATGTGTGCTAGATTGGGGACAGGTATGGCCAGATCATCTCCCACTGGTAGAGTTTTCATATAATAACAGCTGGCACGCGTCTATTGGGATGGCACCTTATGAGGCTTTGTACGGGCGGAGATGTAGTACACCGTTGTGTTGGGATGAGCCTAGCAAGGCTGATGGGGTCGTACCAGACTAGATACAAGATGACATCGCCCGGATTGCCTTAGTCCGGGAGAGGATGTTAGCAGCCCAAAGTCGTTAGAAGTCCTACGCCGACAAAAGGCGTCGACCTTTGGAGTTTAGAGTAGGTGCACAGGTGTGGTTGAGAGTGTCACCTACGAGAGGAGTTAGACGTTTCGGCATTAAGGGGAAGCTGAGTCCCCGATATGTCGGTCCATTTGAGATCTTAGAGAGAGTCGGAGAGGTTGCATACCGATTAGCACTGCCACCGAGATTGGAGGGAGTACATCCAGTTTTTCATGTATCTCAACTGAGAGAGTACATACCGGATCCTAGACACGTCATCAGTCATGAGGACCTGATAGTCGAGCCATACCACACTTTTGTGGAGTACCCAGTAGCCCTCCTAGAGCGTAGTACTAGGCGCCTGCGTTCTAAGTAGATACCGATGTTGAGGATCCAGTGGTCTAGGCGAGGAGCTGATGAGGCTACCTGGGAGACAGAGGAGAGTATTAGACGTAACTACCCTGAGTTCTTTGCGGAGTTAGCCGCTACCTCAGTACCGACGGGTTAGTACTGAGACGATACTTTATATGATTTCTGTGATTATATGTTTAAGTGATTGTTGATGTTTATGTGCTTAATAACGTGAGTAGATTGCATGCTAGGAAAAAGTGAGACAAATTGGAGTGAGACTAGAATATAACTCTTGAGGGGAAATTGTTTGGGTAGATACCTTATTCTAAGTTTCGGGATGAAACTTATTTTAAGTGGGTACGGATGTAATATCCGGAATTTTTATTCCGTTTATTTCTGTAACAAACCCGATCTCGATCAGTTGATCCATATCCGTCTACTTAGTTAGACACATTATTACAAAATTTATCATTTTATGTAGATTCCCTTCACATAAAATGATAGAATCTTTTAAAAGTTTATCATTTTATGTAGCTTACCTTCACATAAAATGATAGGATTCTATAACCAATCCTAAACTATAACATAATCCGTATCCGTCTATTCCGTGCATTCATTTGTCGGGATCTCGTTTCCGGACTGCAGCTAGCACCGGGCTGCTGCTCCCTTGCGCCAGCCCAGTCCAGCCTTCCAGCTTGCGCCAGCCAGTCCAGCCTTCCAGCTTGCGCCAGCCCAGTCCAGCCTTCCACCTTGCCCAGCTCCAGCCCAGCGTTCAGCCCAGCGTTGCCCAGCGTTGCCCGGCGTTCAGCCAGCGTTGCCAGCTCCAGCCCAACGTCCAGCCCAGCTCGCGCAGCCCAGGGAGGAGCCTGTTGTCTACCTCTCTTCAGCCCAGCTACATGAGAAGACAGGCGCAACCGTGTTCGCTCCAAACGGTGTGTGCAAGCTTTAAATTTATAACCCTAGACTTAAGCTTAAAACAAGGATGCGAACCCGCAGTGTACGGGTCAATCGTAGTAAAAGCAAGAAAATTCCAGGGGTCGATCACAGGGACTCGGTGAAACAGAGTCAACACGGTATGCTAATGTCAAGCTAACCACAAGAGCAAATTAACACAATCAAAGATGAATAAGATGTCAAATAAAGCAAACATGCAATTCTAGGGATTAAAGCATCTAGTTGTGGTTCCAACTCAAGATTTATAGATAAGCGGACAAAGCTGAGATTTTTGCATGGGGAAGGTGTTACTAAAGTGGAGTAAATCACCGGGTAAGTCTCACTACTCACTAATCCTAAACCGTAACTCCTATTACCGGGTAAGTCTCAAGGAATTAAGATAAAGAACTATAACCTCAAACTAACACACCATCTAAGGGAATAGAATCAACCTTTACCGGGTAAGTCTCAGGCTAACTCACAAAGATGGGATGGAAGCACACTCAAACCCCAATAAAGGATAAACCTTTATTACCTACACTTATGATCGTTGGTATACAAACTAAGGAATTACCGGGTAAGTCTCATCCTAAGCTTGCATTGAACCAGAAAGGTGTAATAAGAATAGGTTTTGGCAAACTCTAACACTTAACTCTCAGTTTAGGATAGGATAAGTCACCTCGGTCAGACGAATTCCACCCCGGCCGAGGTGTTCATCGACCGAACGAGATGCTTAGGGTTAAGGTTAAAGACTCGAACTTTCAGGGTCCTACTGGAATCTAAGGTTATTCTATCACTGTTTTTCCCACAACCTTCAGCCAATCACCCTAGAATCACACAAGGAAATTAGCCACTCATCATCATAATGAAAGTATTAAATGTAGGGGAAGAAGGTGAATATTTGAACAAAGAAGAATTTAACGAAAAGACTTCAATAACTGAATCAAATATCACAAACAAAAGCGTTCCTTGGATAGCAATCCAACAAGACAAGACAACAAGGAAAGGAATTGAAGACAATCTTACAAAACCCTCCAATAAAGCTATAAAAGCTATGGTCTTCAATCTTCCTTCAACCTTCAAAAAGGTTCTTCAACTCTCTCCCAAATTGGAGTAGGATGCGGCTGCTGCGCTTGTAAACCCTGATCGACGGTATAGCGTCCTTTTGCGCTGATAGCGGATGTCGGATTTGTGGAAAATCCAACCCTTTTTATAGGAAAAATAACCCTCCAAAGATAAGAAATCTTAGAAAGATATTATCCCATAAATATAGGTAAAATATATGATTCTGCATATCTCCTTCCTTCCAGAAGCTCAGCCCAAAAATATAAGATCACTTTCCAATTTTAAAAGATCTCAGCCAAGAATAAAATATTCTCGCCGCGTCCTAGGTGTTCGCCTCGGTCGAGTCGGCTTCTCTGGATCGCCTCGGTCGAGGTGAATCACGAGTCAACCGAGGTGAGTCATAACTGAATGTGAAATCTCTCAAAACTGGTCCAAAGCAGATCTTCAATCCATGGCTATGCTTCCTGGATGTAGCTCCAAATGACTCTTGACTCCTTTTGCTCCTTTTTGATGCAAAACGTACCATATTACCTGCAATTACAACGAAACTAGGTGTAGACCTCGATTCCCGCAAAGGTAGATGAAATGGTAGTAAAATCACATAATGTACATACAAACATGCAGATTATGAAAGATAAAACGTCCAAACAAACCCTAAAATATAGACTATAATTCATGCTATCAAAATACCCCATACTTAGCCCTTGCTTGTCCCCAAGCAAGTTCTTCATATAAAAGACAAGATAGAATGGATTATAAGTCAAGAAAATCAATGAAAAGTCTTTCAAAAACATTTTATGGTGTGCAACTATCATAGATCACTCTAAGAGAATACTTCCTGGAATTAAAAACTCAATATGCTCAAAAACATTTTATAAATATAGGAAAGTTGTTCATCTTTGCATAAAATCATAGAATGCATAATAAATCATAATTATCAAAATTAAGCATGTATAATCCAGTTTAAACCGCTAAGTCAATCAACAAGCTCAAGGTCTCAAGGGCTTCCCAAAAGAAAAGGTCAAGAAACGTGTAGGGTAGGGATGTATGTAAGGTAATGTGGTGCTAGAATCCGGGAAAAGGATGAACTTCACTTCCACTTTGACTTGCAACATCTTCCACCAATAAGCTTTGCTTATTTCACACTTTTTCTTTTACTTTACTTTTTGGGATGCATGGACAGAGGTGCACAATAACCGAAGCCTAGGAAATCTGCAATCATCAATTTCTTGAGATGCATCAAACCCTTGATGCACATACCATGACCCGTTAGGAATATCGCTCAATCCGATTTTGGCAAGACACAAACACCCGGCTATGTGAATGGTGCCGAGTTACTCATCTTCATGATTGACTTCCCCAAACCTAAAATTACTTTCTAGCACTTCACTTCCAGCCCCGCTTCTCAATTTTTAACTTGCTTTCACCACTTCGCTTGCTTCCAAATTCCCGGATAGGTAAAGGGAGGCAAAATGTATATGAGGGGCTAAGCATGTTCAAGAAGAAGAAGAAGAAGAGAATGAAATGCCTTGGTCTTTCCAAGAAGAATGTGAGAGAACTTAACCTGCGGTGTCAACCTTCAAATTCAACATAATTTGGATAAAAACAAAGTATTAAACATGCCAATAATTTCAAACAAAGCATTTAGCAACTTAAACATATCATAAAACCTTTCAAACATATAAAGAATTTAAAACCAGTCAGTAAACAAGATCTTCACTGAGATCATATCCAGATAAGTAACACAAAAATCGTTTTCGAAAACTTTCTGTTACGCCCATCTCGGTCGAGATGTTCTTGGTTCAACCGAGGTGAAATGCCTCGTTTCGCCAGAACTTCCCCGGTCGAGGTCAAAAATTTTTTTATTTTTTTTTTTTTTCGGTTTCGACGTTTTTCTCAGTCAAATAACCTGTAAGTATTTAGCAACTTAAACAAAGCATTTAGCAACTTAAACATATCAGAACTGTCCCCGGCAACGGCGCCAAAAACTTGTTCGCTCCAAACGGTGTGTGCAAGCTTTAAATTTATAACCCTAGACTTAAGCTTAAAACAAGGATGCGAACCCGCAGTGTACGGGTCAATCGTAGTAAAAGCAAGAAAATTCCAGGGGTCGATCACAGGGACTCGGTGAAACAAAGTCAATACGGTGTGCTATATCAATTCTAACCACAAGAGCAATTAACACAATCAAAGATGAATAAGAAGTCAATAAAGCAAACATGCAATTCTAGGGATTAAAGCATCTAGTTGTGGTTCCAACTCAAGATCTATAGATAAGCGGACAAGGCTGAGATTTTTGCGTGGGGAAGGTGTTACTAAAGTGGAGTAGATCACCGGGTAAGTCTCACTACTCACTAATCCTAAACCGTAACTCCTATTACCGGGTAAGTCTCAAGGAATTAAGATAAAGAACTATAACCTCAAACTAACACACCATCTAAGGGAATAGAATCAACCTTTACCGGGTAAGTCTCAGGCTAACTCACAAAGATGGGATGGAAGCACACTCAAACCCCAATAAAGGATAAACCTTTATTACCTACACTTATGATCGTTGATACACAAACTAAGGAATTACCGGGTAAGTCTCATCCTAAGCTTGCATTGAACCAGAAAGGTGTAATAAGAATAGGATTTAGCAAACTCTAACACTTAACTTTCTGTTTAGGATCGGATAAGTCACCTCGGTCAGACGAATTCCACCCCGGCCGAGGTGTTCATCGACCGAACGAGATGCTTAGGGTTAAGGTTAAAGACTCGAACTTTCAGGGTCCTACTGGAATCTAAGGTTATTCTATCACTGTTTTTCCCACAACCTTCAGCCAATCACCCTAGAATCACACAAGGAGATTAGCCACTCATCATCATAATGAAAGTATTAAATGTAGGGGAAGAAGGTGAATATTTGAACAAAGAAGAATTTAACGAAAAGACTTCAATAACTGAATCAAATATCACAAACAAAAGCGTTCCTTGGATAGCAATCCAACAAGACAAGACAACAAGGAAAGGAATTGAAGACAATCTTACAAAACCCTCCAATAAAGCTATAAAAGCTATGGTCTTCAATCTTCCTTCAACCTTCAAAAAGGTTCTTCAACTCTCTCCCAAATTGGAGTAGGATGCGGCTGCTGCGCTTGTAAACCCTGATCGACGGTATAGCGTCCTCTTGCGCTGATAGCGGATGTCGGATTTGTGGAAAATCCACCCTTTTTATAGGAAAAATAACCCTCCAAAGATAAGAAATCTTAGAAAGATATTATCCCATAAATATAGGTAAAATATATGATTCTGCATATCTCCTTCCTTCCAGAAGCTCAGCCCAAAAATATAAGATCACTTTCCAATTTTAAAAGATCTCAGCCAAGAATTAAATATTCTCGCCGCGTCCTAGGTGTTCGCCTCGGTCGAGTCGGCTTCTCTGGATCGCCTCGGTCGAGGTGAATCACGAGTCAACCGAGGTGAGTCATAACTGAATGTGAAATCTCTCAAAACTGGTCCAAAGCAGATCTTCAATCCATGGCTATGCTTCCTGGATGTAGCTCCAAATGACTCTTGACTCCTTTTGCTCCTTTTTGATGCAAAACGTACCATATTACCTGCAATTACAACGAAACTAGGTGTAGACCTCGATTCCCGCAAAGGTAGATGAAATGGTAGTAAAATCACATAATGTACATACAAACATGCAGATTATGAAAGATAAAACGTCCAAACAAACCCTAAAATATAGACTATAATTCATGCTATCAAAATACCCCATACTTAGCCCTTGCTTGTCCCCAAGCAAGTTCTTCATATAAAAGACAAGATAGAATGGATTATAAGTCAAGAAAATCAATGAAAAGTCTTTCAAAAACATTTTATGGTGTGCAACTATCATAGATCACTCTAAGAGAATACTTCCTGGAATTAAAAACTCAATATGCTCAAAAACATTTTATAAATATAGGAAAGTTGTTCATCTTTGCATAAAATCATAGAATGCATAATAAATCATAATTATCAAAATTAAGCATGTATAATCCAGTTTAAACCGCTAAGTCAATCAACAAGCTCAAGGTCTCAAGGGCTTCCCAAAAGAAAAGGTCAAGAAACGTGTAGGGTAGGGATGTATGTAAGGTAATGTGGTGCTAGAATCCGGGAAAAGGATGAACTTCACTTCCACTTTGACTTGCAACATCTTCCACCAATAAGCTTTGCTTATTTCACACTTTTTCTTTTACTTTACTTTTTGGGATGCATGGACAGAGGTGCACAATAACCGAAGCCTAGGAAATCTGCAATCATCAATTTCTTGAGATGCATCAAACCCTTGATGCACATACCATGACCCGTTAGGAATATCGCTCAATCCGATTTTGGCAAGACACAAACACCCGGCTATGTGAATGGTGCCGAGTTACTCATCTTCATGATTGACTTCCCCAAACCTAAAATTACTTTCTAGCACTTCACTTCCAGCCCCGCTTCTCAATTTTTAACTTGCTTTCACCACTTCGCTTGCTTCCAAATTCCCGGATAGGTAAAGGGAGGCAAAATGTATATGAGGGGCTAAGCATGTTCAAGAAGAAGAAGAAGAAGAGAATGAAATGCCTTGGTCTTTCCAAGAAGAATGTGAGAGAACTTAACCTGCGGTGTCAACCTTCAAATTCAACATAATTTGGATAAAAACAAAGTATTAAACATGCCAATAATTTCAAACAAAGCATTTAGCAACTTAAACATATCATAAAACCTTTCAAACATATAAAGAATTTAAAACCAGTCAGTAAACAAGATCTTCACTGAGATCATATCCAGATAAGTAACACAAAAATCGTTTTCGAAAACTTTCTGTTACGCCCATCTCGGTCGAGATGTTCTTGGTTCAACCGAGGTGAAATGCCTCGTTTCGCCAGAACTTCCCCGGTCGAGGTCAAAAATTTTTTTTTTTTTTTTTTTTTTC
>BSUD01000006.1:51784475-52057865 GCA_033239045.1 Fagopyrum esculentum | reverse complement strand
GGTGGTGGTGGTATGTAGGGAAACTGAGTCGGGTCGTAGGGGTAGCCCATGATGTGCTGGAACTGTAGCTGAGCCATCATGTGCTGATGATGCTGCCTCTCCTGCATCTCGCGGATATCCAACGAAAGTGCAGCATAAGTGTCGATAACCTGAGCTGTCAGGTCATCGATCCGTCGGTGTGCAGCTCTGTCCCTAGCTCCACGCCTCCTGCGTCCAGCAGGTCTGACTGGAGATGTAGCGGCTGGCGCCGGCTCAGTGTCCTCCTCATCCTCATCTAGATCAATAATGGGAGGCGCGCTCGTCCCAGCTGTATCTGTCCCTGTGTCCATCGGGACGCCGCCTCCTCTCTCATCAACAGTCTCGTCGTCATCATCCTCATCCTCATCCTCAGCCTCCTCAGCCTCCTCTGCAGCGGCAGCTGCTCCCTCTCTATAGTCCTCCATAAGCGGGGCCCATGCTGTCTGCCAGAAATGCGGGTCGGAGACAGAGAACTGTGCAGACCATCTGATGCCCTGAGGTGCAGTCCGCTCCCAAGGCATAGCAACATATGGTGTAGTCAGCCCACGGGGAACCAGAATCCGCCGCGTAATCATCTCCTGCAGACCCAGCGGCTTCGCAGCTGCCGCTAATGTGCAAACACTGAGGTCCATCCCGTGGTATGTGGCGATGTGGGTGACTAGACCTCCACAACAGATATCTCCCTTCGCCTTGGCCTTGATCCTGTGCAGATCCTCTGCCAGGAGCAAGCCAAAGTCCGGGAAGCCGCCTGTAACCATGCAGTATAAAGAGAAAAGCTCCCCCTGTCTGATCTTCTGGGGCGTCTCAGTACGCGCCAGAAGCATCTCGCTGAAGATCCGGTGGGCAAGTCTAAAGGCTGGGTGAAAGATGACCTTCTCCCTGGAATCACCAGGGCGCCATCTGTCTGCATGTGTAGTGATGTGGGCTATCTGTCCCCAAAACTCCCTAGCTACGGATCGGGAGGGAAAGTCTACAGCGGTAGGGGCAGGAAAGCCAAAGATCTCTCTCCAGATCTCTAATGGAACTATGAAGTTCCGGCTCATCAGCCGGTACTTCACAGATCCCTCTGTGGGTAGGTAGGAGAAGGAACTGACGAACTCAAGGGTAGGCTCGAGGTAGGCTGGGGCTCGGATCTCAGAAAACTGATCCAGCCCGACTGTGGCAATCATCCTCCTAAGGTCAGCATCTAACCCTAGGCAGTCAAAAGCTGACACGTCTAGAAATCGCGGTGCGATGACTGGACGTCCAGCTATCCTCTCATAATCTACCCGGCATCTCTCGTGGATAACCGGGCGGTAGGGACGGGAAGAAGAAGGAGAAGGGGAAGGTGAGGATCTGTCTCTCAAAGCTAATCGGCGATCTGAACTCATTTTCACTAACACTCTGTCAGACCACCTCGGTTGACTGACAACCCTCAGAAATCACCTCGGTCGAGATGCAGTTCGACCGGACCGAGGCGTAGCAGTGTCGATTTCTATTCTCTGATTTTCAGTTCTTTTCCCCCCAAAATCACTACAATTTCTTCCTAAGGGGTACTTATGCCTTTTCTCAACAGAAACGAGGGCAACCAAAGCCCAAATAGCAGAAAACGAACGAGTTAGGTTTTCGAACGTTTTTACCTCGTTTTGGTCAAATCGCTCAAATTTCTTGCAGATCTGTTGTAGTAATCGACTCCTCTACTCTTTAATCTCGGTTTGGAAGCGGAAATCTTCGAAAACGAGCGAGAAATGAGGGAGCGAGGCGATTCTGTGCGCCGCGGTCGAAACGAAGTAAAAAAAGTGAAAAGTAATTTTTTTTTTCCCTTTTTATACTGTTACTGGATCTGCTGTCACCTCGGTCGAGATGGTCTCGACTGGACCGAGGTGGTCTGGACCGAGGCGGTTCTGCAGAAACCCTAGTCGCCTCGGTTGCTTCAAGAATCAACTCGGTCGAGGTGTTCTGACAGTGACCGAGGTGCTTATTTCTTCTCAGAATCTCGAACTTCTGTCCTTCCAGATGTGCTCCTTCCTGTTGTCTGTCCAGAACACCAAAAACAAAGCAAAGCAAAGCAAAAACAAAAAAAAAACTATCTAAACTAGACTAGAAAACGGGAAAGAAAGCAATACCTTGGGTTGCCTCCCAAGAAGCGCTTGATTTAAGGTCGCTAGCTGGACCATGATGCGTCTCAAACGAGGTAGGAGGTTCCCTCACCCCATACTTCACCTCCATCGTGGGGTGAAGTAAGTAGATCCATCAAACGCTCCAGGACGTGTAAATGCTCGTCGGGGAATGAATCGTCTATGGGTGGGCTATCCGTCTCGCGGGAGGATTCCGGTAGCCGGCTGAGGTGATCCGCAACTGAATTCTCGGATCCCTTCTTGTCACGGATCTCTAGGTCAAACTCTTGAAGCAAGAGAATCCATCGAATAAGGCGCGGCTTTGCATCTTTCTTAGCCAACAAGTAACGAATGGCCGCATGGTCGGTGTAGACAATGACTTTCGCCCCTACTAGATAGGAACGAAACTTCTCGAAAGCATATACAACCGCCAATAACTCTTTCTCGGTGGTAGCGTAGTTGCGTTGTGCTTCATCTAGCGTCTTGCTGGCATAGTAGATGGCGGTGGTTCGTCCATCCTTTTTCTGTCCAAGCACCGCTCCTACGGCTACATCACTAGCGTCACACATGACCTCAAAGGGCAAGGTCCAATCAGGAGGCTGGATAATGGGAGCGGAGATCAACGCTTCCTTAATCCTGTAAAAAGCATCAAGACACTCCTGCGAAAACTCAAAAACAACATCTTTATTCAAGAGGTTGGTTAGAGGTTTAGAAATCTTGGAGAAGTCCTTGATGAATCTCCTGTAGAAACCTGCATGCCCGAGAAAACTCCTCACGCCTTTAACAGAACAAGGAGGAGGGAGCTTCTCAATAGTCTCGATCTTAGCTCGATCGACCTCAATACCTCGATTAGAAACGAGGTGTCCTAGCACAATGCCTTCATTAACCATAAAATGACACTTTTCCCAATTCAAAACAAGGTTAGTGTCCTCACATCTTTTAAGCACTAGAGAAAGGTTAGATAGGCAACCATCAAATGAGGAACCATATACAGAAAAATCATCCATGAATACCTCCATGATCTCCTCTATGTACTCGGAGAAGATAGCCATCATGCATCGCTGGAAGGTAGCGGGTGCATTGCACAATCCGAATGGCATCCTCCGATAAGCAAACGTCCCCCAAGGACAAGTGAAAGTGGTCTTCTCCTGATCATCCGGATGGATAGGAATCTGGAAGAATCCACTATAGCCGTCCAAGTAGCAAAAGTGTGAATGCTGGGCCAACCGTTCGAGCATTTGATCAATGAAGGGAAGCGGAAAATGATCCTTCCGAGTAGCCGTGTTCAGCTTCCTATAGTCGATGCAAACTCTCCAGCCCGTAACGGTCCTTGTTGGGATCAACTCGTTGTTCTTATTCGTCACAACGGTCATCCCTCCTTTCTTCGGAACGACATGCACCGGGCTAACCCACTTGCTGTCCGAGATAGGATAAATAATACCTGCATCCAACAACTTAAGAACTTCCTTCTTCACAACCTCTTTCATGATCGGATTTAACCGTCTTTGAGGTTCCCGTGAAGTCTTATGATTATCTTCCATTAAAATTCTATGCATGCAGAAAGAAGGGTTAATGCCAATAAGATCATCCGTGGTGTAACCTATGGCCTTTCGATGCTTTCTCAGGACATGCATTAGCTTAGTTAATTCAGAATCGGAAAGGGAAGCACTAACAATAACGGGATAAGTAGAATCCGGCCCAAGAAAGATATACCTCAAGTGACTAGGGAGTTGTTTAAGCTCCACAACTGGGGGTGCTTTCTGAGAGGGATCTGTGCTTCCTCTTTCCAGTGGAGTGATGTCAGAAACTAGATTAGATGCAATTCTAGTTTGAATTGTCTCGCTGTCGACCTCGGTCGAGACGCAAAGGCGTTGACCGAGGTGTTCTTCAGACGCCTCGCTCAGTCCAGAAGGTGCCTCGGTCGAGGTACTGCTACTGGATCCGAGGCTGGAAATCTTCGTTTCCTGGATCAGCTTCTCAGTTATAGCTCCTGGATCTTCTTCCAGTGCCTTCAAGCTCCGTATATCTGCATCACAAGAAGCATCTATACCTTCCTCCATTAAACTGAAGCTAATAACTCTTTCGAGTGGATCGTTAATAAGGATAGAGCTCACCAATTCTCTTGATTCCTCTTCATCGTAGATGTTGAAGATATCATCAGTTAGTTGCTCTCCTTTCATGGCTGCAAGTAGTGCGAACTCCACCTCATCGCCACCAACGTTGAATTTCAACTTGGCGTTCTTGCAATCCACATTGCAACCCGAAGTTGCTAGAAATGGCCTCCCGAGAATGATAGGAACAGGATAATCTGCGGGAATGTCAAGTACGACAAAATCTATAGGAAGATAGAAGTTACCTAACTTGACCGGAACGTCCTCCAAAATGCCCACTGGATGGGTAATGGAGCGATCCGCCATGTAAAGTCGAAACTTGACCGGTTTGGGCTCTCCAAGACCGATCTTAGTGCATAGCTCCAGCGGGATGATGCTCACGCTGGCTCCTAGATCACAAAGGGCTTCACAAGTGACATCCCCAACTTGAATGGGAATGCAAAATGAGCCGGGATCTCTCAATTTAGGTGGCATCTTCTCCTTCATGATCTTTATGAGTTCCGAAGATTTAGATGTCATCCTAACTTCACCAACATCCTCCAGCTTCCTCTTCCTTGACAAGATTTCTTTTAAGAACTTCCCATAGGCGGGCATACCTAGAATGGTATCAAGGAAAGGAATATTAATATGTAGCTTATTCATCAAGTCAAGAAACTTACCAAAGTGCTTGTCTAGATGTGCTCTGGACTGAGGAAATGGAAGTGGTGGTTTATATGCAGGAGGTGGAACATAAGCTTCTGTCGTTCCTCCTTCTTTCTGTTGCGCCGCCTCGGTTGGCATCTCGGTCGAGGTGTTCTTCGACTGGATCTGGACCGAGGTGGTCTGCGTCGAGCGAGGTACTGGATCAGCAGTTTTGAGTCCACTCCTCGTCGTGATGGCCATGCACTGGCCTTTAGGGTTAGTTTCCGTCTTTGCTGGAAGCTTCCCTGGATCTCTTGGCGCTTCATTCGCCCTATTAGCAAGTTGTTGTTCGAAGGACTTTTGGGCCCTCGAAAATGAAGTCATAGAATTCTCCATAGCATTAAGCTTGATCAAGATTGCCTCCAGGACTGCGTCCTTCTTTTCCGGTTGAGACGAACTTGATTCTTGCCCTTGGCTTTTCAATGGAGTAGAAGAAGAAGAAGGAGAAGAGAGGAAAGGGTTAGAGGAATCATTAGAGTTGGAGTTTGAATAATTGTTACCGTTGTTTTGGTTATTCGCCCTCCAGTTGTTGCTATTGGATCCTCTATTGTTGTTGTTGTAGTTGTTGTTTCGGGGTCCGTTGTTGTTGTTACGGTACCCGTTATTGTTGTTGTTGTTTCTTTGCCCTTGCTCTTCCTTCTTAGTTTGAGCCATCAAGAGCTCCTTTAATTCCTTCACGTCGTTCTTCAATGACGTGAGTTGATTGTTGTTGGGTTGAGTCTCTTGAAAGTTGACTCTTTTAACTCCACCTTCAGCTCCTTGGTGGGTGTACTTCTCCATGTGCAAGGCTTGCTTCTCAATGAAGTCCCAAGCCTCGTCAACCGCCATGTCCATGAATGTACCGGCGGAGAGTAGTTGGAGGTTGAACTGGGTGTTTCCGTCCAGCCCTTTGAAGTAGATCTCCAACAACTCGATCTTTGGAATCCCATGATGTGGGCAATCCAAAAGGATATCCTTGAACCGCTCCCATGATTTGGACAAGCTCTCCTTGTCCTTCATGATGAAAGCATTGATCTTCCCTCTCATTTCAGCAGTCTTTGAGGGGGGAAAGAATTTGGTCAAGAATTCCGTAGTCATCTCTTCCCATGTGCTGATTTTTCCTGCAGGAAGAGATTGATACCAAGTAAGAGCTCTATCTTTAAGAGAAAAGTAGAAAGGTCTTAGCTTGTAGTTGTTATTTTCAATTCTGGGAGGTCGCAAGGTCTCCATCAAGATCTCGTAGTTTTGAAGATGTTGATGCGGCGACTCCTTCTCTAGCCCTCCGAATTGACATTGGCGAATCATCGCTAGAACTTGTGGTCGAAGTTCGTAGTCATGGTCCGCTGGATCTCCTAGGTTCACTCCTGGACGCCTCAGCTGTTGATTAGGGTCCATCCTTTGACCTAGGGTTTGTGGAATTCCTGCAAGAAGAACATCTCGGACTGGCATCTGAAGTGGTTGCACATCGGCCGGGGCGTTAGGAACTGGGACCTGCCTCGGTCGAGGATCAATTACTGGATCCTGCATCGGTCGAGGTTGAATCTGGTTCCGAATTGCTGCAATCTCAGCTTCGATTGCTGTATTCCTGGCCTGATTCTCTTCTTTTTCCTGCCTCAGCTCTTCTTTACTGAGACGTAGCTGCTCCTGCGTCTCTCTCAATTGGGCCAAAAGATCGTGATCGTCTTGTTGGGCCATCTTCGCTTCTCTTAAGCGTCGTTTGTATGTCTTTTCTGGTTCGGGATCGTAAGGAACGATTTCCTTCCCAGTGCGGGTTCTTCGCATATACCTAAGAAAGAACCTGCAAAAGTCACTCAAGTAGAGTGGTAAGACAACACGGGGCAAATGCCCCAAGAGCAAACCGTACCGGCTCGGTCTAGACCAAGTCCCCGGCAACGGCGCCAAAAACTTGTTCGCTCCAAACGGTGTGTGCAAGCTTTAAATTTATAACCCTAGACTTAAGCTTAAAACAAGGATGCGAACCCGCAGTGTACGGGTCAATCGTAGTAAAAGCAAGAAAATTCCAGGGGTCGATCACAGGGACTCGGTGAAACAGAGTCAATACGGTATGCTAATGTCAATACTAACCACAAGAGCAATTAACACAATCAAAGATGAATAAGAAGTCAATAAAGCAAACATGCAATTCTAGGGATTGAAGCGTCTAGTTGTGGTTCCAACTCAAGATCTATAGATAAGCGGACAAAGCTGAGATTTTTGCGTGGGGAAGGTGTTACTAAAGTGGAGTAGATCACCGTAACTCCTATTACCGGGTAAGTCTCAAGGAATCAAGATAAAGAACTATAACCTCAAACTAACACACCATCTAAGGGAATAGAATCAACCTTTACCGGGTAAGTCTCAGGCTAACTCACAAAGATGGGATGGAAGCACACTCAAACCCCAATAAAGGATAAACCTTTATTACCTACACTTATGATCGTCGGTATACAAACTAAGGAATTACCGGGTAAGTCTCATCCTAAGCTTGCATTGAACCAGAAAGGTGTAATAAGAATAGGTTTTGGCAAACTCTAACACTCAACTCTCAGTTTAGGATAGGATAAGTCACCTCGGTCAGACGAATTCCACCCCGGCCGAGGTGTTCATCGACCGAACGAGATGCTTAGGGTTAAGGTTAAAGACTCGAACTTTCAGGGTCCTACTGGAATCTAAGGTTATTCTATCACTGTTTTTCCCACAACCTTCAGCCAATCACCCTAGAATCACACAAGGAAATTAGCCACTCATCATCATAATGAAAGTATTAAATGTAGGGGAAGAAGGTGAATATTTGAACAAAGAAGAATTTAACGAAAAGACTTCAATAACTGAATCAAATATCACAAACAAAAGCGTTCCTTGGATAGCAATCCAACAAGACAAGACAACAAGGAAAGGAATTGAAGACAATCTTACAAAACCCTCCAATAAAGCTATAAAAGCTATGGTCTTCAATCTTCCTTCAACCTTCAAAAAGGTTCTTCAACTCTCTCCCAAATTGGAGTAGGATGCGGCTGCTGCGCTTGTAAACCCTGATCGACGGTATAGCGTCCTCTTGCGCTGATAGCGGATGTCGGATTTGTGGAAAATCCAACCCTTTTTATAGGAAAAATAACCCTCCAAAGATAAGAAATCTTAGAAAGATATTATCCCATAAATATAGGTAAAATATATGATTCTGCATATCTCCTTCCTTCCAGAAGCTCAGCCCAAAAATATAAGATCACTTTCCAATTTTAAAAGATCTCAGCCAAGAATTAAATATTCTCGCCGCGTCCTAGGTGTTCGCCTCGGTCGAGTCGGCTTCTCTGGATCGCCTCGGTCGAGGTGAATCACGAGTCAACCGAGGTGAGTCATAACTGAATGTGAAATCTCTCAAAACTGGTCCAAAGCAGATCTTCAATCCATGGCTATGCTTCCTGGATGTAGCTCCAAATGACTCTTGACTCCTTTTGCTCCTTTTTTGATGCAAAACGTACCATATTACCTGCAATTACAACGAAACTAGGTGTAGACCTCGATTCCCGCAAAGGTAGATGAAATGGTAGTAAAATCACATAATGTACATACAAACATGCAGATTATGAAAGATAAAACGTCCAAACAAACCCTAAAATATAGACTATAATTCATGCTATCAAAATACCCCATACTTAGTCCTTGCTTGTCCCCAAGCAAGTTCTTCATATAAAAGACAAGATAGAATGGATTATAAGTCAAGAAAATCATGAAAAGTCTTTCAAAAACATTTTATGGTGTGCAACTATCATAGATCACTCTAAGAGAATACTTCCTAGAATTAAAAACTCAATATGATCAAAACATTTTATAAATATAGAAAAGTTGTTCATCTTTGCATAAAATCATAGAATGCATAATAAATCATAATTATCAAAATTAAGCATGTATAATCCAGTTTAAACCGCTAAGTCAATCAACAAGCTCAAGGTCTCAAGGGCTTCCCAAAAGAAAAGGTCAAGAAACGTGTAGGGTAGGGATGTATGTAAGGTAATGTGGTGCTAGAATCCGGGAAAAGGATAAACTTCACTTTCACTTTGACTTGCAACATCTTCCACCAATAAGCTTTGCTTATTTCACGCTTTTTCTTTTACTTTACTTTTTGGGATGCATGGACAGAGGTGCACAATAACCGAAGCCTAGGAAATCTGCAATCATCAATTTCTTGAGATGCATCAAACCCTTGATGCACATACCATGATCCGTTAGGAATATCGCTCAATCCGACTTTGGCAAGACACAAACACCCGGCTATGTGAATGGTGCCGAGTTACTCATCTTCATGATTGACTTCCCCAAACCTATTATTGCTTTCTAAGACTTTCACTTTCAGCCACTTCTCAACTTTTGACTTGCTTTCACCACTTCGCTTGCTTCCAAATTCCCGGATAGGTAAAGGGAGGCAAAATGTATATGAGGGGCTAAGCATGATCAAGAAGAAGAAGAAGAAGAGAATGAATTGCCTTGGTCTTTCCAAGAAGAATGTGAGAGAACTTAACCTGCGGTGTCAACCTTCAAATTCAACATAATTTGGATAAAAATAAAGTATTAAACATACTAATAATTTTAAACAAAGCATTTAGCAACTTAAACATATCATAAAACATTTCAAACATATAAAGAATTTAAATCCAGTCGGTAAACAAAATCTTCACTGAGATCATATCCAGATAAGTAACACAAAAATCGTTTTCGAAAACTCTCTGTTACGCCCACCTCGGTCGAGATGTTCTTGGTTCAACCGAGGTGAAACACCTCGTTTTGCCAGAACTGTCCCGGTCGAGGTCAAAAATTTTTTTAAAACCATTTTTTTTTCGGTTTCGACGTTTTTCTCAATCAAATAACCTGTAAGTATGCATGCAATCTCAGATAAACATATAAATGCAAAAGTGAAGCATAAATATAAATATCCGATAAAATGTCATACATCAAAAGTATCGAATACAAATAGTCACGTAGTCAAATAATACATATAAATACCCCATACTTGAGACACACTGTCCCAGTGGGTATAATAAAAGTCTAAATGAAAGAGGACTCACCGGATAAAGAGCCGAACTGCATAAAAATATAATAAATAAAACCCTGCAGCTCCTCAGTAGTCCTGATCCGGCGGTGGTGGTGGTATGTAGGGAAACTGAGTCGGGTCGTAGGGGTAGCCCATGATGTGCTGGAACTGTAGCTGAGCCATCATGTGCTGATGATGCTGCCTCTCCTGCATCTCGCGGATATCCAACGAAAGTGCAGCATAAGTGTCGATAACCTGAGCTGTCAGGTCATCGATCCGTCGGTGTGCAGCTCTGTCCCTAGCTCCACGCCTCCTGCGTCCAGCAGGTCTGACTGGAGATGTAGCGGCTGGCGCCGGCTCAGTGTCCTCCTCATCCTCATCTAGATCAATAATGGGAGGCGCGCTCGTCCCAGCTGTATCTGTCCCTGTGTCCATCGGGACGCCGCCTCCTCTCTCATCAACAGTCTCGTCGTCGTCATCCTCATCCTCAGCCTCCTCAGCCTCCTCAGCAGCTGCAGCTGCTCCCTCTCTATAGTCCTCCATAAGCGGGGCCCATGCTGTCTGCCAGAAATGCGGGTCGAAGACCGAGAACTGTGCAGACCATCTGATGCCCTGAGGTGCAGTCCGCTCCCAAGGCATAGCAACATATGGTGTAGTCAGCCCACGGGGAACCAGAATCCGCCGCGTAATCATCTCCTGCAGACCCAGCGGCTTCGCAGCTGCCGCTAATGTGCAAACACTGAGGTCCATCCCGTGGTATGTGGCGATGTGGGTGACTAGACCTCCACAACAGATATCTCCCTTCGCCTTGGCCTTGATCCTGTGCAGATCCTCTGCCAGGAGCAAGCCAAAGTCCGGGAAGCCGCCTGTAACCATGCAGTATAAAGAGAAAAGCTCCCCCTGTCTGATCTTCTGGGGCGTCTCAGTACGCGCCAGAAGCATCTCGCTGAAGATCCGGTGGGCAAGTCTAAAGGCTGGGTGAAAGATGACCTTCTCCCTGGAATCACCAGGGCGCCATCTGTCTGCATGTGTAGTGATGTGGGCTATCTGTCCCCAAAACTCCCTAGCTACGGATCGGGAGGGAAAGTCTACAGCGGTAGGGGCAGGAAAGCCAAAGATCTCTCTCCAGATCTCTAATGGAACTATGAAGTTCCGGCTCATCAGCCGGTACTTCACAGATCCCTCTGTGGGTAGGTAGGAGAAGGAACTGACGAACTCAAGGGTAGGCTCGAGGTAGGCTGGGGCTCGGATCTCAGAAAACTGATCCAGCCCGACTGTGGCAATCATCCTCCTAAGGTCAGCATCTAACCCTAGGCAGTCAAAAGCTGACACGTCTAGAAATCGCGGTGCGATGACTGGACGTCCAGCTATCCTCTCATAATCTACCCGGCATCTCTCGTGGATAACCGGGCGGTAGGGACGGGAAGAAGAAGGAGAAGGGGAAGGTGAGGATCTGTCTCTCAAAGCTAATCGGCGATCTGAACTCATTTTCACTAACACTCTGTCAGACCACCTCGGTTGACTGACAACCCTCAGAAATCACCTCGGTCGAGATGCAGTTCGACCGGACCGAGGCGTAGCAGTGTCGATTTCTATTCTCTGATTTTCAGTTCTTTTCCCCCCAAAATCACTACAATTGCTTCCTAAGGGGTACTTATGCCTTTTCTCAACAGAAACAAGGGCAACCAAAGCCCAAATAGCAGAAAACGAACGAGTTAGGTTTTCGAACGTTTTTACCTCGTTTTGGTCGAATCGCTCAAATTTCTTGCAGATCTGTTGTAGTAATCGACTCCTCTACTCTTTAATCTCGGTTTGGAAGCGGAAATCTTCGAAAACGAGCGAGAAATGAGGGAGCGAGGCGATTCTGTGCGCCGCGGTCGAAACGAAGTAAAAAAGTGAAAAGTAATTTTTTCCCCTTTTTATACTGTTACTGGATCTGCTGTCACCTCGGTCGAGATGGTCTCGACTGGACCGAGGTGGTACGGACCGAGGCGGTTCTGCAGAAACCCTAGTCGCCTCGGTTGCTTCAAGAATCAACTCGGTCGAGGTGTTCTGACAGTGACCGAGGTGCTTCTTTCTTCTCAGAATCTCGAACTTCTCTCTTTCCTGGAGTGCTCCTTCCTGTTGTCTGTCCAAAAACCCAAAAACAAAGCAAAGCAAAGCAAAAACAAAAACTATCTAAACTAGACTAGAAAACGGGAAAGAAAGCAATACCTTGGGTTGCCTCCCAAGAAGCGCTTGATTTAAGGTCGCTAGCTGGACCATGGTGCGTCTCAAACGAGGTGGATCGGTGCGACCTCCTCAACCGGCGTTTCCGGTTGGTACTTCTTAAGTCTATGACCGTTGACCTTGAAGCTTCCGCTAGTTTCGCCCCATATCTCAACTGCACCATGAGGGAAAACGTGTTTTACAACGTAAGGTCCGGTCCATCTAGATTTCAACTTACCTGGAAAAAGACGGAGGCGGGAGTTGAAGAGTAGAACTAAATCTCCTTCGTTAAGCTCCTTTGGAACGATACGCTTGTCATGCCATCTCTTCGTCCTTTCCTTGTAGATCTTGGCATTCTCATAGGCGTTCAAACGCAGCTCTTCCAGCTCGTTAAGTTCCAATAGTCGCTTCTCACCAGCCTCCTTAATGTCAAAGTTCAACCATTTGATAGCCCAATACGCTTTGTGCTCCAACTCAACGGGCAAATGGCAAGATTTCCCATACACCAAGTTATAAGGGGTGGTGCCTATGGGAGTCTTGAATGCGGTCCTGTATGCCCAAAGAGCATCGTCTAATTTCATGGACCAATCCTTCCTCGTCCAAAAACTTGTTCGCTCCAAACGGTGTGTGCAAGCTTTAAATTTATAACCCTAGACTTAAGCTTAAAACAAGGATGCGAACCCGCAGTGTACGGGTCAATCGTAGTAAAAGCAAGAAAATTCCAGGGGTCGATCACAGGGACTCGGTGAAACAGAGTCAATACGGTATGCTAATGTCAATACTAACCACAAGAGCAATTAACACAATCAAAGATGAATAAGAAGTCAATAAAGCAAACATGCAATTCTAGGGATTGAAGCGTCTAGTTGTGGTTCCAACTCAAGATCTATAGATAAGCGGACAAAGCTGAGATTTTTGCGTGGGGAAGGTGTTACTAAAGTGGAGTAGATCACCGTAACTCCTATTACCGGGTAAGTCTCAAGGAATCAAGATAAAGAACTATAACCTCAAACTAACACACCATCTAAGGGAATAGAATCAACCTTTACCGGGTAAGTCTCAGGCTAACTCACAAAGATGGGATGGAAGCACACTCAAACCCCAATAAAGGGTAAACCTTTATTACCTACACTTATGATCGTTGGTACACAAACTAAGGAATTACCGGGTAAGTCTCATCCTAAGCTTGCATTGAACCAGGAAAGGTGTAATAAGAATAGGATTTGGCAAACTCTAACACTTAACTCTCAGTTTAGGATCAGATAAGTCACCTCGGTCAGAAGAATTCCACCCCGGCCGAGATGTTCATCGACCGAACGAGATGCTTAGGGTTAAGGTTAAAGACTCGAACTTTCAGGATCCTACTGGAATCTAAGATTATTCTATCATTGTTTTTCCCACAACCTTCAGCCAATCACCCTAGAATCACACAAGGAAATTAGCCACTCATCATCATAATGAAAGTATTAAATATATGGAAGAAGGTGAATATTTGAACAAAGAAGAATTTAATGAAAACACTTCAATAACTGAATCAAATATCACACAAAATCGTTCCTTGGATAATAATCCAACAAGACAAGACAACAAGGAAAGGAATTGAAGACAATCTTACAAAACCCTCCAAAAAGCTATAAAGCTATAGTCTTCAATCTTCCTTCAACCTTCAAAAAGGTTCTTCAAATCTCTCCCAAATTGGAGTAGGTTGCGGCTGCTGCGTGTTCTCAGCTGTAAGCGGATTGTATGCGGCCTCCTCAAATTGTAGAAAATCCAACCCTTTTTATAGGAAAAATAAACCTCCAAAGATAATAAATCTTAAGAAGATATTATCCCATAAATATAGGTAAAATATATGATTCTGCATATCTCCTTCCTTCCAGAAGCTCAGCCCAAAAATATAAGATCACTTTCCAATTTTAAAAGATCTCAGCCAAGAATAAAATATTCTCGCCGCGTCCTAGGTGTTCGCCTCGGTCGAGTCGGCGTCTCTGGATCGCCTCGGTCGAGATGAATCTCTGGTCAACCGAGGTGATCATAACTGAGTGTAGAATCTCTCAAAACTGGTCCAAAGTAAATCTTTAATCCATGGTTGTGCTTCCTGAATGTAGCTCCAAATGACTCTTGACTCCTTTTGCTCCTTTTTGATGCAATACGTACCATATTACCTGCAATTACAACGAAACTAGGTGTAGACCTCGATTCTCGCAAAGGTAGATGAAATGGTAGTAAAATCACATAATGTACATACAAACATGCAGATTATGAAAGATAAAACGTCCAAACAAACCCCAAAATATAGACTATAATTCATGCTATCAGTGTCCTAGCACAATGCCTTCGTTAACCATAAAATGACACTTCTCCCAATTCAAAACAAGGTTAGTGTCTTCACATCTTGTAAGCACTAGAGAAAGGTTAGATAGGCAATCATCAAAAGAGGAACCATATACAGAAAAATCATCCATAAATACCTCCATGATCTCCTCTATGTACTCGGAAAAGATAGCCATCATGCATCGCTGGAAGGTAGCTGGTGCATTGCACAATCCAAATGGCATCCTCCGATAGGCAAACGTCCCCCATGGACAAGTGAAAGTGGTCTTCTCCTGATCATCCGGATGGATAGGAATCTGGAAGAATCCACTATAGCCGTCCAAGTAGCAAAAGTGTGAATGCTGGGCCAACCGTTCGAGCATTTGATCAATGAAGGGAAGCGGAAAATGATCCTTCCGAGTAGCCGTGTTCAGCTTCCTATAGTCGATGCAAACTCTCCAGCCCGTAACGGTCCTTGTTGGGATCAACTCGTTGTTCTTATTCGTCACAACGGTCATCCCTCCTTTCTTCGGAACGACATGCACCGGGCTAACCCACTTGCTGTCCGAGATAGGATAAATAATACCTGCATCCAACAACTTAAGAACTTCCTTCTTCACAACCTCTTTCATGATCGGATTTAACCGTCTTTGAGGTTCTCGTGAAGTCTTATGATTATCTTCCATTAAAATTCTATGCATGCAGAAAGAAGGGTTAATGCCAATAAGATCATCCGTGGTGTAACCTATGGCCTTTCGATGCTTTCTCAGGACATGCATTAGCTTAGTTAATTCAGAATCGGAAAGGGAAGCACTAACAATAACGGGATAAGTAGAATCCGGCCCAAGAAAGATGTACCTCAAGTGACTAGGGAGTTGTTTAAGCTCCACAACTGGGGGTGCTTTCTGAGAGGGATCTGCGCTTCCTCTTTCCAGTGGAGTGATGTCAGAAACTAGATTAGATGCAATTCTAGTTTGAATTGTCTCGCTGTCGACCTCGGTCGAGACGCAAAGGCGTTGACCGAGGTGTTCTTCAGACGCCTCGCTCAGTCCAGAAGGTGCCTCGGTCGAGGTACTGCTACTGGATCCGAGGCTGGAAATCTTCGTTTCCTGGATCAGCTTCTCAGTTATAGCTCCTGGATGTTCTTCCAGTGCCTTCAAGCTTCGTATATCTGCATCACAAGAAGCATCTATACCTTCCTCCATTAAACTGAAGCTTATAACTCTTTCGAGTGGATCATTAGTAAGGATAGAGCTCACCAATTCTCTTGATTCCTCTTCATCGTAGATGTTGAAGATATCATCAGTTAGTTGCTCTCCTTTCATGGCTGCAAGTAGTGCGAACTCCACCTCATCGCCACCAACGTTGAATTTCAACTTGGCGTTCTTGCAATCCACATTGCAACCCGAAGTTGCTAGAAATGGCCTCCCGAGAATGATAGGAACAGGATAATCTGCGGGAATGTCAAGTACGACAAAATCTATAGGAAGATAGAAGTTACCTAACTTGACCGGAACGTCCTCCAAAATGCCCACTGGATGGGTAATGGAGCGATCCGCCATGTAAAGTCGAAACTTGACCGGTTTGGGCTCTCCAAGACCGATCTTAGTGCATAGCTCCAGCGGGATGATGCTCACGCTGGCTCCTAGATCACAAAGGGCTTCACAAGTGACATCCCCAACTTGAATGGGAATGCAAAATGAGCCGGGATCTCTCAATTTAGGTGGCATCTTCTCCTTCATGATCTTTATGAGTTCCGAAGATTTAGATGTCATCCTAACTTCACCAACATCCTCCAGCTTCCTCTTCCTTGACAAGATTTCTTTTAAGAACTTCCCATAGGCGGGCATACCTAGAATGGCATCAAGGAAAGGAATATTAATATGTAGCTTATTCATCAAGTCAAGAAACTTACCAAAGTGCTTGTCTAGATGTGCTCTGGCTCTGGACTGGGGAAATGGAAGTGGTGGTTTATATGCAGGAGGTGGAACATAAGCTTCTGTCGTTCCTCCTTCTTTCTGTTGCGCCGCCTCGGTTGGCATCTCGGTCGAGGTGTTCTTCGACTGGATCTGGACCGAGGTGGTCTGCGTCGAGCGAGGTACCGGATCAGCAGTTTTGAGTCCACTCCTCGTCGTGATGGCCATGCACTGGCCCTTAGGGTTAGTTTCCGTCTTTGCTGGAAGCTTCCCTGGATCTCTTGGCGCTTCATTCGCCCTATTAGCAAGTTGTTGTTCGAAGGACTTTTGGGCCCTCGAAAATGAAGTCATAGAATTCTCCATAGCATTAAGCTTGATCAAGATTGCTTCCAGGACTGCGTCCTTCTTTTCCGGTTGAGACGAACTTGATCCTTGCCCTTGGCTTTTCAATGGAGTAGAAGAAGAAGAAGGAGAAGAGAGGAAAGGGTTAGAGGAATCATTAGAGTTGGAGTTTGAATAATTGTTACCGTTGTTTTGGTTATTCGCCCTCCAGTTGTTGCTATTGGATCCTCTATTGTTGTTGTTGTAGTTGTTGTTTCGGGGTCCGTTGTTGTTGTTACGGTACCCGTTATTGTTGTTGTTGTTTCTTTGCCCTTGCTCTTCCTTCTTAGTTTGAGCCATCAAGAGCTCCTTTAATTCCTTCACGTCGTTCTTCAAGGACGTGAGTTGGTTGTTGTTGGTTTGAGTCTCTTGAAAGTTGACTCTTTTAACTCCACCTTCAGCTCCTTGGTGGGTGTACTTCTCCATGTGCAAGGCTTGCTTCTCAATGAAGTCCCAAGCCTCGTCAACCGCCATGTCCATGAATGTACCGGCGGAGAGTAGTTGGAGGTTGAACTGGGTGTTTCCGTCCAGCCCTTTGAAGTAGATCTCCAACAACTCGATCTTTGGAATCCCATGATGTGGGCAATCCAAAAGGATATCCTTGAACCGCTCCCAAGACTTGGACAAGCTCTCCTTGTCCTTCATGATGAAAGCATTGATCTTCCCCCTCATTTCAGCAGTCTTTGAGGGTGGAAAGAATTTGGTTAGGAATTCCGTAGTCATCTCCTCCCATGTGCTAATTTTTCCTGGAGGAAGAGATTGATACCAAGTAAGAGCTCTATCTTTTAAAGAAAAGTAAAAAGGTCTTAGCTTGTAGTTGTTGTTCTCAATTCTGGGAGGTCGCAAGGTCTCCATCAAGATCTCGTAGTTTTGAAGATGTTGATGCGGCGACTCCTTCTCTAGCCCTCCGAATTGACATTGGCGAATCATGGCTAGAACTTGCGGTCGAAGTTCGTAATCATGATCCGCTGGATCTCCTAGGTTCACTCCTGGACGCCTCAGCTGTTGATTAGGGTCCATCCTTTGACCTAGGGTTTGTGGGATTCCTGCAAGAAGAACATCTCGGACTTGCATCCGAGGTGGATGTACATCGACCGGGGCGTCAGGTACTGGAATCTGCCTCGGTCGAGGATCAACAACTGGATCCTGCATCGGTCGAAGTAGAATCTGGTTCCGGATGGCTGCAATCTCAGCTTCGATTGTTGCAGTCCTAGCCTGATTCTCTTCTTTCTCTTGTCTTAGCTCTTCTTTACTGAGACGTAGCAGCTCCTGCGTCTCTCTCAATTGGGCCGCAAGATCGCGATCGTCTTGTTGGGCCATCTTCGCTTCTCTTAAGCGTCGTTTGTATGTCTTTTCCGGTTCGGGATCGTAAGGAACGATTTCCTTCCCAGTGCGGGTTCTTCGCATATACCTAAGAAAGAACCTGCAAAAGTCACTCAAGTAGAGTGGTTAGACAAAACGGGGCAAGCGCCCCAAGAGCAAACCGTACCGGCTCGGTCTAGACCAAGTCCCCGGCAACGGCGCCAAAAACTTGTTCGCTCCAAACGGTGTGTGCAAGCTTTAAATTTATAACCCTAGACTTAAGCTTAAAACAAGGATGCGAACCCGCAGTGTACGGGTCAATCGTAGTAAAAGCAAGAAAATTCCAGGGGTCGATCACAGGGACTCGGTGAAACAGAGTCAATACGGTATGCTAATGTCAATGCTAACCACAAGAGCAATTAATACAATCAAAGATGAATAAGAAGTCAATAAAGCAAACATGCAATTCTAGGGATTAAAGCATCTAGTTGTGGTTCCAACTCAAGACCTATAGATAAGCGGACAAAGCTGAGATTTTTGCGTGGGGAAGGTGTTACTAAAGTGGAGTAGATCACCGGGTAAGTCTCACTACACACTAATCCTAAACCGTAACTCCTATTACCGGGTAAGTCTCAAGGAATCAAGATAAAGAACTATAACCTCAAACTAACACACCATCTAAGGGAATAGAATCAACCTTTACCGGGTAAGTTTCAGGCTAACTCACAAAGATGGGATGGAAGCACACTCAAACCCCAATAAAGGATAAACCTTTATTACCTACACTTATGATCGTTAGTACACAAACTAAGGAATTACCGGGTAAGTCTCATCCTAAGCTTGCATTGAACCAGAAAGGTGTAATAAGAATAGGTTTTGGCAAACTCTAACACTTAACTCTCAGTTTAGGATAGGATAAGTCACCTCGGTCAGACGAATTCCACCCCGGCCGAGGTGTTCATCGACCGAACGAGATGCTTAGGGTTAAGGTTAAAGACTCGAACTTTCAGGGTCCTACTGGAATCTAAGGTTATTCTATCACTGTTTTTCCCACAACCTTCAGCCAATCACCCTAGAATCACACAAGGAAATTAGCCACTCATCATCATAATGAAAGTATTAAATGTAGGGGAAGAAGGTGAATATTTGAACAAAGAAGAATTTAACGAAAAGACTTCAATAACTGAATCAAATATCACAACAAAAGCGTTCCTTGGATAGCAATCCAACAAGACAAGACAACAAGGAAAGGAATTGAAGACAATCTTACAAAACCCTCCAATAAAGCTATAAAAGCTATGGTCTTCAATCTTCCTTCAACCTTCAAAAAGGTTCTTCAACTCTCTCCCAAATTGGAGTAGGATGCGGCTGCTGCGCTTGTAAACCCTGATCGACGGTATAGCGTCCTCTTTAATTTGTGGAAAACCAACCCTTTTTATAGGAAAAATAACCCTCCAAAGATAAGAAATCTTAGAAAGATATTATCCCATAAATATAGGTAAAATATATGATTCTGCATATCTCCTTCCTTCCAGAAGCTCAGCCCAAAAATATAAGATCACTTTCCAATTTTAAAAGATCTCAGCCAAGAATAAAATATTCTCGCCGCGTCCTAGGTGTTCGCCTCGGTCGAGTCGACGTCTCTGGATCGCCTCGGTCGAGGTGAATCACGAGTCAACCGAGGTGAGTCATAACTGAATGTGAAATCTCTCAAAACTGGTCCAAAGCAGATCTTCAATCCATGGCTATGCTTCCTGGATGTAGCTCCAAATGACTCTTGACTCCTTTTGCTCCTTTTTGATGCAAAACGTACCATATTACCTGCAATTACAACGAAACTAGGTGTAGACCTCGATTCCCGCAAAGGTAGATGAAATGGTAGTAAAATCACATAATGTACATACAAACATGCAGATTATGAAAGATAAAACGTCCAAACAAACCCCAAAATATAGACTATAATTCATGCTATCAAAATACCCCATACTTAGCCCTTGCTTGTCCCCAAGCAAGTTCCTCACATAGAAGACAAGATAGAATGGATTATAAGTCAAGAAAATCAATGAAAAGTCCTTCAAAAATATTTTATGGTGTGCAACTATCATAGATTACTCTAAGAGAATACTTCCTGGAATTAAAAACTTAATATGCTCAAAACATTTTATAAATATAAGAAAGTTGTTCATCTTTGCATAAAATCATAGAATGCATAATAAATCATAATTATCAAAATTAATCATGTATAATCCAATTTAAACCGCTAAGTCAATCATCAAGCTCAAGGTCTCAAGGGCTTCTCAAAAGAAAAGGTCAAGAAACGTGTAGGGTAGGGATGTATGTAAGGTAATGTGGTGCTAGAATCCGGGAAAAGGATGAACTTCACTTCCACTTTGACTTGCAACACCTTCCACCAATAAGCTTTGCTTATTTCACACTTTTTCTTTTTCTTTTACTTTTTTACTTTACTTTTTGGGATGCATGGACAGAGGTGCACAATAACCGAAGCCTAGGAAATCTGCAATCATCAATTTCTCGAGATGCATCAAACCCTTGATGCACATACCATGACCCGATAGGAATATCGCTCAATCCGACTTTGGCAAGACACAAACACCCGGCTATGTGAATGGTGCCGAGTTACTCGTCTTCATGATTGACTTCCCCAAACCTAAAATTACTTTCTAGCACTTTCACTTCCAGCCATCTTCAACTTTAACTTGCTTTCACCACTTCGCTTGCTTCCAAATTCCCGGATAGGTAAAAGGGAGGCAAAATGTATATGAGGGGCTAAGCATGATCAAGAAGAAGAAGAAGAAGAAGAATGAATTGCCTTGGTCTTTCCAAGAAGAACGTGAGAGAACTTATGCTGCGGTGTCAACCTTCAAATTCAACATAATTTGGATAAAAACAAGGTATTAAACATGCCAATAATTTCAAACAAAGCATTTAGCAACTTAAACATATCATAAAACATTTCAAACACATAAAGAATTTAAATCCAGTCTGTAAACAAGATCTTCACTGAGATCATATCCAGATAAGTAACACAAAAATCGTTTTCGAAAACTCTCAGTTAACCCACCTCGGTCGAGATGTTCTTGGGTCAACCGAGGTGAAACACCTCGTTTTGCCAGAACTGTCCCGGTCGAGGTCAAAAAAATTTTTTTAAAAACCAATTTTTTTTTCGGTTTCGACGTTTTTCTCAATCAAATAATCTGTAGGTATGCATGTAGTATCAGATATGGATGCAAAAGTGAAGCATAAATATCCGGTCAAATAGAGTCATGCATCACATAAGTGTCAAATACCTCAATAAACACCCCATACTTAGGACACACTGTCCCAGTGGGTCAAAATAGGTCTAAGGACAGGATACTCACCGAACATAGCTAAACTGCATGAAGAAGTAAGAAACAGCTCCCAGATAAGACCATCTCGGTTGGCGAAGCACATCTCGGTCGAGGTGTTCTGACAGTACCCGAGATGTATTTCAGTAAAGCTCGTTTCCTCAACTTCTCGAAATTTTGTTCTTTCAGTGTAGCTCCTGAACTGTGATCCTTCCTTTTGGAATACCTGGTTGTTGTCTAGAGGAAAACAAAAACAAAGCAACTATCTAAACTAAACTAGAAAAGGGAGAAGAAAACAATACCTTGGGTTGCCTCCCAAGAAGCGCTTGGTTTAAGGTCGCTAGCTGGACCCTTCTCCATAGATTTACTCAATGTACCTTGAACACTTTGGAGTGCTCATCACATCCATCATAAAACTCTTCCAAAAAGGTTCCGGTTCCTAATTTCACCGGCAAATGGTAGGATTTCCTACGTACAAGCTTGTACGATTTGGTTCTCACCGGAATCCTACCGGTCTTCCTCTTTGTCCATGGGACATAACTCAGTCTTTCATCCCATCCTTTCCTTGATCGAGAAAACAGCTTCTCGAGAATTCTAGTAGCTTCCCCTTCTATAGCTTGGGGATGGTACAAGGTCCTTAGCATGCGAGGGACCCCATACTTGAACAAAAGACACTTCATCGCCTTAACGGTGAAGTGCTTGCAAACTCCACTCCTTATAATCCAAGGAGTATCTTCTTCCAACGGTTTCAAGGGAGGTTTCATCTTGATCTTAGGAGGTTCTTTCGGAAGAGACCTCCAACTCTCCGGTGCATTCCTGAAAAATTCAGAAATTTTAATAGGGATTTCAAATAAAGTAGGAGAATGTACCTTGTAAAGTTCTCCAAGGCTTGAGACAAGTTTCATGTTGGATTGATAATCCACACATGAAATCCCTCCCAACTCAGCTGGTCTTTCCTCCACCTTGACCACAGTCTCAGTAATTTGGTCAGGGTTCGCTGCATCTTGCAGTTCTACAAATTCTTCTTCCATCTCGGTCGAGATCTCTGACACCTCGGCCGAGGTCTCGGCAGTTGGATTGAGATCTTCCATATCCTCCGCTTCCACAAAAGCTTCAGGAGAAACTTCCGGTTCAACAAGAGGAATGCTTGGAACGTGCAACACTTCCTTATGCTCCTCTTTCGGCTTAGCATAGGATAGGGTGCTTTCCTTGAGCTCCTCCACCTTCTTCATCAACTTCTCCAATCTTGATTCGAGAGAGTCTTCAAAAGGTTGCTCATAAATGTTTTTAGGGACATTCTTCTCATCCCATATCGCAAGTTCACGCTGAATGACCTCTTCTCTTTCCCATTCATTGCTGAACCAATAGAAGGAGTACTTCTCCTCCAAGTATTCATAATGGTCCGCCCTAGCACTTTGCCTTGCTATCCAGGCTGGATCAAATGTAGTCATCGGAAATCCTGAAAACTACAAAACTCATAGAAAGAGTAGTTAGTAGCAACAGGGGCAAGCGCCCCAAGAGCAAACCGTACCGGCTCGGTCTAGACCAAGTCCCCGGCAACGGCGCCAAAAACTTGTTCGCTCCAAACGGTGTGTGCAAGCTTTAAATTTATAACCCTAGACTTAAGCTTAAAACAAGGATGCGAACCCGCAGTGTACGGGTCAATCGTAGTAAAAGCAAGAAAATTCCAGGGGTCGATCACAGGGACTCGGTGAAACAGAGTCAACACGGTATGCTAATGTCAAGCTAACCACAAGAGCAAATTAACACAATCAAAGATGAATAAGATGTCAAATAAAGCAAACATGCAATTCTAGGGATTAAAGCATCTAGTTGTGGTTCCAACTCAAGATTTATAGATAAGCGGACAAAGCTGAGATTTTTGCATGGGGAAGGTGTTACTAAAGTGGAGTAAATCACCGGGTAAGTCTCACTACTCACTAATCCTAAACCGTAACTCCTATTACCGGGTAAGTCTCAAGGAATTAAGATAAAGAACTATAACCTCAAACTAACACACCATCTAAGGGAATAGAATCAACCTTTACCGGGTAAGTCTCAGGCTAACTCACAAAGATGGGAAGGAAGCACACTCAAACCCCAATAAAGGATAAACCTTTATTACCTACACTTATGATCGTTGGTATACAAACTAAGGAATTACCGGGTAAGTCTCATCCTAAGCTTGCATTGAACCAGAAAGGTGTAATAAGAATAGGTTTTGGCAAACTCTAACACTTAACTCTCAGTTTAGGATAGGATAAGTCACCTCGGTCAGACGAATTCCACCCCGGCCGAGGTGTTCATCGACCGAACGAGATGCTTAGGGTTAAGGTTAAAGACTCGAACTTTCAGGGTCCTACTGGAATCTAAGGTTATTCTATCACTGTTTTTCCCACAACCTTCAGCCAATCACCCTAGAATCACACAAGGAAATTAGCCACTCATCATCATAATGAAAGTATTAAATGTAGGGGAAGAAGGTGAATATTTGAACAAAGAAGAATTTAACGAAAAGACTTCAATAACTGAATCAAATATCACAAACAAAAGCGTTCCTTGGATAGCAATCCAACAAGACAAGACAACAAGGAAAGGAATTGAAGACAATCTTACAAAACCCTCCAATAAAGCTATAAAAGCTATGGTCTTCAATCTTCCTTCAACCTTCAAAAAGGTTCTTCAACTCTCTCCCAAATTGGAGTAGGATGCGGCTGCTGCGCTTGTAAACCCTGATCGACGGTATAGCGTCCTTTTGCGCTGATAGCGGATGTCGGATTTGTGGAAAATCCAACCCTTTTTATAGGAAAAATAACCCTCCAAAGATAAGAAATCTTAGAAAGATATTATCCCATAAATATAGGTAAAATATATGATTCTGCATATCTCCTTCCTTCCAGAAGCTCAGCCCAAAAATATAAGATCACTTTCCAATTTTAAAAGATCTCAGCCAAGAATAAAATATTCTCGCCGCGTCCTAGGTGTTCGCCTCGGTCGAGTCGGCTTCTCTGGATCGCCTCGGTCGAGGTGAATCACGAGTCAACCGAGGTGAGTCATAACTGAATGTGAAATCTCTCAAAACTGGTCCAAAGCAGATCTTCAATCCATGGCTATGCTTCCTGGATGTAGCTCCAAATGACTCTTGACTCCTTTTGCTCCTTTTTGATGCAAAACGTACCATATTACCTGCAATTACAACGAAACTAGGTGTAGACCTCGATTCCCGCAAAGGTAGATGAAATGGTAGTAAAATCACATAATGTACATACAAACATGCAGATTATGAAAGATAAAACGTCCAAACAAACCCTAAAATATAGACTATAATTCATGCTATCAAACCGTTACACAACGTTACACCCCTCTGCACACGATCTGAACTTTCCTTCCCCACCGATCTCTTTCCTTAATCAGACGGATTCTTCGCAACAGATACTCACGATCTCCTTCCTTCAGCCAACAACTGCCGCTCGGTCTTCCAACTCTCGTCCCGTCAAACTCCATCGCCTACAGCCTGCTCTCTACCCTCCTGACAGAACCGAGGAAGCCACCAAGAGATCTCCGGCACGAGTTCGCAACCAGGTTTGCAACAGCCTTTCATCCTTCACCTCTGTCGTCACGATTTAACCGACTCCTCTTGACTATTTGTGCGCGAGCAGGAGGACGGAACACTCTCTTCTACCACGTTCATTCGACTACGTTGTGCAGGAGCCTCAGACAAGTCGCTGCTTGTTGTACGAAGGTGAGTACATCACGGATTCTTGACACTCCTCTTTTGCAGTCGCCTCCCTCCTGCTTGTCTCACTTCGTCCCATCTATCCTTGTGTTAGGGAGAACATACGAGCCTTCTTCGAAACCGAGAGAAGACATCTCTGAACCGTCAAACTGAAGAAGGTAAATTCTCCTCTCTCCCACAGCTTGATCCTATGTACTCTAGGTGTAAACAATTACATTTTGTACAAAGATCTGCATAGGTTTAAGGTTGTTGTGATGTTGTTGGGAGAGGGAGTTTGAGCCTGAGAAGTGAAGGTAAGGGCTGAGCTTTGTGAGGTCCTCTTAGAGAGTCAAACTTATGATCTTTGGATAACAATAAAGATAGAAACAAGGGTTGTTGTTGTATACATTCAATTCCTTAAGTTTTGAAGTTAGAAACGGGCAATATTGGAAACCAATGTTAGAGAGTTTGAATGAAGATCCACCGTTGAAATTTTAATTGATGATAGATGGATATATGTAGTTTAGTGTATTAAAATTTGAGAAGAAATGAACGGTTGGATTAGAAGTTATAAGCTTCCGAAGTAGGGTAGTTAAGCACTTTTTTTTTAAAAACATTAGTTTTTGGCTAAGTATAGAAATTGTAAGTGGAGTAGTCAACTTTGAGGATTTTTATAAAAATAATGGATGAACAGTTTTGAGAAATTCTTGCTCCTAAGGGTAGATGGAGCATCATAGATGATCTAGAGAATTATTTCGGAATTTTTATAAGCTTTTACGAATTTTATATTTCAAACCGAAGTTAGACTTTTACGACCTTTTGGAAAATAGGGAAATAAGAAAAGTGACAGTTTGTAACCAAACTAAACTTTAGGAGTTGGAATATGACTTTAGAGTCTCAAATAGGAGTTTAGACATGAATTTCGGAAAATTTGGAAGTCTCGGGACTAAGGGTAAAATGGTCAATTTTTCCATAAATTAGAGTTGTAATTAGTTATGTCCTATTACGATCTTCTATCTTAGAAGTCTTAGACTTCTAATTACGTTGGAGTGTGCTAATGCACTTATCTCCTTTGGCAGGCAACTGAGTTGCTACAGTTTACAGAGCGAGTTTGGTTTACAGAGAGTCGAGCTTTATAACAGGTAAGTCCTTTGGGCTTACTTAGCTGACTTCCGAATATGAGCATGAATGATGATAGTGGTGTGTGATTAAAATGTTTAGAGTTATATGTTGTGATAGATATTTACCTACCTATACTTGGCCTAAGAGTAACGGGCGGTGGCATTCTGCTCAGTTAGCTTGCGGGCGCTGGGGGTTTCTTTAGGGACTAGTCCATACTCGGTTTGTAGTGATGCTACCGGCGGAGGTCAGCTAGACCTACACCCAGTTGGATAAGGAACAGAGGCGAGAACTGTTAATAGCTCTCGTGCCACAACTGTAAAATTGAATAAGATGAATCACCTAAATAATAGATAATAAACGGTTGAGTGCCAGCATGATGTTTGTTTATAATTTTTCTGCGTGTGTTTGTGTTGTTGTTATTCTACTTATTTTTGGATAGTTAGCTAACGGTTGTTATGTTGTGTAGACTTACCACAGGTTAGAGCAGATGCCGAGTGATCCGGATGGTAGTGGTCAGCCGGGGTATCGTACTTTTAGGACGTATTGCAGTTTCTTTATTTGTGGGATTTCCAGTTGGACCTTGGTTCTTTTCTTTCCTTCCGTACTTTGTTATCTTATGTTTTCCGGCTGTTAGTTGTTCTGGTCACATTCATACATTATTAAGATTTATTTTATGATTTCTGGTTTTCCTTATCTGTGCCTTGTTGTAAGATCTTGTTAAGTTGTTGTCAAACTAAGGTCGGGACCCACTGTGCGGTCCTAACCAGTAACTCCCCGAGTTGTAAAATTTGGGGTGTTACACCATGATTGTGTATGAGAAGCCTCATTTTCTCTATTAGGTTTTTTATTTTCTTGTTCAACAATCTTGCATTGAATTGAACACAAACTAGATTGTTCATTCTAATGGTATCAAGTATATTCCTCTTCTTTGTGTGAATCTACATTATTGAAAACAATATTTCAATAATGTGATTAAAAAGACTAAGAATACGGTGAATACCAAACCCATATAATAACTAAAAAGATTTTCACAAGAGAGTTAATTTACTCCTTCAAAGACACTCTAATTTCTTTCATATCTAGATGAACTTGTTGTCAAAAAGAGTATCCTACTTACAACCTTTTGGAGATTCGGAGCTTGCTTGTCATATGTATACCACCATACAACTATATATTCAAATATATATATATATATATATATATATATATATATATATATATATATATATATATATATATATATATATATATATATATATATATATATATATATATATATATATATATATATAGGAATAAGATCGAGTAAGAACACGTTTTACAATAAAAAATGGGAACACATCTCGACCACATGATTAATCAAAGTTAACGGCTATGATATGGTAATATGTATGGACAATAATTATCGGTTAACTATTAGGAAATGAATACATTTATTTCCATAATTAAATGTACACGACTTTCCAAATTATATACATACTAAAGGTATCGTTTGTATATAAATAACTTAGTGCACGACTAATTTATTTTGTTCGTGTCTTCCTTTTGAAAGTAATCGTGCACATATAGTGTTGTTCACCGTACATGTTAGCGGATATAATGCACGTCAGTGCACATCAATAATTCTTTATGAAAGTAAATGAAAGTGCATGCAAGTAGTTAATCGTTCACGTAGAATTGCTTTTGAAAGTTATTGAAATAACTCCGTGCACTCGTATAGATTTAAACTAGTCGTGTAATTGCACTTAATTGTTCAATGCACAAGTAATTATTTGTTAATATAAAAGAAGTATACACATAAGGTTGAAAGTAACTATGCACATAAAATTGCTTTTGCTACTCTATCAGTCATCGTGTAGAATAAAATTAGTTTTGAAAGCAACCGTGCATATGCAATTTTGATTATAAGTGAATAGAATGCACAAATGAAAGTGAACGTGCATGAACAATTGCTCAATTTTGATTAAAAGTGAAAGTGAAATTGAACGTCCACATATGTAACGATTAATTAGGAAGGTGCACGTTTAATTACAAACTCATTATATATTATTTCCTTATTTGAAATATCGTGCACGCCTTATTTAAAATACGTATTAAGTAGAATGTACAATTACCTTTTAAACACGTTAAATCTGAAGCGTTTATTGTTTAATCTGACGCTTAAGACGTGTTCTTATTTCTTACCGTAATACTTATTCTCACTGGAACCTAACCCTATATTATATATATATATAGATATTGACTCGTATGTAAACAGCCCTTATAGTGTATAATGAGAACAAATAGTAGCCCTTGATTTATATAATCTAAAGGCTGAAATTTAACATAAATATTCAATGAAAAATTCAGCACACTCTCCTGATTGGAATGTGTAATACACTCTCCAAAATAAGGCAATTACAATATTTTATAAAAATTATAAATGAGATCTTCTTCCACTATTTTAGGGAGTTACAATATACAGAATCTTTCAATTAATTTCATCAAAATCGTTCAAAGCAATATCAATTATATGGATGATGCGTTTTGCTGAAACTTCATACACTCCATTATCGCCGGAAAAACTAAACATATTTTCACCGGAATAGTTAACAGTAAGTGTTTCTTTTTCAGTATACAATATTCTCATCATCAAACAATCGGTTGATTTGTCCTCAATTTTTTCGTTTTTCATCAATATATGTCCTCAATTGTTCGGTTGATTTGTGTAGGGGATTCAGGCAAGCAACAGATTCGGAATCGATGGAAGAAGGTAAGTGAACGTGGAATAACATAAACAGTTAAAGTAATATGTTAACAGATATTTGGTTTCATATTAACAAATATATTTAAATATACCACCGAATACAATTCGGTGACGGTGAAGGTTTACCTAAATATCAACTATTAAACAAACTCGTATTTAAATTATCATAATATAAATATTTATTGATTTTTTTACAGATTCCCCATGTGAAAGAGATTGGGATGTTGATGGATCCGGCATTGATGCTAACATGGAGAGTATGGATGAATTTTATGAAGCAGCGCCAAACGAAGAATTCAATGCCGGAATAGTCATGACGCAATCACCGGGTAAAATGAAATATTGGACTCCGCATTATGATGAATCAAACCATCCTTGTATTGGAATGTGTTTCAAGACACCGGAGGAAGGTATAGATTTTTATAAGGCGTATGCTAAAGAGGTCGGTTTTGATATTCGGTTGTCATCTTCACGTGTATGCTCAAAAGATGGACTTTATTGCATCGTCGCATATTGTGTAGTCGGTCAGGATTCAAGGGAAATGTACCCACTACCGGAAAGCGTCATAGAGTTTCAAATCGGGTTGGTTGCAAAGCAATATTTGCTATTAAGTTTGCCGGAAACGACGGGTACATTGTATCAAAATTTGAGGCTCAACATAATCATTTGCTACTTGAAGGAGTGTCGAAGAAATTCATGAAAACGAACAGGAAGCTTGATTACGGACATCAGAAGTTTCTTATAAACTGTGCAAAAGATAATTTAGGTCCATCTATGTCACACCGTTTGATGAATAAAATTATGGGAGGGTGCGGAGATGTGGGACCTATTGTGAAGGATTGTCGAAATTTCAAGAGGGATTTAATGGCATACATGTCCGGTGCGGATGCACAAATGATTTTGGATACATTCCACAAGAAACAAGAGCGGTGTAGTGGTTTCTACTTTGCATATGACGTGGACAAACAAAAACGACTCACAATGTTGTTTTGGTGTGACCCAATTGCTAGGTCAAATTTTGCAGCGTTTGGCGATGTGGTATCTTTCGACTCTACGTATCGATCAAACAAGTTTAAACAGTTATATTTATATTCAATCACCACAATTCATTAATTTGGTATAATTAAAACTATTTATTGTATCATGAACATATCACCGCACACTGCAGGTATAGTATGGTATTCGCTCCCTTTACAGGAATGGATAACCATCGTAAATCGGTCACATTTGGTGCCGGTCTACTTTTGAAAGAGGACGTAGATTCTTATACATGAATTCTACGCCACTTTAAGGAAGCAATATTTAGGGATCCCGCTGTTATCGTCACCGATCAAGATCCTGCCCTTAGGATAGTTGTGCCAGACGTATTCCCTAATACTAGACACCGCTTTTGTATGTGGCATATAATGATGAAATTGCCGCTTCACGTAAGGATCACATTTGTACATTTGATATACAAGTTTTAGATGTCGCGTATATGATCAATTTATTGACGAATATATTATATTATTTCATTGAATATATTTAACAATTATAATTCGTTACGATCGAACAGGTGGACAAAGTTGTGCTGTTGAAGAAGGATTTTAGGCTGAAGATTAACAAGGTTGTTTGGAGTTACGAGACTACAATCACGGAGTTTGAACAACAATGGGGGGAAATGATCGATGAATTTGACTTGGGTGCAAACACTTGGCTTCATTAATGTACTCGTTGCGGCAATTATGGATTCCTGCATATTTTAGGGACGTACTATTGGGTGGACTGATGCGTACAACTTCGATATCTGAATCAGCTAATAGCTTCTTCGGTAGATACAACAAGCGGAATTTCACACTCATAGAGGTGATGATGCAGTTTGATAATGCTATGGATGCTCAAAGGCATGCGCAATCAAAGTTGGACATGAAATCTGCAACCATGACACCCAACTACAAAACACCGCATGAAATAGAGAGGTTTGCATCTTCTGTATACACTCTCAAGACATTTTAAAAGGTACAATATGAGATATACTTTGCGTGTGTTAACTGCAATGTCACTGAGGAGACTGTTGTGGATAGTTATAAGACACATGATGTTCGTGACGAAGGGTTTGGATTATTCACTGTCCAACATGATTCGGATGTGAGAAAGTCAACATGTACGTGCAACATGTTTAATAGGCTTGGTATCCCTTGCCTTCACATATTCTGCACCTACAAATATATGTATATGAAAGAGATCCCGAATGAGATGGTGTTACCTCGGTGGAGGAAGGATGCTAGACGGGTAGCCAGTACGAACATAGACCAGGTAGTTGTCCAACAGTGTATTGCGTTGGAAGAGAAAAAAGAATTAACAAATAAGGTATGGAGTGTAATATACTCGACAGTTGGAAGTGCAATTGATGACACTGCAATGCTAGAAGATTTGTTGCAAACCCTCAATGCAAAAAGAGCCGAATACATGAAGTCCGATGATGTGTTACTCACTGTAAATCCATCAAAACAAGACATGGTTGAGAGTTTTGTTGGAATAAAAGTTCCACCAGATGTTACCATTCAGCCACCAGTGAAAGCAAAAAACAAAGGCACTCGTATAAAAAGTAGTCTCGAAACTGCAACTACGAAAGCAAGCAAACCACTACGCAAGTGCGCAAGATGTGGTCAGCTCACCACACACGACAAGAGGAATTGCAAGGAGTCCCTCAAATGAGTACTATATGCTCATGAATTTGCAATAAACTGTCTTTATTAGTTGACTCTTTATATCATGTTTGGTGTGGAACTTGTATTAGATGAATATGATATTTTGCAAATTTGTTATGGTAACTCACTAATAAGCAAGTAATTAGTTAATCTGAGTTCGTAACACATACATTATAACATTCAGACAGTATTATCGAGTATGTTCGAGAACTCAAACCTTTATATTCTATACTTTATATCGTCTATATTCAATAAGAGCGATCATTAACATAAAACCCACTAATATATTATATATCAGTCAAATATACATTGTCTATTATATAGAATTTAACATCATATACGGTTAAATATGTGAAGGGTGTTATTATCAACATACTACATATAATATACACGGCAACTTAAACCTATATATTCGTTACTTATGTTGACTATATTCAGTAACTTGGTCATTATCAAACAACACACTTATATTGTCTATATCGAGTATATTTGGCAAATCAACCCTTTATATTCATTACATATGTTGCATATATTCAAAGGTAAGGGTCATTAACGTACAACACACTAACATATATTCAAAGGTAAGGGTCATTAATTGGAGTTAGCATACAAGATACAAATCATACACGAACGGCTGTTGTAAATTAGTGAATTGACATTAATAAAGACAGTAGTGTCAAACACAATAATCCATACATAAGTGTTCAAAATAGCAAAACATAGAAAGACACGTTAGAATATAGTTTGACAAACTGTAGCGAAATAGTTTTCTAAAGCAACATATTAAGACACCAGCTTGGTACGTCTATTCATCATCATCTTTAGCGTTGTTAATCTCCAAAGCCCCTATAGCAATCATACGCGGTATGTCATGCATCACTGTGTTCTCAGACCAATGGAGCAAAGTATATAAATATTTGACCCTCAACACCCCAATACTTTTCCTGGTTCCTCGTGCAAAATTACATTCCCAGTTGACATCCCCCTTGTAAGTTTCCATGTGACGCATCGCATATATACCGTTGTCTTGGCTAACACGTGTATCTCTCCATTTCATATTCACGTTGTGCATTCTGACCATGCTTTTCACTTTATGAGCCAGATCCGCATAATCATCCTCCAACAAATAGGCTTGGAAGAGACGCTTCTGCATCACACACAAACTCATAATTGTTCAATAAATATGTACGCATATAGCACCTTAGCAAGACCAACACACATGTTAATTGAAATAAAACTCACAATTAAAGTGAAGTGTGTAATGTATGGATGATTGAGAGTTGGTGGTCCATCCAGTGAGTTGTCAAGTATGTCTATGACCCCCTCCTTCATTTTGAAGCACATAACGTAATAATGTTCATATACGCACATCGGAAACATAACCTGTTACACAATAAAATATAGCCTTAGTTCATATTCTATAAATATTATAACGTTAATTTAAAAAAAAAATTAATTTTATGTTACCATGTCAAGATTTCTAAAATCTTCCATATGATCTGTTAATATTATGCACTTGTTAAGCTCGTAATTGAAAATTTTGTACATTTCTTCGAACTCAACTTCCTCTTCGTCACCCATTGAAAGTAGCTGCGTACAATGTTGCACCAATTGATAGCGTTAAGTTCCTATTAGAAACAAATCAGATAATACAGAATATTAATCTAAATGGTGTTGAATATAAATACACAAAATAACAGAATATATATTTATTTTTCACATTACCGTGCATGACACGCCCACAAAAAAGATTTTCGGTGAGTTTTCTCCTCTATACCACTCAAGTGCGTTTAAATATGATGTCCAAGCATCCACAATAGCGGGCGCCACATTTGAGTTTCCTTAAATAGATTTACATATTTCAGTATCCATCACAATTGCTCCACGTTTGAAGAGTATTTTCCTGAACAATATGGTAGTTTTATTTTAACCAACAATATATTATTAATACAAAATTAAGTTATAAATAACAATTACAACTGGTAGGAAGACCAAACACAATTACCTTACATTCAACGTCCCTATGAACTTGTTCAATGAAGTCTCTTCAACAGAACTTCGACCAACAATTTTCACAACCCTATCAACATATGGACTTTTCTCATACACAGATTTCTTCACCTCCCTCTTTGGACGCGGAGTTTTCGACTTGGCAACAGTGGGAGCAGCCACTTCCTTACCCTAAGCATAAAGGTTATATACATGTCAAATATAACTTTATAAAATCTACCTGTCAAATGTGCAGCATATATATTCAACATCATACCTTTGACGAAACCAAGGTGAACCCTGTTTGCACATCTCGTACAGAATTTTGAACAGTATTTTTGATCTTATCAGGATCATAAACAACGAGTTCCTTCCCCTGCACATATACAACAACAAAATAACTTAAACAACTAATAGATGATTTTACCAACAAACCGAGTATAACATAAATTGCAACCGAATACACACAAATAAATAGATGAATGTAAGATATTAATATGCATACCTTTGATGAGTCAAACGACACATCCATTTGCAATGCAACGTTAGAAGTTTGTGGCGCTGTTGTTGCGGTTATTTGATTATCAATGTCGACATCCTTTCCCTGCACATTTAGAATTAAGACAAAAACGTACACTTACAAGTTTATAAATACACACACATTGAACCGAATATATAAACACAAGCAATTGAATATAAATACATAATAATTGTGAAGTAAACTTAATGAAATACATACACTAGATTTGTCAACAGACACAGACCGCATGGTATCATCCGCACACAATGTATCACCATCAGTTGTTTCATCCTCATCAACCACGCGTACCTGGAACATCAAATATTAAAATAGCATTTTCTATATATAAAATAATAAACATTTGTAAATGAATAAAGAAATCACCTCTGGTGCGACATGCGATGAATTAAATATAATATCTTATGCTCATCCGTCCTGTTGATGATTTCAGTATCTTTATCAACTGTCAAGTCCTGCCCCTTTAGGATGTTCGCGATGACAACATCGACGGGATCCAAACTCTTACCCCTAACACCAGGTATTCCGAGGTCAAAAGAAGGCCATTTGTTTTTCTCAGCTAATACGGCGTCACGCAACTTTATTGCATCATCAATTTTCTTCATGTTCGCCAACAATGTCTCATCGTTGAATATTTGAGTACTTGACTGAGTCATTACACACCCCAATTGTGTTGCAACGTCACTTGTGCTACCACCGAAGCTTGATTCACCACCACCTAACATTGACTTAAATAACTCATATGCATCTTGAATAGCGGGATGACTCATATATTCTTTTGGCGTCTCTTTCACCTTATCAATGACTTTAGTTACAGCACCCGCCATCTCCAAACACATCTACAAACTTTCCAAGAAATTCTTGTGCATACCAAAGGAAAAAAAGTATATCAATCAAATAAAAATTGCAGTAAAATATGGTGAATATGGAAACAAGCAGAATATATTCGTCATAAATATAATAAAGTATTCAACAAAATACCTCTACAGATTCATTTTCTTTCATTGAATTCACCCTATCACCATTTGTCGGTATGTCACTACTATCAGTGAGACCACATTGTTTACCAATATGTGTTTGTAAGATCTCAACTGTAGTAATGGGTGAATCTACACGCCCTTTGCCAAAAGAAGCATTGTTCTTCTCTATCTTCTCCCTTTCGTATATCAAGTCATTCGTCCAGAATTTGAAAACAGGGACTCCCCTTTCCACAAGTCTATTGTTCGCGTTAACAACCCGATCAATATACACAAGCTGCAAACACAAATTCAAAAACATTTATATATTATATACGTTAAATTTACACAAATAAAGTAAAATAAAAGATTGAAATACTCACAATGAGTAACAAGACTGGGCCTCTAAAACTTCCTTTTTCATTCAACCTATAGTCTCTCTTCGATTCAACGAGGTTACGAATAATGTATTCGCACCAATCAAATTGTTTGATTTCATCCACGCTACACAAGTGTTTCACAATGCCCTTATTAATTTCTCCACACTGGTGGCTGTGAACTAGAGTCGTGTAGAATAACACCACAAAATTCTGAACAAACTTGAAGCCTCCATCACTACACGATCTTATTTTTTCATTCAACTCCTCAAACCTGAGCTTTAGCGAGTTGTTACGAAACTGAGACTTCCATGCCTTTACGACCTCACTAGTTTCCTCAAGGCCAATAGTACTAATCCGTTTGCCTCCCAAAGGAAGTCCAAAACATATATGAACATCAATCTCAGTAATATAAATGCTACGCCCTCCTGGCAATTCCAAACTACAATTGTTCTCGTCAAAATTGTCAACCAACCACTTCCCCAAGGTGAGTGGTTGCTTCGACAACCCCAACTCCAGCAAGCTACCTAAGCGAATACCTTTCACAGCCTCTACTTGCGCTTCATTCAAGCTTTTCAAACAATTGACTAAGGTCTTAGGTGATCCCCTAGTATCCAACTTTTGGAACTTGCCCACAACATTTCCCGTTCTTCTTTTTCTTCCACGTGTAGGCTTCTCATCATCACTTTCTATATTAAGAACAAAAATTTCAGACTTATGAATTCCAAAATAAAGGAAATAGATACTGAATAAAAAATCATGCAATATCGAATATATATATTATAAATCATCGAATATCAACTCATTAACAAACGACGAACAAATCAATTTTTTCAGAATATCACAAGAAGAACAAAACTAGATGTTATGAATAAAACAAACAGTAAACCTGAAAAAAAAAAAAAACTGTATAAATATTACCGGATTCCAAACGGGTGTGTCTAGTAGGAACAGGATCTATGAAGTCATCATCGCTACTAGCCGAAATTGCTGGTTTATCATGTTTTCTTTTTGTTCTTGAATTCCTTACAATGTTATTATCTTCTAAATCGTTTGAAGATTCTTGCATTGAAACGACCTTCCTTTTCCCACTTCTAATATGTTGTTTCTTGTCTGAAACCATCTTGTTTTCTAAACACAACAATCAAACAATGACGAATATAATGCATCATATTCATGAATATGTAATACGCATAGCAAATGCATCAATCAAAAAGGAATGGAGAACAATAAAAAAAATAAGGCAATTACAATATTCAATGAAAAATAGTAGCCCAAATTCGAAATACAACATTCAACAACAATAGTATGGTAACCCAAATTCGAAAAAAATGGATCAATTTGAACAAAATAAATCATTTCACACTCGGTTGTCAAACAATCAACAACAATGGACAACCGATTATATAAACCCATACTCATACACACAACTCAAATATGGACATACAATCGAAATACAACAATTAAAGTACATTTTCAGACGGTTTAATTGTGAATAGTCGAAGGAAACCCAAATGTGTGTAAGAATCGACGAAGAACAAAATGTTTTGATGCAGTACGACGAATATAGTAACTTAATTCACTGAATACGGTTACCGAACAGGATAATATGATGTAGAACACCTAATAGCTTCTTAGCCCACAAAAAACCCTAAATTGAAGAATCGAAAAAACTAGGGCATTCAAGAATGTTCATTACCTCGAGTGAAGACGTTGAAAGGAGAATAAATAACGCCGAATACAGTCACTGTAACAACCGAATATGGCAACCAACCAGTATATTAAGTTGTACAACTCCGAATACAGTCGACCACAAAACCGAATATGAAATCGATCTCCAACCACTGTGCCGGCGACTTCAATGGCTCCGAATTTTTGAATGCAGCAGTTGAAGAAGAAGATAGTCACAACGAAATTAGGGATTTCATTAGTTCTAACCATGAAAAAACCCTAAATTGAAGAATCAAAAAAAGATTGTTCTTGATGAATACCTCGAGTGAAGACGTAGAAAGGCGAACACGGTTGCTTGTGTAGATGAATGGGGAAGAAAGGCGTACACAGAAAGCTCCTGCAACTATCGGCACCAAAGAAACGATTCAGTTGAAGAACACGGGATTGTGTTCTGGAGGAATAAGCGGGATACGAAAATAACCGTAGAATATTTAGTGGTTTTATTAAAGGAAAATTTTAAAATTGAGGGAAGTTATGGAGAGTAGGGTTGCAACACGCGCCTGCAACTTCCATAAACTTGTTTAGCATTTATATATATGTTTTTTGTTAATTAAGAAACTGTTTAACCTCAGCCGTCCATTATATTGATCCAACGAATATAATTCGTTCTCATTGAACACTATAAGGGTTGTTTACATGGGAGCCAAACTATATATATATATATATATATATATATATATATATATATATATATATATATCATAATTAAGAAAAGTTATCTCTTAACTAGTTAACTTTAATATAAAGTTATAGATGCACAGAGAAGTAAATTTGCCCATACATAGCATAAGTGTCATCATTTTTCGATCAACCACTTAATGCCCAAGATCTTCCAAACCTTCTCACTTCTTAAACTTTAGAAACTCCTCATTTATAACTCTATCTTGCATTTGAAAGTCGGGATAAAACCGTTCAGTGCCTTTAGAGGCCCAACTATAACATACTCCAATTCTTCGTTGGACCATCTTGAACCGAAATTGTAGTAGTAATATGGTTTAGCAAATAAGTTGTCAAGTATAGTAGAGTATCAAAACGGTCCTTTCCCTTTGCACCCACTATGTCAAGTATAGGCTTATACTTCTCTTTTTTTGCCTAAAAACTTATTTAATGTCTTCCTTTGTCTTTTGCAACTCGCCATACATAAACCCCGTGGTTGGCTTCACATCTCCATCTACAAGTCGAATCACTCTTACTAAAGGTGTAAACACCCTCAAAGACATGCTAACACCACTCCAAAATGTAGAGGACAAAGCCGTAGCAGAATCCGCTTTCCCTTTTTTGCTCTTTGACCATTTAGTGATTTCCTACTCCCTAGAAATCACCATTTGCTTCAATGTCTCTTTCTTCTCAAGTAAAATTTATAATGTCAAGAAAGACGATGCAAATCAAGTCACCAAGCCTATAAGTGAGAAAATATGAGAAAGTGTGTCATTTTCAAGTAAAAATTGGTATTTTATGCCCTATATTTTAATCTGTGTAAATACTAAAATAATCTTAAAACAAACTAAAACAAAATTGGTGATCTTGTGGATTTTTTTTATCTTTCTTAAACATATTGATACACAACACTTACAAAATAAACTACACAAAATAGCACAAATCTTACATAAATTAACACACACCAAATAATTATATGAAATAAATCGATAATACTTGTACAAACTAACACACATACACTTGCACAAGCTAACACACTAAATAACTACACGATATAACTTAATAAAATTTACACAAACTAACACACAATAAAAAAAAACTACATGAATAAAAGACAATCGAGTTGCTACATAAACCATTTATGTGATTTATTTTATGAGATTAGAGCACACTATGTAACTTTTGCATCTATAATTTTACATGCGCATGTGGTGATTATTAATCTCGTATTGATCCATATTTATATATACCTCGGATAATCTATTTTTGAACAATCGAGTTGCTGCAATAAAGCATTTGATCCGACTGTAACCTGAGAATCGTAACAAGAAAGAAGATTGATTATAAAAACGACTCAAATGAAGCCATAGCATGATCTAATTAACGATACCGTCTATAATCGTAAACATCGACAATTAATTAGCACAAAATTAGTTCCTAATTGGATAAGAAGAGCAAGATTTGTTGCATTATAAAGAGAAGGATCTAAACCATACAAAATTACCTTTATTTGGTGTCCCACAAAGTCTGAAGTTGGAAGAGCTGAAGTTGAACAAAAATCATAACTCCTCTCCGTAGTTACGTGGTTTCTGCATGCGGAGAGGCACTATATGTATAGACTAAGCAAGGTGGCGTAGTGAAAAAGCAGTGGGCGACTTGGGAACGATGGAAAAATTGGTGGTTGAGACTTCAAACTTTTAATCAGGCATTTATGGTGGTTCAGATGAATTCAATTCGGATCAGTTGGGGGTTGAGGGAGTCAATGTAACTTGGGAGATGAGTTTTTTTTTACAAACTACTCTAAAATAGGATTGACGGCCGTCTCACCCACATTGAATGGTGTCCGAAAATTCTATCAAAACCCGTTAACATGCGGTAACGGGTGCAACGGGTAGTCGAAAAAAATCGGATACGGGTTAATAGCTTAAGAACTATCGCTCGACCCACCACCCGCACCCATCACTCATTTTTATATGTTTTTTTATACTTTATAATAATATATAAAGAAACTCCGGATAGTGCTCTTGTATTTGTTTACTTAAGCGGATTATGTCCAATGATTTTTTAGTTTCTAGACGGCGTCCATTAGTTTTAGACTTTTCCAGATTATATTCTTCTTCATTCATATATTAACATTCATTTACCTTTTAAGCTAACAAAATTGAAGTTAATTCATTCAAGAAATTATTCTACTATTTAAAATGACTACTAACACTAACTAAGTAAATAATTATTATGTTTTGCCCTCAAAATGTTAACCTATGGATGGTAAAAGGGTATATTTTAAAAAATGGTAAAGTTTAAGGGCACCATTCGAAAACTAAAAAAATTTGGACATAATCCGAAGAGGTCTAAAGTATAGGAACACTATCTAAAATTTTCCTGATACATAAGATGACATTAAAATATTTTGTAATATAAATAATTTTATATTTAAATAATATATAAATTTGCTTTAAAAATTAAAATTGCATGAACACTCAAGCTCATAAATCATAATCTTTTGTAGCGTTTATTACCTTGTCAACACTACCAACTACAAAATTTATTTAATACGTATTCATATTTTTAATACGTAATTCATACTTTTAAAACAAATAAAATTAATAAATAACAAATAAAAATTATTTATAATGTTTATTATAACATTAATAAGTAATAACTATTAAACTTCTATAAGTTTGTAATTTTCGGATTAAATAAACAAAATTTTAGAGATGGCTGAATTGGTGTTTTGAAGAGAAAAAGTGATGTTTGTTTTTGTCATACCCAAAAATTTGTTTACCCAACATTTCTTTACCAAAAACGTCGCTGTCATACCCAAAATAATTTTGTCAAACTACATAAACATATTCGAAAACACACATAGCCAATACCCAAACATACCAAAAAAACTATAATATCAAAAAATATCATACCCACAAATTGGGTAGTATTTTGTTTTATAAAATATTCATACTCAATGTATACATACTCAATCCATTTTTTTCTCTTCAATTTAAGACACACTTAACACTAAAAGCATACCCAATTTGAAATTTGTCATACCCAAAATTTATACAAATCGATATTGTACACAAATATCAATACCAAATGACATTTGATCATTATAACACAGTTTGGGTAACCATAATACATACCCAACATTTCACTTTAAACATTCTCAAAAATAAAAAAACATACCACAATAATAATAAACATATACCCAACAAAATAATCATACCCATCAGCTCGCCCTTCGGTGTCGGCTTGGTGGCCAAATGTACTGACGGCGAGACAGTGTTCCCCGGCGCTGTAGTCGGATCCCTGGTGGCCGGAGTACTGGAGGCGGCGACTGCACAGGGGAAGGAGAAGGAAGGGTAATGGGAGGAAGAGAGCTTTGGGTGAGAGAAAGTGAGGAGAGAGAAAAGTGAAGAAATGAAAAAGTAGAGAAAAAAAGTGGAATTTAAAGAGGCACCAGCATTTCATCAGTCCTCCAATTATGCCCTATTCTCTAGTTTACAAACCTAGTCCTCCAATTATGCCCTATTCTCTAGTTTACAAACCTAGAGAATAGTTTACAAACCTAGTTTTGTAGGAGTCCTAGGAGTCCATTTTGCAAAAGCAAAATTTTAAGGGCCCTATTTTCCTCATTTTATCAATATTTATTGACCAAGTTAATTAGTACGCAGGGAAATGGATAACAATTCCAGTAAGGTACATTACAAGAAAAAACATATTGCACATTGTTGTTAGTTTTGAAGTTCTGACTCGTCACCTGATGAAGAAGCTTCAGTAAGCTTACTAACATATGAATACAATCTTTAGCAATTCATGGTTAATAATATTAATACTAAGAATACAACCTTATGAAGCTAATGATTTTATTAACACCAGCATATATGTTATGCTCTACAGTGTACGCATTCGGCTACTCTCGGCTGCTCTCACTTGGAAGAAATAAGGATGTGCCTGTGATAAAGGTACAAAATCATAGAAGCCAATAAATAACATACTTGTACATATATTAGAAACTGAAACTCTAATATTGCAAATGCAACACCGATGGGCCACAAGCGAATAAACAACATATGATTATATATAATTACCATTGCTTCTCTTGCAGTAAGCCTATCTTGATGATCATACCGAAGTAGCTTATCAAGAAAGTCTATTGCCTGCAGCAAAACATAACCATTAATCAATCAGCAGTACAAACTCTTGCATGTATTAGAAAGGCAAACAAAATAAACATCAGCGACCACACTACTTGATGATATTCAATGAGGTAATACACAGAATACTAATAATAACCTCGGGAGAAACTAGATGCTGATTGTCTGCATTCACAAATTTTGACCAAGGCTTCCTGCTGTGCCTGCCTCAACAAATTGAAAGTTACAAATGAGCTTTCTGTTAGATGTTATTTGCCACAAGTCACCTGATTCTAAATAAACAAAATGAAATTAAGAATATACACACCTCCCAACAAGAGTATCAAGTTGAGGATCAAGCTCCAAGTGATATTTGTTTAAGTATGCTTTTAACTCATCAGTCCCAAGGACCTGGATGTAAAACAAAGATCAACATAAGCCTACATGTTCATCTTCAAAGATTCTAATCTAAAGGGCAATCTAGTGTTTCTACATCACCTTTGAAGTTTGACCTTATCATGTTCAACTACAGCCTACACGTCATGAGAAACAATGTTTTTTTTCTTTCAACTTAAAATAGTACAGGCATGATGCATCGGATTGAAGCAAGAGTGGATATATATGTAGTTATACAGTTGCATGTTCATCTATGGAAGTTTGTTGCCTATGTTAAGGTGGCAAGCTGGGAATTAATTGGGGAGAGTATTGACTCCATAAGGGGGCAAATAAGAATGTGTATGACGGACAGAAACGGTATACATGATAGGTGTGCCTCCAAGTATGGCCTTCGGGCAATGGGCAAAGCACACGGTGTCTCAAAAGACTGTCAAAATTTGCAGAAGCATTTCAAATTTTCAACCATCATCCCTCCTGTGACTTCACACACAGACATCGTATGATAATAAAGAGCTAGCTTCCAACAGGGAACCAACCATTTTTTTTTCATAACAAGGTTAGATGTCCAGCCCCATAGTTATCATCCAATGAAAAGACAAAGTTCTACCAGCTTCAGCATCAAGCATTATGTTTATATCACAAAAAAAAAATGGTTCAGAAAAGATTTATCGTCATGCTCAAAATACCTCCGATTCTAGATTGACGCATGGCCCATGCTAAAAACATAATTTAGTACACTATGAAGAATATGCCTCATGTATCTTACCTTTGCAATTTTAACAAGCTGATCCTGATTGTCATGTCCATAAAAGAAAGGTTCCTTGCGGAATATCTAGATGAAGGAAACGATTAGAACATAGAAAATTATACCAGTTTTCTATCAAAATTTGAATGCAGATTGTAACCCATGTAACTTGAAGAAAACTATGGAACGGAAATTATTGATCTTTACCATCCCAGCAAACATGCAGCCAAGGCTCCACATGTCCAATGAATAGTCATAATCTTGCAGATCAACAAGGAGTTCTGGCCCCTTGAAGTATCTGTGAAGAAAGAGAAAAACTCTCATAACTATAGCAAAATCTAGGAAGACATAGCAACCAATTGCAGAATACCTAGAGTAATTATCAGATAATCAAACTTTCATGAAGGAACTAAGACGATCTCTATAATGAAACCACTAAATTCTTAGGAATGTAATTGAAGATTTTCCAAGTCAGCCATTCATGAAATAGATGCTAAAATCATCTGATATGCATTGCAATATATGCATGCATGAATTATAATTGTCTCTTTAAAATCTAAAACCAAACATGGGGCTCTCAAAGTCTCAAGGCTAATGTAAAGTATTTCAATTCCCACTACAAGAATGCACTTTGGATTTAAAATATTGCACGATACTTTTTGCAGCTTCTCAAAGTCTCAAGGCTAATGTAACACCAGAACACTAGACGCCAGCTATGAAGGATAAAGTGGTGCTTGGCAAGCATATTATAAGGACCTCTAGTTATCAGGATATTTCTAAATTTAAAAGTGTTTGGTAAGGGTTTCAATAATCGATCCCTAGAAGTACAAAATATCTTTCATATACAATTTCCACTGCATTATATCACTAAAGTTGTTGTACAAAGATGGTTCTTATAATATGCTTGCCATACACTACCAAAGCAAGAGTGACACACCTATATAGTTAAATAGCTTTAAACAATGAATTGGTGGATTAACTTTTAAGGACCCACTGACTATTAATAAGCTTTAGTACCTTGAAGCTACACGAACATTGTACTCCTTGCCAGGATGGTAGAATTCAGCAAGGCCCCAGTCTATCAGGCGAAGTTTTCGCAGCTCATGGTCTATCATGACATTATGAGGCTTGACATCTCTATGCATTATCCCTTGTGAATGGCAGTAATCTAAGGCCTGCAACAGCATTGCACTTAAGAATATAAGTTCTCATGTTAGTCTACTCTTATCAACTAGAAACTTCCATGTTGTGTACCTTTAGAAGCTCATAGATGTAGTAGCGTATGTCATAGTCTGTCAATGTGGGATACAAGACTTTGAAATCTGTACTATTCACATACTCAAAAATCAAGCTTGGTGTCTTAGAGTGTTGATCTCTGACAATATCAAGCAACTTAATGATATTTGGTCCCCCACACAAATTTTGAAGTATTTTAATTTCTCTTTTTATCTGCCGGAATGAAAAGCATCAAAGAAAAATACAGTTAGACTAAAATGTTGTAGCAATCTGTGAAGTTTCATAATATGGTTATATTGAGAGTTCGGAACAAGTACAAAATCATAGGATACAAAACAGAACCCTTGAGTAATGTGACAGGTCATCCATAATCAACCATATTGCAATCACTAAACAAGATAGGAAAGAAGACGCTCTACTACCACCTTGAAAGTTTGATAGGGACGAGAGTCTAGAATGCATCAAATAGGAAAATGATGCTGAACCAACCTTCTTCTTCTTCACAGGCTTGAGGATCTTGATTACACATCGTTCATTGGAGTTGACACTAATGCCTTCAAAAACCTCACTGTATTTTCCCCTTCCTACTTTTCTCACAACTTCATAATCATCTTGATCACTAGAAAATAAACAGGCAACACATAAAAAAAACCATTAATGGCAAAACAAAACTAGCATGAATCAAATCAGACAACAGAAAAAAAATCCCATCAACTATGGAGAAGCCCCACCAATGGAAGAACAAAACAAGCATAAATCCATAAATGAAGAAGCCCAAAACAATGCAACTACTTACTACCTAGCACTAGCTTAGTAAGGGGGAAGTACATATTAGCTGGTTTTTCAGCACCATTAGATTCAAAAGATCATAATTACTTTTTAACATCAATCAACAAATGTACTGCCCATAGAGAAAACATCCGGTGATAGAAGTCAAAACAATTTGCAAAAAGTAAAAAAAAAAAATAAGGAAAGAATAAGGCATATTTATAAAAATGCAGGACCAGTCTGTACTTTCTCCACCCTGATTTTATCGGTTTTGGCACCATATCTGCAACAGAACATTATTGTATCATAGGTATTCAACATACAAATTCCAAACCACTATATCTCCGTTCTAGTTTTCCAATTTGCATTTCGATGCCAATTCTCACGCTTCACAGATCAACCACGAATTACTAGCCGAATCAGTATAAAAAGATCTCAAAGATGAAAACCGATAAGAATCAAATTCACCAACAGAAGGTGGAATTGGATGAAAATTAGCAAACACGAAGCTTAAGGCTTTCGAATTTGTTTAAAAAGTTGTCTTACCCCCATTGAACAGTTAGCGATTCATAATCCCAGTACTCCTTGGGGCGAAGAACATTTATATCAGTATAGACGCGAGCCTTGGACATGTCTTGGGCTTGGCAGACGGAGGTTTCGCTCTCGAATGAGTCGATCTCCTCAGCTTGTCCGGCGAGCGGATCGAAGGCTGAGGTGGCGCAGCTTATCCGGCGGGTAGGGCAAGAATTAGGAGGGGAAGAAGACGAAGAGAAGACTATGGCACAAAGGAAAGAAAGAATGAAAATGAAACAATGGGGATGGGTGTGACAAACGCGATGCTGATGTTTCATGTCATATGTTCTAATAAGACCCCTCCTCCACATTTGCTTTTTAAGTATTAAATTTAGTAATATCTCTAAAAACTAAAATAGTCTAAAAAGCTACAAATCTAGAGACCCTTGTAAAAGGGCAGCTGCAGCTGGAGCGGGTGCCTTATTAGGGATCATGAAGGTCGGTGGCAACGGGAGGTGTTTATAATATTTGTACATGTACGGTTTTGGTAGCTGAATTACGGGGAGTCGTTAAAGGCCTTAATTTAACTTTGGAATCCGATTATCGGAATATCATTTTTGAAACGGATTCACAACTTGTTACCATCCTTATTGGGAATAATCTACCTCGATGCCATCTACTTTCTAGCCCGGTATATATGTGTCAAGGCCTTCTTCAAAGAGGTTGGATAGTTCAAGTTCGGAATAATTACCCTCCGGGTAATTGTGTTGTAGATTTTCTAACATCTTTAGCTTTTTCTGTTGAACTTGGCTTTCATGTATTGTGTGACCTCCCGATGGTGTTCTACGTTTTCTTGTTGATGATGTTAGGGGCAAGGCTATCCCCGTGTGATGAATATTTAGCCACTTTTATTTTATAAGAAGCGCGACTAGATGCGTAGAGACCCTTGTAAAAATACAGTGGTTCATTTTTTTTGAAAATATTTATTTTAATGAAAACATGTTAGTTATGATTTGTTTTATTTTTTAATAAACATTAATGTTTTTATATATTCAAGATATACAAACTATAAACAAATGATATTTTGCCAATCAATAACCAAGCATACCTAGGGTCCGTTTGGGAATGCCCAATTTATTAGGGTATCAAGTTGAAGTTGAGGTTGAGGTTGAATATGAAGATGAAATTGAAAAATGAGGATGAAGATGAAATAAAATAAAAGTTGTTGGTGTTTGGTAGGAATGGTATTATTATGGGTATGAAGGATATTTATATGGGTAAAATTTAAAAAATGGGTATGGGATTTTTTTTTATCACACACGTGAGCTACACGTGATATGGGTGAAGATGAATTACAGCACATCGGTTCTCTTTCATTCCATTTTCTCCATCTTTGATTCTTCATTCTTCGTCAAGGTTGAAGTACAGCTCGCTCCTTTCATTGCTCGACGGACAAGTAAATTTTCTCAGCAATTGTACAATTCAAAACCCTAATTTCGGACGCCACTAATGGACCCCTAACCTCGACTTTATTCCAATCTTTGACAGCCAAAAACCGAACCGTCTTTGATGTTGTTTACACATTCAAAGCTTCCCAATTCGCCATTCGTGTGTCTGGTTAGCACTTTCATCTAATCTTTGCTTATTTTGTTGTTAATTATACCTATTTGTAATGAATTTGACATTTGAAAGCCTAAATTCTGGATTTAGGGTTTACGCTGTAATTCTTGATGTTCTAGGGTTTATGTACGTTATGCCCGTTGTGTGAGTTGTCTTATTTATGTATGTATATAGATGACAAATCTAATCTTCTTTATGTAAATTTTTTTTTTGTAATTGCTAAAAGATTTTCTTTATGGAAAAATGTTTTGTGAATTGTGTTGCTTATGTATTTTGTTGTTAATAGTTATTGTTGTATGAGTTTCTAATTTTAGATGCAACACAAATGAAAATGGTATGTAATTTTTTTTGTAAAGTGTTTACTTCAGCTGTGTGGTTACTTGGGGTGATGGCACCGAAAACAACAGTGTCAAAAAAACAGAAACAATTTTGGTGGACCCATGATGTAACACTGTTATTCCTAAACATATGTCGTCAATTCCAATTAAAACATTGAGAAGATCAACCTTTTGTGTGGGATGATATTGTCAAAGAAATGGCGGACATGAGTGGTCAGCCTTGTGAGCTAAACTGTCTTAAAAACAAATTCAATCACATGAAAAGGATTTGGAGTGTTGGGAAAACTTTGCGGAATGGGGAAACCGGGCTAGGATGGGATCCGGTTAAAGGGCGAATCATGGCAGACAATGCGTGGTGGGGAAAAAAAAGTTGAAGGTTAGTACATGTATATTCTTTCAGCATAAGATTCTATGGTAAAATGTTGTTCTTTAATAAGACCTTTTTTGTAGGAGGATCCAAGGTACAAGACTTTTCGTAATAAAGGGATCCCGGCTGACATTAGTGACATATGGGACGAAATTTTTAACAACACTATCGCGATGGGAAAGCATTGTGCCGTTCCTGGTATGACACAAGACATTCATATCGAGGTGGTTGAAGATGTGGAAGATGTTCCTGAGGACGTTGAAGGTTTGGGAACTGAAGAACCATACATAAATATGACGGACCTCAACCTCGATGTTTCTGATGAAGAGTTCCTTAATGATGTGTATCTGAAAGTAACCAAACACAAATACAATCATCAAAGTAGGACAATTCTCAACAAACAAAGTCAAAAGTTGGTAAGACGAAAGTTCAAGAAAAAGGCATCAAAAGGATCCGCCCTACTCAACCAAAGTCTTGAAGTGATTGGTAAAACTAGTGAGAAGTTGTTGACATTGTTGGAGGGAGATATTGGTAGTTCAACTCCAGGTACAAAAGGCATAACCTTTGCTGAGAGTTTGGAGGTTCATGCGGGGATGGTAGCTGAAGGTCATCTTATTTAAGGTTCATCTTTATGGTGTTTGGCAGCGGATCTGCTAATGGTTGAGGAAACCCGAAAATGTTTCATGGACTTACCCCTGGGCCCTGAGGGAAGACTACCATGGTTGTAATGGTGCTTTGCAAAAAAGAATAAGTGATGGAGAATTTCTAGTTTCATGCTTCTACTATTTCTATTTTAAACCGTTGAAACTGAGTGACCATAGTTTTTCCCTAATGTGTTTTTAGTGTTTCGGAATTGTTTGGACTACATTTATGTACTTTTCAATGCATGAGTTGTGTAATACTTCTGTTCACTTTTTATTGCAGATTTTCTCTTTAGATTGGCATTTAGATTATTACTATGGCACCACGTTCACTTATTAAGCGACAAAAGACTATTATGATGAATCAAATGTGGATCCAAAACAGTCTTGCTAAGTTAGGTAGCCACTACAACAAGCACATCCACAAGGTTCCTTGTTATATATCTGAACTTACAGGAGCCATGTGGATGGAACAATTACTTACGTCAGAATCAAATGTGTTGTGCAAAAATGCTCTTCGTATGGAGAAACATGTTCTACTTAGATTATGTGCTGAGTTGAGTAAAAATCATGGATTACAACCGTCTGCACATATGTATGTCCTGAAGAAGGTGAGAATTTTTTTATATACACTAGTTGCGGGTGTCTCAAATCGTGGTGCAAGCGAGAGGTTTCAAAGATCAGGAGACACCATAAGTCGAACTATCCAAGAGGTGTTGGAGGAAATAATTGGTCAATCACGAAACTTCCAAGGACTTGCTAGTGAGTTACTACGACCTCATGATCCTCAATTTTGAGTCATCTCGGATAAAATATTGAAGGATAGTAGATATAAGTATTTTAAGGTACTTTTGTTTCAAAATTTTTGTGAATTTGTCTATTGCGTAAATTTTTTAAAGTCGATAGGTTTCAAATATTGATGGATATCAGGGTGCCATTGGATGCATTGAAGGAACTCACATCAATGCCACAATACCGGTTGAAGAAAAAATGCCGTACAGAGGGCACTAGGGCGGAACAACCTTCAATGTTATGACCGTTTGTGATTTTGACATGTACTTTACTTTCTTGTCAACCGATTGGGAAGGAAATGAACATAATGCTAAGGTGTTCAACCATGATTTAAGTACAAGGGCCCTAAATTTTCCCCATCCCCCATTAGGTACTGATATACAATAATGACAAGTAAACTATAGTTTCTAGATTTTGGGTGGAAAGAAATTTTAATTGTTAACAATGTTATTGACCACAGGACGCTACTATTTGGTCGACAAAGGATACCCTGACAGGCAAGGGTACTTAATACCGTACTCAAAGGTACAGTACCACCAAGTTCAGTTTCAAAGGGAAACCCCTAGAAATGCAAAAGAGGGTTTCAACCGTTTACATTCCTCTACACATAGCCATATAGAGCGAGCATTCGGCATATGTAAGGGGAGATGAAGAATACTTAAACAACTACCTAGCTACACAATTGACATACAAATTGATATAATTGTTACATGTTTTGCGCTGCATAACTTCATTCTTAAGCACAAACGGAAAGATGATTATTTTGATGAGGACAAGTTAAATGAAGATGACATGCCACTTGCCAGAGATGATGTTGAGGAAGATCAAGGGGGATGAACTACCGGGTGGAATGCGTGAAACACGGGACGCAATTGCTAATCAAATCTGGAACGACAGAAGGTTGAACCGTCTTTGATGTATGGACATATTCATTTATTTTGTAGACTATTATTTTGCTTTACTTTCAGCTGAACATGTATGACTATTTAAAGATCACATTTTGTAGACCATTTTGTAGACCATGGTTGTTTTAACAGCAGTTCTATTCAAATTATAGACCTTAATGGAAGTATATGCAGAGATCAAATGAATGATGTTGCTAAACTTGCTAATTTGGCTCATATATTATTTTGCTTTATTTTTTATAATTGTCTTCAAGCTGTGTACATGAATCCAACTAGGTTCCTTCTAGATTCTGCTATTGTCTTGGAGCGTTGTCATTGGCTCCCAAGCATTTGGGATTGACCAATTGTTGATTTCCTTCAAGCATTTTTAAAATTGTTAACTGTCAAGGAGTTCTGTACATGTTTACTGTCAAGGTCTGTGTACATGCTTATTGTCAAGGAGTTGTGTACATGCTTACTATCAAGGTCTTGAATGTTCTGAATATTTCAAAAATACTTGGTGTTCTGAATATTTGTGCAAAAGACACCTGCAAATGTTTATATTGTTATTTTTTACGCAGATCCGATTCCGTGACTTTATACCAAGCATCTTAAATGTATCAAGATAGTGCCTTGCCACCGGCAAAGAAGCTGTTGCCATGATTGCTTTTGATGAGCTCATTGAGTCACCATCATCACTTCTTGGTGATTCAGTGAAAGTTATTGTGCTGTCCTCTCTTGAAGTTTACTCTAATCAGAATTTGAAGTTCGGCTCACGTCACCAGGTAATAGGCGAGCCTCATATGTTTGATGAGGCTGTTATTAACTCGAATGCTTGCCGTGAGACTACTTTCTTTAGTTCTCTGAATGTCTATTTCTGTTGGTTTAACTTAGGTAGCTAAGTCCCTAAAAGCGCACAAACTACTCGATCCGATTCGGCATGTCCTTTGCTCGCAAAATCAAGCGATAGAGAAGATGATGATGATATTGCACTTGGTGTAAACAGTCAGAATGATGATCTGAAGCATTATAAAGCTGCAATTATAGCTTCGATTCGATAAGGAGAACCTACATCACACTTTTCAAATTGTTTTGGGGTCCTTACGAGATCCATAAGAGGTAGTAAGAGGTTGTATCTTGTGCATCAGGCCAATTTGCTGAATATATACAGCCTAATATAGTGTCCCATTATGAGAGTGTCCTTTCATATAGCCCTAAAAAGTGATGCAGGTGACTCACTGAATCACCAAGAAGTTATGCAGGTGACTCAATGAGTTCATCAAAAGCAATCATGGCAACAACTTCTTTGCCGGTGGAAAGGCATTGTCTTTTGCACAAATATTCAGACCATTTTGTAGACTGGTTTTTATTTTATAAGTTGTTTTTATTTTATAAGCTGCTTCAAGTACAAGCAACAAGAGAACCCGTTGAGCTTACTGTCAAGGAAGGACTGAACCAAATCCTGTAGAAAATAAATAGGCAAAAAGCAAAGTATTACCATCACCAACTACCATTAAACTCTCATTTACAAATTGCAGCAATACCAACTACCATTAACTCTTATTTACAAATTGCAGCAACACCAACTACAAACAACAAGAGTAAAACATGTGCAGCAACACCAACTACAACCAGAAAGAGAACCTGTTGAGCTTACTGTCAAGGACTGAACCAAATCCTGGAAGGCAAGTGCAGATAATGTAGATAATGCTTGTAGAAAATAAATTCACCAAAAATGGACACTAGACGCATTCGGTGCAGACAATGCAGATAATGCCCTGCAGATAATGCAAATAATGCCCTGGAAGACAAGTGCAGATAATGCAGATAACACATTGTAAGACAAGTGCATATAATGCTTAAAGTGCCCTGGAAGAGTAAAACTGTAACAATAGGTCTTATAAAGTGCCCTGGAAGACAAGGAAGTGAAGCATAACACATGCAGATAATCTTGTTGGAGCACCAACAAAACAAACAAATCCAAAACAAGCATAAGGTTTCTGCTTAATAAGCTAAAAGAGATGAAACAAGCATAAAAGACTTAACCAAGTTCTATACAACAGTGGATAACACAATACACAACAACACATACATCATCGTACTAGCTTAAGGTTTGTACGTAATAAAAACGATGGCATGCAAGCACATCCAGTAGCAAAAATACATCCATCAATAGTGTTGTTCTCATTAATAGCCCAACTTATGGGCAAGACATGCTAGAAATCAAACCACCATGCCAAAGATGCAAATCTTTAGTTGACTAGATGTCTTAGCTTGTTTACTTGCCTCCAAACGAGCCTCTTCAAGCTTGAGAGATAGTTGAATGTTTGATGATGCCAATTCTGAGATGTAATCGTACACTGGCAAGTTTGCGTTCTCCACATTTCACATGTTGTGATTGGTGATGTCAATCTCCTCTCGCAATGCTTGATTGTCGGTCCTAAGTCGGCGAGCAACCTCTTGGATTCGTAAAATGATAGGAGAGGTTGTAGGTGTGTCTATGAGCTCATCGTCTAAGTCAAGCTGGAGCATCTACAACAAATCAATTGTTGATTGACTAGAGTAATAATACTTTTACTTATGTTTGCTCTTTAAAATAAGAGCAATAATTTTACAGAATGCTAAAAGAATTTAACACAAATGACTACAATCTATAGCACCACAAGGCCTGGATCAGGTGAAGGAGGGTCATCAAAAACATCCGGGTCAAATTCATATGGAAAAGAGGCATCAGATGGTAACAAAAACTGACTTCCTGTTGCAGAGGACATCGTGACCTATGATGCTCACTAGCAAATTTCTGTTTATTCTATTATAAACCAAGAAAAAAATTACATAGATAAATACACATTTTAACCAAACAAAAGATAACCACTATCTTAATAAGAAGGACTACTCTTAACTACCGTCCAAGCATGATGTTCACTACACTTTCACCAAAAAATTAATATTGTCCAAGCATGAGATCATAACCCTATAAGAAAACTTATCAAAACACTATATAGAGTTAATTGTTACATGGAAACCTTATGGTTCAACAAAGTCATTTTCACTCTCTTCCATTTTTCCACACATAACCACTTATCCTTTATCTTTTCATTTTCAGAGCTCCAGCTCAATTGGAACTTCAAATTAGTTTTCCGGTCACCACCTGATGGATCGGCATGTGGCCCACCTAGCGACGTGTGATGTCTTTGTTTCCGCGCGTTGAAGTTGTGTGTATATATCCCTACCGTGGTGTTCCAGAAATTGTGTCATTTACCTTAAGGTGTAAAAACACTTGATTATGTTATAAGAAGATACATAGAGATATATAATCTAATGATATAAGGTATTCATAACATTTTGCTAGCTAGAAACCAATTATGACTTTTTTATTTTATATGATAAAATATGTTGCTAGTATTATCGGGTCTACGAGGTCACACACCTTGGGTTGATAGATTGGATCAATGTAATAAGGATATATATATATATATATATATATATATATATATATATATATATATATATATATATATATATATATATATAGGTTGACTCTCATGTAAATAGCTCCTAACATGTAAAATTAGAACAACCTCTATCCGTTAGATCGCTAAATAGATGGCTAAGATTAGACGATATTAAAGGAAAAAAAATTGTGTTATTAATGGAAAAAATATTCGCCGGACCTGACTCTATATATTCGGCGGTATAGTCACATATATTCGGCGATATAGTCACATATATTCGGTGTTTACATGTTCACATGATAAGAGTTGTTTACATGAGTCATGATCTATATATATATATATATATATATATATATATATATATATATATATATATATATATATATATATATATATTAGAGTACGTAATAATGTTATATTTGATATAACATGAGAGTGTGTATTTATTACCCTTCATTCACACAACTCTGGCTGAGGTATTAGAAGCAACTCTAGTTGAGGTTTCAGAAACAACTCTGGTCGCAGTACTATATATGGCTTTGGTGGACAAACTAGAGGAGTCAACTTTGGTGGACCAATTAGAGGAGTCATTGAGGATCTCAAATCTCTCTCTGAAGGCAGCACTTCACACACCAAAAAGATATTGATTGTCCCTTAAACTTGTCTGATACGCCCCGGATGGCGATGCCATCCGTGTTTCCGGCTAGAAGGACCCGCACCATTTTGAAGACATTTATTATTATTCGGCTATTTAATAATCGGCTTTTTATATTCGGAACTTTAATTCCGGAGCTTAATTTCGTGACTTAAATTCCGACCTTTCATCCTTTAGGCTTTTCATTTACCGGAACTTAATTCTGGCTTTTAATTCCGTCATTAATGTTTTGACTCTTTGTATGACCTCCATCCACTATATAAGGATGGCTTGACTCATTTGTAAGATATCTCTAAGTTGAATCCAAGTATTGTGAAGGGAAAATCCTCTTACTTGGTTTAGGCATCACATCCTCTTCAATCCTCTTGAAGTTCTATCTTGGATCTAGTATTTGATCCAAACCTATCATAATCGAGGATCCTTTTGAAAGATCAACTATAATCTACTCCACTTCATGGATGATTCGATCTACCTAGATCGGATCGACCGTACGCTTCCGCATCCATTTCTAAGCTTCTGCCTCTCAAGTTCTACATTTGATTCAATTCAAACGATCAAAAAGAAGTAGTTGAAGTTTCTCCTCGATCTAGATTGCCCATATTTCTATCATTGGTATCAGAGCTCGGGATCGAGGTCAAGTTTCTTTACAAAGTTTTTTTCTTGATCAAATTTATTCAGTGTTCTTTGAAGACCTTCAAGTGTTCTTCGGTGTTCTTCGAAGATCTTCAAGTGTTCTTCGGTGTTCCTCGAAGATCTTCAAGTGTTCTTCGGTGTTCTTCGGTGTTCTTCGAAGATCTTCAAGTGTTCTTCGGTGTTCTTCGAAGATCTTCAAAGTGTTTCTTCATCATTCATCATGTTCTATGATGATTATGATTCTTATGATGAGGATGAGGAATGGTTACCTCCTCCATATCCACCTAAGGCCAAACAAACCACCCGGAGGTACCGACGGAGATAATACTTTAAGGATGAAGAGTGGTTGCCTCCTCCGGACCCACCAAGGCTGACTTATACCATGGACGGGCACCAATGGTATCCACACTGACAAGCTTATTTTGAGGATACTTATATTGCCCCAAGACGTCATGCTAATGCCAAAGAAGAGTTGGTCGTGCTCAAGGCAACAAATGATGATCTAAAGCGTGAGTTAGAAGCTTTGAAGGCACAAGTTCTTGAACTAACGACAGTTGCCTAACAAGAAGAACCTCAAGCGGTGTCACAACCACGGTGTGAGTTAGTGGTCCAACCGTTGTGTGACGAAGTTGAAGACGAGGAAGATGCCGTCATTAAAACTTATGCCCCGGTTATTCCAATTCATCTTGTCAATCCGTTATGTGGAGAATAGTTTCAAGATGACAAAGATGATATCACCATCGAGGAAGAAAAAGTCATCAACCATGACAATGGCACCATTTTGTTATTGGACTACAAATTCGAGCCGGTTGATCCGAGGTTTGACTTTTTTATGTCTAATAACTTATTTACCGGCTTACCCTTGCTTCTTTCCGGCATGCTCCCGACGAACAATATCACAAGCTTAGACGACATGGTGGACAAACTCACCGGTGAGACCATTCACATGTACTACAAGTTTGAACCGCCCAATCCAAAGTTTGTCCTCTTTATGTTCGACAAGCTTGGCAGCCCCACCGCACTTTTGAAAGACTACAAGTCCAAGCCGCCCGACTCCGACAATGTGCATCCAATGTTGCATTTCAAGGGTCTTGTTCCTCAAGTGACTCCTTTCTAATCTGACGGTGAAACGGGGACGTTTCATAATTAAGAGGAGGAGAATGATACGTCCCCGGATGGCAATGTCATCCGTGTTTCCGGCTAGAAGGACCCGCACCATTTTGAAGACATTTATTATTATTCAACTATTTAATAATTGGCTTTTTATATTCGGAACTTTAATTCCGGAACTTAATTCCGTGACTTAAATTCCGACCTAGGAAAGATTATGGTTCTCGGGTAGCCAATCAATTAATCCCCCAAGTCGGGGAAGATTAAGGAGTGTTGTAGCGAAACTGATTGCAAAAGAGGGGAAGCAATAAAATGGAATGGAAGGCTTAACTCACTCCGAAATGGTCAGGACATCGAACATGTCCTAGATATGAAATAACATGGAAAGGCAAAACGGCCAAAAGAGTCGCTATTTAGTTTCTTAGCGGCTAAGAAAGGCAGCTTAGGAATACGCATTTTTCGAGGCAGTTGCGGAATAACTATCCCTACAATATTCTAGATTTATTATTCCAATTTCGAGAAGTTTGGAGCAGGAGGTTCAACCCGCCTTTGGATCGGTTAAATGATAGTTATCGACTTTGCCAAAGGATCATTATCGTCTTCGCTATAAATAGCGAGAAATCATTTATTAATTAATTTCCCTTGATGTTTCCTCGTAAAAGCTCTTATTTCTCTAAACCTTCAAACTCAGATCTTCACTACGTTTCTAATCTGATTGCAAATCCGTTTGAGTTTTTGGATTCTTCTCTTTATTCTGGTATCAAGTTTTTGCGTATCCGAGCAACTGAAGGCCTGACCGAGCATATATGTCCCTAGGATGGTTCTGCCGCTCGGATTCCTGTGAATTTGATGCTATCCGAGCGTAGCATGCGTCGTTGTGATTCCAAATCTTCTTTCAGATCGTCAATCGGGTTAGTAACGAATAAGTTATGAATTTATTCATTTTCCGTATTGTGATTTGACCCAAATTGACCTTAGGCTTGTCGAAATGGATAATTGAAAATTTCATTATGCTCGGTATATTATTTTGGGGATCATGGGTTGTTTGTTTGATGAAATTCGATATCAGGAGTTCAGAAATTGCTTGCGGGCAAAACATTATTCTAGTGAAAGTTAATTTAGTTAATTAAAGGTTAATTTATTAAATTAGAATTTGAATTGAGATTGAGGAATGTTGATTAGCTGTTATCTTGAAGTCTTCCAATGTGTTGGAGAAAACATTATTCTAGTGAAAGTTAATTTAATTAATATGTTGGAGAAGTTTAAGTTTTGTTATTTTGTTGTTGTTTCAATTGTGAACGTGACACTTGCTCAAAAACCATTATGATAAGTAAAACGAGTTTTTTTTGAGTTTTCCAATATGTTGGAGAATTTGAAGTCTTTGTTGAGTGGAAGTTTTTTCTTAGTCGATGTATTTCGTGAATTTTATTCAAGTTCTGAACTCAATATCACTGCTGACTCATTTAGTTGTTTGAGTTGCTAGAAATTCCCATTTTCTTGGAGTTACTGACTACTGAGAGAGATTAGAAGGGAGAATTAATGAAAAGGACGATAGAATGTAGTGTTTTCCACTCAAAGCTACACTCTCCATCTAGAAAATCCATTGCAAGGGCCTATGATAGTCACCGCATGGAAATTAGCAGCACTAGGGTTTTCTTAGATGGATTCTGGTTTGTTGATTGGAAGCAACCCTTTTGGAAAGAAAGTTTGATTTCTTTGGAATGGTATTGGATTCCATTATATAGTGCATTTGTGCTTCAACTTGTTTAGATTGTGCTTGTATAATAACTAATTATTGCTCATGAGGCTTTATCTGATGTCCTTTTTAAGCTGGAAATGTTGTTTTCTCTTAGGGAAGATGAGAAGATGGTCAGTTAGGTCTCGACAATGTCGACAATAAATTTTCTCCCATTCAAGTGAGTGCAATTACTTCTTCTGAGATGCCTTTTGTTTACATTGAGTAATTTTAGATTGGAATCCTGTTTTCTGGTGTTGATTTTTGTGAAGTGTATAATTTAGGATGGTATGTTTTATTGTTTCATATGAATGGATCTCTCTTTTTCGTGTAGTTGAAGACAAGAATATTGATTGTGTTAACCTTTTATGGTTGTTTGGTTACACATATTTTATAACTTGGCTTTCAAAATCTTTTTCAGGGATGATTTTGGGAGGTTAGGTCATAGAAACTCCAGTGAATTGTTATTCCTCATTCCATCTAAGCATTAAGTGGAGTAAAAATTAGGCAAATTGTTTCCGCTGACAGCCACTGCTTGACGGTAACTATGGAAAGACAGGTTGCAAGGTAGGTGGCTACTCTTGTTTTTGATTATTGTTATCTTGACTCCTTCTCTTGAAATTTCTGTATTCCTTAGATGCAAGATAAACAACTTTTTTGCCTCAATATTAAATGACGACTTGATTATAACCAATTAGAGAACAAGAAACTTATTCTTTGTCTGTTTTATTGTTTGTTGTGTTTTTTATTGATACTTGTTGATAGCATAAATGCTTGCATTAGATAACTTGGTTTTGCATTGAGGTTTATTTTAATAAGATCGTTCTTCCTTCTTGAGATAGAGATGCGACTTTCCATTTTGTAAGCTGTTGTTTTGATTTCTGAATAATAGAGTTAAATATTTCCTTGTTTGCTTTTCCGTTGATTATTGGGCATCCCGGGCATTGTTCTAGGTTTGTTGATGCCATGATGCCTAGTTGTGATTGAATTCTTCTTTTGTTAGTAGGGTCGACATTCGTAGTAGTTTGATAAGTTGATTTGTGTTAGTTGATTACTTGGCCAGAGACTGCACACTATTCGTTTAGGACTGCAAGTATTTTTTTTTCTTGCCTTTATTGAGGTCTTTGTGAATATTTTGATATCATTTGCCAATTCTAGAAATGAGATGATTGTTCCACTTCTCATAATCGGGAAACTAGTGGATTTTGAATTTTCATTGCTAATTTATTTGTATGTTCCTCGCTAGCACTTCCACTCCCAAATTAAACAATAGCGGTGATAATGGGCCTGCTTGACGTAAAACTCTTTCCGGATAGAATATTGTTGTTGGGGAGTCATTGATTAGGATTTAATATGAAACTGTGGAGATGTTCTTCGATCCATTTTCTAAATCTTTCTCCAAAGCCAAAATTTTCAAGAACTGTCTTAAGAAAGTGTCATTCTACTTTGTCATCCGCCTTTTCCATGTCATGTTTGAATGCCATAAATCATTCTTTTCCTTTTTTAGTTCTAAATACATGAAAGATTCCATGGGCAATTAGAACATTATCATATATTGATCTGTTCATGGTAAATGCACCTTGCAGAGATTGAATTAGTTTTGGGAGGATTGCGCTTAGCCTCTTTGCTAGTATTTTAACAATAATTTTATACACTTAGGCTAATAGGCCTACAGTGAACAGTGAGCCGTGATGGTTGGATTATCCGTCTTTTGAAGAAGAGCTAGAAAAGTGTGGTTAATTTGTTTAAGGATTTTTTCAGTTCTATAAAAACTCTTGGCAGTCCTATTAACTATCGGTTCAATAATGTGTCAATACCTTTGGTAGAAACCAACTGCCATGCCATCCGGATCTAGTAACTTGTCACACCGAATAGCAAAGATGACATTTTTTATTTCTCTCGTAGAGAAGGGTTGAATTATTTCTAGTTGTTTTTGAAGGTTGTGATCATCTATTATCGAAGTTTTAAAATAACATTGAATGTCATTCAAAAGTTCAACATTAATGACTTCTTATTTTGATAAAAACCAATATTTTTAATAATTGTGGCTATAACTTCTTTTATTTCTCTGTCCAGTAGTTTTTCTATGATAAATTTTATATTTTTATCACCGAAATCAAAACAGAAAAATAATTGGTTAGAAGAGAGGTATTAAAGTTGTCGAAAATAAATGGAGGGCATTCAGTTGAACCCAGTCTCATTAATTTTGTAGTAAGATGATACTTCATTGGCTTATATTTGCATTTTTACTCTCACCAAAGATAAATAAAATAATTCACTTTGAACAAGAAGTTTAATTGATTGCAAGGCATGTGTTAAAGGTTTGTTGTATATCTTCGAGTGTCTTCCCTTTAGTCTCTGGCATCAACTTACCAACAAATAGAACAGTAAAAGCATTGAAGAGAGCGAGAATGAAGAAGGTCCCTGAGTAGCTCCAATCTGTCGTAAAGTTAAATGTGTAAGACGCAATCCACACAGTGACGCTTGAGACAACTACTGCAAGGCTTCCAGCTGATCCCTTTACGTTCATGGGGAAGACCTCAGACATGATGACTGACGGTATTCCAGCCATACCCAGAAAGTAAGCTGCTGAATAACCCTAAAAATGAATATTTTACAACAAAATTGATCACTATTGCATAAGAGTTTTAACTCAATGATATATATTGGTAGCAAGTGTGCTGTCTTACCCATAAACCAACTACTATCACATAACCATTGATGCTTTCTAAGCAATCGATCTCCTTGAGGAAGAACATTAAACCCACAAGAAAGCAAGAAATGCACATTGCAACAGCAGAAATCTGTGAGGGGTATAAGATCGACAATATGAAATTTTTTTTGCTAGAGAATATTATACATTACAATAAGGACCCGTTTGGTTTTAACTTCAAAAACGAAAACGGAATGAAGACGAATCTAGTCCATATGTACACCCTTGTTCATGAAATGTTTTGGAATCATTCCCTATGATTTGAGGTAATTGTAGTAAAATTTGATTAGTTTTGAAATCCTATAGGAAAATAAAATTTGGGAGAATTAAATGCATTATGTATGAAATTGTAAGAAATGATTTTAAAAATTTTAATGAAAAAGGTACACAGTAGACTAGAATCATTTTCATTCCGTTTTTTATTTCTGGAGTTTAAACCAAACGGGAGTTAATAGTGATGGATCAAACCATTATGAGTGGTCTTCTTCCACATTTGTCAATCAAGTACATGCTGACGACGTTTGATGGAAGCTGTGAATCAAAGCTTGTCTAGATTAGGAGCTTATATGAGCTAGGAAAATCAAACATGCAGTTAGATCGGCAAGTAACCTGTATAAGAGCCAATACTATCGATCCAATCGAGCTCGAAAATCCTGCAACAAAGAGATTTTATGCGTAGGTAGTTTGAATGTTGTAGGATGATTAGTTGGGGTTTAATTTGCATACCAGCTGCGTCAAAAATAGATGATGCATAATATGTAACACCGCTTGGTCCTGCAAGTCCTCCTAATGCCATCAGCCCAAATACTACCTGACAACAATATCAACATCAAATAAACTACAAAGAAAATAAATTCTAAGAGCTTTAGGGTTTGTTTAGTTTTAAATCCGGAAACGGAATGAAGACGAATCTATTTCATATGCATACCATTGTTCATGAAAACAAAATGTATATATAGGGATTATATTCATTTTCATTCCGTTTTCGAAGTTATAACAAAACAAGGGCTTATTTTACAACTCACGACTAAAGAACGTCCGTATTTCCTTTGAAACAAGCCCAGAAAGGTGACTTCTGGTATTTGTTCAAGGCTTCTAGTGGATTCCTAACAAGAAAAAAAGATTGTTTGTCAACGACATGTATACTTAAGAAGGTAGATGAATGAATCTTCAAACTTATTACTTGAATGTCAGCTATTTCGTGAGATATTTCAATGTTATTTCCCCTTAGCCGTTGTAGCACCATCTCTTGCTCCTTATAGTGTCCAAGTTTTGCCTATGTAAGAAAAATAAAATTTATGTTTAACATAGGTGCATTCAATATGAATTTTGCAAGTAGGTAAACCTTGTACTCACCAAGAACCTAGGCGATTCTGGGATCAAGAATATACCCACGAGTTGAACAAATGAAGGAATGATTCCTAAGAAAGGATCCGAGATTAGCATGATTTGTTGTGTTTAGAGTTTAATAAAAAGCAAATTAACTTGAAAATACCAATTAAAACCAGGAGGCGCCAAGGGATGAGAGATCCAACAAAATACATTACTACAAGGCCACAAGATAGCACCAACTGTAAATGAGAAGAATGAGTTAGTAAAGCCTTTATGTATAGTTGATACAAACTATATCCTTTAATTTTAATTAAAATTAAAGGTAAAAACGTTGGTTATTAACCTACTATATCCCATTAAAAGCATAAGAGCCCTAATTATACTCATTTGTACATTAACATCGCACAAGTCCATTTTACCCACTGTAAATTGATACAAGAAATATTAGAGTCTGCATTATAGATGATTGAAATTTCACATTTGATATATGTATATAAGTGTTAAATTTACCATTGTTGAAGATACTAATCCTCCTCGAAGATTTTTGGGTGTTATCTCTGCTATATAAATAGGAATCTGGACATATATTCAAGTGTAAAATTGTGAGATCCAAATCGTAGATTGTAGATATACATTTAAAAGGATGAGTTACCACGTAAACAAGAAGTCCAACTGAGACTCCTATGAAGAATCTACCGAGGTCAAGCGACCATGCTTCCTGTTATTACAAAAGAGTGGACACATGATCACGATGAACTAACTTTACGTACGACTTCATTTGTTAAGTACTTAAACGAACATCATTACAGATTAAAAATTAACCCGCGAGATTGAAATTGTTATCCAACCGAGAAGGCTTAGCACATCTGCTACTCCCGTTGCCTGCATATTATGTCAGACGACAACAATTACGTACACTAATTTTGTTGTATAATATATATATTGAGGGAGAAAATTAGGTAATAAATAAGCTTACGGCTCTTCGACCAATGAGGTCACTTATTTTTCCACTAATTAGAGACCCAATTAATCCTCCCACAGTGAGCATTGATGCAAACAGTGAAAACTGCATAGTTAAAGACAACTTTACGTATAAATTTTTAAATGTATTTAAGCAGAAAATATGTAATATCTCGTGATATTGTCATTAGATGTTTGTTTAAATTGGTTTACACTTCTAAAAGTCTAAAACGATAAAGATACCGCACATTCTCTATTTCTCGAACCACCTGAACACCGGGTGGGTGACAGTAAAATAATAGGCATTCACTAGGGTGTACTACCCGATCCGGAGGTCCGGTTATCCGAACTAATAGTTTATAAAAAGCATGATGAAATATTTTATATGAATAGATGGATATTCGATCGTGGTAAAATGAAACCGGATCAGTTATATATATCCAATTGGACTTTTTTCTCTTAAATGCCGGATTCATATCCAATTTGGTAATCCGGAAAAACATTGGCCCATCAAATTCAGATCATCAACTTATGGATATTTTCGGATTTAAGTTTTCCGAATCGGATTGGCCAGATCTTCCCCCACTAATTTCTTTTCCAAAACATAGTTGGGTGTGAGGCTCGTTTTGAATTCGGATTAGGGTTTTACATGAATCCGAAAATGAATTTTGTTGGGTAATGAGATGCATTAGTTTTTGGAAGATTACCTGAGCAACCGTAAGAGAAAGATCATCCATAATTGCAGATTCAACTGGGGATGTATATCCGGCCTGCACACAGCAGCCCACTCAAATTCAGTACGTTCATCAAAACTGTTGTGTATATATATATATATGTATAGAGTGAGAGAGAGAATGATACAGCGCAGCCACTGGCGAAGCAACCGGAAACTGCAATGAAAACGCTGAAGATGAGAAGCGGAGTGAGAGGCGAGTCCTCATCTTCGTCAACAAGCTGTGCTCTTAATGCCTCCATTCCTCTCATCACTTTGGAAATTCACTCTTACAAAACCCTTTTTATCTACCAATATTAATCGTCAACGATCATCCTCCGCCGATTCAGATCGATTGTAAAATAATCAACTACACATGGAACCTACATCTTACATCAGTTCATTATTATAATATATTTGAATCCGTTTCTCACACGGACCGGAATTCTCAATTACAGCTACTTTATTTTTAATCTTCAGCTGACATCAAAATGTCAAGTCAACCATTCACAATTGCTGCTACCTTCAGCCCATGACAAAATACTTAGATCCAATCATAGATACCGATTGATGATGCTCCGGTGGCAGCTATTAATGAAACGTGGAACAAACACGTTACACTAGTCCATTTTGTTATGTCAATAGGGTATTCACCTATGGAGCACCAAAACCTAACTCTAGGCACATAAAAATATCAAATATAACACTTACTTTATAATATAGTAAAACAAAAAAAAAACGAATGATATAACTTTTTTTCCTAAACAAAATCATCAATAACCAAAATTAATATAAGTTTATGGCAAATTCTCTTCCCCTATAAATTGCCAAGTATTACCAAGAAACTTCTTGGGCAATTGTTGTGAATACAAGGAGAAGAATGAGTTACAAAAACCTTGTTTTTATCGTTCATGTAAACTAAATTCCTCTATTAATTTTTTCATAATTTTGTTTTCAATTAATCTCAATAAATAGATATGAGGGGCCTAATTAATTTTTACCTAATAAACAAATTATCCTATTTTACGCTACATTAGACAAGAAAAGGTCTACTTAACCAACTCACCTCTATACATTCAATTTACTTATTATTCTAAAGTGCTCGGATTTTTTGTTTTCACCAACTTCTCTATTAATTTTGCAAGTATTGATACTTGAAACTCATTCTTTAGAGCATTCCTTTCATGTTCCTTAAAGTCTCTAGGATAGAATTGCTCTACAAGCTTGAAAATAGTATATATATTAAATGTATGAAAACAATCTTTTCGATTCAAAGATACGCTAAATTGAGATAGGCTCATTATACCTTGTTCTCAACTATATAGGTCAATTGAAAATGTTTGGGTTGATTGAATGTTCAACTTGATAACGATATTCATGAGTCGTTTGTTTTGCACCGCGACTAATTATGCTACTCATGTTAGGTACTTGTATGTTACATTTGGAGCAAACATGTATTTTTCCTTGTTGAAGTAATTTCTTTGATTCCTCATCTCGTAAATCTTATAGAGATGGAGTTCTTGTAGTAGAAATATATTCAAAGAAAGCAATATGTTAATGGATTTTTTGTGGTGAAGAAGTCTCCAAAGCACGTTTGATTGTAAAGCTATGTTTAATTAAAATACCAACAAGGTTAACAAAGCTCAAGAAGATCGTTATTTGTTCTCATATTGACTCATATTGTGCTTCATTGACAAGAATAGAAAATTGAGCATCTCCAATTCATCACAAATCATATATACAATGTACTTTGTTATCCGTGCTTGTCAAGACCTCTTTCTATGTATGGAAAAGGATATTTGTAATATTTTTGTGTAGATTTAAAGCGACAACGTTGACATCAAGTACCAATTTTTCTTGAAAATCTTCTCGTTCAGTTACATGATGTGATCCATACGTCCAAAGGTTGCATTTAACGCCTAAGATGATGTCTTGCTTGCAAAATATGGGTGCATTGAAGCTTATCCATGAGTTAAAATTGTTACTATGTATATAACATATCTAAAAAAATCTCATACAAATTAAAGATCAATCTTGAGCGATTGATACCAAGAGATTCAAGAGACGAGCATTTGTTTACGAGGGATCAATGTCCTACATTCCCGGGATCTTATTTACAATTTAATCCACTCTATTTTAAAACCAAAGCAAGCAAGAATTACAAAGGATAAAACGTAAAGAAAGCAAGAGTAGAAAACAAAATAAAAGGAACAACAAAAACCCACTTGTATGAAAATTCCAAGATCTTCTCCGTGGTCCACGCCAACTGTAGTTCAAGTTTTCTTTCAAGCTAGAAGTTGTTCAAGACTCTAAATCTTAATCTCTCCTTCTGTCTGTGGAAGCAATTCACATTGAAAGGAATTCTATGGAGAAGAAGGAGCTTCTTCACTCAAGAACACTTAGAGTAGTTGGTGAAGTAGAGCGGCAAAGAGAGGAGAGGAAAAGAATCATATTAGGGTTAGCGGAAACCCTAAGCAAGCCTTATATGTCTTACCTCCTCCTAAGACGACGTTGTTGGATTAAATGAACAAACGTATACAACACAAAACCCAGTCCAATGGCACATTCCTCTTCTCAAGTTGATATAAGCACAAACCCGGTTCAACATATAACATGGATTGGGCATTTCCGAGTTTTTGACCAAGTTTAATCCCACACCCTCATCGTGCCAACAACCCACATACGATATGAGAGCCAACCTGATGCGGGGTTGATGATGTAGTTTTCCGATATAGGCTGAAGTTCACGAACACGACACAAACCAAATGCCGACTAGGAATCTTGGGCGAGATTCGTAGGAATTGACTGAGATTTGAGAAAACTCAAACACAAAGATGAGTTTATGGAATGATAAAGGATAGATCAGAAGATGAATAATGGAATGAATAATGGAAATATATGAAGTTACGAACCAAGGTATTCTTGCAAAGAACCTTGATCAATTGAATCAAAACCCCTTAACAAAGAGCCTTAACCCTCCCTTCTTTAACCTTACACATGCCTCTAAATAAGACAGGAACAAGGAGAGACCAAATTTGACTAGGAACACCAACCTGTAAGAAGACTAACACGCACAAGTACAACCTATCAAGGAATCACAACGATTCAATCAAATGCTCTCTTTTTGATTGAATGAAATGAATAAAACACAAACTTCGTAAGCGAAGCAGCGAGTATCTCACAATATTGTGGAAATAATAATCAAAATCAATCTACCTATGAATCTCGACTTCTATGGCTATTTATAGGAGAAATTCCTTTAGAAAATAAAAATGAATGATAGGATCAAAAACCAAAAGATACCTTCAGAATATTTAGAGCTTTAAAGATATCAAAATAACTAAAAGATAACTATAACTAATAAGATCTCGATTGGATCTTATTGATCTCAACAGACAACAAATCTCAGTCTAAATCTTGGGCGAGATTTTGTCTCAAGGCCGAGATTTCTTACTAGTTCTCTTAAGTCTCGTTCTAGCCACTTTCCTTGCTTCCTTGGTCATCTTTACTCTTGTAAGGTCCTTCCACAGTAGACAACAATGTCACTAAAGAAGACTTAGTCTTAAGTGAAGTCTCTTTAGGTGTATATGTTGCCAATAAGCTAGCAACCTCCTCTTGGATGGCCTTTAAAATGACAACTCCTTCTTATTCAATGCCTTTTCTCTAGCTCTAGTGATAGGTCCTTTAGGAGGTGTTGGGAATGGTCCCACATCACAACCCGATCCGAACTTCATCTGATCACATCTTGAAGACAAACTAGCCACATTTTCCGATTATTACATAGGAATAAAGCACTTTGATTGTCGGTATAAAGTGTAGCAATGTAGGGCTTGTTCCCAATTTCTTTGAGAATTTCCTTCAACCTACTGCTTCTTTAGTAGCACTTGCACATCCAACCTATATATATGATAAAGAAACAATAGAATATTGTTGTGACATTAGGACATACTATTTCGATAACAAGTATATACATAGGGTTTCATGAGACTTTTCGAACCCTATAAATAAGGCTTCTCAGCCATTAGGTTATATATCTCATTTTTCCAGCATTTTACAAACTTTTGCTCGACTGCTCCCATGTAGGTCGTACGACCACCCTACTTGTGACATGAAAAATGCTTCTATCGATGAATAAAATATTTTTCTTTCTTTTTTAAAGGTATTTGTGAGTGAACAATCTCTATTATAGGGTCTCGTGAGCCCGACTCGCATGGATCTACGATATTGGATTAATTCTATGTATTGTTTGTATGTGTATGTGTTATGGTAGTATTGTTTTTGCTATGTGTTTCGCAAAGGGTGACCTTGACTCAAAGTGATAACGGAATCATCGCACCTCAATGCTTAAATCGATGTGATGAATCGGCAACCATATTAGGTACGAAGTGAAAATCACAGGGACAACAACGATGTACCAGAAACAATGACTTAACCACGAAGTGACAATCAACGAAGTTGTCTTTAAATAACTCAATGATACTTGTATTATTATATAATTGTCTTTTGAGATCTATTATATGCATGTTGTGGCGATCTAGGTTATGTAACTCTTTATCGCTATTGTTACTTGCTCCTTCACTATTCTCTCTTCAAAATCTGTTTACGAACGTTCTAAATCACGCATATTTCCTCTCACTTTATGTTCTTACATATAAACTTATTTACGAGTTAGCCGGGTGAATTATCAAGGAGTTGTTGGACGACCTACGTGTAATAACCATGTTCTTTAGGTGATCCCGCGATTACGCCTCGCCAATTCCGCAGTTGCGGCATAACAGAGGAGACATGCTGCTTTTAGCCGATTTCCTTTTCTTTTCTTTCCGCTTAAGTATCCTATTTTCCTTTTGTTTCAAGGGTTTGAGGAACTCTTTTCTGATCTTTTCCCTTCTCCTCTCTCACATTCATCCCTTCTTTTCTCCTTCTCTTTCTCTCATCCTTTATGTACTTGTTTCATCTTCCAATTGGAGTTATTGGTGATGATGTTTGGTGTGCTGTTGTGGATAGTTATAGGATAGAAACCAGGCTCCTTTCTTTTTATCTATAGAAGGGTGTAAGTAAGTCCTTCTTCTCCTCTTCTTGTTCTTCTCTTTCTTTGATGATAGATCAATCAAGGGAAGACTCCCATCCTTTCTTTGTGTTTCTTTAGTGCCGGTGTGATTGGTGGATCCAAGGTTGTCCCTTGGAGGTTTCAAAAGAGGATCGATCGTTTGAATAGAGGAGTTGCCAAAAGCAAGGAAGGAAACGGGCTCTGCTTCGTAGCCGCTCCCGCCACTAGTAAAGAAATGCACATTTAACACATTTTCGTGTGCATTCTTTAACATAATTATGAATCGTGGTAAAACTGCATGTGGTAACGTGTTTAACACGGGTGGGTCCGAACCGTGTTAAACGTGTTTACAACAGTTCATGTTTCAACCGTGTTAAACGTGTTTACCAAGGTTCGCGTCCAACCGTTTTAAACACGTTTAACACAAGCAGTTTTACCACGGTTCGTGCCGAACCGTGTTAAATGTGTTTACAACGGTTCACACCGAACTGTGTTAAACATGTTTAACACGGTAAGGCTGGAACCGTTGTAAACATGTTTACCACATGCAGTTTGACCACGGTTCCCTCCCAACCGTGTTAAAAGTGTTGTGTTAATCGTGTTTACCGATTCTCTTCGAATTCGAACTATGTTAATCGTGTTTACCACGGTTCTCTTCAAATTGTGTTTAACGTGTTTAACACGGTGCTATAGAATCGTGGTAATAATGTTGAATCCTAGTAATAAGAATGACCCGTGGTAAATTAGTAGTGCGTGTTAAATGTGAATTTTACTATGATAAATGTGTTTATCATGGTTTCATTTACACCTGAAGTAATATTATATATTCTTTTTTGATTATGCTATATTTACTTTGTTGCGCATATATATTGTACACTGTAATAATCCAACACAATGAACAAGCTAAACTGACCGGTTAACCGAAAAATAATACTCACAACAAATTCAGCACTTCATTCACATCATTCATTCATCAACAACTTCACCCCACACTTGCTTTTTGCACACATCAACACACTAGCATGCTCCTATTCCCGGATGGGTCAAAAGAGGTCAAATTTTTCATCAATTGAGGTGTTCAAACAACATGATCAAGATGAGAAGTAGAGGAAAATGAATTGCCTTAATCACTCCTAAATGATGTGCAAGAACTAGCATGTAATTTCGACTATCAATCCTCAATCCAATCAAGGCAAGCATTCATGATCACAATTCACACATGGGATTCAAGATAAGTACTTCAAGTCCACATATGCATTCATCTATTCAACACATAAGGCCAATCATAGCCAATTCACAAGACAATTTCATCATAAGGGTCATTCCCAAGCTTTAGAAGCACTAAAATTTTTAAAATTTTCTGATTTTTTTGGATTTTTCGAAATATGTATGTACAATGCAACATGTGGCTAAAAGAAACTATCCTAGATGCTAATCATGCAAGTGATCATGAAAACCCCACCCCATACTTAGAAACACATTGTCCCCAATGTGCAAACTAAATAAAGCAGTGAAAGAGAGTCCTCACAATGTAAAATTGGTGATGCTTTGGTATTTCGGTTCACATCGAATGATGATCGTGGATGATCGATCGAGGATGGTAGAGAGCTCTTGATGTTCATTATGGTGTCGGAACCCGCGCTTGGCACCGCAAGCCGTCCAAGTTCCACGTCCGCTCCACCCATGCTTGATTGGAGATCATCACTTTCCTTTACAGAAGGAAAAATCGGACCAACTACCCAGGAAAATCGGCCGATTTCTATGAAGAACAGTCCGATTTTCCTGGGTGCTTTCTTCCTCGTCCATGCGCTTGGGTCTTATACCTTCAACAATTCCATGAGGTTTTCACATGACCTCCAACATCTCATCACACATGACAATTAACAAGATCTAGCACCCAAAAACACAAAAGAAAAACAAAGCACACCAAAAGCAAGATGAAACAAAAACAAGAAAAATAAGAGGGAAAAATATGTACCAATGGGTTGCCTCCCATTAAGCGCTTCTTTAAGGTCATTAGCTTGACCAAATTTAGGAGCGTTTCACTCAAGGTGAAGTGGGGCAATCACTTCCACCGGGGCTTCCGGGATGTACTTCTTCAAACGGTGCCCATTCACCTTAAAGTTACCACAATGATCTCTTCCTATCTCCACCGCCCCATGAGGAAAGATCTTCCCAACAACATAAGGACCCGTCCATCTTGACTTGAGCTTTCCGGGGAAGAGCCGTAACCTCGAGTTGAAGAGAAGCACTAAGTCACCCTCACTCACCTCTTTTGGGATGAGACGCTTGTCATGCCAACGCTTGTTCCTCTCCTTGTAAATCCGGGCATTTTCATAAGCATCCAAACGGATCTCCTCAAGAGCGTTCATGTCTTGGAACCTCTTCTCACCGGCTTCTTTGAGGTCAAAATTCAGCCACCTTATGGCCCAAATGCCCTATGCTCCATCTCTACCGGAAGGTGGCAAGACTTGCCATAAACTAGCTTGTAGGGAGTGGTGCCAAACGGTGTCTTGAAAGCGGTTCTATAAGCCCACAAAGCATCATCGAGCTTCATAGCCCAATCCTTTCTTGTTCTAGAAACCGTCTTCTCAATAATTCCCTTTATCTCCCGGTTGGAGATCTCCACTTGGCCACTAGTTTGGGGGTGGTAAGGTGTTGCCACCTTATGAGTCACCCCATACTTAGCCAAAAGTGCCCCAAAGTTCCTATTAGTGAAGTGCTTTCCTCCATCACTTATGATCACCCTTGGTGTCCCAAACCTAGGAAAGATCACTCGGTTGAAGAACCACACCACAACCTTGACATTATTTGTTGGAGAAGCGATTGCTTCCACCCATCTCGACACATAGTCCACCACCAATAGGATGTAGAGGTTGCCACATGAAGAAGGGAATGGTCCCATGAAGTCCACACCCCACACATCAAATATCTCCACCTCTTGTATGTTGTTCAAGGGCATCTCATTCCTCCTTGAGATGTTGCCCATTCTTTGGCAAGCATCACAAGCTACCACGAAATTTTGCACATCCTTGAACAAACTTGGCCAAAAGAAACCCGATTGCAACACCTTAGCACATGTCTTGTGTGAGCTAGCATGGCCTCCACATGGCAAAGAGTGACAATGCCGGATCACACTCTCCACCTCATCCTCCGGTATGCATCTCCTAAAGACTCCATCCGGCCCTCTCTTGAACAAAAGCGGTTCACTCCAATAGTAATGCCTCACATCCTTGAAGAACTTCTTCCTTTGGGCATATGACAAACCGGGTGGCACCTCCTCACATACAAGGTAGTTCATAATATCGGCATACCATGGCTCATTACCCCTTGACACTTGAAACAAGCACTCCTCCACCATTTGCAATTGCTCATCCCGGAATGAGTCATCAATCGGGATGTCGTCTCTCTCAAGCTCCAATGGTGGGAGCCTACTAAGATGGTCCGCCATAGAGTTTTCGGACCCCTTCTTGTCCCGGATTTCCAAGTCAAACTCTTGAAGAAGAAGGATCCACCAAATGAGGCGAGGCTTGACATCTTTCTTTGTGAGGAGGTAATGGATCGCAGCATGATCCGTATACACAATGACCTTTGCTCCAACAAGATATGACCGGAACTTCTCAAAGGCATACACCACCGCTAGCAACTCCTTCTCGGTTGTGGCATAGTTAAGTTGGGCATCATCTAGTGTCTTGCTAGCATAATAGATGGCATGTGTACGCCCATCTTTCTTTTGTCCTAAAACAGCCCCAACGGCCACATCACTTGCATCACACATCACTTCAAATGGTAAGCTCCAATCCGGAGGTTGCATGATGGGGCGGTGATCAAAGTATCTTTCAACCTGCAAAAAGCCTCAAGGCAATCCTTGGAGAAAACAAACTCAACATCTTTCATTAGTAGGTTAGTAAGAGGCTTAGAAATCTTAGAGAAATCTTTAATGAATCTCCGGTAAAAACCGGCATGCCCTATAAAACTCCTTACCCCCTTCACCGAGGTAGGTGGTGGCAACTTCTCTATCGTCTCTATCTTAGCCCTATCAACCTCAATGCCACGGTTGGACACCAAGTGTCCCAACACAATGCCTTCACTTACCATGAAGTGGCATTTCTCCCAATTCAAGACAAGATTTGTCTCCTCACATCTCTTAAGTACCAAAGATAAGTTAGCTAAACAATCATCAAATGAAGATCCCTAAACAGAGAAATCATCCATAAACACTTCCATGATGTTTTCAATATATTCGGAAAAGATAGCCATCATACACCTTTGAAAGGTGGCGGGTGCATTACACAACCCAAATGGCATTCTTCTATATGCAAATGTACCCCAAGGGCATGTGAATGTAGTTTTCTCTTGGTCATCGGGGTGGATAGGGATTTGGAAGAATCCACTATAGCCATCTAAGTAACAAAAATGGGAATGTTGAGCTAATCTCTCTAGCATTTGGTCAATGAAAAGAAGAGGGAAGTGATCTTTCCTAGAGGCCACATTTAGTTTCCTATAGTCTATACACATCCTCCATCCCGTAACCGTTCTAGTAAGGATTAGTTCATTATTCTCATTAGTTACTACGGTCATACCACCCTTCTTAGGAACCACATGAACGAGACTAACCCATTTACTATCCGAAATTGGGTAGATGATTCCGCATCTAGCAACTTAATAATCTCTTTCTTGACTACCTCTTTCATTATAGGATTCAATCTTCTTTGATGTTCAATAGAGGGTTTATGGTCATCTTCCATCAATATCTTATGCATGCACAAAGAGGGCTTAATGCCAACAAGGTCATCAATGGTGTATCCTATTGCCTTTCTATGCAGTTTCAATTCATTCAACAATTTATTAAGCTCATCATCATTCAAAGATGCATTCACAATCACCGGATAAGTAGAATTTGAACCAAGGAAAGCATACTTTAAATGAGAAGGAAGAGGTTTTAGATCAAGTTTAGGAGGACCTTTATCGGTTGGAGATGATCCATACAATGTAGGTTGAGATGATTCCAAAGCCATGGAAGCCTCACCTAAGTCCCTTGATGATTGCTCACAAACACTTGGATGATGCTCAAAAGACTCATGAAAATCGACCCTCTGTGAAGAAAATCGGCCGATCTGGGGGTCGATTTCAGTTTCTGCAATTGCAAAATCGGATGAAAATTCAGGACTTATGCAAAAATCGGCCGATCTGGGCCCCCTCTATCCGATTTTTCTACATGTATTTCTCTCTTCCTCTAGTACTTCAAATCCAACACTTGGTAGCTCATCCAATGCATTCAAGGCCTTGATCACTTCATTGCTACTCTCCTCAACTCCTTCCTCCATCAAACTCAAGCTAAGAACCTTCTCAAGTGGATCCTTGAGCAAGATTGAGCTCACAACCTCTCTAGACTCCTCTTCCTCAACAATGTTGAAGACATCTTCACCTAGGGCTGGCCCCTTCACCATTGTGGACAAATTAAACTTGATGTTCTCTTCTCCAATGTTGAAAGAGAGAGTCCCATTTTTGCAATACACCAAACATCCGGAAGTAGCTAGGAAAGGTCTCCCCAAGATGATAGGAACCGGATAGTCCGCCGGGATGTCCAAAACAACGAAGTCTATGGGCACATAGAACTTCCCTAGTTGCACCGGTATGTCTTCCAAGATTCCAACCGGGTGAGTGATTGAACGGTCCGCCATGTAAAGGGTCATCTTGACCGGCTTTGGCTCTCCTAGCCCAACCTTGTTGCAAAGTGCAAGTGAGATGATGCTTACACTTGCCCCAAGATCACATAGGGCGTCATACTTCACTTCTCCAACTCCAATTGGCACACAAAAGGATCCCGGATCTCTTAGCTTAGGAGGCATCTCCTCCTTCATAGTTTGAATCAACTCCGAGGACCTCTTTGTCATCCTCACTTCTCCATACTCCTCCAACTTCCTCTTGTTGGAGAGTATTTCCTTCAAAAATTTGCCATATGCCGGCATACCTAGAATAGCATCCATGAACGGAATGTTAATATGTAATTTAGACATAAGTTCAAGGAATTTACCGAAGTGTTTGTCCAAACGAGCTCTTGCTCGTGATTGTGGGAATGGTAGTGGCGGCTTGTATGGAGGTGGTGCCACATATGATGGCTCATCATCCTTGCTCTTTCCTCCATCTTCTTGCAATGACTCTTCTTCTTCAGTCACCACTTGCTTCCCCTTGTCATTTCCCTTAGATAAGGGATCCTTCATGCTCAGCCCACTCCTTGTTGTAATAGCCAACACTCGGCCTCTTGGGTTATCTTCGGTTCTTCCGGGAAGCTTTCCCGGATCTCTATGAGCTTCACCCGCCTTTTGGAACACTTGTGCTTCCAACACCTTCTGAGCCTTAGAAATGGAAGTCACCGTGCTCTCAAGACCACTCAACCTTCCAAGCAATTGCTCAAACATCATCTCGGTTCTATTCTTTGGAGGTTGAGTAAATCCGGGTGGAGGTTCTTGTGAAGCTTTTGGTGGTGGAGTTGCGCTTGTGGAAGCGGGAGGGTTCAAGGCTCCATCCGGGTTAGAATAGGAAAACCCGGGATGGTTATGGTTAGGCCGGTAATTGTTGAATTGCCGGTTGTTGTTGAAGTTCCTTGGGCCTTGATAGTTGTTATAATTGCCCCTTCCCATGTAGTTCACATCTTCCTCTTTGGAAGACAAGTTTGCTTGCACTTGCACTTGAGGGCTTGCTTGACTCTTCAAAGTTGTAGCACACAACTCCCTTAAAGATTTCAACTCATTGTTGATCGTATCAAGCTTGAAGTTACTCATGGTGACTTCACTCACCTCATATGCTCCCGCTTTCCTCCCATCACTCTTCCTATGGGAGTACTTCTCAATCACCAAAGCTTGTTTCTCTACAAATTCCCAAGCTTCATCCACATTCTTCTCCATGAAAGTCCCACCGGAAAGAGATTGAAGCTTGAATTGGCTATCTTCATCAAGTCCTTTGAAGTAGATCTCCAATAGCTCAATTTTCGGTATACCATGGTGTGGACAATCTAGGAGAAGGTCTTTGAACCTCTCCCAAGACTTGAATAAGCTTTCTCTATCCTTCATCACAAAGGCATTGATCTTCCCTCTTAACTCGGTAGTCTTGGAAGGTGGGAAGAACTTAGTCAAGAACTCGGTTGTCATATCCTCCCAAGTACTCACTCGCCCTTGTGGAATAGATTGATACCAAGCTAAGGCTTTATCCTTAAGTGAGAAGGAGAAAGCCCTAAGCTTATGGTTGTTGCTCTCCAATCTAGGCGGTCTAAGAGTCTCCATCAAGATCTCATAGTTCATCAAGTGTTGATGGGGAGACTCTCTTTCCATCCCTCCATATTGATTATGCCGGATCATTTGTAGAACTTGAGGGCGGAGCTCGTAATTATGGGTTGCGGGATCTCCTAAGTTCACACCCGGGCGGTGTGCTCTTTGAGCCAGATCCATACGTCTCCCTAATGTTTGTGGCTCCTCAATAGCAATGGGCACAACCCGAATATTAACCGCCGGCTGCGGTTGTGGTGGAGGTGGAGGTGGAGGTGGAGGTTGTTGACGATTAGGCTCTCTTTGCACAAGAGCTTGCCTAATCTCTTCAATCTCCCTCCTAGTTGCTTCTTGCCTCTCATTGGCAAGTCTCCTTTCATTCTCCAAGAGCTCATCTCTTAGCCTAAATTGCTCTAAAGCCTCATCCAACTCAGCTTGGAGATCTCTTCCGGCCATCTCTTTTCCCTTTCTAACGCTCTTGGATCTAGATCTAAGGGTTTTCTCCGGTTCGGGATCGAATGGAGCTAAATCCTTGCCACGAGATCTTCGCATACACCTAAAGAGTGAGAGATGTCCTGAAAAGCAAAGACACAAACCAAACGAGATCAAAAGCAACAAGAAAGATCTTCACATACACCTTATGGTGGTACACATCTTAGCATCATTCCGCTTGCCTTATGCAGGAAGATCGGTCTAGGCGAACCTAAACCGGTGAAGATGACGTTATATATGGCGAATCGATCCATAACTCATCCCATCGGTATCGTTGAAGACGTCCCGGTCAAGCTTGTTAATTCTATGTTCTAATAGATTTTGTCGTGCTTGACATTCCTACAGATAGTCCGGTCCCGATCATACTCGGAAGACCGTTTCTTGCAACATCCGGTTGTATGGTGGATTGCAAGAATGCTAGACTCGCCTTTGACATAGGAGAGGAAAAGGTAGAGTTCGTTCTTTCCACTTTGATGAAAGAACCAGCTCTTGAAGAGGACATATTTAACATCCGTGATGAAGAGTTATCTAGAGAGGAAGTAAGCTCGATTCTCTTTAAAGATCCTTTGCAAAAGGTGATTACCATGAGCATTATGGACATAGGAGAAGAGGAAGAATGCAATGAGGAAATTGAAGCTTTAGAGGAGCAAAAGGAAGTGTATGAAGAAGAATTCGAAAAACTTTACGATGGGTCAGAAAACGTGAGGAATCACGGCCAGTCGTGCTATTCCACGGCCGTGGTTCCCACCAACATGACCGTAATTAGCTATTCAGAGGACTCCAGTAAGTTACACGGCCAAAACCACGGCCGTGGAACTATCAGAGGTGCCGTAATTGATTTCCACGCCCTAAACCACGGCCGTGGAGGAAGCAGAGGTGCCGTAATTTTGGGAAAATCTGAGGACAACAACGTTCTTTCTACCACTTCTCTTGATTCTTCTCCAACAACTTCTATATCCTTAGAAACTTCTAAGGAAGCATTGGACACTCCTCAAGAGCCATTAGAGAGTCCAATAGTGATGGAATTGAAGCCACTTCCCGCACATCTAAGGTACGCATATCTAGGATCTAATTCTACCTTTCTGGTAATTGTTAGTTCCGATCTAAGTGAAGATCAACATAGTAAGCTTATGGTTTTTCTAAATAAACATAGGAAAGCCTTAGGTTACACTATAGAAGATCTAGTAGGAATTAAGCCTTCACTATGCATGCATAAGATCCTAATGGAAGAAGATTTTAGAACTTCGCGACAACCTCAAAGGCGGTTAAATCCGACCATGAAGGAGGTTGTCAAGAAGGAGATTCTTAAACTACTTGATGCAGGTATCATCTACCCTATCTCTGATAGCAAGTGGGTGAGTCCCGTACAGGTTGTTCCAAAGAAGGGAGGAATGACGGTGATCACCAATAAGAACAATGAGCTCATTCCTACACGAACCGTGATGGGATGGAGGATGTGCATAGACTGCCGCAAGCTAAATAACGCAACGAGGAAGGACCACTTCCCATTACCATTCATCGATCAAATGCTTGAGAGGTTAGCACAACACTCACATTTCTGTTATCTTGACGGTTATAGTGGTTTCTTTCAGATCCCGATACATCCGGACGATCAAGAGAAGACCACGTTCACGTGCCCGTGGGGTACGTTAGCTTATAGGAGAATGCCGTTCGGGATTTGCAAAGCCCTAGCCACCTTCCAAAGGTGCATGATGGCTATCTTCTCGGAGTACATAGAGGAGATCATGGAGGTTTTCATGGATGACTTTTCCGTTTATGGTTCCTCTTTCGATAATTGTCTTTCTAACCTGTCTCTTGTGCTACAAAGGTGTGAAGACACTAACCTAGTTTTTAATTGGGAGAAGTGTCAATTTATGGTGAAAGAAGGCATTGTATTAGGACACTTGATCTCTAGTAGAGGGATTGAAGTAGATAAGGCTAAGATAAAGACTATAGAAAAGCTCCCTCCTCCATCTTCGGTGAAGGGGATAAGAAGCTTTCTAGGACATGCTGGATTTTATAGACGTTTTATAAAGGATTTCTCTAAGATTTCAAAACCGCTTACTAATCTATTGATGAAGGATGCAGTTTTTGATTTCTCGCAGGAGTGCTTAGATGCGTTTCATAAGATTCGGGAAGCTCTAATCTCAGCCCGATCATTCAACCTCCAGATTGGAATCTTTCATTCGAGGTCATGTGTGATGCAAAAGACGTAGCTATAGGAGCTGTGCTTGGGCAAAAGAAGGAAGGACGAACCCATGCTATCTACTATGCTAGCAAGACGCTAGACGAAGCGCAGCTTAACTACGCCACTACTGATAAAGAATTTCTACCTATTGTCTATGCATTTGAAAAGTTTCGTTCTTATCTTGTAGGTACAAAGGTGATTGTACACACGGATCATGCTGCGATCCGATATCTACTTTCAAAGAAGGATTCGAAACCAAGGCTGATTAGATGGATTCTTCTCTTACAAGAATTCGATCTAGAGATCCATGACAAGAAGGGTTCGGAAAATTCTGTTGTGGATCATTTGAGTCGTCTACCACATCTGGAGGACAACTATCTACCCATAGATGACTCCTTTCCGGACAAGCATTTACACATCATAGAGGAGTGCATCGACAAGATTACTATAGGTAACGAACCATGGTTTGCTGATTTTGTTAACTATTTGGTTTGCCAGGAATTACCACCCGGACTATCCTATGCACAAAGGAAGAAGTTCTTTAAGGATGTCCGGGAATACTTTTGGAATGAACCTCTCCTCTTTAAGAGAGGTCCTTGATAACTTGATTTATGATGTTATTATAGGCATACATTTAGATAGTTTTTCCCATTATTCATGCACGGTTTGACATTAGTTCACGACGTTTACACTCATTTCGTGCATATTTCTAGAAAAGATGTCTACACGAGCTTTTGTCGGTTTTGTAGGTATTTCGGGGATCTTTTGGGCATTAATCGATACATTCAAGGGTCAAGCCTCATGGTGGTACACATCCAAGGCTTTGAAGGAACATAATTGGAGCAATGAAGGACACAAAGACCCTTATTGGTGCAAGCAATGGAGCAACTCATGGCTAGATGATCATAACAAGTCTCTGTTGAAGAAAATCGGACCAACACTCAGGAAAATCGGCCGATTTATTTGACTGGGTCGATTTTCTGGCCTTTGACAGCTTAAGCCACGTGTCCCACGATCTCTTTGTCCGGCCTTGCTCTTGGTGGAGAATATAAGTGGTTCTGCAAGCTGTTGCTGAGAACTCACTCTCCCTCTCCCACATCCTCTAGCATCTTCCCAAAGACTCTTCCATTGTAGCCTCTCTTCAAGGCACCCTTGTGGGTGTTCTTGAGAGAGATTAGTGTAGGCTTTAGTTTTGTAGTGAGATTTGAGTGATTTTTGTGAAGAAACTTGTTGAAGGTTGTAAGATCTGACTTGGAGCTACATTTGGTGTGTTGAAAGACTTGTTTTGAACTCAAATCCAGCTAAGTTTCATTGCTTTCATTTCCTTACTTCATCTTCTTGCTATGGATTCCATGTATGCTTGTATGATGATTTTAGATCTTGAAATGCATGTTGTTGGCTAGTTTATTGTGATTCTAGAGTGATGGATTGATGGCTATGGCTTGGGTGATGATAGAAATGACTTACATGTTAGTTTAGGATGATTTTTGTGGCCGAAACCTAAACCAGAGGAGAAAAATCGACCTGTTCTTCAGAGTAAATCGGCCGATTTTTGCTATGATCCACCCGATTTTTCCTTCTGTTGCTCATTAATTGATGAATTTGTATGTTAGGATGTTAGATTGTTGAAATCCTAGTGTTTGTTGAGCATAATATAGCTTAGGGTGACCTAATGCTAGCAAACTAAGTGAGGAAAGAGACCTACCCGGTGATTTCCGATCTTAGATACCAAAGATGATGAACTCTAGGTAGTAGTGAGCCTCATAAGCCGCTATTGGACTGAGTGTGCTAGGATTGCTACTTGAGACTTACCTTTTCCGAGACTTACCCGGTAAGGAGAGGTTTGCCCCTTAAGTAGTGTCCGGTTTGTGTAGAATTCCCAACTTTACCTCCTTGAGACTTACCCGGTAATAGGAGTTTGGTGCGGGATTAGTAAAGCATGAGACTTACCCGGTAATTGCTTCCACTAAAGAAACACCCTTTCCCAACACCGCAGCCTTGTCCTTAGAATCTTTAGAAACTTGAGTCCAATGCCATAACCGGAAATCTTGACCTCTAGAATCCACTTTTCTCTCTTTGATCACATATCTTGTGTTTGTGTTGCTTGTTTATTTTGCTAGCTTGAGTTGTTAGTTTGATTCATTATCTTACTTGATTTGTGATCTTGCTTGATTACCACAAAAACCCAACCAAAAATATCATGATTTTCATTTCTTTATTTCTTTCTCTTTTCTTAGACTAGATTCACACTATCTTTGATCATTGAATGACTTGATTTCGCCTCAGTCCTTGTGTTCGACCTCGGAATACTTTCCTTCCTACATAACGATCCGTACACTGCGGGTTTCTCTAGGTAGTTTAGGAGATTAGATCGAGTTTATAAATGTAAAGCTTTTTGTGCTACACAATCTTAGCGTAACAAGTTTTTGGCGCCGTTGCTGGGGACTAGGTCTAGATTAAGTCATTTGATTTTGATTGCTTTTAGTGTTTATCTTTCTTGTTACTTTTGATCTTGTGTTGTTTTTGTCTTTGCCTTTTCATGTTTGCCATGGACGGATTGTACCTCCAAGACAACCTTGACGACATGGAGTATGAGGGATGGATGGAAAACCATGATCTAGGACCTCTCCATGATGAGTTTGAGTATTGGGAGGAGTTTAATGCCTATCATGAGTCCCATGATCAAGCTCACATGACTACATTGCCTTATGTGGAACCTCACCATCAACCTCACAATGACCGAGTGGAATCAATGCTAGAATAAATGTTGAGGAAGATGGATGATCTAGAGAGCAACCTTGCTTCCATTTCGAGTGCCCACATGGTGCTTGAAGCGGAAGTATTTCAACAAGAGGAGGTTCACCATGAGGAGATCCAAGAATTACCCGATTCAACCATAACCAATAGAGACCTTGAGGAAGAGTTGAATGAAGCTCGGGAGCAATTGTGGCTAAGGGATTTGGCCCTGGAGGATGCAAGAAGATTGAATATCGAGAGAGAAGAACAAATGATGAGGGAGATTGAGGAGATTAGGCATGCTCTTATGCTAGGAGATCCTACCATCCTTCAAGGCTTACCTCCACCTCCTTCACCTTTGGAGGAGTGCAATGAAGTATTCTTACCCCTGGACATCCTTGCCATCAACCCCGGAACCACACTTGAAGAGCTCACGAGGGAGAGCCCTAAGTTAACTTCAACTCCTTCCAATCCTTTCTTGCTTGCCCGGAGTACACATGAAGATTGGAGTCCCTTTCCTAAGGAGTCTCCCATGTTGAATGATGGAGGCAAGCATGATGGATCCATGATGGTTATGAAGCACCTCAATGAAGAATTCTTTCTAAGAACCGGCCTTCTTTGGATCATAGAGGATGAGGATGGCAAGCATCTCACCGGTGTGACCGCGGAGTACCAATTGTCTAAGTATGGGGTGGCACCTATGGTTGCAACTCCATACTATCATCAAGGGAGCGGTGATGACGGAGTCTACTACTCACCGGTGAAGAGAAAACTTAAGGCTTATTTGGGCATCAAGTGGCCCTTGCTTGCCATCATGGATGCCGGAAAGCGATGGTTGCTTGGACTCCTCAAGCAAACCATGGTATTCGAGGTGGATTGACACATCCTCTGATAGTTCCTCCTCTTCTTCCCATAACCCTCCTAGTGAACCATCACCTCCACGCCCTAGAATCCCGACCATTCCCCCTAACTATCTCGATGCTTTAGAAAAGATCGAGGAGAGACCGGTCATTGGACCTAGATACCTCTTGCTTGGGGAGTTAGAGCCACTTAATGTGGTTAATGATTTGACATGGTTCTTGGATAGAGCCGGATTGATTGTTTTCTCCGCTATTAGAGCGGACGCTTATAAGGAGATTACGAGGGAGTTTGTTATATCCTTCGAGCATAGCCACGTAGATAGGACGGTGTCCTTTAGATTGATGGAGATGGACTATGAGTTCTCCATCCAGCAGTTCGGAGCCTTCTTTGGGTTCCATGAGACCTTTAACGGTCGTTTCCCTAGCGGCATATACGCTAAGGATTTTTGGGAGGAGATTGCTATGATTTACGCTAGCGAGGACCACTGGCAACCGGCTGATACCAAGGCTAAGCTCATCTACCACTTAGCCTTGAAGATATCTCATAGGGTTCTTTCCGAGTGCCTATTCCCTAGGACCGAGACCCCGCAAAAGATTAAGACTGACGAGCTATTCCTTCTCTATGTTATGCTACACGGTAGACCCGCCGACTGCGCCACCCTCTTAGCCTCCACCATTAGCAAGCTTAAGAACAAGAGGGCCGGGAACATTGGGTATGGTGAAATAGTGACCCACATTGCCACACAGCTCGGGATTGATTGCTCCGCTTGTACTAGGATAGCGGCGAGGCCTTTGGGTCTCAAGAGCCTTATGACTAGAGGTTTGATCTTTCCTAGGCACCGAGGTCCACCTACTGTTGCTATGCCATGGGAGGATAGAGGAGGTAGAGACATTCCATGGCTTCCCGAGTATTCCATTATGGCCGGGCGCCATAATTGGAAGGAGACATTCGCTGCTATGCATGTGAATAGGTTAGTAGCACCTCCCTACATTCCCGATGAGATTCCAGCTGCTGATATTGATGAGGATACAGGAGGAGGTAATGAGCAGGGTTTTGGTACCTTCGCGGATTAGCCGGACATCTTCCCGAACCCACCTAGATAGTCTCCCCGTCCTTCTAGACCTTCCGGTGCTTCTTCCTCTCGCCGTGCTAGTGTGAGCGAGAGACCAACATGGATGGAGACTCCTCCTACTTGGTATGGATCACAGCCGGAGTGGATGGGAGCTCCGCCACCATGGTATGCACAGCCACCAGCAGCACCGGCCCCACAGGATGCACCTGCATGGTACAACCAAGCACCGGAGTGGTATGAGCAGCTACCGGAGTGGGCTACCGACCTTTCCAGGAGGGTCGGTAATTTGGAGATCCGCAAGGACGCTAGAGATGTACGAGCTGATGAGCATGACCGGATGATGAGGGACATCTACCGCCAGCAGTTTGGGCGGAACTTCGACTCCAGTTTCTTCCCGTTTTCACCACCGCCTCCACCGCAGTGACGAGCTATGCCAGTTGACAGTTTCAGCCGCTCCACCGCCTTCTAGTGAGTTCATTTTTCTTTCTTTTCTTTTCTTTAATTCTTTTTGAACATTAGGGACAATGTTTGTCTCAAGTATGGGGTGGGGTGTGACTATCGGTTGTAATAACTCTACTCACTTTGCTTGCCTTGATCAATGACACTTTGCATGTTTCATTTCATTGTCACACGTTTCATTATTGCATTGCATGAAAAAGCTTTTGAAAAACCCATAAAAATGTGAAAAATTTTGAAAAATTCTAAAGGTTTTGTGCTTCTAAGAGTTGAGATGATTTCTATGATAATTACTACTTGCGGATTGAGCTTTTGATGACAACTGTATGCCTAAACAAATAATGAATTGAAAAAGAATTGAATGTGTTGATTATCCTTTATTGCAAGTTTCATAATGTGAAGAGTTTTATCTAAATCATATTGAGAAATCCAAGTTGAAATCACATGATGAGTTCTTATACTTTTTTATGAAATGATTAAGGCAATTCGACCTTTCTTTTTCCTTTCTTTGTTCATTTAGCCCCTCAATGAAATAATTGCCTCCCTTACCTATCCGGGAATATGGAGGAGTTGTGTTTTGGCATGTTTGATGTGGGAGGGCCATGAAAGCAAATTTTTGCATTCAAAGAATAGAATTAATAGGTTTGGGGAAGTCAATCATGACGATGAGTAACTCGGCACCATTCACATAGCCGGGTGTTTGTGTCTTGCCAAAGTCGGATTGAGCGATATTCCTAGTGGATTATGGTATGTGCATCAAGGGTTTGAGGCATCTCGAAATTGAGAAACGCCAATCTCCTAGGCTTCGGTTTTTGTGCACCACTGTCCATAACTCCAAAAGTAAAGTCGAAAAATTAATGTGAAGAAGAAGAGAGCAAAACTCAAAGTTGATGGTGTGCAATTTGAAATAAAAAGAAAAGAGTTAGTTGTCCATTTCCCGGATTCATGCACCACATCCTTTCTAAGTTTCCCTCCCTTCCGCATTCTAGACCTTATTTGGAAGTCCTTAAGATTAAAAGAATGTTATTTGACTTGGTGATCTAAATTGAAGTTTCTTATGCTTGATTTTGATAATGCTTAAAGGTTATGATGTTTACTTTAAAGTTTGACCAATTCATGATGTTTCTTTCCTTTACATTCTTTGGTTATGTATATAAGCGTTTCAAGAACGAATGAATCAAGGTTTGAGAATGATCTATTGACTATAAGCACACTTACATAAGAGATGTTTTGTTTTTGAGTTTGCATGCATATTTCATCCTAACTTGTGTTCTAAGCTTTCAAAGACCTTGCTTGGGGACAAGCAAGTGACAAGTATGGGGTATTTTGTTAGCATGAAATATTGCGATATTATAGGCACTTATTCTAGTTGTTTTTCATTCATTATAGTGTTCATAGATGAGGCATTGAAGCATTTGTTAGCTTGTTTATCTATATTTTCGATATGGAGGTCTACATTAGCTTTGTGTTGATTATAGGTGAATAAGAGCTAAAACCGGACCATTTGAGAGAGATAAGAGAGGATTTGAGCATATACAAGGATTAGGAACACATCATGGAAGCCAAAGGAGGTGTTAGGATGAAGCATGGCACGACACAAAGGAAACCACAAGCAATCTACACTTCCACGCCCTAAAATACGGCCGTAGAAGAGTCCACGCCCTAAACCACGGCCGTGGATCTTGGCATCATGAGCGTGGAGCATTCCAGAGAGTTACACGGCCTAAAGTACGGTCGTGGAAGATGAGAGAGACCGTAACCCAATTTCACGCCCTAAACCACGGTCGTGGAATCCCTTGAGACCGTGATTTAGGCGATCTTTTGACGAGTCTTCATTTACCACGTTATTTACGTGATGGGCCGGGACGGTTACCTTTATCCCTTCTTATAAAAAGGTCAGAGAAGAGAGTTTTGCACATCGACGCTTACGGCTTATTCTCGGGACATTAGGGTTGGATCTCGCGGAGAAGTGACGGCCGCTTACCTTGCTTGGAACATCCTTGCCTAGGGCGGATTGGAGATCGCCGAAGGTTTTTACCTCTTTCTTAGGGTTAGTTATTGAAGACGGATTGACAACCCGTTCTTCGGATTTGCCTAAGATCATTGTGAGGTTTTGTGTTACATTCTGAATCCATTGAATATTCCAATTGGTGTTTTGGGTTTGAGATTGACTTTGAGTTATATTTGAGTTTTCGAGGATTTTCATCTTTCATTCTTCTTAAATCGATTTTTGATATTATGACAATGGTTATTGGCTAAAATCCTTTAGCAATTCTAAGGTGAAGGGTTGATAGTTGTGGCATAGATGATCATAGATCGATCGTAATTTGATTGGACCCTGAGAGTTAGAGAGATCTCGTCGACAAACCAAGATCACGGTCTGTTCTTGAACTTCCACGGCCGTGGAACTCAAGATCTGCCCGTGATTTACCCTAGTTACGAACTTTGCTTTTACTTTGATCCAAGGTTAAAGATTAGTTTTAATCTAGTCTTGGCCTGCCCTTTTCTAGGTAGTAGTGAGACTCATCACCCTCTATTTTGATTTCGAGTGTCACAACCTTAATCGGTTTAGTTAGTCTTGATCCTTAGGTTACAAGTTTGGGTATTTGAGATTAATTCTTGTCTTTAGATCCTTTCTATACTGAAGCCTCAACAACCTTTATAGAGAGTATCTTTAGGCAAGTCACATAAAGTCTTGGAACTTCACCGTACATTGCTTTACTTTAGCATACCTTTGCAATCCTCAACTCTGTCCTTATACTTATAGAATATCTTGAATCGATTGCTACAATTAGATACATGGATCTTTAGGGTTGTTGTTTTCCCAATATTTCCAAAGCTTATTACATTTACTTGCTTGACGATTTGTGAACTGAATTTGTTCCCCCCAAAATCCCCGAGTTCGACACTCTGGAATTCTTACTTTACTACGCCGATCCGTACACTGCGGGTTCGCTTGCTTGATTCTAGTTTTATAAATTTAAAGCTTATTTGCACGCACACTTAGGAGCGAACAGGTTTTTACTTTTCTTTTTCAAAATCAAATGCATGAGTCGGGTTGGGTTAGAATGTACGGGACCACCTCTCCTTCCGCAGACCTCGGCGACGTATTTTATTGGATTTGATATACGTATATGTACAGTTATATATATATGGACTTAGGACGTTTCTTTTTGGATTTGTATGTACAAAGTTATGCACATGTGACCTTAGGTTGATGGACCTTGTATGCCTTAGTTATGGATCATGCTTATTATTTCACTTCTATATCTATACCGTATCGAGTAAAATATATACATATTTCAAATATGCCATACGATATGAGATGACCCACACGAGAGCTACAGTATACGTAGGACCAGCTAGGGGTAGACCCCATCTTTCACCTACAGTCCCGAGGTAGGGACGAGTAGGGAGACCTCTAGGAGTGAGAGGTCAGAGACATATCCTCATTACGGATCCGTCAGCAGCTGAGGTTTCCGTAGAGGACGTCAGAAAGAGCATTGTTCGCGAGGCTAGGGATAGGACCGTTGTGAGGTCTAGGCGCAGTCCTCCATCCGTTGAGAGTGATGGAGCATCGATAGGAGCTTCGGTGTTTAGAGAGTATGTTCGACAGTTCGAGGAGGCGTTTAGGACGGGAGCGCCACCTCCCGCACCTCCCGTACCTACGAGATCAACTGAGGTCTCGCAAAGGGTGACCCAACTTAGGGTTGCACCGGAGTTAGTTGAACCAGAGAGGGTTGTACTAGAGATAGTTGTTGAGGACGCCAGAGCTGGAGTGGAGCCGAGGGCACCGAGATCGGATTCATGGTTGAAGGCTTTCAACCAACAACATGTACCCCACTTCAACGGGAAGGTAGGGTTAGAGGTCGAGCACTAGATTGGGCACGTGGAGTCCTCTTTAGAGGCGATCCGTTGCCCGGAGGAGAGGTAGGTTGATATAGTCCAAATGCTATTCCGGGATCAGGCCCAGTATTGGTAGAGGACAAATAGAGGCGGTGTGACCAAGTTAGATCAGTTGCTGAGCCTCGTTAGGGAGAGCTTTTGCCCGGATTCACTGAGAAGAGACACAGTCCAAGACTTCTTAGAGACGGGATTCGAGGATGTCCCAGTTATTGAGGCTATTAGGTGGTTCCATGAGGAGTTGGCCTTGTTGGGTTCTGCTGCACCTCCGGTGGACTAGCATGTCTATCTCAATTCACGGAGATTGAGGGAATCCACCCGCGCTTACCTTGCGAGATTCCGAGGTGACTCCTTAGTGGAATACAAGGACCACGCTTCGGCATATGAGAGGGAACACCCGAGGCCTAAGAGAGTTGCTCAGTCCGAGGGGCCGGACAAGAGACGGAGGACATAGCCCGCTAGTTCAGGAGTAGGATCCTCAAGATATGGGCGGAGCCAGGTGTAGAGCCATCCTAGTTCTTAGGCTACCACCCCGACATTTGATCGGGAACATCGGTGTTTTGGCTGTGTGAGAGGGGTATGGACACATTAGGAATGCATGTAGGAAGCCACCCATGGCTTGCTTCACTTGTGGCTAGGTGGGCCACCGAGATGCTTTTTTCCGCTAGGGCAAGACACGGTTGCACTAGGGCTCTTCATCTTCTAGCGTGGAAGAAGGTGGTAAAGGCCGCCTCAATATCAGACATCGAGCCACCAGTAGAGGTTCCCGGGTCAGGCTTCGCAGGGATCAGTCCAGGTCAAGGATTGTTTGGACCTCAATCTACCTTTTAGACATAAGTCGGAAGACCGCGACGGCAACCACAAAGACAAGATGAGGTGACTTCTCCAAGGCAGGACAAGAGGAAGCAGAGATTCTACGTGATCAAAGAGAAGATTTATGGTAAGTTTATACTAACAAAACGGATATTGCGTTCTCCGGACTCACATGGAGGATCTATGCTAGCGATGACATTAAGCGGGGAACTTGGATGGAAGTAATGCGGCAAGCTTTGAGCTTAGGAAGTTAACTTGAAAGGAAACAAGCAAGATATTTCCACGGTTTTGAAATGGTGAATTTCACCTAGCGTTTCGCACGAAGCATGCCGGTACGGTGGTGGAGTTGCTCTTGTAATGCCAAGGGATGCATAAGGTGACCAACACGAGGAAGAGAAGACCGAAGCTGGAAGTTTGGTGTGGACTTAAGATGTACGGGGAGTATATGAAAGATTAAGATTTGAACCCTTACGGTCGTATTGACGTTTCTTACTCGAAGGAATGACACAAGCTTATGAAGTATATGAAGAACTTCCCCAATGTGTTGGGATGTTGGGGGGGGGAGTTAAGCTGTATAACCAAAGCCCCTAACAGTCAGAAGAGTCGAGCAAGCCTCTCGAGTTCAGGAGATGAAGTACGGTCAATCTTGTAGAAGAAGATGGAGCAATACACGTATCGGAGGGACATCACCCCAACAGATCGGGGTAGATCATTAGTATCATAACCACAGGTCAAGTGTTAAGAAAAGACTATCGGTGATTACGTATTGTGACGAGAAGAGAAAATACAGAACCCGAGATATCACGAAGTCTAGAACGTTCGAATGGGAATTTTTCCACTAAGACCGAGCTTGAATCAACTCTGATATCCAAGGTTCTATAAACAATAATGTTCGCTCCAAAAGGTGTATGTAAGCTTTAAAATTTATAACCCAAGAAGTATGCTTGAACAATATGCTAACCCGTAGTGTACGGATCAATTGTAATAAAAGCAAGAATTCTAGGGGTCGAACATAGGGACAATGGTGAAACAAAGTACGAAATCAGGTTGTCAAATATTGCTAATTACTACGAATAAAAGCAATCGAAGATGATATAAACTCAAATAAAGGGAATGCGGATTCTAGGGATTAAAGCATCTAGTTGTGGTTCCGACTCAAGATCTCAAAGGATAGCGCGGACAAAGCTGAGGTTTGCAAAGAGAAGGTGTTTCTAAGGTGGGACTAGATTACCGGGTAAGTCTCACTACTCACTATCCCAAACCAAAGCTCCTATTACCGGGTAAGTCTCAAGGTACTAAGGAAAGAAACTATAATCTCAAACCAACACACCACCTAAGGGAATAGAATCAACCTTTACCAGGTAAGTCTGAGGCTAACTCACAAAGATGGGATGAAAGCACACTCAAACCCCAATAAAGGATAAACATTTATTACCTACACTCATGATCTTAGGTAAACAAGTAAATGAATCACCGGGTAAGTCTCATCCTAGGCTTGCGTTGAACCAGGAAAAGTATAACAAGGATAGGATTTGGCAAACTTAAACTCTAAACTTAGATAAGGTTCAAGAAAGGTTCACCTCGCTAAGTTATATTCCATCTCGGCCGAGATATTCAATGACTGACCGAGGTGTTCTACGGTTAAGGTAAAGACTAGAGCTTTCAGGGTCCTGCTGGGATTAAGATCATTCTATCATTGTCTTTCCCACAACTTTCAGCCAATCACCCTAGAATCGCATAAGAAACTTAGCCAACAATCATCATGATAACAATAATCAAATTAATAGGAAAAGAATCAATATTCAAACAAGAAAACCTTAACAATAAGGTCTCAATAACTGAATCAAACAAGTAACAAACAAGCGTTCCTCAATCACAAATCTGTAAAGACAACAAACCAAAAGCAATCTAAGAAAATCTTACAAACTCCTTCAAAAGCCAACTTCAACAATGATTCCTTCCCTCCTTGAACTTTAGTCCTTCAAAACTTCCTTCAACTCTTCCTTCAAAACTCTAGGAAACCCTTAAATTGCAGGATGCTCTAAGCATAGTTGAACTTTTGAAAAATCCAACCCTTTATATAGGAGAATTATCTTCCAAAGATAATAATATCTTAAAAAGATAATTTCCTAGAAAATATTATCATATCTCTCAAAATAAATAAGCCAAATATAATATCTTCCTTCCGGAAATCTAGCCAAAAATATAACATATCCTCCTTCCAAAATAAAAGATCTTAGCCAAAAATAAAAGATCTCAGCCAAAAATAAAGATCTCGCCGGCAACAGGGTGTTCGCCTCAGTCGGGACGCTCCTCAAGATCACCTCGGTCGAGGTGGTACTGTAGCTGACCGAGGTGAATCTCAACTGAATGTAAATCATCTCGAATCTGGTCCAAAATCAATCTTCTTAATCATTTCCATGCTTCCTGAGATCTTCTCAAAGCTCCACAATGTAGCTCCAATGACTCCTTAGCTCCATTTTGGTCCAAAACGTGCCATTTTACCTACAATTAAAACAAAATTAGGTGTAGACCTCGATTCCCGCAAAGGTAGACAAAACAACAATATAATCGAAGAATATACATCCATACATGCAGATTTATGAAGATAAAACGTCTAAATCAATCCCAAAATATAGACTATAATACATGCTATCAAAATACCCCATACTTGTCCCTTGCTTGTCCCCAAGCAAGTTCCAAATCTTAGATACAAGATAGAATGGATTATAAGTCAGAAAAATCAATGAAAAATAGTTCAAAACATTTTATGGTGGTGTGCTCCACTCATAGATCACTCTAAGAGAATGCTTCATGGCAAATTAAATCAAGACATGATCAAAACATTTTATGAATATAAGAAAGTGTTCATCTTTGCATAAAATCATAGAATGCATAACAAATCATATTTATCAAAATCAATCATGTATAATCCAGTTTAAACCACCAAGTCAATCAACAAGCTCGAGGTTTCAACGGATTTCCAAAAGAGGTCAAGAAACGTGTCACGGTGGGATGTATATAGGATATGTGGTGCTAGAATCTGGGAAAAGGATCTTACTTTACTTTCATAGAATCACCACATCTTCCACCAATAAGCTTTGCTTATTTTACTTTACTTTTTGGGATGCATGGACAGATGTGCACAATAACCGAAGCCTAGGAGCTCTGCAATCATCAATTTCTCGAGATGCCTCAAACCCTTGATGCACATACCATGACCCATTAGGAATATCGCTCAATCCGACTTTGGCAAGACACAAACACCTGGCTATGTGAATGATGCCGAGATACTCATCATCATGATTGACTACCCCAAACCTAATTGTTTCTTTCTAACACTTTCAGCCAACATCTCAACTTCACTTTCACTTGCTTTTCTTTGCTTGCTTCCAAATTCCCGGATAGGTAAAGGGAGGCAAATATGTATATGAGGGGCTAAAGCATGGTCAAGAAGAAGAAGAGAAGAGAATGAATTGCATTAGTCATCCCAGGAAGAATGTGATAGAACTCATCATGTGGTGTCAACCTTCAAATCCAACATAATTGTGATAAAAACAAAGTATTAAAATGCTAAAACTTCAAACAAAGCAATTTTCAACTTAAACATATCATAAAACCTTTCGAGCATATAAAGATTTAAAAACCAATTTGCAACCAGAATCATTATTGAGGTCATATCGAGAGAAGAAGCACAAAACTTTTCAAAAAACTCTCAGTTAAGAACCCACCTCGGTGGAGGTGTTCTGGCGTCATCCGAGGTATCAACCTCGATCGGCCATGAACATCCCGGTCGAGGTCATAAAATTTTTTTTTCAAAACCAGTTTTCGACGATTTTTCTAAAACAAAAACATGTATGTATGCGTGTAATGACAGATAAACACATAGAGCATAAATAAGACAATAATATCCAATTAAGTCATACAAACCATACACATAAGGTCACATAAATACATCCAAATACCCCATACTTGGGACACATTGTCCCAATGGGTCAAATAAAAAGTCTAAAGAACAGAATACTCACCGGACCTAGCTGAACCGCATAATAAATAAAGAAAGAAAATCCATGCAACTCTAATCCTCGTCAGCCGGTGGTGGTGCTGGATGTGGAATGTAGGGGTACTGGCTTGGATCAAAGGGATAGCCCATAACCTGCTGATGTTGAATCTCCATCATGCGTCTAGTGTAGTGCTGGCTCTCCAACATCTGATGCGTCCAACCCTCAATATCTCGGCGCTGGTCCTCGAAACGCTCATGCATGTGAACGGTCAAGGTTGCGTAAGCGTCGATCATCTGATCAATGAGATCATCAATCCTCTGGTGTGCCTCGGGATCTCTGAACCTGCGGCGGGATCTGCGCTGAGGTGGTTGTGGTGGTGTTGCTGTCTCCTCCTCTGTCGCCTCATCGTCCAGATCGACAATAGGAACACTAGGGCCGCCGGTATCAGTACCGGTCTCCATGGCAGCTCCTCCATCATACTCCTCCTCATCATCAGTAACATCATCTCTAGCATCCTGCATGTAAGGAAACTAGGTAGCGGACCAGTACTGGCGGTCAAAAACGGAGAACTGAGATGACCACAAAATGCCTTATGGAGTTGTCGTCTCCCATGGCATGGCGATGCAAGGCATGCTAAGACCACGAGGGACGAGAATATGTCTCGTGATCATCTCTTGTAATCCCAGCGGCTTCGCAACCGCAACAAATGTGCATGCAGACAGATCTAGACCAATAGCAGTAGCAATGTGGGTCACCAAGCCTCCACAACAAATATCTCCCTTGGACTTTCCCTTGATCTTATGCAAGTCCTCCGCTAACATCTCAACAAAATCAGGAACTCCCCCTGTGACCATGCAAAACAAACTCAAAAGCTCCCCTTGTCGGACCTTTTGGGGCGTCTCAATATGCGCCAGAAGAGTCTCGATGAATATCCTATGAGCTAGACGGAAGGCGAGGTGGAAAATGATGCACTCTCAGGAATCTCTTGGTCTCCACCTATCACTATGCTCAACCACGTGGGCTATCTCGCCCCATAAATTTAGAGTGATGGCTCGGGAAGGAAAGTCAGTAACGGTGGGGGTAGGGAAGCCAAAAATCTCCCTGAACTGATCCATAGGCACGATATAGTTCCGATTTAGCAACCGGTACTTGATACTACTGTGCTCCAGCACATAAGTTACGGAACTGACAAACTCCATAGTCGGCTCTAAGTAAGCCGACGCTCGAACCCTCCATGAACTCCTCAAGTCCTACCATGGAAATCATCTTCCTAATGTCCTCCGCCACATGGAGGTTGTTCGCCCTAAAACGTGCGTGCAATCAAGTCTTAAATTTATAAAACTAGAATAAAAGCAAGTGAACCCGCAGTGTACGGATCGGCGTAGATTTGCAAGTATTCCAGAGTATCGATCACAGGGAGTTGGTGAAACAAAATCAGTTTCAAGTAATCGAGCAAGTAAAGTGTAAAGCTTTGTAAATATTGGGAAAACAGAAACCCTAAAGATCCAGGTATCAAATTGTGGCAATCGATTCAAGATATAGTATAGATATAAGGACAGAGTTTAGAATTGTAAAGGTATACTAAAGCAAGGTAATGTACGATGAAGTTCAAAAACCTTATATGTCTAACCCAAAGAACTCTCTATAAAGGTTGTTGAGGCTGCAGTATAGAAAGGATCTGAGGACTAGAATTGATCTCAAATACCCAAAATTATAACTGAAGGATCAAGATAAACTAAAACAGTTAAGGTTGTGACACTCGAAACTGAAATAGAGGATGTTGAGTCTCACTACTACCTAGGAAAGGAAAGGTAAGGCTAGGTTAAAGCTAATCTTTAACTTTGGATAAAGTAAAAGCAAGGTTCGTAACCTGAGGTAAATCACGGGTAGATCTTGAGAACCATGGCCGTGGAAGCCCTAGAACTGGCCGTGATTTAAGTTGTCGACGAAGTTTCTCTAACTCTAATAGGTGATGGAATCACTATCATTTAGGGTAGTTTTTAGAGTCTTTTTATTGCATTAGTGTCGGTTTATGCTACTAACTCCTTGGTCTAGAAGAAGAAGATCAAAAGAAGCTAAGGAAGGAGTTATAAGCACTTAGGAGTAAAGATCGATCAAGAAGCAAAGTTTTTGTTGCTCCACCGCCCCCGCGGGCCCTTGCAGCCGCCCCTGCGGTGACTTGCCTTGACGAGACGAAGACCAGCTCCCCTGTGCCTCCCACTGCGCCCTGCCTGCGCCTCGCCTTAGGAGCTGGAAGGCGAAGAGTCTATGTCACCGCCCCTGCGTTGGCCTTAAGGAGCCCCTCTGCCTTGACATCAGAAACGTAAGGAAGGCGAAAGGTCAGACGTTGAAGTGCATTAAAGATCCGCCCCAACGGAGTTGTGTAGCCGCCCCGGCGGTTCTGAAGAAGATCAACCGATTTTGCCTAAACCGCCCCTACGGTTCCTGAAGGCCGCCCCTGCGGTGAAACGCCAGAAGCTTTACTCCGGCTGTTTACACCACCTTTATGGCATTAAAGGTGGTTGTTTTAGGCCGGCTATTTACTCCTAATTAAGTGTCTTTTGTAGTATAAATAGTTCATGGCTGATTGCTAGAATCATTCATACTTTTCCTCACAAATTCCATTTTTAGACTTGTGTTTTCCATTGTAATGAGTTGCTAACTTCCTTGCTACATTGGGTTGGTTTGAAGCTGCTTTGTTACTTTGGTTGTAAGTTCTTTTAATATAAGTTTTTTATCCAGTAATGCTTTGTGTTTCCTTGATCTCCATTGTTTAATTGCATGTTAACTATTACTTGAGATTGATCACCTTAGGTTCTAAAGTGCATGTAAACAACTACGATTAATAGGTTCCGGGTTCGGGTCTTTAATCTAGTAGTAACTTTAAGTAATAACGGGTTGTAATTACTTAAAGAAAAGGAACACAAATATAAAGATAAGTTTAACGGTTTTAATCTTCTCTTTATATCCCTTAGTCTTTGTTTGAATGCTAACTTGTTATTTGTTCTTGTAGGTTTACGGAACTTTAATAGGTTAAGTTGTGTTGATGCCGGTTGGCTCAACACATATGTATGATCGAGACGGGAGATTACTTAAAAACTTGTAAAAGGAATGCACCAAAGTAGCAATTGCATGCTTAGAATCAACCTAATGTAGATTCATCCATTATTGTCTTACTTGTCGCATTAATCGTTTTCATAAGTTTTTGTACATCAATTCAACCAAACCCCCCCCTTTGTGTCACTTGTCATTATAATCGATAATTGCATCTAAAACACCTTAACTCTCTTGGGTTCGACCCTTACTTAATCACTATACTTGTTCTTAGTGCTATGTCGGGATTTACTTTTGATTGGGTATAGACGACCATAGAAATACCTTCGGTCAAATTTTGGCGCCGTTGCCGGGGAGTTTTTGTGTTTTATTGTTATTATTGATTATTGTTTGAACCATTTTTATGGTTCAAACCCGTGCTACTAATTCCGGCTTTGCTTCTTTTGATCTAGAAATTGAGAGGACGCACATCCAGCAACGAAGACAACAACAACTACAACAAGAGATGGCTGACCGTACTCTTCGTCAACTCACGCAGCCCACTTTGGCTCAAAACCCTCTTGCGGTCGCTATGCCGGCATTAGGGGAAGGAGTCAACTTTGAGCTCAAACCGGGCCTTATTCACTTGCTTCCATCCTTTCATGGGCTAAGTGGTGAAGACCCCATCAAGCACCTTGGGAAGTTTCACACCGTTTGTATGAGCATGAAGCCGGCCAACATTACCGAAGAACAGATCAAGATGAGGGCATTCGGCTTCACACTCAAAGATTCGGCGGATGATTGGTATTACCACCTTCCATCCGGGAGCATTGACACTTGGGAGAACCTTCACAAAGCATTTTTGGAGAAATACTTTCCAGCTAAAAAGGCAAATAGCATGAAGAAAGCTATAAGCAACATCGAGCAAGAGGCAACCGAAACTCTCTACGAGTATTTCAAAAGATTTGCACGCCTCCGATCCAGCTGTCCTTTCCACGGATATTCAACTCAAGATCTAGTCTTGTACTTGTACAATGGCTTGCTAGACAATGAAAGGGGGATCGTCGATGCGGCTTGCGGAGGTAATAATCTTAACTCTACTCCTGAGCTTGCTTTGGAAAAGATACAGGAACTAGCGGAAGGAACTCAGAACTGTGGAAGGACCCCGGCTAAGAAAGGAGTTCATGCCGTGAGTTCCGGGAAGAACGAGATTTCCACCGAGCTAGCGGAATTGAAGGAAATGGTGAAGAGGCTAACACTTAAGGGAACACCACAACAACTCAAAGCTTGTGGAGTTTGTGCTGACCAGTATCATCCAACGAACATGTGTCCACAAGTTCAAGATGACGATGCTGAAGTAAACAAAATGGGTTATGGACAACCACAACAGCAAAGACCTTGGAACGATCCCTATGCACAGAATTTCATGCCAAATTGGCGTGACCAACAAAATTTTTGTTGGAGGGATCAACAAAACCAACAACAGCAGCCCCGCCAAGGTAAGTATCACTCAACTGAAGTTATGTTGCAGGTTTTGACTAAACACTTTGCTACTCATGTTCAAACAACAGAATCAAGCATCAAAAACCTTGAGAAGCAGGTTGGTCAAATGGCGGAAGCCATTACAAGAATTGAATCTAGGGCCTTCGGAGGATTACCGTCGCAAACGGTTATAAACCCAAAAGGCATGCAGGAGGAGGTTCAAACATAGAGGAAGAGTCCTTACGTCGATCCAACGACGTAATACAAAGGCGCTAATTCGGGAGGCAACCCGAAGGAATAAGAAGAGGAGGTACTGTCAAGAAAACCGCCCCTGCGGCTCTAAAAACACGCCCCTGCGGCGACACCCCTGGCCAGCGCCACCCTCGGCGCTGGTTCTGCGTCTGCTCACGTAGGTCACCGCCCCCACGGTGCCAACCCTACGCCCCTGTGGCGGCCACCCTTGACACGCACCCTCAGCTCCGCCCCCGGCGATGAGGCTGCGTGCCCTCTCTCTCTTGTCACCGCCCCCGCGGCGACACACACCGCCCCTGCGGAACAGTTAAGGAAAGAAAAAAATACACTTCCCAAAAATAACCTACATCTACCACCTTCTCCACTCCCTCTCCATTCACTCTGCGAAACCTAGCCGCCTCACCCCCTACGCCCTTGCGCCCTCCAGCAACTCATCGCCACCACCTCGTCGCGCCCCCTGCGCCACCTCCGGCAACCTAGTGGCGCCACCCCCTTACCAACACGAATAACCTCCACCACACACAACCCTTCCACTCTCGCTCGACTGCTCCACATCCGGCGACAGCCGCAGGAACCAAAGAAAGCGCCGGAAAAGCCCCATCGCCACCACCTTCGTCGAAACGACCAAATCGCCTTCTGCTGTTCGACCGCACCTGCGCCTGCAAGCTCCCGCCCCTGCGTCGACCCGCCCCTGCGCCTGTTGCAGCCGCCCCTTTGGATATTACGACAGAAGGTTCGTCTTTTGATCAAATTTCGGAACTTTCTAACTCTTTTACTTGATCAATTGCAAAAGATGGAACTATAAAGGAAATACAAGTTGATGGAAGGTGAGAAAGATCGATATAGGATTGCTCAAAGCCGGGAGGTGCATGCAACCCGGTTCCTTGATGTTTCCACCTTGAAAAATCTAGGGATGTTGGAGAGTATGCAGGAATTTCTAAACAATGCCGGGTTGGAAGATTTTCTGATAACGACCGCTCCAACACACCCCGACCTCAGCAGACAATTTATAGCAACATTCAAAATGGAGACGGTAGACCAAATGTGTGTTGGGCTTTCATTCAAGTACAACAAGAGGAAGTACACATTGGATTGCACCCAAATATCGGAGGCTTTAGGGGTGACAATAGAAGCTTCCGATGACTGGTGGGAACCCATTCCGACACCGGATTTGCTTGAGTTTTGGCAGGCCGCCACTAGGTCAGAGTTCCATGCAGGTGGCGAGTACTCCAACAAATTCACTCACCCCTGCTTGAGGCTCATATCAAAGGTCTTCATGAGTGTCTTCTATGGACACAAGGAGGAGAATAAGGTCGCTCTCAAGGACCTTCCATTGTTATATGCTTGCCTCTCCACGAATGATTGGATGCCGGATTGGGCATATCTCTTCCTTACCGGTCTTAAGCGGATTAGGAACAATGAGCCTCGTGACATAGTGGGAGGAGGTATCATTTTATTACTAGCTGCGCGGGTTATGGATCTTCCTCCATTGGAAGAAGGTTTGGAGGCACCCTTATACAATGAAGGGTTATTGAGGAGGTGCAGGCTCCTCAGGAGAGACGAGGAGCATCGGTTCTGGATCTCCCTTGCAGATGGGAGTCACATCACATATCTTCCCTGACGACTCCCCTTGGGAGAAGATCTCTCCGACCTATATGTACCGGCTGACCCTGTCCCTCCGAGCGACCTCGGGTTGATATTGTTGGGAGGTACGCAGCCAGCTCTAGCAGGGCCCACACCACTGATGAGGAGATGCCGACGGCGGGACACGACAGTCAGACCATGGAGAGTCTACAAGCTCAGATGGCTGCTTTGACTACACAGCACCAGGCATGGCAGACAGAGTATCAGCGGTCCATGCTTGAGCAGCAGTAGGCGTGGCAGTCCAGCTTCGCCTCCTCCATGACCACCCACTTTGACCGCCGTCAAGATGCTTGGCAGGCGGCTCATCGGCAACAATTGGAGGCTCAACAGCTAGCTTGGCAGGCTAGCTATGAGACTTCATTTTGAGAGAGGATGGAGGCTCAGGAGGACCGGATTGACACCCTTCACCGCCGGCAGGAGCACTTCTTCAGCCACTTCCCTTACCCGTCGGAGGAGGGTCTTGGTGGTCCATCCGGACCACCCCAGTGAGGGGTACATTTCTTTCCCTTCTCCCACATTTATCTTTGACTCATTTCCACTTTGAGGACAAAGTGCACTTCAAGTATGGGGGAGGGATATATATCATTGCTTGTACAGTTTATTGTGTTTTTTTGGCATTTGTTTTGCTTTGTTAAAATCAGTAAAAAAAATAAAAAAATAAGAAAGAAAGAAAAAGACAAAGAAGTGAAAAAGGCATGAAAATCCTTGGATAAACCGAAAACCCGAAAGGGCGGTTTAGGTAAAAAGAAGGTAGTCCGACCAATCTTAGGTTGGTGCAAAATTGGACTTGAGGGATGTGAGCTTAAGTGAGAAAAGAAGAAGAGTTGCAAGGTGAAAACCCGAAAGGGCGCCTTGGACAGATGAGCGACACCGAGTGTAGGTTTCCCTTCCGGCGTTTTGGCGACATAAGAAGGGGAGTCATAAGAACGTTGTCCGGGTAGGCCTCTCTTGGAGCGATAAGGATGGTAATATCTCTTTTTCTCACATTTCCTCTCTTTTCCCTTCTTTCTTTCTTGGTTTTTCTCTTATTTTCCATTATTTTTCTTTCTTTCCCTTGCTTCCTGAGGCCTTGAGTCTAATGGCTGTCATTTGTTTTACTCGGGACGAGTAAAAGGTCTAAGTATGGGGGAGTTTGATAGGTGATGGAATCACTATCATTTAGGGTAGTTTTTAGAGTCTTTTTATTGCATTAGTGTCGGTTTATGCTACTAACTCCTTGGTCCAGAAGAAGAAGATCAAAAGAAGCTAAGGAAGGAGTTATAAGCACTTAGGAGTAAAGATCGTTCAAGAAGCAAAGTTTTTGTTGCTCCACCACCCCCGCGGGCCCTTGCAGCCGCCCCTGCGGTGACTTGCCTTGACGAGACGAAGACCATCTCCCCTGCGCCTCCCACTGCGCCCTGCCTGTGCCTCGTCTTGGGAGCTGGAAGGCGAAGAGTCTATGTCACCGCCCCTGCGTTGGCCTTAAGGCGCCCCTGCGCCTTGACATCAGAAACGTCAGGAAGGCGAAAGGTCAGACGCTGAAGTGCATTAAAGATCCGCCCCAACGGAGTTGTGTAGCCGCCCCGCCGGTTCTGAAGAAGATCAACCGATTTTGCGTAAACTGCCCCTATGGTTCCTGAAGGCCGCCCCTGCGGTGAAACGCCAGAAGCATTACTCTGGTTGTTTACACCACCTTTATGGCATTAAAGGTGGCTGTTTTAGGCCGGCTATTTACTCCTAATTAAGTGTCTTTTGTAGTATAAATAGTCCATCGCTGATTGCTAGAATCATCCATGCTTTTCCTCACAAATTCCATTTTTAGACTTGAGTTTTCCATTGTAATGAGTTGCTAACTCCCTTGTTACATTGTGTTGGTTTGAAGCTGCTTTGTTACTTTGGTTGTAAGTTCTTTTAATATAAGTTTTTATCCACTAATGCTTTGTGTTTCCTTGATCTTTATTGTTTAATTGCATGTTAACTATTACTTGAGATTGATCACCTTAGGTTCTATAGTGCATGTAAACAACTAGGATTAATAAGTTCCGGGTTCGGGTCTTTAATCTAGTAGTAACTTTAAGTAATAACGGGTTGTAATTACTTAAAGAAAAGGAACACAAATATAAAGATAAGTTTAACGGTTTTAATCTTCTCTTTATATCTCTTAGTCTTTGTTTGAATGCTAACTTGTTATTTGTTCTTGTAGGTTTACGGAACTTTAATAGGTTAAGTTGTGTTGATGCCGGTTGGCTCAACGCATATGTATGATCGAGACGGGAGATTACTTATAAACTTGTAAAAGGAATGCACCAAAGTAGCAATTGCATGCTTAGAATCAACCTAGTGTAGCTTCATCCATTATTGTCTTACTTGTCGCATTAATCGTTTTCATAAGTTTTTGTACATCAATTCAACCAAACCCCCCCCCACTTTGTGTCACTTGTCATTATAATCGATAATTGCATCTAAAACACCTTAACTCTCTTGGGTTCGACCCTTACTTAATCACTATACTTGTTCTTAGTGCTAAGTCGGGATTTACTTTTGATTGGGTATAGAAAACCATAGAAATACCTTCGATCAAACTCTCAGGGTCCAATCAAATTACGATCGATCTATCATCATCTAAGCCACAACTATCAACCCTTCACCTTAGAATTGCTAAAGGGTTTTAGCCAATAACCATTGTCTTGATATCAATATTTAATTTAGGAACAATGAAAAATGAATACCCTCGAAAAATCAAATAAAATTCAAACTCAATCCTTAAATCCAAAACACAAGAAGCATTGTTAATGGGTTCAAAATATATAACACAAAACCTCACAATGATCTAAGGTAAGAACGAAGAACGGGATGTCAATCCGTCTTTAATATCAAAACCTAAGAAAAAGGTCTAAACTTCCGCTACAAGCAATCTTCAATCTCCAACAATCCGGCATTTCCGCAACTTTGGGCGGCTTCCAATCAACCCTAAGCAAGAGTGCTAAACAGGGGGTAAGCGGCGGTGCTCGAAACTCTCTTTTCCAGCCTTTTTATATGACGAGAAAGGGTTACCGTCAAGGCCCAATACGTAAATGACGTGGCAAATAATGACACGTCAAAAGATTGCCTAAATCACGGTCTCACAACCTTCCACGATCGTGGTTTAGAGCGTGGAAATAGATTACGGTGCCTTGTGACTTCCACGACCGTAATTTAGACCGTCTAACTTACTGGAGTGCTCCAAACTCAAGTCCACGTTCATGATGCCAGGTCCACGGCCGTTGTTTAGAACGTGGACTTCAAATCATCTTCTCCACGGCCGTAATTCAGGGCGTGGAAGTGTATATTGCTTGTTGTTGCCTTTGTTTCGTGTATTCTTCATCCTAGCTCCTTCCTTAGCTTCCTTGATGTATCTCCTAATCCTCGAACATGATCGATTGCTCCCTTTTCTCTCTCAAACGCTCCGATTCCAGCTCCTATTCACCTCGGTTGCCTGAAGAACAGCTCGGCCAAGACACAGCCGATCGGACCGAGGCGAAGGGTTGTTCGTTCGCAACTCTCAAATTTGTAAGTTAATTTCCCCCAAATCACTACCAAAGGCTTCCTAAGGGGTAATTATATCTTTTTCAACAACAAACAGTGGCAACCAAGCGAAATCTGTGCTAAATTAGTAGAAGAAGAAGAGTTAGGGTTTTTGAACGAAATACCCAGATTCTACATCATTGGAGCGTTTTCCTTGCTGTTTGATGCTTGAAAACCGATCCTCTTGCTTCCTCTGGTGTAATCGAGCCAAAAATCATGGAAAACGAGCAAGATTTGAAGATTTCAAGGGTTAAGGCCGCCGCGGTCGAGGTGCGCTGTTGGGAGGGAAAAATGGAGAGAGAGAAAACCGTCTCGCCTTTTATACCCCTCTCTGATTTAGATTTCACCTTGGTCGAGGTGGTCCCGACCGGACCGAGGTGTTTGACTGGATGTCAAACCTAGTCGCCTCGGTTGCCCCAAGAACATCTCGGTCGAGGTGTTATGACAGCAACCGATATGTGTCTCAGTCAAGCTTCGTTTTCTCAATTTCTCGAACTTCTGTCCTTCCAGTGTAGCTCTTGAGTTGTAATCCTTCCTTAGAAAGTACCTGGTTTCTGTCTAGAGGACGCCAAAAATAAAGTAAAGCAAACTATCTAAAACTAAGCTAGAAAAAGAGAAAAGAAAGCAATACTTGGGTTGCCTCCCAAGAAGCGCTTGATTTAAGGTCGCTAGTTGGTCCGTACATCATCCTCAAACAAGACGGAAGGTGTCCTCACCCCATACTTCACCTTCATCATGGGGTGAGACAAAGAAATCTATCCAACGGTCCAACAAATGCAAGTGCTCATCGAGAAATGAATAATCTATGGGTAGGTCATCCTTCTCGAGCGAGGAGAGAGGTATCCGTATGAGGTGATCCGTAACAGAATTCTCGGATCCCTTCTTATCGCGAATCTCTAGATCAAACTCTTGAAGGAAGAGGATCCAACGAATAAGACGCGGCTTTGCATCTTTCTTAGCGAGCATGTAAGATAGGTGCATGGTGAGTGTAAACAATAACTTTCACTCCCACTAACTAAGAGCGAAACTTATCAAAAGCATATACAACCGCCAAGAGCTCCTTTTCGGTGGTGGCGTTGTTCAGTTGAGCTTCATCTAGCGTCTTGCTAGCATAGAAAATGGCGTTGGTCCGGCCATCTTTCTTTTGTCCAAGTACCGCTCCTACGGCCACATCACTAGCATCACACATGATCTCAAAGGGCAAGGTCTAATCGGGAGGTTGAATGATGGGAGCGGTAATCAACGCTTTCTTTATCTTTGTTCGCCACTTAGCGTGCGTGCAAATAAGTCTTAAATTTATAAAACTAGAAATCAAGCAAGCGAACCCGCAGTGTACGGATCGACGTAGTTAAGCAAGAATTCCAGAGTATCGAACACAGGGATTTGGGGGGTTAAATCCAGTTATAAATCGTCAAGCAAGTAAATGTATGAGCTTTGTAAATATATTGGGAAAACAACAACCCTAAAGATCCCGGAATCCAGTTGTGGCAATCGATTCAAGATATACTAAAGATATAAGGACAGAGTTGAGGTTTGCAAAGGTATGCTAAGGTAAAGCAATGTACGGTGAAGTTCCAAGACTTTATATGACTTATCTAAAGACACTCTCTATAAAGGTTGTTGAGGCTTCAATATAGAAAGGATTCAAAAGACAAGAATTAATATCAAATACCCAAACTTGTAACCCAAGGATCAATACTAACTAAACCGATTAAGGTTACGACACTCGAAATCGAAGTAGAGGTTGTTGAGGCTTCACTACTACCTAGAAAAGGCAAGCCAAGACTAAGTTAAAGCAAATCTTTAACTTTGGATTAAAGTAAAAGCAAGGTTCGTAAACTGACACAAATTACAGGTGGATCTTGAGTTCCACGGCCGTGGAACCTCAAGAATAGGCCGTGATTTTGGTTCGTCGGTGAAATCTCTCTAACTCTCAGGGTCCAATCAAATTACGATCGATCTATCATTATCTAAGCCACAACTATCAACCCTTCACCTTAGAATTGCTAAAGGGTTTTAGCCAACAACAGTCATTATGATATCAAATTCAAGATTAAGAAGAATGAAAGATGAAAACCTTCGAAAACCTTCAATAAACTTCAAATCAATCTCGAATCCACAAACAAGGGTATAATGTATATTAGATTTGGAATAACACAACCCAATCACAATCCTTGATAAGAACGAAGAGCGGGATGTCAATCCGCCTTCTAATCAAACCTAGGAACAAAAGCGCAACTTCCAAATCTTCAAGCCTTCGTAAATCTCCGTTGCAAAATAGCAATCCTCCGCACGTCCAATGAATCCCTAGGCACGTGCAAGCAAGCGTAAGCAAAGGTGCCGAATTCTCCCTCCTTCAGTATTTTTATAAGGAAAGATAGAATAAACGTCCGGCCCATATGTGTAGACATTGTGTCTATATTTTATTCGTCAAAAGATCGCCTAAATCACGGTTTCATGGATTTCCACGGCCATGGTTTTGGGCGTGGAAGTGGATTACGGTTCTTCACAACTTCCACGACCGTACTTTATACCGTGTAACTCTCTGGAATTCTCCACGTTCATGTTGTCGAGTTCCACGGCCGTGGTTTAGAGCGTGGATTTCATTACGGCCGTATTTTAGAGCGTGGAAGCATAGATTGCTCGTAATTCCCTTTGTTTCGTGCCATTCCTCATCCTAGCATCTTCCTTGGCTTCTTTGTGGTGTCCTCAATCCTTGGATGTGCTCAATTCATCTCCGTCCCCTCTTAATTCGTTCGGTTTTAGCTCTTATTCGCCTACAATCAACACAAAGCTTATGTAGACCTCTATATCATCAATATAAACGAACTAGCTAACAATTGCTTCAATGCTTTATCGATGAACACTATAATGGATGAAAAACATCTAGAAAACGTGTCTAAAATATCACAATATTTCTTGGTAACAAAATACCCCATACTTGCAACTTGCTTGTCCCCAAGCAAGGTCTTTCAAAAGCAATAGAACTCAAGTTAGGATGAAATATGTATGCAATCTCAAAAACAAAACATCTTTTAGGTGAATGTGCTTCTAGTCAATAGATCATTCTCAAACCTTGCTTCATTCATTCACGAGACTCTCATATACATAACCAAAGAATAAAGAGGAATGAAACATCATGAATTGATCAAACTTCAATGTAAGCATCATAACCTTCAAACATTATCAAAATCAATCATAAGAAACTTCAATTTAGATCACCAAGTCATATAACATTCTCTTGATCTTAAGGACTTTCAAATAAGGTCTAGAATGCGGAAAGGGAGAGAAAATTATAAGGAATGTGGTGCATGAATCCGGGAAAGTGGATAACTAACTCTTTTCTTTTTCTCTTGCGGTTTCGCAACACTTTCAACTGAGAGCTTTGCTCTCTTCTTTTGCACATAATTTTTCGACTTTACTTTTGGAGTTATGGACAAAGGTGCACAAAAACCGAAGCCTAGGAGATTGGCGATTCTCAATTTTCCGAGATGCCTCAAACCCTTGATGCACATACCATAATCCGTTAGGAATATCGCTCAATCCGAATTTGGCAAGACACAAACACCCGGCTATGTGAATGGTGCCGAGTTACTCATCGTCATGATTGACTTCCCCAAACCTATAAGTTCTTTCTATTCTTTGAATGCAAAATTTTGCTTTCATGGCCCTCCCACATCAAACATGCCAAATATCAACTCCTCCAAATTCCCGGATAGGTAAGGGAGGCCATTATTTCATTGAGGGGCTAAATGATCAAAGAAAGAAGAAAGAAAATCGAATTGCCTTAATCATTTCAACAAGAAGTATAAGAACTTATCATGTGATTTCAACCTTGATTTCTCAATATAATTTAGGTAACACTCTTCACATTATGAAACTTGCAAAAGAGGAATAATTAACTCATTATATTTTTTTCAATTCACTATTTGTTTAAGCATACAATTGTCATCAAAACTCAATTCACAAGTAGTGATTATCATAGAAATCATCTCAATGCTTAGAAGCACAAAATTGTCAAAATTTTTCATTTTTTATGGGTTTTTCAAAAGCTTTTTCATGCAATGCGATAATGAAACGTGTAACAATGGAATGAAACATGCAAGGTGTTCTCGATCAAAGCAAGCAAAAGTGAGTAGAGTTATTACAAACAAATAGTCACACCCAACCCCATACTTGAGACAAACTTTGTCCCTAATGTTCAAAAAGAAATAAAGAAAAGAAAGAAAGAAAATGAACTCACAAGACGGTGGTGGAGTGGCTAAAGCGGTAGATCATCACCATCCTCACTGGGATGCCGGTGGTGGTGGAAACGGGAAGAAGCCAGGGTCATAGTTCCGCCCAAACTGCTGGCGGTATATGTCTCTTATCATCCGGTCATGTGCATCGGCTCGTGCATCCCTAGCATCTGCGCGGATCTCCAAGGCTCTGACTCTACTGGAAAGGTCGGTGGCCCACTCCAGAAGCTGCTCGTACCACCCCGGCGGCTGGCTATACCAAGCTGGTGCATCTGACGGTGCTGGTGCAGGTGGTGGCTGGGCATGCCAAAGCGGTGGAGCTCCCATCCAATCCAGCTGCATGCTATACCACTGAGGAGGGGTCGCCATCCATGTCGGCCTCTCACTCACGCTGGCGCGGCGAGAGGAAGAACCAGAAGCTCTAGCGGGATGAGGAGAGTGTCTAGGGAGGTCGGGGACTGTATCCGGCTGATCAGGAAAGGTACCAAAATCGTGCTCCTCACCTCCTCCCTCAAACTCACCATCTCCTCTCATCTCCTCCTCATCTACAACGGGTGGCTCAGGGGGAATGTAGGGAGGTGCTACTAATCTATTCGCATGCATAGCAGCGAATGTCTCCTTCCAATTATGGCGTCCAGCCATAATGGAATACTCGGGAAGCCATGCAACCCCTCTACCTCCTCTACCCTCCCAAGGCATGGCAGCGGTAGGTGGACCTCTATGTCTAGGAAAGATAATGCCTCTAGTCACGAGGCTCTGAAGTCCTAGAGGTCTAGCAGCTATCCTGGTGCACGCGGAGAAGTCGATACCTAGCTGTCTAGCAAGGTGGGTGACCATCCCACCGTATCCAATATTGCCGGCCCTCTTATTCTTTAGCTTACTCATAGTAGAAGCTAAGAGGGTGGCACAGTCAGCCGGCCTACCATGCAACATACAGTATAGCAGAAACAACTCATCAGTCTTGATTTTCTGAGGAGTCTCTGTCCTAGGGAAGAGACACTCAGAAAGCACTCGGTGGGCAATCTTCAAGGCTAAGTGATAGATCAACTTAGCCTTGGTATCAACAGGTTGCCAGCGGTCCTCGCTGGCGTACACCATAGCAATATCCTCCCAAAAATCTTTGGCGTACACGCCACTAGAAAATCGACCATTGAAGGTCTCATGGAACCCAAAGAAGGCTCCAAACTCTCGAATCGAGAACTCATAGTTCCTCTCCATCAGCCGGAAAGAAACAATCCTATCTACATGACTATGCTCAAATGAGATCACAAACTCCCTAGTGATCTCCTCATATGCATCTTCCCGAATAGCGGAGAAGATGATCAACCCGGCTCTATCAAGTAACCAAGTAAGGTCACCTACCACATTCAGTGGGTCTAGATCCTCAAGCAACAAATAACGAGGTCCTATGACCGGTCTCTTCTCGATCCTCTCTAAGGCATCGAGGTAATCCTCATGGATCGTAGGAATTCTAGGAGGTGGGGGTGATGGTGGTTCAGTATGGGATGCCTGAGAGGAGGAGGAAGCATTGCCTTTCCTCTTCTTTGTCCTATTTGACATTCTCCTAACAAGGTCCATGTTTGTGTTCAAAACCACGGTCTGTTCTTCAGTTTCCACGGCCGTGGAATGCCCAAAGACCGTGGTTCGGTTCGTAAATCCTCAAAAATCACTCAATCAACAGCACAATCACCAGATATCAGCCCTAGACTAATTCCTATCCAATTCCAATCAGTTCTCCTAATATATCTTGCAAAAACTGAATCGAATCGACAAAGTGAGAGAAGAGAAGAAAAACCTAGGTTTTTGGATTTTAAAATCCAAATTCCGTCTCCTCTGGCGATTGTTCACTCCTATCGTTGCTTGGATCTTGTATATGATCGAATTTGCTCCAGTTTAGGTTAAAGAATCATTCGAAACGATTAACGAACGGAGATTTGAGAGAGGGGGACAAATTCGGCGTTTTTGGGCGTGGAAAATGGAGTTTTGGTGTGTTTTGTGAAGAAACGTGGTTTTTATAGTGGCCGTAAATTTTTTCGAAAATTACGGTCACTCGGGGGTTTTCCACGGCCGTGAAAATGTACGGAACCGTGGTTTTGGTGATTTTTCTCAGGCTTTTACAAATTACGGTCACTGTAGTTGTCACGGCCGTGGTTTTGGTCGTGGAACTCTCTGTAATGTGCCAAAGTCCAAGTTTCGTCAATTTTTCTTTCAACCTTCCTTCTCTTTTCCTTTTCCACTGATCCTATATCCAAAAACACGAACATACCGGAAGGCATCGAAGGCAAAACAAAACAAAAATGTCTAAACTATTCTAATCTATGAATCAAAAACAAAAACGTAAGTGCAATACCTTGGGTTGCCTCCCAAGAAGTGCTTGTTTAAGGTCCGTAGCTAGACCAAATTCGCACTTATTTGAGTGCAGTGGGCGCGAACTCTTCAGCTTGGAGTTCCGGTGAATACTTCTTGAGTCGTTGACCGTTCACCTTAAAGCTTCCGCCCTTTTCACCCCATACTTCAAGTGCACCATGGGGAAAAACACGTTTGATTAGATAAGGTCCAGTCCAACGAGATTTAAGCTTACCTGGGAAGAGACGAAGCCTTGAATTGAAGAGGAGAACTTGATCTCCTTCTTTGAGGTCCTTTGGGATGATATGCTTATCATGCCAACACTTCGCTCTTTCTTTATAGATCTTGGCGTTTTCGTAGGCGTTCAAGCGAAGTTCTTCAAGCTCGTTAAGGTCCAAGAGACGCTTCTCTCCCGCTTCCTTCATGCTGAAGTTCAACCACTTTATTGCCCAATACGCCTTATGCTCCAATTCTACCGGCAAGTGACAAGACTTCCCATACACAAGGTTGTATGGTGTTGTTCCAATGAGAGTCTTATATGCAGTCCGGTATGCCCATAATGCGTCATCTAGCTTCAAATACCAATCCTTCCTTGTCCTTGAAACCGTCTTCTCTAGGATCCCTTTAATCTCCCGGTTCGAGATCTCCACTTGTCCACTAGTTTGTGGATGATAAGGGGTGGCGATCTTGTGAGTTACCCCATACTTAGCTAAAAGAGCCTCGAATCGTCGGGCAATGAAGTGAGAACCTCCATCACTAATGATTGTCCGTGGTGTCCCAAAATCGTGGGAAGATGGTCTTGTTAAAGAACTTAACCACAACCATGGCATCGTTAGTGGAAGAGGCAATTGCTTTAACTCATCTCGAAACATAATCTACGGCTAAAAGTATGTATTGGTTTCCACAAGATGATGGAAAAGGTCCCATGAAGTCTACTCCCCAAACGTCAAAGATCTCCACCTCTTGAATGTTGTTAAGAGGAATCTCGTTTCTCCTAGATATGTTCCCTGTTCTTTGACAAGCATCGCAACAGGAAACAAAGGTTTGCACATCTTTAAATAAAGTAGGCCAAAAGAATCCAGATTGCAATACCTTAGCGCTAGTCTTGTTCGAACTAGCGTGTCCTCCACAAGGTAGTGATTGACAATGACGGATGACACTTTGCATCTCATCCTCCGGCACACATCGCCGAATGATGCCGTCCGGACCTCTCTAAAAGAGGAGAGGTTCGTTCCAAAAGTATTCCCGAACATCCTTAAAGAACTTCTTTCTTTGTGCGTAGGATAATCCGGGTGGTAATTCCTGGCAAACCAAATAGTTAACAAAATCAGCAAACCATGGTTCGTTACCTTTGGTGATCACGTCGATGCACTCCTCTATGATATGTAAATGCTCGTCCAGAAAGGAGTCATCTATAGGTAGGTTGTTGTCCTCTAGATGTAGTAGACGACTCAAATGATCCGCGACAGAATTTTCCGAACCCTTCTTGTCACGGATCTCTAGATCGAATTCTTGTAGGAGAAGAATTCATCTAATCAGCCTTGGTTTCGCATCTTTCTTTGCAAGCAAATACCGGATCGCAGCATGATCCGTGTACACAATCACCTTAGCACCTACAAGATAAGAGCGAAACTTTTCAAATGAATATTCAATTGCTAAAAATTCTTTCTCGGTAGTGGCGTAGTTGAGCTGCGCTTCATCTAGCGTCTTGCTAGCGTAGTAGATAGCGTGGGTTCGTCCTTCCTTTCTTTGCCCAAGCACAGCCCCTATGGCTACGTCACTTGCGTCACACATAACCTCAAATGGAAGATTCCAATCCGGAGGTTGAATAATCGGGGCTGAGATTAGAGCTTCCCGAATCATATTAAACGCATCTAAGCATTCCTGCGAGAAATCAAAAACTGCATCCTTCATCAATAAATTAGTAAGCGGTTTTGATATCTTGGAGAAATCCTTTATAAAACGTCTATAGAATCCAGCATGTCCTAGAAAACTTCTTATCCCTTTCACCGAAGTTGGGGGAGGAAGCTTTTCTATAGTCTTTATCTTAGCCTTATCCACTTCAATCTCTCTACTAGAGATTAAGTGTCCTAATACAATGCCCTCTTTCACCGTAAATTGACACTTCTCCCAATTAAGAACTAGGTTAGTGTCTTCACACCTTTGTAACACAAGAGCAAGGTTAGAAAGGCAATTATCAAAGGAGGAACCATAAACGGAGAAATCATCCATAAAGACCTCCATGATCTCCTCTATGTACTCCGAGAAGATAGCCATCATGCACCTTTGAAAGGTGGCTGGGGCATTGCAAAGCCCAAACAACATTCTCCTATAAGCAAACGTTCCCCACGGACACGTGAATGTGGTCTTCTCTTGATCGTCCGGATGTATCGGGATCTGAAAGAAACCACTATAACCGTCAAGATAGCAAAAGTGTTGAGTGTTGTGCTAACCTCTCAAGCATTTGATCGATGAAGGGTAGTGGGAAGTGATCCTTCCTCGTTGCGTTGTTTAGCTTTCGGTAATCTATGCACATCCTCCATCCAGTTACGGTTCGTGTGGGAAGGAGTTCATTGTTTTTATTGGTGATGACCGTCATTCCTCCCTTCTTTGGAACCACCTATACGGGACTCACCCACTTGCTATCGGAGATAGGGTAGATGATACTTGCATCAAGTAGTTTAAGAATTTCCCTCTTGACAACCTCCTTCATGGTCGGATTTAACCGCCTTTGAGGTTGTCGCGAAGTTCTAAAGTCCTCTTCTATTAGGATCTTATGCATACATAGTGAAGGTTTGATTCCTACTAGATCCTCTATAGTATATCCTAAGGCTTTCCTATGTTTCTTAAGAACAACCATGAGCTTACTATGTTCACCTATACTCAAATCGGAACTAACAATTACCGGAAAGGTAGAATTTGGTCCTAGAAATGCGTACCTTAGATGTGTAGGAAGTGGCTTCAATTCCATCACTATAGGAGTCTCTTGAGGAGTATCCGATGCTTCCTTAGAAGTGTCTAAGGATGTAGAAGATGTTAGAGAAGAATCAAAAGAAGTGGCGGAGAAGATACAATCTTCTTCAGATTCACCCAAAATTACGGCTCCCCTGTTTCCTCCACGGCCGTGGTTTTGGGCATGGAAATCAATTACGGGACCTCCGTTTGTTCCACGGCCGTGGTTTTGGCCGTGTAACTTACTGGAGTCCTCTTAATAGCTATTTACGGTCATGTTGGTAGATTCCACGGCCGTGGAATAGCACGACTGGCCGTGATTTCGTACGTTTTCTGACCCATTGTAGAGTTTCTCAAATTCTTCTTCATACACTTCTTTTTGCTTCTCTAAAGCTTCAATTTCTTCATTGCATTCCTCTTCTTCCCCTATATCCATAATGCTCATAGAAATAACTTTTTGCAAGGGATCTTTGAAGAGAATCGAACTTACCTCCTCTCTAGATAGCTCTTCGTCATGGATGTTGAATATATCCTCATCGAAAGTTGGTTCCAACACCAAGGTGGAGAGAACGAACTCTACCTTTTCTTCTCCTATGTCGAAGGCGAGTCTAGCATTCTTACAATCAACTATGCAACCGGATGTTGCAAGAAAAGGTCTTCCGAGTATGATCGGGACCGGACGATCGGCAGGAATGTCAAGCACAACAAAATCTATAGGAACATAGAACTTACCAAGCTTGACCGGGACGTCTTCAACTATACTGACGGGACGAGTTATGGATCGATCCGCCATGTACAACGTCATCTTCACCGGTTTAGGTTCGCCTAAACCGATCTTCCTTCATAAGGCAAGCGGAATGATGCTCACGCTTGCTCCTAGATAACATAATGCATCATATGTGACATCTCCCACTCCTATGGGAATACAAAATGACCCCGGATCCTTCAGCTTTGGGGGCATCTTCTCCATCACTGTCTTGATGAGATCCGATGAATCCGAACTCATCTTAACCTCTCCAAAATCCTCTAATTTTCTTTTGTTAGAGAGGATATCCTTTAGGAACTTTCCATAAGCTGGCATACCTACAATTGCATCAATGAAAGGTATATTAATATGCAGTTTGCTCATGAGTTCAATAAACTTATCGAATTGCTTGTCTAGACGCGCTCTTGCTCTAGATTGCGGGAATGGTAAGGGAGGTTTGAAAGCTGGAGGAGGAACGTAGACATCTTCCTTCTCCTTCCCTTTTTCTTTCTCCTTCTCGACGGGAACTTCTACAAACTTAGTCTGCGGGTCGGTGGTCGTTGCTCCACTCCTAGTTGTGATTGCCATCACCCTTCCCTTTCGGTTATCCTCCGTCTTTCCTGGAAGTTTTCCTTGATTCCTAGGAACTTCTTCAGCTTGACTAAACATTTGGTTCTCTAAAACCTTTTGGGCTTTATCAACCTTAGTAATGTGATCATCAACATTAATGATGCGAGTCTCCAATCCTTGAATCTTTCCCAAGATTGTTTCCAACATGGGATCGGACTTCTCTTTCCCCGAAGTGCTTCTGCTATTAGATGCTTGTTCCTGGCTTTTCAAGGGAATGGAAGAAGAAGAAGATGGAGTTAGTGAATTTCCTGAATTGGGATAAGAATTACCGGAATTGTATTGTTGGTTGGACCGCCAATTGTTGTTGTTTGAACCCCTATTGCTGTTCCAGCCGTTATTCCGGTTGTTGTTGTTGTTGTTCCAATTGTTCCGGTTGTTGTTCCGGTTCTTGCAGGTTTGTGTTCTTAGGTACATACGAAGTTTTTGTTCCGGAAACGGAACAGAGTTTCGCCAAAGAACAAGTTTTTGGCGCCGTTGCCGGGGATTTGGTCTAGGCCGAATTCGGTTACCTGTTGTCAAGCTTGGGAGCTTAGCTCTTGTTATTTGATATCTCTTGTGAGTGATATTTGTAGGTTACTTTAGGTTTATGCGCAGGTCTAGGAACAATGAGGACCTCTTAACTCTTGATCAAGAACTTGAGAAGACTTTGAGGAAGAAGCTCAAATAAAGAAAGATGGCTGAAGAAAGAGAACGAGATTACCAAACGGAGTTAGCGGAATCCGAAGCTCAACTTAGATGGAGCGAGAGGACTCGCAAGGAGGAATCGGAGCGTCATCAATCGAAAGTTGATGATCTAACGGATATGATATTTCAAATAAGGCTGGTGATAACACGATTTATGACTTAGGTTTAGGTAATCATTTAGATAGATTTCTCACTCATTCATGCATGGTTTAGCACTAGTTCACGACGTTTGCACTCAATTCACGTATATTGCCGAGATAGACGTCTACACGGACTTTTGCATTGCTTTGTAGGTATTTTGGGAGATTTAGGAGCTTAATCGATACGTTTGAGGATCGTTCATCAAGATGACACACCCTCGGACTCATTAGGATGCAAGCTAGAGGCTAAGGAGGACTCATGGAACCTTGTCAACACAAGCTATGCACCAAATCATAGCTCAATGATCCAAGGCGAAGCTGAAGCATCAAAGCACGGTTGCTGGCATTTCCACGGCCGTGGAACCAGCCGTGGTTTCTTCCAGACGGTTGTGACAGCTATGCCACGATCTCATGGCCAACTCTTGCAAAGTTGTAGTATAAAAGTGGTCCTGCAAGGCTGAGAGAAGCATCTTTCAATCCACCATCCAAATCCACATTCTCTCCCACACTCTCAACAAGAAGATTCTCTAAGGAGGAGAGCTACCATTTAAGGAGGAGAAGAGCTCCATTGGAGAAGAAGAGAAGAACACACCATTGCTAGTACTTGATAGGATTTGTAGTGAAGGATTTCGGAATCGTTTTTCTAGGGTTGTAAGAATCGTTTAAACCTTCTTTTGGAAGGGTTGTGAGTCTTTCTAATCTTACTTTCATCTTGGTTTTGTTTGCTTCACTTGTTCATCTCTTTCTCTTCATTGTCTTGCAAATGGAAGCCATGATTTTATGTTTGAAGTTTTTGATTGTTATGATGAATGTTGTAGGCTAAGTAGATGCGATTCTAGGGTAAGGAAAGGATGGTTATGGCTAGGACTATGATAGGATGACCTTAGATTTGCCCTTGGATGATTTATTTTCTTGAACGATGCCACTGCTATAGTCCACGGTTAGTTCTTGCCCTTCCACGGCCGTGGAAGTGGTAGAACAGCCCGTGGTTTCCCTGGTTCGATGGATCTAAGTTCTAGATTGTTAGAATGTTGAAATCCTAGTGTTTGTTGAGTTAAATCTATCCTAGGCTGACCTAGTGTTAGCAACTAAGTGTTAGAAGAGACCTACCCGGTGATTCTTACTCTTAGATTTCGAAGATGACAAACTCTAGGTAGTGGTGAGCCTCATAAGCCGCCATTGGACTAAGTGTGCTAGGATAGTTGTTTAGGACTAACCCTTTCGAGACTTACCCGGTAAGGATAGGTTAGATCCCTAGGTGACAATCCGGTTTGAGTAGAATTCCATCCCTTAGGCTCTTTGAGACTTACCCGGTGATGAGACCTTAGGAACGGACTAGTGGACCATGAGACCTACCCGGTGATTGATCCCAATCTAGAAACACTTACTCCCAACATATCATAGTCAATCCAAGGAATGATTAGATAGCTTGAGTCCTATGCCATAACCGGAACTTCCAACCCCTAGAATCCGCTTTTCTCCCTTTGATCTATATCTCGTTTTAGCTTGTTTGTTTGTGTTGATTTGTTAGCATAGTTGATTGTTCATTTTGCATGATTTGTGATCCTTGATTGATCACCTAAAAACCCACCAAAAACATTTAGATTTTCATTTCTTTATTCCCTTCTCTTTTCTTAGGCTTAGATCTTCACTAAACTTAATCACTAATCGAATCAATTTCACCTTAGTCTTTGTGTTCGACCTCGGAATACTATCCCTACTACAAACATCCCGTACACTGCGGGTTCGCTAGGAGTTAGGAGAAATATAACGAGTTTATAAATTTAAAATCTATTGCGTATTGTTCGCCACTTAGCGTGCGTGCAAATAAGCTTTAATTATAAAACCAGAAATCAAGCAACGAACCCGCAATGTACGGATCGATATAGTTGAGCAAGAATTCCAGAGTATCGAAGACAGGGATTTGGGGGGAACAAATTCAATTGTAGATTATCAAGCGAGTAAATGTAAGAAGCTTTGCAAGTATTGGGAAAACAACAATCCTAAAGATCCAAGTATCCAGCTGTGGCAATCGATTCAAGATATACTAATGATATAAGGACAGAGTTGAGATATGCAAAGGTATGCTAATGTAAGGTAATCGTACGGTGAAGTTCCAAAAACCTTATATGACTCACCTACAAGGCACTCTCTATAAAGGTTGTTGAGGCTTCAATATAGAAGGGTTCTAAAGGTAAGAATTAATGTCAAATACCCAAACTTGTAATCCAAGGATCAAGACTAACTAAACCGATTAAGGTTGTGACACTCACAATCGAGGTAGAGGTTGTTGAGGCTTCACAACCACCTAGAAAAGGCAAACCAAGACTAAGTTAAAGAAAATCTTTAACTTTGGATTAAAGTAAAAGCAGGTTCGTAACTTAACAAAAAATTACGGGTAGTTCTTGAGTTCCACGGCCGTGGAAGCTCAAGAACAGACCGTGGATTAGGTTCGTCGGCGATTTTCTCTAACTCCCAGGGTCCAATCTGTTTACGATCGATCTATCATCATCTAAGCCACAACTATCAACCCTTCACCTTAGAATTGTTAAGGGTTTTTAGCCAACAATAGTCATAATGATATCAAATTCAAGGTTTAAAAGATTGAAAGATGAAAACTTCCGAAAACCTTCAATAACTTCCAAATCAGTTTCAAAGTCACAATCAAGAACAATAACCGTCACTAGATTCGGAATAGAATAAACAATCAAAATCTTAGATAAGAAGGAAGAACGGGATGTCAATCCGTCTTCTAAATCAAACCTAAGTAAGAAGCGAAATGTTCTTACGAACAATCTTCCGAATCTTCGATCTTCCTTCAATCCGGAAATCACAACAGCGATGCGCCAAAATCTCTCAACACCACTTCCGCCAAATGCGAAATTAGGGCAATTCCAAGCGTAAGCGTAAGATGCGTCTATGCGTAAGCGAAGGTGACGGAATCTCTCTTCGTCCGTCCATTTATAGTGTAAGATAGAATATCGGCCCGGCCCAATTGCGTAGGAGATCGTGGCTTAAAGTGTGGCGAAAATGATCGCCAAGATCACGGTCGTGGAAGGGTTCCACGGCCGTAATTTAGAGCGTGGAAATCAACACGGTTTGAACCATCTTCTCCACGGCCGTAGAAGTTACTGGAATGAACCACGTTTCCTAACCATGGTTCCATGGCCGTGGACTTGAACGTGGAAAGTGGTACGGCCGTATTTTAGAGCGTGGTTTAGGGCAAGAACGTGATTCTTCCTTAGCCTCGTGCATTCTTCAAGTTGGCATTCCTTTGGCTCCTATGAATGTCCTCAATCCATGGACATGCTCAAACAACTCCATCCTTGCTCAATTTCGTTCGGAAATAGCTCTTAATTACCTATAATCAACATAAAGCTTGTGTAGACATCCATATCGACAATATAGGAAAACTAGCTCACAATTGAATCAATGCTTAATCAAAGACTATCATAATGGATCAAATACATTTAGAAAACGTGCCTAAAATATCACAATATTTCATGCTAACAAATAACCCCATACTTGCCACTTGCTTGTCCCTAAGACAGGTCTTTCAAAAAGCTTTTAAAACAAGAGTTAGGATGAAATATGTGTACCTTCTCAAAGTAATACTTCTTTTGGATGAATGTGCCTTCTAAACAATAGATCATTCTCAAATCTTGCTTCATTCGTTAATAAGACTTTTATACACTTAATCAAAGAGTAAAGAGTAAAGAAAAATCATGAATCAATCAAACTTCCATACAAACATCATAACCTTCAAACATTATCAAAATCAATCATAAGAAACTTCAATTTAGATCACCAAGCCATATAACATTCTTTTGATCTTAAGGACTTTCAAAGAAAATGGTCTAGAATGTGGAAAGGGAAGGAAACTTTTAAGGAATGTGGTGCATGAATCCGGGAAAGTGGACAACTACTCTTTTCTTTTTCTCTTGCGGTTCCCGCAGCACTTTCAACTTGGAGCTTCGCTCTCTTCCTTTCATTTTTCGACTTTACTTTTGGAGTTATGGATAGAGGTGCACAAAAATCGAAGCCTAGGAGATTGGCGTTTCTCAATTTTTATGAGATGTCTCAAACCCTTAGCGCACATACCATAATCCGCTAGGAATATCGCTCAATCCGACTTTGGTAAGACACAAACACCCGGCTATGTGAATGGTGCCGAGTTACTCATCGTCATGATTGACTTCCCCAAACCTACAATTTCTTTCTATTCTTTTGATTGCAAATAATTGCTTTCAAGGCCCTCCCACATCAAATATGCCAATATCAATCAACTCCTCCAAATTCCCGGATAGGTAAAGGAGGCAATAATTTCAATGAGGGGCTAAATGATCAAAGAAAGAAGAAAGAAAAATCGAATTGCCTTAATCATCTCAACAAGAAGCATAAGAACTTATAGTGTGATTTCAACTTCAATTCCTCAACATGATTTAGGTAACATTCATCACATTATGAAATTTGCAAAAGAGGTATAATCAATACATTCAATTTCTTTTCAATTCACTAATCGTTTAAGCATGCAATTGTCATCAAACTCAATTCACAAGTAGCGATTATCATAGAAATTATCTCAATTCCTTAGAAGTACAAAATTTTTCAATTTTTATGGGTTTTTCAAACTCTTTTTCATGCAATGCAATAATGAAACGTGCAACAATATAATGAACATGCAAGATAGTCTCGATAGAAGCAAACATAGTGAGTAAGAGTTATTACAAACTTTTAGTCACACCCCACCCCATACTTGGAACAAACATTGTCCCTAATGTTCAAATAAAAGAAAGAAAAGAAAAGAAAGAAAGAAAAAAGACTCACAAAACGGCGGTGGAGCGGCTAAAGCTATCGGTCATGCAAATCATCATTGTGGCGCTGGTGGAGGCGGGAATGGAGAGAAGCTGGAGTCGTAGTGCCGCCCAAACTGTTGGCGGTAGACGTCTCTCATCATGTGATCGAGGTCGTCCATGCGTCCATCTCTAGCATCGGCTCGAATCTCCAATGCTCCTACTATGTCAGAAAGGCTAGTAGCCCAATCTGGCATCTGCTCATACCATCCCGGAGCATGACTATACCATCCTGGTGCGTCCGACGGTGCTGATACTGGTGCTGGTGGCTGCTGTGCGGACCATGGAGGTGGAGCTCCGTACCATGCAGGAGGTGTATCCATCCACGTAGGTCTCTCACTCACGCTGGCGCGGCGAGAAGACGATCCTGAAGCTCTGGCGGGACGTGGAGAACGTCTGGGCACATCTGAAGCAATGTCCGGCTGATCCGGAAATGTGCCAAACTCCTGCTCTGCTCCTCCTCCCCCCTCATACTGATCCCTCATCTCCTCCTCCTCAACTACGGGCGGTGGTGGGACATACGGAGGAGCTGCAATCCTGTTCGCATGCATAGCAGCGAACGTCTCCTTCCAATTATGGCGTCCCGCCATAATGGAATACTCCTGTAGCCACTCAATACCCCTCCCCGTCCTGCTCTCCCAAGGCATAGCTGCGTAAGGCGGACCTCTATGGGTAGGGAAGATAAGGCCTTTAGTCATGAAGGCCTGGAGTCCTAGGGGTACGGCTGGTATGCGTGTACATGCAGAAAAGTCAACCCCCAACACCCTAGCAAGATGGGTAACTATCCCACCGTATCCAATGTTGCCCTTCCTCTTGTTCTTAAGCTTGCTCATGGTAGCAGCTAAGAGGGTGGCGCAGTCAGCTCGGCGTCCATACAGCATAGAATACAAAGAAAGAGCTCATCCGTCTTGATCTATTGAGGTGTCTCCGTCCTAGGGAAGAGACACTCCGAAAGAACACGGTGAGCAATCTTCAAGGCTAAGTGATACATTAACTTAGCCTTGGTGTCAGCTGATTGCCAGCGGTCCTCGCTGGCGTAAACCATAGCAACCTCCTCCCAAAAATCTTTGGTGTAAATGCCACTAGGAAAACGACCGTTGAAGGTCTCATGGAACCCAAAGAAGGTTCCAAACTCACGGATGGTAAAATGATACATTCTTTCCATAAGACGGAAACAAACAGTCCTATCCACATGGTTGTGCTCAAACGACGTCACAACCTCTCTCGTAATCTCCTCGTAGGCGTCTTCTCGGATAGCCGAGAAGACAACTAGTCCGGCTCTATCCAAGAGCCAAGTAAGGTCCTCTATGATGTTAAGAGGAGCTAGATCCTCTAACAATAAGTACCTAGGTCCAATCACATCCCTCTCATGGATCCTCTCGAGTGCATCGAGGTGATCCTCATGAATGGTCGGTACTCTAGGGCTAGGAGGTGCGGGTGATGAAGGTGAGGATGGAGGTGAAGGGGAGGAAGGTGGTGGTGCTCTAGAGGATGAAGAGGAAGAGGGTTTACCCTTCCTCTTTTTGTTCTGCTCATTCTTCTTCTCCTTAATTCTCCCAAAAACTCTCCTTACGAAGTCCATTACTGTTCAAAATCACGGTATGTTCTTGGTATTTCCACGGCCGTGGAACTGACAAAGACCGTGATTTGTCTCGACTTTTCTCAAATTTCAACAAACAACACTCAAACTCAGCAATCAGGCAGCCCTAGTCTAATTCCTTCCAATTTCAATCAGTTCTCCTATAATTTCTAGCAAAAACGAACCCAAATTGACAAAGATCAAGAAGAGTTGAAAAAACCTAGGTTTCGGATTTTAAAATCCGAATTGTGCGTTCCTCGGTGAATTGCCGCTCGATTTGTTGCTTGGATCTCGTTGGTGGTCGAATTTGCTTCAGTTTGGAAAGAAGAATCGTTGAAAACGATTAACGAACGGAGATTTGAGGTGAAGGGCGTGGAATCGGCGAGAGAGAGAGAGCGTGGAATTGTGTTTTTTTGGTGTGTTTTTGTGAAGAACGTGGTTTATATAGTGGCCGGCAAATTTTGTGAAAATCACGGTCTGTCGGGGGGTTCCACGGCCGTGGAATTGTACGGAACCGTGGTTTTGGTGATTTTTCAAAGGCTTTTGGAAATTATGGTCACTGTAGCTGTCACGGCCGTGGTTTAGGCCGTGGAACTCTCTGTAATGCTCCAAAGTCCAAGTTTTGTCACTTTTCTTCAAAATAACTCTTCCCCTTTCCTTTTCCACTGTTCCTACATCCAAAAACACGAACATACGGGAAGGAATCGAAGGCAAAACAAAGCAAAAACGTCTAAACTAAGCTAAACTATGAATCGAAAACAAAAACGTAAATACAATACCTTGGGTTGCCTCCCAAGAAGCGCTTTGTTTAAGGTCCGTAGCTAGACCAGATTCGCACTTATTCGAGTGCAGTAGGCGCGAACTCTTCAGCTTGGAGTTCCGGCGTATACTTCTTGAGTCGTTGACCGTTCACCTTAAAGCTTCCGCCCGCTTCACCCCATACTTCAACTGCACCATGGGGGAAAATACGCTTAATTACAAAAGGTCCGGTCCAACGAGATTTAAGCTTACCTGGAAAGAGACGAAGCCTTGAATTGAAGAGGAGAACTTGATCTCCTTCATTGAAGTCCTTTGGAATGATATGCTTATCATGCCAACGCTTTGCTCTCTCCTTATAGATCTTGGCGTTTTCATAGGCGTTCAAGCGGAGTTCTTCCAGCTCATTAAGGTCTAAGAGACGCTTCTCTCCCGCTTCCTTCATGCCAAAATTCAGCCACTTGATGGCCCAAAACGCCTTGTGCTCCAACTCCACCGGTAAGTGACAAGACTTCCCATACACAAGGTTGTATGGTGTGGTTCCTATGGGAGTCTTGTACGCAGTCCGGTATGCCCACAATGCATCATCAAGCTTCAAGGACCAATCCTTCCTAGTCCTTGAAACCATCTTCTTTAGAATTCCTTTGATCTCTCGATTTGAGATCTCAACTTGTCCACTAGTTTGTGGATGATAAGGGGTAGCGATCTTGTGAGTAACCCCATACTTAGCTAGAAGAGCTTCAAAGCGTCGGGCAATGAAGTGAGAACCTCCATCACTAATGATAGTCCTTGGTGTCCCAAATCGCAGGAAGATGGTCTTGTTAAAGAACTTAACCACCACCATGGCATCATTGGTTGGAGAGGCAATCGCTTCCACCCATCTAGAAACATAATCCACCGCCAAGAGTATGTATTGGTTTCCACAAGAGGATGGGAATGGTCCCATAAAATCTACTCCCCAAACATCGAAAATCTCCACCTCTTGGATGTTGTTGAGAGGCATCTCATTCCTCCTAGAGATATTAACTGTTCTTTGACAAGCATCGCAGCAAGAAACAAAGGATTGCACATCTCTAAATAAAGTAGGCCAAAAGAATCCGGATTGCAATACCTTTGCGCTAGTCTTGTTTGAACTAGCGTGTCCTCCACATGGTAGTGAGTGACAATGGCGGATGACACTTTGCATCTCATCTTCCGGCACACATTGCCGAATGATGCCATCCGGACCTCTCTTAAAAAGGAGAGGTTCATTCCAAAAGTATTCCCGGACATCCTTAAAGAACTTATTTCTTTGTGCGTAGGATAATCCAGGCGGTATCTCCTGACAAACCAAATAGTTAACAAAATCAGCAAACCATGGTTCGTTACCTTTGGAGATCACATCGATGCACTCCTCAATGATATGTAGGTGTTCGTCCGGGAAGGAGTCATCTATAGGTAAGTGGTCGTCCTCTAGATGTGTTAGGCGACTCAAATGATCCGCAACAGAATTTTCTGAACCTTTCTTGTCGCGGATCTCAAGATCGAATTCTTGTAGGAGAAGAATCCATCTAATTAGTCTTGGCTTCGCATCCTTCTTTGCAAGGAGGTACCGGATCGCAGCATGATCCGTGTAGACAATCACCTTTGCACCAACAAGATAAGAGCGAAACTTGTCAATAGCATAAACAATGGCTAAAAATTCCTTTTCTGTAGTGGCGTAGTTGAGCTGCGCTTCGTCTAGCGTCTTGCTAGCATAGTATATGGCATGGGTTCGCCCTTCCTTTCGTTGTCCAAGAACAGCTCCTATAGCTACGTCACTAGCATCGCACATAATCTCAAAGGGAAGGTTCCAATCCGGAGGTTGGATAATAGGTGCTGAAATTAGAGCTTCCCGGATCATATTGAACGCATCTAAACATTCCTGCGAAGACTCAAAAACCGCATCCTTCATCAATAGATTAGTAAGAGGTTTTGATATTTTAGAGAAATCCTTAATGAAGCGCCTATAGAATCCAGCATGTCCTAGGAAACTTCTTATCCCTTTCACCGAAGTTGGGGGAGGAAGTTTTTCTATAGTCTCTATTTTCGCCTTATCCACCTCAATCCCTCTACTAGAGATTAAGTGTCCTAAAACAATTCCTTCCTTAATCATGAATTGACACTTCTCCCAATTAAGAACTAGGTTAGTGTCTTCACACCTTTGTAATACAAGAGCAAGGTTAGTGTTACGCTAGAAAGTGTGTACGCAATAAGCCTTAAATTTATACTTGTTATAATTATCCTAATTCTTAGCGCACCCGCAGTGTACGGGACGAATGTAGAAAGATAAGTACTCCAAGGTCGAACACAAAGACTAAGGTGAAATCGAACTAAATTGTGATTGAATTTAGCAAGGTCTAATCTAAGCAAGGGAAGGAAGAAATCGCAAATTGTTTTTGTTGGTTTTAAATGATCAAATCAAAGATCACAACTCATGCAAACAACCAAATTAAACTCAATCGGAAAAATCGGCACAAATAAACAAATCGAACAAGATGTGATCAAGAGAGAAGGAAAACGGATTCTAGGGGTTGGAAATTCCGGTTATGGCATAATCTCAAGTTATCTATTCATTCTTTGGATTGATTATGATATGTTTAGGATTTAGTGTTTCTAAAATGGGATCAAGTACCGGGTAAGTCTCATGATCAACTAGTCCACACCTAAGGTCTCATTACCGGTTAAGTCTCTAAGAACCTAAGGATAGGATTTTAACACAAACCGGATTATTACCTAGAGGTCTAACCTATCCTTACCGGGTAAGTCTCGGAAAGGGAAGTTCTAAGCAACTATCCTAGCACACTTAATCCAATGGAGGCTTATTAGGCTCACCATTACCTAAGGCTTTACTATTTTAGATTCTAAGGGCAAGGATTACCGGGTAAGTCTCTCCTAACACTTAGTCTCTACACTAGGACACCCTAGGGTAGGTTAAACTCAGCAAAAACTTAGGGTTTCAACAATCTTATGAACCTAGGGCGAGATCCTTCGAATCAGGAAAATCACGGTTCGTTCTACAGAAACCACGGCCGTGGTTCTTCAAGAACTACCCGTGATTCCTAACAGTAGCTACGTCCATAAACAAAAATCATCCAAAGGTACATCTAAGTTCATCCTATCATAGATCTAGCCATAACCATCCTTCCCTAACCCTAGAATCACATCAATCTAGCCTACAACATTCATATTGGAATTCAAAACAAACAAGCATAGATTCATGATCTCCATAGCAAGAAAAAATAAGAGAAAGAAGATGAACAAATAAACTCCAAACACAATCCAAATCTGAAGATTGAATTAGAACGACTTACAAGCCTTCCAAAGGAAGGTTCAAGAGTTCAAAAACTTCTAGAAACAAATCCGAAAATACAAGAGCTAGTGTGTCTTCTCCTCTCCTCTTCAATGGCAATGGTTCCTTTCTTCTTCTTCTTGCACTTTCCTACCTAGAAAAAAAAAATCCTTCTTCCTCTTGTATTATATTTTGTGAAAAGAAATAGAGAATGTGTGAGCTGCTCCCCAAAACTACCCCAAAATCCCAGCTGCCCCTAACAACTATCAAGGACCACTTTTATAACCAATTTCTTCATGAGCTGGCCATGAGAGTCGTGGCACAGCTGTCACGAGAATCTTGCAAATTCCACGGTTGTTTCCACGGCCGTGGTCTTTCAGATGACCGTGATTCTGTGCAGAAACTTTGTTTTGGATCATTAGGCTGTGGTTTGGTGCATGGCCTTTGTTTGCAAGGTTCCTTGAGTCATCCTTTGTGCTCTAATGAGTTGGAAACGCGTCCTCTGAATGAGCGACCTTCAAACGCCTCGTTTTAGCCCGAAATTTCCCGAAATACCTACAAAACGCACACAAGTCCGCGTAGACGTCTATCTCGACAAAATACATGTTTTGAGTGCAAAACGTATTGGACTAGTGCTAGACAATGCATGATTGAGCGAGAATTCTACCTAAATGTGCATCTAAACTTATGCTATAAATCGTGTTATCAAAATACCCCATACTTAAGGTTTGCTCGTCCCCGAGCAAATTCCCAACTATAGACTACGAGATGACATGATTTATGTATGCAGAAAAATGGCAAAATCTTTTTGGTCTTGTGCTTCTACTATTGGATCACCTTCATAGTCATGATCAATGGCAATTGAATAAGCAATTATGTATCAAATGATAAAGTCATGGAAAGACAATTGTACTTAACTCAAAAACATGCATGAGTTGGGAGGACGGAGATGTCAAGAAGATCAAGAGTCTATCCAATCTAGACTACTAAGTCTTACAAACATGCAAGTAGGTCATAAGGGCTTGTGACATAAAAGGCCAAGAAACGTTGTAGTTGGGAGGGGAATTTTCTAGGTGTGTGATGCTAATCCGGGAATGGAACTAACTTCACTCCTTGTCCTCGATCAACTCCCCCCAAGTGCATATTTTTCCCTATCTTCCTTTCTTTTCTTTTTCTTTGATTCATTTTTGAGACAATGGCATTGGTGTACAATAGCCGAAACCTCGGTGATTAGCCATCCTCGGGCTTTTTCTCTTTTTCGAGGTGCATCCACACCGGGCACACATACCAAAGCTCGTTAGGGCTATTGGTTCATTTGACTTTGGCAAGGTACCAACACCCGATCATGTGAAGTGTACCGAGTTACTTGTCATTTAAACCAACGCCCCCAAACCTATTTTGGCTACACTTCCACAATAATTTCAGCATTCCATTCACGACATTCTTTTCATTACATCTTCACCCCGCACTTGCCTTTCACACATTCAAACACACTAGCATGCTCCTATTCCCGGATGGGTTTAAAAGGAGGTCAAATTTATATCAATTGAGGTGCTCAAGCAATCATGATCAAGATGAGAAGTAGAGAAAGATGAAATGCCTTATTCATTCCTAGATGGTATGCAAGAACTATCATGTAATTTCGATTTTCAATACTCAATCCATTCTAGGCAATCATCATGCTCTCAAGTCATTCATGGAATTCAAGAGAAGTAGTTCAAGTCCACATATGCATTTATCAATTTAACACATAAGGCCATTCATAGCCAATCACAAGACAAGTTTTCATCATTAGGATCATATCCAAGCCTAGAAAGCACAAAAAATTTTTAAATTTTCTGATTTTTATGGAATTTTCGATTTAAGTATGTACAATGCAAGAGATGTGCAAATATTAACCTATCCTAGATGCTCTTCATGCAAAGGATCATGCAAACCCCACCCCATACTTAGAAACACATTGTCCCCAATGTGGTATACAAGTAAAGAGAGTGAAAGAAGGTTCTCACAATGTAAAATGGTTTTCTTTGGTATTTGGGAATTCTCAAGAGGATTGATGTTGGATGATCCTTTCAACCATGGTAGGGAGCTCTAAGCATCCTTCAAGCTTTGAAACCCGCGCTAGGCACCGCTAGCCGTCCAAGTTCCGCGTCCGCTCCACCCATAATTGGTGAGGGTTTCATCATCATCATTTCCAAGAAAGGCTTCCAATGCCACTAATGTTCTAGCACACATAAAATAGACAAAACACACAAAGCACACAAATACAGAAAAATCTAAGCTAAAATGAAGGAAAAATGTTACCGATGGGTTGCCTCCCACCAAGCGCTTCTTTAAGGTCATTAGCTTGACCAAACTCGGGAGTGTTTATGCAAGGTGAAGTGGGGCAATCATGTCTACCGGTGCTCCCGGAATGTATTTCTTCAAGCGATGCCCGTTCACCTTGAAATCTCCACAATGCTCCCCTCCTATCTCAATTGCTCCATGGGGAAAGATCTTCTTCACCACATATGGCCCGGTCCATCTTGATTTGAGTTTTCCGGGAAAGAGTCTTAGCCTTGAGTTGAAGAGAAGGACAAGATCTCCTTCACTCAACTCCTTTGGAATGATCCTCTTGTCATGCCACCTTTTGGTTCTCTCCTTGTAAATCCGGGCATTCTCATAAGCTTCCAACCGGAGTTCCTCAAGTGCATTGATATCAAGCAATCTCTTTTCTCCCGCCTCTTTGAGGTCAAAGTTTAGCCACTTAATGGCCCAATAAGCTCTATGCTCCATTTCCACCGGAAGATGGCAAGACTTGCCATAGACCAACTTGTAGGGAGTGGTGCCAATAGGTGTCTTGAAGGCGGTTCTATATGCCCATAGTGCGTCATTGAGCTTCATGGCCCAATCCTTCCTTGTCCTAGACACCGTCTTCTCGAGTATGGCTTTGATCTCGCGGTTGGAGATCTCCACTTGACCACTAGTTTGAGGGTGGTAGGGTGTTGCCACTTTGTGAGTTACCCCATACTTAGCCAAAAGTGCTCCAAAGTTCCTATTTGTGAAGTGCTTCCCTCCATCACTAATGATCACCCTTGGTGTTCCAAACCTAGGGAAGATCACTCGGTTGAAGAACCGCACCACCACCTTGGCATCATTCGTAGGAGAGGCGATTGCCTCTACCCATCTTGACACATAGTCCACCGCCAATAGGATGAATAGATTTCCACATGAAGAAGGGAATGGTCCCATGAAGTCTACACCCCACACATCAAAAATCTCAACTTCTTGGATGTTATTCAAGGGCATTTCATTCCTCCTTGAGATGTTCCCCGTTCTTTGGCAAGCATCACATGCCGCTACATAACCTTGCACATCTCTAAACAAGTTAGGCCAATAAAAACCGGATTGCAATACCTTGGCACACGTCTTGTGTGAGCTAGCATGGCCTCCACATGGTAAGGAGTGACAATGCCGGATCACACTCTCCACTTCATCCTCCGGTATGCATCTTCTAAGCACTCCATCCGGGCCTCTCTTGAATAGAAGTGGCTCACTCCAATAGTAATGCCTTACATCGTTGAAGAATTTCTTTCTTTGTGCATACGTTAGTCCGGGAGGCACTTCCTCACACACCAAGTAATTCACAATGTCGGCATACCACGGTTCATTTCCTCTAGCCACTTGGAATAAGCATTCTTCCACCAATTGCAATTGTTCGTCCCGGAATGAGTCATCTATCGGGATGTTGTCTTTCCCAAGCTCCAATGGTGGGAGTCTACTAAGGTGATCCGCCACCGAGTTCTCGGATCCCTTCTTATCTCTTATCTCCAAATCAAACTCTTGAAGAAGAAGGATCCAACGAATCAACCTTGGCTTGGCATCCTTCTTCGTAAGTAGATAACGGATCGCCGCGTGATCCGTATAAACTATGACCTTCGCTCCAACAAGGTACGAGCGGAACTTCTCAAATGCATACACCACCGCTAACAACTCCTTCTCGGTAGTAGCATAATTGAGTTGGGCATCATCTAGCGTCTTGCTAGCATAGTAAATAGCATGAGTGCGCCCTTCTTTCCTTTGCCCCAAAACCGCCCCTACGGCCATATCACTCGCATCACACATGATCTCAAATGGTAAACTCCAATCCGGGGGTTGCATGACGGGTGCGGAGATCAAGGCGTTCTTCAACCTACAAAACGCTTCAAGACAATCCTTGGAAAAGACAAAATCAACATCCTTCATTAGTAGGTTAGTTAGAGGCTTAGAAATTTTAGAGAAATCTTGGATGAATCTCCGGTAAAAACCGGCATGCCCTAGGAAACTCCTTACCCCCTTCACCGAGGTAGGTGGTGGCAACTTCTCTATTGTTTCAATCTTAGCCCTATCAACCTCAATGCCACGGTTAGACACCAAGTGTCCTAACACAATCCCTTCACTTACCATGAAGTGGCATTTCTCCCAATTTAAGACAAGATTTGTCTCCTCACATCTTTGTAATACTAATGACAAGTTAGCCAAGCAATCATCAAAAGAAGAACCATAAACAGAGAAATCATCCATGAACACTTCCATGATATTTTCTATGTATTCCGAAAAGATAGCCATCATACACCTTTGAAAGGTGGCGGGTGCATTACACAACCCAAATGGCATTCTCCTATATGCAAATGTACCCCATGGACATGTAAAAGTCGTTTTCTCTTGGTCGTCGGGGTGGATAGGGATTTGGAAGAATCCACTATACCCATCTAGATAGCAAAAGTGAGAGTGTTGAGCTAATCTTTCTAGCATTTGGTCAATGAAGGGGAGGGGAAAGTGATCTTTCCTAGAGGCCATGTTCAATTTTCTATAATCTATACACATTCGCCATCCCGTGACCGTCCTAGTAGGTATTAGTTCATTGTTCTCATTAGCTACTACCGTCATTCCACCCTTCTTAGGTACTACGTGAACGGGGCTAACCCACTTACTATCCGAGATAGGGTAGATAATTCCCGCATCTAGCAATTTAATGATCTCCTTTTTGACCACCTCTTTCATTATAGGGTTCAATCTCCTTTGATGTTCAATAGAGGGTTTGTGGTTATCTTCCGTCATTATCTTATGCATGCACAAAGATGGCTTAATGCCAACCAAATCATCAATAGTATATCCAATGGCTTTCCTATGCAATCTCAATTCATGTAGCAATTTAGCAAGTTCATCATCACTCAAGCATGCATTAACAATCACCGGATATGTAGAGTTATCACCAAGGAATGCATACTTTAAATGAGAGGGAAGGGGTTTGAGTTCAAGTGAGGGAGGACCTTTTTTGGTTGAAGACGATCCAAATAAGATTGGATGAGATGAATCCAAAGCAAATGAAGACTCCCCTTGGCTCCTAGAAGCTTGATCATCATTAAGAGCTGATTCAGGGGAAACCACGGTTGGAATCACGGTTGGTTCAACTTTCACGGCCGTGGTTCCTTCCAGGCTTGTTTCTCGGAGTTGTCCAGAGAGTTTGACGGCCGTGGTTCCTAAATCTCGACCGTGGAACTTGCAGCTGTTCACAATTTCTTCATGGCTCTCAAACCCAACTCTTGGCTCTTCTTCCAACGCCTCCAAAGCTTTGATCTCTTCATTGCAATTCTCCTCAATGTCTTCCTCCATCATACTCAAGGTAAGAACCTTTTCCAAGGGATCCTTGATCAAAATCGAGCTCACCATTTCTCTAGATTCCTCTTGCTCGACTATGTTGAAGATATCTTCATCAAGGGTCGGCCCCTTCATCATTGTGGACAGCTTGAACTTGATGTTCTCCTCTCCAATGTTGAAGGAGAGAGTCCCGTTCTTGCAATCCACTAAGCATCCGGACGTGGCTAGGAAAGGTCTTCCTAGGATGATGGGAACCGGGTAATCCGCCGGAATGTCCAACACTACAAAGTCGATAGGTACATAGAATCCTCCCAATTGCACCGGAATGTCTTCAAGAATCCCAACCGGGTGAGTGATGGATCGGTCCGCCATATAGAGGGTCATCTTGACCGGTTTTGGCTCTCCTAGCCCGACCTTGTTACTAAGTGCAAGCGGTATGATGCTTACACTTGCCCCAAGATCACAAAGGGCTTCGTACTTCACATCTCCTACTCCAATTGGAACACAAAAAGAGCCCGCATCCCTTAGCTTGGGGGGCATCTCCTCCTTCATTGTTTGGATCAACTCCGAGGATCTCTTGGTCATCCTAATCTCCCCATACTCCTCCAACTTCCTTTTGTTGGAGAGTATTTCCTTCAAGAACTTTCCGTATGCCGGCATTCCTAAAATGGCATCCATGAACGGAATGTTAATATGTAACTTGGACATTAGTTCAAGGAACTTACCAAAGTGATTGTCCAAACGAGCTCTTGCTCTTGATTGCGGGAATGGTAGTGGTGGCTTGTATGGAGGTGGTGCCACATAAGTTGGCTCTATATCCTTGCTCTTCTCTCCATCTTCTTGCTTTCTTCCCTCTTCTACCACTACTTGCTTCCCTTTAGCTTGGTCCTTGGGCAAAGGGTCCTTCATACTCAACCCACTCCTTGTTGTGATAGCCAAAACTTGGCCTCTTGGGTTGTCTTCGGTTCTTCCGGGAAGCTTTCCCGGATCTCTATGTGCTTCACCCGCTTTTTGAAAGACTTGTGCTTCCAAGACTTTTTGAGCCTTAGAAATTGAAGTGACGGTGCTCTCAAGTCCACTCAATCTTCCTAGCAATTGTTCAAACATGACTTCGGTCCTATCTTTTGAAGGTTGAGTAAAACCGGGTGGAGGTTCTTGTGAAGCTCTTTGTGGTGGAGTTGCACTTGTGGAGGCGGGAGGGTTCAAGGCTCCATCCGGATTTGAGTAAGAAAATCCGGGATGGTTGTGGTTTGGCCGGTAATTGTTGAATTGCCGGTTGTTGTTGAAATTTCTTGGGCCTTGGTAGTTGTTGAAGTTGCCTCTTCCCATGTAGTTGACATCCACCTCCTTGGAAGACAAGTTTGCTTGTGGAGGTGCTTGAGGAGTTGTTTGGCTCTTCAAGGTTGTAGTGCATAACTCTCTCAAGGATTTCAACTCGTTGTTGATGGCGTCAAGCTTGAAATTGCTCATGGTGACTTCACTCACCTCATATGCTCCCGCCTTTCTCCCTTCACTCTTCCTATGCGAGTACTTCTCAATCACTAGAGCTTGCTTCTCCACAAACTCCCAAGCATCATCAACATGCTTCTCCATAAACGTCCCACCGGAAAGAGATTGAAGTTTGAATTGACTATCTTCATCAAGTCCCTTGAAATAGATCTCTAATAGCTCAATCTTTGGTATGCCATGGTGTGGACAATATAGGAGAAGGTCCTTAAATCTCTCCCAAGACTTGAACAAACTCTCTCTATCCCTCATCACGAAGGCATTGATCTTTCCCCTTAACTCGGTGGTCTTGGAAGGTGGGAAGAACTTGGTCAAGAACTCGGTTGTCATCTCTTCCCAAGTGCCAACTCTCCCTTGTGGTATAGATTGATACCAAGCTAAGGCTTTGTCCTTTAGAGAGAAAGAGAAGGCCCTTAGCTTATGGTTGTTGCTCTCCAATCTTGGTGGTCTAAGAGTCTCCATCAAGATCTCATAATTCATCAAGTGTTGATGAGGGGACTCTCCTTCCATCCCTCCAAATTGATTGTGCCGGATCATTTGTAGAACTTGAGGGCGGAGTTCATAGTTGTGGGTCGCGGGATCTCCTAGATTCACACCCGGTCGGTGTGCTCTTTGTGCCGGATCCATGCGTCTCCCTAGGGTTTGTGGCTCCTCAATGGCAATTGGAACAACCCTAACATTAGCCGCCGGTTGCGGTTGTGGTGGAGGTGGTGGAGGTTGTCGGCGATTAAGCTCTCCTTGGACAAGGGCTTGCCTAATCTCTTCAATCTCCCTCCTTGTTTCCTCTTGCCTCTCGTTGGCAAGTCTCCTTTCTTCCTCCAAGAGTTCATCTCTAAGCCTTATTTGCTCTAAGGCTTCATCCAATTCAGCTTGAAGATTTCTACCGGCCATCTCTCTCTCTTTTCGGATGTTCTTAGATCTAGATCGAAGGGTTTTCTCCGGTTCGGGATCGAATGGAGCTAGATCCTTGCCACGAGATCTTCGCATAAACCTAAAGAGAAGTAGATGTCCTGAAAAGCAAAGACACAAACCAAAAAGAGATCAAAAGAAACAAGAAAGATCTACACTAGAATCAATCACAAAATAGACTCAATCTAGACCTAGTCCCCGGCAACGGCGCCAAAAACTTGTTACGCTAGAAAGTGTGTACGCAATAAGCCTTAAATTTATACTTGTTATAATTATCCTAATTCTTAGCGCACCCGCAGTGTACGGGACGAATGTAGAAAGATAAGTACTCCAAGGTCGAACACAAAGACTAAGGTGAAATCGAACTAAATTGTGATTGAATTTAGCAAGGTCTAATCTAAGCAAGGGGAGGAAGAAATCGCAAATTGTTTTTGTTGGTTTTAAATGATCAAATCAAAGATCACAACTCATGCAAACAACCAAATCAAACTCAATCGGAAAAATCGGCACAAATAAACAAATCGAACAAGATGTGATCAAGAGAGAAGGAAAACGGATTCTAGGGGTTGGAAATTCCGGTTATGGCATAATCTCAAGTTATCTATTCATTCTTTGGATTGATTATGATATGTTTAGGATTTAGTGTTTCTAAAATGGGATCAAGTACCGGGTAAGTCTCATGATCAACTAGTCCACACCTAAGGTCTCATTACCGGTTAAGTCTCTAAGAACCTAAGGATAGGATTTTAACACAAACCGGATTATTACCTAGAGGTCTAACCTATCCTTACCGGGTAAGTCTCGGAAAGGGAAGTTCTAAGCAACTATCCTAGCACACTTAATCCAATGGAGGCTTATTAGGCTCACCATTACCTAAGGCTTTACTATTTTAGATTCTAAGGGCAAGGATTACCGGGTAAGTCTCTCCTAACACTTAGTCTCTACACTAGGACACCCTAGGGTAGGTTAAACTCAGCAAAAACTTAGGGTTTCAACAATCTTATGAACCTAGGGCGAGATCCTTCGAATCAGGAAAATCACGGTTCGTTCTACAGAAACCACGGCCGTGGTTCTTCAAGAACTACCCGTGATTCCTAACAGTAGCTACGTCCATAAACAAAAATCATCCAAAGGTACATCTAAGTTCATCCTATCATAGATCTAGCCATAACCATCCTTCCCTAACCCTAGAATCACATCAATCTAGCCTACAACATTCATATTGGAATTCAAAACAAACAAGCATAGATTCATGATCTCCATAGCAAGAAAAAATAAGAGAAAGAAGATGAACAAATAAACTCCAAACACAATCCAAATCTGAAGATTGAATTAGAACGACTTACAAGCCTTCCAAAGGAAGGTTCAAGAGTTCAAAAACTTCTAGAAACAAATCCGAAAATACAAGAGCTAGTGTGTCTTCTCCTCTCCTCTTCAATGGCAATGGTTCCTTTCTTCTTCTTCTTGCACTTTCCTACCTAGAAAAAAAAAATCCTTCTTCCTCTTGTATTATATTTTGTGAAAAGAAATAGAGAATGTGTGAGCTGCTCCCCAAAACTACCCCAAAATCCCAGCTGCCCCTAACAACTATCAAGGACCACTTTTATAACCAATTTCTTCATGAGCTGGCCATGAGAGTCGTGGCACAGCTGTCACGAGAATCTTGCAAATTCCACGGTTGTTTCCACGGCCGTGGTCTTTCAGATGACCGTGATTCTGTGCAGAAACTTTGTTTTGGATCATTAGGCTGTGGTTTGGTGCATGGCCTTTGTTTGCAAGGTTCCTTGAGTCATCCTTTGTGCTCTAATGAGTTGGAAACGCGTCCTCTGAATGAGTGACCTTCAAACGCCTCGTTTTAGCCCGAAATTTCCCGAAATACCTACAAAACGCACACAAGTCCGCGTAGACGTCTATCTCGACAAAATACATGTTTTGAGTGCAAAACGTATTGGACTAGTGCTAGACAATGCATGATTGAGCGAGAATTCTACCTAAATGTGCATCTAAACTTATGCTATAAATCGTGTTATCAGTTAGAAAGACAATTGTGAAAAGAGGAACCGTATACGGAGAAGTCATCCATGAAGACCTCCATGATTTCCTCAATGTATTCGGAGAAGATGGCCATCATGCACCTTTGAAAGGTGGTTGGGGCATTACAAAGCCCGAACGGCATTCTCCTATAAGCGAACATACCCCATGGGCACGTGAATGTGGTCTTCTCCTGATCGTCCGGGTGTATCGGAATCTGAAAGAAACCACTATAACTGTCAAGATAGCAAAAATGTGAATGTTGTGCTAACCTTTCAAGCATTTGATCAATGAATGGTAATGGGAAGTGATCCTTCCTCGTCGCATTGTTGAGCTTGCGGTAATCTATGCACATCCGCCATCCCGTTACGGTTCGGGTAGGAATGAGTTTGTTGTTCTTGTTGGTGATGACCGTCATTCCTCCCTTCTTCGGAACTACTTGAACCGGACTCACCCACTTACTATCGGAGATAGGATAGATGATACCTGCATCAAGAAGTTTAAGTATTTCCTTCTTGACAACCTCCTTCATGGTCGGATTTAACCGCCTTTGAGGTTGTCTTGAAGTCCTAAAGTCCTCTTCCATTAGTATTTTATGCATGCATAGGGAAGGGTTGATTCCTACTAAGTCCTCAATAGTATATCCTAAAGCTTTTCTATGTTTCCTAAGGACAACCATGAGCTCATTATGTTCATCTATGCTTAGATCGGAACTAACAATAACCGGAAAGGTAGAATTAGGTCCTAGAAAAGCGTACCATAGATGAGTAGGAAGTGGCTTTAGTTCTATTGTTTTCGGAGCTTCCAATGACTCTTGTGGAGCTTCCGATGCTTCCTTAGAGGTGTCTAAGGAAGTAGAAGATGTAGGAGAAGAATCAAGAGAAGTTGAAGAAGAGGCACGATCACCCTCTTCCACGGCCAGAATCACGGTTTCCCTGTGTCTTCCACGGCCGTGGTTTAGGGCGTGGAAGGGGAATATGGTTGCTACATCTCCTCCACGACCGTATAACTATCTGGAGTGGGACACGGTTTGGTTGGTGAAATCCACGGCCGTGGAATATAGTGTATGGCCGTGGATTCTCACGTTTTCTGCCTCATCGTGGAGCATCTCAAATTCCACTTCACCCACTTCTTCTTGTGCTTCTAAGGCTTCAATTGCCTCATTGCACTCCTCTTCTTCGCCTACATTCGTTAGACTCATAGTAATGACCTTTTGTAAAGGATCTTTGAAGAGAATAGCACTTATCTCCTCTCTAGACAACCCCTCTTCATCTTGGATATTGAATATATCCTCATCAAAGATTGGCTCCTTCACTAGAGTGGAAAGAACAAACTCTACCTTCTCCTCTCCTATATCAAAGGCGAGCCTAGCATCTTGCAATCGACTATGCAGCCGGAAGTTGCAAGAAACGGTCTTCCGAGTATGATCGGGACCGGACTATCTGCAGGAATATCAAGCACAACAAAATCAATGGGAACAAAGAATTTACCTAGCTTGACCGGGACGTCTTCTACAATACCGACGGGGCGAGTGATGGATCGATCCGCCATGTACAACGTCATCTTCACCGGTTTAGGGTCACCTAAACCGATATTCCTGCATAATGCAAGTGGTATGATGCTCACACTTGCTCCCAAGTCACATAAAGCGTCATATGTGACATCTCCCACTCCTATGGGAATGCAAAACGACCCCAGATCCTTTAGCTTTGGGGGCATTTTCTCCTTCATGGTCTTGATGAGATCCGAAGAATCCGAACTCATCTTAACCTCTCCAAAGTCCTCTAACTTTCTCTTGTTAGAGAGGATCTCCTTTAAGAACTTGCCATAAGCCGGCATACCTAAAATAGCATCAATGAAAGGTATATTAATATGCAGCTTGCTCATGAGTTCTATAAACTTACCAAATTGTTTATCTAGGCACGCTCTCGCTCTAGATTGAGGGAATGGTAGGGGAGGTTTGTAAGCCGGAGGAGGAACGTAGACATCTTCCTTCTCCTTCTCCTTCTCTTTGTCTTTCTCGACGGGGACTTCAACAAACTTAGGCTGCGGATCGGTGGTAGTCACTCCGCTCCTAGTTGTGATCAACATCACCCTTCCCTTAGGGTTGTCCTCCGTCTTTCTTGGAAGTTTCCCTTGATTCCTAGGAACTTCCTCCGCATGGCTGAACATTTGGTTTTCTAAAACCTTTTGGGCTTTATCAACCTTAGAAATTTGATCATCAACCTTAATGATGCGGTTCTCCAAACCTTGAAGCTTTCCTAAGATCGTTTCCAACATGGGATCGGGCTTCTCCTTCCCCGAAGTGTTTCCTCCATTAGATGATTGTCCCTGGCTTTTCAAAGGAGTGGAGGAAGAGGAAGGTGAAGTTAGTGAATTAGAATTGGAAGGATAAGAGTTACCGGAGTTTTGTTGATTGGAGCGCCAATTGTTGTTGTTTGAACCCCTATTGTTGTTCCAATTGTTGTTCCGGTTGTTGTTATTTCCATTCCAATTATTCCGTTGTTGTTCCGGTTATTGTTGTTGTTGCGGTTGGTATTCTCTCCACCATTGTTGTTGTTGGCCAAGTAGCCAACGTCCTTTCCTTGTTGCTTTGGAAAGTTAGTCTTGATAGCCTCCTTCAACTCTTTAATCTCATTGTTGAGAGAAAAGATTTGAGTTTGAGCTTCATGTGTGAGCTTTGCTCCTTGCACCACACGATTTCCCTCAACTTTCCGGTGGGAATACTTCTCTATGACTCTTGCTTTCTTCTCAATGAAGTCTCAAGCGTCATCTTCTCTCATGTCCATGAATGTACCACATGAGAGGGATTGGAGCTTGAATTGTGTCTCCACATCTAGCCCCTTATAGTATATCTCCAGCAATGCAAGCTTGGATATGCCATGATGAGGGCAATCCAATAACAAATCCTGAAACCTTTTCCATGATTGAAACAAACTTTCGTTAGATCTCATGGAAAATGCATTAATCTTACCTCTAAGTTCCGCCGTTTTGGATGGCGGAAAGAACTTAGTGAGGAACTCCGCGGAAAGATCTTCCCATGTCTCAAGCTTTCCACTTGGAAGAGCTTGATACCAAGACAATGCTTTCCCTTTCAAGGAGAAGAAGAAAGGCTTGAGCTTATAGTTGTTGGTGGTTACATTTTTCGGCCTCATAGTCTCCATCATACACTCAAAGTTTTGCAAATGTTGGTGTGGAGATTCAGCGCTTGTCCCGCCAAATTGGTTTTGGCGAACAAGAGTAATAACTTGAGGGTTGAAGCTAAACCTTTGTACATCATCAGCATCAAAGTTCACACCTAAACGGCGTGGTTGCTGCGTTGGATCCATCCTTTGGCCAAGATTTCTTGGCTCTTCATCTACACGGTTCAACCTAGCGTTCCTAGGTGAAACACGGCGATTCGCAGCTGTTCGTGGAGCGAATGGATTCGCATTGATCCTTGGATCAATCTCCTCTAATGGTGGCATGGAAGAGTCGCTATCTTCAGCGGATGAATGGCCTCTATTCAACCTTGAGGATCTCCTTGAGGATTTCTTGCTCTTCTTATTCTTAAGATTGCTTAGTTCAATCCTCATCTGGAACATCATATCCTTTAGATCGTCAACTTGAGATTGATGACGATCCATTTCATCCCAGCGAATCTTCTCATACCATTGGAGTTGAGCTTCTTTCTCCGCTAGCTCCGATTGAAAATCACGTTCTTCAGCCATCTTCTTTTCCTTACGCTTTTGCCTTAAAGTACTCTCAAGCTCTTGATCAAGAGGTAAGAGATCCTCGGTGTTCCTAGACCTGCGCATACACTCAAAGAAATATCAAATAACGAGAGCAAGCTCCCAAGCTTGACAACCGGCAACCGAATTCGGCCTAAACCAAATCCCCGGCAGCGGCGCCAAAAAACTTGTTCGCCACTTACCGTGCATGCAAATAAGCTTTAATTATAAAACCAGAAATCAAGCAACGAACCCGCAGTGTACGGATCGATATAGTTGAGCAAGAATTCCAGAGTATCGAACACAGGGATTTGGGGGGAACAAATTCAATTGTAGATTATCAAGCGAGTAAATGTAAGAAGCTTTGCAAGTATTGGGAAACAACAATCCTAAAGATCCAAGTATCCAGTTGTGGCAATCGATTCAAGATATACTAATGATATAAGGACAGAGTTGAGATATGCAAAGGTATGCTAATGTAAGATAATCGTACGGTGAAGTTCCAAAAACCTTATATGACTCACCTACAAGGCACTCTCTATAAAGGTTGTTGAGGCTTCAATATAGAAAGGTTATAAAGGTAAGAATTAATGTCAAATACCCAAACTTGTAATCCAAGGATCAAGACTAACTAAACCGATTAAGGTTGTGACACTCACAATCGAGGTAGAGGTTGTTGAGGCTTCACTACCACCTAGAAAAGGCAAACCAAGACTAAGTTAAAGCAAATCTTTAACTTTGGATTAAAGTAAAAGCAGGTTCGTAACTTAACACAAAATTACGGGTAGTTCTTGAGTTGCACGGCCGTGGAAGCTCAAGAACAGACCGTGGATTAGGTTCGTCGGCGATTTTCTCTAACTCCCAGGGTCCAATCTGTTTACGATCAATCTATCATCATCTAAGCCACAACTATCAACCCTTCACCTTAGAATTGTTAAGGGTTTTTAGCCAACAATAGTCATAATGATATCAAATTCAAGGTTTAAAAGATTGAAAGATGAAAACTTCCGAAAACCTTCAATAACTTCCAAATCAGTTTCAAAGTCACAATCAAGAACAATAATCGTCACTAGATTCGGAATAGAACAAACAATCAAAATCTTAGATAAGAAGGAAGAACGGGATGTCAATCCGTCTTCTAAATCAAACCTAAGTAAGAAGCGAAATCTTCTTACGAACAATCTTCCGAATCTTCGATCTTCCGTCAATCCGGAAATCACAACAGCGATGCGCCAAAATCTCTCAACACCACTTCCGCCAAATGCGAAATTAGGGCAATTCCAAGCGTAAGCGTAAGATGCGTCTATGCGTAAGCGAAGGTGACGGAATCTCTCTTCGTCCGTCCTTTTATAGTGTAAGATAGAATATCGGTCCGGCCCAATTGCGTAGGAGATCGTGGCTTAAAGTGTGGCGAAAAAGATCGCCAAGATCACGGTCGTGGAAGGGTTCCACGGCTGTAATTTAGAGCGTGGAAATCAACACGGTTTGAACCATCTTCTCCACGGCCGTAGAAGTTACTGGAATGAACCACGTTTCCTAACCATGGTTCCACGGCCGTGGACTTGAACGTGGAAAGTGGTACGGCCGTATTTTAGAGCGTGGTTTAGGGCAAGAACGTGATTCTTCCTTAGCCTCGTGCATTCTTCAAGTTGGCATTCCTTTGGCTCCTATGAATGTCCTCAATCCATGGACATGCTCAAACAACTCCATCCTTGCTCAATTCCGTTCGGAAATAGCTCTTAATTACCTATGATCAACATAAAGCTTGTGTAGACATCCATATCGACAATATAGGAAAACTAGCTCACAATTGAATCAATGCTTAATCAAAGACTATCATAATGGATCAAATACATTTAGAAAACGTGCCTAAAATATCACAATATTTCATGCTAACACGTATCACACACATCCTGAGCGTGACAAGTTTTTGGCGCCGTTGCCGGGGACTAGGTCTAGATTGAGTCTATTTTGTGATTATTATAGTGTAGATCTTTCTTGTTGCTTTTGATCTCTTTTTGGTTTGTGTCTTTGCTTTTCAGGACATCTCTTACTCTTTAGGTGTATGCGAAGATCTCGTGGCAAGGATTTAGCTCTATTCGATCCCGAACCGGAGAAAACCCTTAGATCTAGATCCAAGAGCATTAGAAAGGAGAAAGAGATGGCCGGAAGAGACCTCCAAGCTGAGTTGGATGAGGCTTTAGAGCAAATAAGGCTAAGAGATGAGCTCTTGGAGGAAGAAAGGAGACTTGCCAATGAGAGGCAAGAAGCAACTAGGAGGGAGATTGATGAGATTAGGCAAGCTCTTGTGCAAGGAGAGCTTAATCGTCAACAACCTCCACCTCCTCCACCACAACCGCAGCCGGCGGTGAATGTACGGGTTGTGCCCATTGCTATTGAAGAGCCACAAACATTAGGGAGACGTATGGATCCGTCACAAAGAGCACACCGTCTGGGTGTGAACTTAGGAGATCCCCCACAACTACGAGCTCCGCCCTCAAGTTCTACAAATGATCCGGCATAATCAATTTGGAGGGATGGAAGGAGAGTCTCCTCATCAATACTTGATGAACTATGAGATTTTGATGGAGACTCTTAGACCGCCAAGATTGGAGAGCAACAACCATAAGCTTAGGGCTTTTTCCTTCTCTCTTAAGGATAAAGCCTTGGCTTGGTATCAATCTATTCCACAAGGGCGAGTTAGTACTTGGGAGGAGATGACAACCGAGTTTTTGACTAAGTTCTTCCCACCTTCCAAGACTACCGAATTAAGAGGGAAGATCAATGCCTTCGTGATGAAGGATATAGAGAGTTTCTTCAAGTCTTGGGAGAGGTTCAAAGATCTTCTCCTAGATTGTCCACACCATGGTATACCAAAAAGTGAGCTATTGGAGATCTACTTCAAAGGACTTGATGAAGATAGCCAATTCAAGCTCCAATCTCTTTCCGGTGGGACTTTCATGGAAAAGCATGTGGATGAAGCTTGGGAGTTTGTGGAGAAACAAGCTCTAGTGATTGAGAAATACTCCCATAGGAAGAGTGAAGGGAGAAAGGCGGGAGCATATGAGGTGAGTGAAGTCACCATGAGCAATTTCAAGCTTGATGCCATCAACAATGAATTGAAGTCTTTGAGAGAGTTGTGTGCTACAACTTTGAAGAACCAAGCAACTCCTCAAGTGCAAGTGCAAGCAAACTTGTCTTCCAAGGAGGAAGATGTGAACTACATGGGAAGGGGCAATTACAACAATTATCAAGGCCCAAGGAACTTCAACAATAACCGGCAATTCAACAATTACCGGCCCAACCATAACCATCCCGAGTTTTCCTATTCTAACCCAGATGGAGCCTTGAACCCTCCCGCTTCCACAAGCACAACTCCACCACCAAAAGCTTCACAAGAGCCTCCACCCGGATTTACTCAACCTCCAAAGGATAGAACCGAAATGATGTTTGAGCAATTGCTTGGAAGGTTGAGTGGTCTTGAGAGCACGGTGACTTCCATTTCTAAAGCGCAAAAGGTGTTGGAAGCGCAAGTGTTCCAAAAGGCGGGTGAAGCCCATAGAGATCCGGGAAAGCTTCCCGGAAGGACCGAAGACAACCCAAGAGGCCAAGTGTTGGCCATTACAACGAGGAGTGGGTTGAGTATGAAAGATCCTTTGCCCAAGGAAAATGCTAAGGGAAAGCAAGTAATGATAGAAGAAGAGATGTTGCAAGAAGATGGAGGCAAGAGCAAGGATGTTGAGCCAACATATGTGGCACCGCCTCCATACAAACCACCACTACCGTTCCCACAATCACGAGCAAGAGCTCGCTTGGACAATCACTTTGGTAAATTCCTTGAACTTATGTCCAACTTGCATATTAATATTCCGTTCATGGATGCTATCTTAGGTATGCCGGCATATGGCAAGTTCTTGAAGGAGATACTCTCCAACAAAAGGAAGTTGGAGGAGTATGGGGAAATAAGAATGACAAAGAGGTCCTCGGAATTGATCCAAACAATGAAGGAGGAGATGCCTCCTAAGCTAAGAGATACCGGTTCCTTTTGTGTCCCAATTGGAGTGGGAGAAGTGAAGTATGAAGCCCTTTGTGATCTTGGGGCAAGTGTAAGCATCATACCACTTGCACTATGCAACAAGGTCGGGCTAGGAGAGCCAAAACTGGTCAAGATGACCCTCTATATGGCAGACCGTTCTATCACTCACCCGGTTGGGATCTTAGAAGACATTCCGGTGCAACTAGGAAGGTTCTATGTGCCGGTTGATTTTGTTGTCTTCGATATTCCGGCGGACTATCCGGTTCCCATCATCTTAGGAAGACATTTCCTAGCCACTTCTAGATGCCTAGTGGAATGCAAGAATGGGATTCTCTCCTTCAACATTGGAGAAGAGAACATCAAGTTCAAGATGTCCACAATGATGAAAGGGCCAACCCTTGATGAAGATGTGTTCAATATTGTCGAGCAAGAGGAGTCTAGAGAAGTTGTGAGCTCGATCTTGATCAAGGACCCCTTGGAGAAGGTTCTTACCTTAAGTTTGATGGAAGAAGGTGTTTAGGAGGCTTGCAATGAAGAAATCAAGGCCTTGGAAGCACTAGAAAAGGAGACAAGAGCTGAATTTGAGGTTCACGAAGGCATGCTGAACACCTGTAGGAACCACGGGCGTGGAGTGTGTTCCACGGCCGTAGAACTCTCTGGAAAGCTCCAACGAGCAAGCTTGGCAACTTCCACGGCCGTGGATATGCCATGAACCGTGGATCCAACCGTGATTCCCCCAGAAGCAGCCCTCAATGATGATCAAGCTTCAAGGAGCCTTGGAGGGTCTTCATTTGCTTTGGATTCATCTCATCCAACGTTATTTGGATCATCTCCACTCGACAAAGGTCCTCCTAAACTTGAACTCAAACCTCTCCCTTCTCATTTGAAGTATGTTTTTCTTGGTGATAATTCTACATACCCGGTGATTGTGAATGCATGCTTGAATGATGATGAACTTGCTAAGTTGTTGCATGAGCTAAGATTGCATAGGAAAGCCATTGGCTATACTATTGATGATTTAGTTGGCATTAAGCCCTCTTTGTGCATGCATAAGATATTGATGGAAGATAACCACAAACCCTCTATTGAACATCAAAAAAGATTGAATCCTATAATGAAAGAGGTGGTCAAGAAGGAGATCATTAAGTTGCTAGATGCGGGAATTATCTACCCTATTTCGGATAGTAAGTGGGTTAGTCCCGTCCATGTAGTTCCTAAGAAGGATGGGATGACCGTAGTGACTAATGAGAACAATGAACTAATCCCAACTAGGACGGTTACGGGATGGAGGATGTGTATTGACTATAGGAAATTGAACATGGCCTCTAGGAAAGATCACTTCCCTCTTCCCTTCATCGACCAAATGCTAGAGAGGTTAGCTCAACATTCTCATTTTTGCTACTTAGATGGCTATAGTGGATTCTTCCAAATCCCTATCCACCCCGATGACCAAGAGAAAACCACATTTACATGTCCATGGGGAACTTTTGCATATAGGAGAATGCCATTTGGGTTGTGTAATGCACCCGCCACCTTCCAAAGGTGTATGATGGCTATATTTTCTGAGTACATTGAGAATATCATGGAAGTGTTTATGGATGACTTCTCTGTTTATGGTTCTTCCTTTGATAATTGCTTGGCTAACTTGTCACTAGTACTTAAGAGATGTGAGGAGACAAACCTTGTCTTGAATTGGGAAAAATGCCACTTCATGGTAAGTGAAGGTATTGTGTTAGGACACTTCGTATCTAACCGTGGCATTGAGGTTGATAGGGCCAAGATTGAAACGATAGAGAAGTTGCCACCACCTACCTCGGTGAAAGGGGTAAGGAGTTTCTTAGGGCTTGCCGGTTTTTACCGGGGGTTTATTAAAGACTTCTCTAAAATTTCTAAGCCTCTTACTAACCTACTAATGAATGATGTTGAGTTTGTTTTCTCCAAAGATTGCCTTGATGCTTTTTGTAGGTTGAAGAACGCCTTGATCTCCGCACCTATCATGCAACCTCCGGATTGGAGTCTACCGTTTGAGATCATGTGCGATGCAAGTGATGTAGCCGTTGGGGCTGTTTTGGGGCAAAGGAAAGATGGGCGCACACATGTCATTTATTATGCTAGCAAGACGCTAGATGATGCCCAACTCAATTATGCTATCACCGAGAAGGAGTTGCTAGCGGTTGTGTATGCATTCGAGAAGTTCCGCTCATATCTTGTTGGAGCGAAGGTCATAGTGTATACGGATCATGCTGCGATCCGTTATCTCCTTACCAAGAAGGACGCCAAGCCTAGGTTGATTCGGTGGATCCTTCTTCTTCAAGAGTTTGATTTGGAAATCCGGGACAAGAAGGGGTCCGAAAATTCAGTGGCGGATCACCTTAGTAGACTCCCACCATTAGAGCATGATAGAGATGACATCCCGATTGATGACTCATTCCGGGATGAACAATTGCAAATGGTGGAGGAGTGCTTGTTCCAAGTGTCTAGAGGAAGTGAGCCATGGTATGCCGACATTGTGAACTATCTAGTGTGTGAGGAAGTGCCTCCCGGTTTAACATATGCCCAAAGAAAGAAGTTCTTCAAAGATGTGAGGCACTACTATTGGAGAGAACCACTTTTGTTCAAGGGAGGGCCGGATGGAGTCTTTAGAAGATGCATACCGGAGGATGAGGTGGAGAGTGTGATCTGCCATTGTCATTCCTTGCCATGTGGAGGGCATGCTAGCTCACACAAGACATGTGCGAAGGTGTTGCAATCGGGCTTCTTTTGGCCAAGTTTGTTCAAGGATGTGCAAAGCTTTGTGGTAGCTTGTGATGCTTGCCAAAGGACGGGCAACATCTCAAGGAGGAATGAGATGCCCTTGAACAACATACAAGAGGTGGAGATATTTGATGTGTGGGGTGTGGACTTCATGGGACCATTCCCTTCTTCATGTGGCAACCTCTACATCCTATTGGCGGTTGATTATGTTTCGAGATGGGTGGAGGCAATTGCCTCTCCTACAAATGATGCCAAGGTGGTGGTGCGGTTCTTCAACCGAGTGATCTTCCCTAGGTTTGGAACACCAAGGGTAATCATAAGTGATGGAGGGAAGCACTTCACTAATAGGAACTTTGGGGCACTTTTGGCTAAGTATGGGGTGACTCATAAGGTGGCAACACCTTACCATCCCCAAACTAGTGGCCAAGTGGAGATCTCCAACCGGGAGATAAAGGGAATTCTTGAGAAGACGGTCTCTAGGACAAGAAAGGATTGGGCTATGAAGCTCGATGATGCCTTGTGGGCATATAGAACCGCTTTCAAGACACCAATTGGCACCACTCCCTACAAGTTAGTCTATGGCAAGTCTTGCCACCTTCCGGTAGAGATGGAGCATAGAGCTTATTGGGCCATTAAGTGGCTAAATTTTGACCTCAGGGAGGCCGGAGAGAAGAGGTTGCTTGATATGAACGCTCTTGAAGAGATCCGGTTGGATGCCTATGAGAATGCCCGGATCTACAAGGAGAGAACCAAACGGTGGCATGACAAGCGCCTCATCCCGAAGGAGTTGTGTGAAGGTGACCTTGTCCTTCTCTTCAACTCAAGGCTGCGGCTCTTCCCCGGAAAGCTAAAATCAAGATGGACAGGGCCATATGTGGTGAAGAAGATCTTCCCCCATGGAGCTATTGAGATAGGAGGGGAGCATTGTGGAGATTTCAAGGTGAATAGGCACCGTTTGAAGAAGTATATCCCGGGAGCTCCGGTGGATATGATTGCCCCACTTCACCTAGAATGAGACGCCCCCGAGTTTGGTCAAGCTAATGACCTTAAAGAAGCGCTTGGTGGGAGGCAACTCATTGGTAACGTTTTCCCTTTTTCGTTTTGTTTTTGTTTTTTGATTTTTCTGTTTTTGTGTGTTTGGTGTGTTTTGTGTGTGTGCTAGAGCCCTGGTAGCATTGGAAGCCTTGCATGGCATGTGAATGATGATGATGAACCCCTCATCAATTATGGGTGGAGCGGACGCGGAACTTGGACGGCTAGCGGTGCCTAGCGCGGGTCCCGACGCTTTGATGAATACTTAGAGTTCTCTACCATTGTTGATAGGATCATCCAACATCAATTCCACTTGAGAAATCCCAAATACCATAGCAAACCATTTTTACATTGTGGGAACCTTCTTTCACTCTTCTGTACTTCATTTACACATTGGGGACAATGTGTATCTAAGTATGGGGTGGGGTTTGCATGATCTTTTGCATGATTAGCATCTAGGGTAGTCTAATATTATCACATGTCTTGCATTGTATATACTCATTTCGAAAAAATCCAAAAAATCAGAAAATTTAAAAAAATTTTGTGCTTTCTAGACTTGGATATGACCCTAATGATGAATCTTGTCTTGTGGATTGGCTATGGATGGCCTTATGTGTTAAATTGATGAATGCATATGTGGACTTGAAGTACTTCTCTTGAATCCCATGAATGATTTGTGATCATGATGTTTGCCTAGAATGGATTGAGTATTGAAAGTCGAAATTACATGCTAGTTCTTGCACACCATCTAGGAATGAATGAGGCAATTCATCTTTCTCTTCTTCTCATCTTGATCACGATGTTTGAGCACCTCAATTGATAAAAATTTGACCTCTTTTGACCCATCCGGGAATAGGAGCATGTTAGTGTGTTGATGTGTGTGAAAAGCAAGTGTGGGGGTGAAGATGTTGATGAAAGAATGTCATGAATAAAATGCTGAATTTGTTGCGAAAGTGTAGACAAAAATATAGGTTTGGGGACGTTGGTTTAAATGACGAGTAACTCGGCACCATTCACATAATCGGGTGTTTGTGCCTTGCCAAAGTCAAATAAACCAATAGTCTAACGAGCTTTGGTATGTGTGCCCGGTGTGGATGCACCTCGAAAAATAGAAAAAAAATCCGAGGACGGCTAATCACCAAGGTTTCGGTTTTTGTACACCAATGCCATTGTCTCAAAAATAAGTGAAAGAAAAAGATAGAAAAGATGGAGAAAATATACACTTGGGAAGTTGATCGAGGACAAAATTGTGGAGTTAGTTCCATTTCCGGATTAGCATCACATAGCCTAGAAGAATCCCCACCTAATCACAACGTTTCTTGGCCTTTTATTTCACAAGACCTTATGACCTATTTGCATGATTGTAAGACTTAGTAATCTAGATTGGATATGCTCTTGATCATCTTGACTTCTTCATTTTTACATTTCATGCATGTTTTCGAGTTAAGTACAATTGTCTTTCCGTGCCTTCATTTATCTGATACATGATTGCTTTTCCATTGCCATGAAACATGACTATGAAGGTGATCCAATATTAGAAGCACAAATCCAAAAAGATTTTGCCATTTTTCTGCATGCATAAATCATTTCATCTTGTAGTCTATGGTTGAGAATTTTCTCGGGGACGAGCAAACCTTAAGTATGGGGTATTTTTGATAACACGATTTATGACTTAGGTTTAGGTAATCATTTAGATAGATTTCTCACTCATTCATGCATGGTTTAGCACTAGTTCACGACGTTTGCACTCAATTAACGTATTTTGCCGAGATAGACGTCTACACGGACTTTTGCATTGCTTTGTAGGTATTTTGGGAGATTTAGGAGCTTAATCGATACGTTTGAGGATCGTTCATCAAGATGACACACCCTCGGACTCATTAGGATGCAAGCTAGAGGCTAAGGAGGACTCATGGAACCTTGTCAACACAAGCTATGTACCAAATCATAGCTCAATGATCCAAGGCGAAGCTGAAGCATCAAACCACGGTTGCTGGCATTTCCACGGCTGTGGAACCAGCCGTGGATTCTGCCAGACGGTTGTGACAGCTGTGCCACGATCTCATGGCCAGCTCTTGCAAAGTTGTAGTATAAAAGTGGTCCTGCAAGGCTGAGAGAAGCATCTTTCAATCCACCATCCAAATCCACATTCTCTCCCACACTCTCAACAAGAAGATTCTCTAAGGAGGAGAGCTACCATTGAAGGAGGAGAAAAGCTCCATTAGAGAAGAAGAGAAGAACACACCATTGCTAGTACTTGATAGGATTTGTAGTGAAGGATTTCGGAATCGTTTTTCTAGGGTTGTAAGAATCGTTTAAACCTTCTTTTGGAAGGGTTGTGAGTCTTTCTAATCTTACTTTCATCTTGGTTTTGTTTGCTTCACTTGTTCATCTCTTTCTCTTCATTGTCTTGCAAATGGAAGCCATGATTTTATGTTTGAAGTTTTTGATTGTTATGATGAATGTTGTAGGCTAAGTAGATGCGATTCTAGGGTAAGGAAAGGATGGTTATGGCTAGGACTATGATAGGATGACCTTAGATTTTCCCTTGGATGATTTATTTGCTTGAACGATGCCACTGCTATAGTCCACGGTTAGTTCTTGCCCTTCCACAGCCGTGGAAGTGGTAGAACAGCCCGTGGTTTCCCTGGTTCGATGGATCTAAGTTTTAGATTGTTAGAATGTTGAAATCCTAGTGTTTGTTGAGTTAAATCTATCCTAGGGTGACCTAGTGTTAGCAACTAAGTGTTAGAAGAGACCTACCCGGTGATTCTTACTCTTAGATTTCGAATATGACAAACTCTAGGTAGTGGTGAGCCTCATAAGCCGCCATTGGACTAAGTGTGCTAGGATAGTTGTTTAGGACTAACCCTTTCGAGACTTACCTGGTAAGGATAGGTTAGATCCTTAGGTGACAATCCGGTTTGAGTAGAATTCCATCCCTTAGGCTCTTTGAGACTTACCCGGTGATGAGACCTTAGGAACGGACTAGTGGACCATGAGACCTACCCGGTGATTGATCCCAATCTAGAAACACTTACTCCCAACATATCATAGTCAATCCAAGGAATGATTAGATAGCTTGAGTCCTATGCTATAACCGGAACTTCCAACCCCTAGAATCCGCTTTTCTCTCTTTGATCTATATCTCGATTTAGCTTGTTTGTTTGTGTTGATTTGTTAGCATAGTTGATTGTTCATTTTGCATGATTTGTGATCCTTGATTGATCACCTAAAAACCCACCAAAAACATTTAGATTTTCATTTCTTTATTCCCTTCTCTTTTCTTAGGCTTAGATCTTCACTAAACTTAATCACTAATCGAATCAATTTCACCTTAGTCTTTGTGTTCGACCTCGGAATACTATCCCTACTACAAATGTCCCGTACACTGCGGGTTCGCTAGGAGTTAGGAGAAATATAACGAGTTTATAAATTTAAAACCTATTGCGTATCACACACATCCTGAGCGTGACACCTGGAATTAAGCGATCTTAAGAAGAAGAAGAGCAGGAAACCGTCAAGATCGGTTAGAACCCATTCATCCGACGAGGATAACGACTCTTCTATGCCACCACTAGAGGACATTGATCCAACGATCAATGTGAACCCATTTGTTCCACGGGCAACCGCAAATCGTCGTGTTCTAGGTGGGGATGCGAGAGCTGATCGTGTAAATGGAGAGCTAAGAACTCTTGGCCAAAGGATGGATCCAATTCAGCAACCACGCCGTTTAGGTGTGAACTTTGATGCTCATGATATGCAAGGGTTTAGCTTCAACCCACAAGTTATTACCATCGTTCGCCAAAATCAGTTTGGAGGAACGAGTGTTGAATCTCCACATCAACATCTACAAAATTTCGAGATTATGATGGAGACAATGAAGCCAAAGAATGCAACCACTAACAACTACAAGATCAAGTCATTCTTCTTCTCTTTGAAAGGGAAAGCTTTATCTTGGTATCAAGCTCTTCCAAATGGGAGACTTAACACATGGGAGGATCTTTCCCCGGCAACGGCGCCAAAAACTTGTTCGCCACTTAGCGTGCGTGCAAATAAGTCTTAAATTTATAAAACTAGAAATCAAGCAAGAAAACCCGCAGTGTACGGATCGACGTAGTTAAGCAAGAATTCCAGAGTATCGAACACAGGGATTTGGGGGGTTAAATCCAGTTATAAATCGTCAAGCAAGTAAATGTATGAGCTTTGCAAATATATTGGGAAAACAGCAACCCTAAAGATCCAAGAATCCAGTTGTGGCAATCGATTCAAGATATACTAAAGATATAAGGACAGAGTTGAGGTTTGCAAAGGTATGCTAAGGTAAAGCAATGTACGGTGAAGTTCCAAGACTTTATATGACTTATCTAAAGACACTCTCTATAAAGGTTGTTGAGGCTTCAGTATAGAAAGGATTCAAAAGACAAGAATTAATATCAAATACCCAAACTTGTAACCCAAGGATCAAGACTAACTAAACCGATTAAGGTTGTGACATTCGAAATCGAAGTAGAGGTTGTTGAGGCTTCACTACTACCTAGAAAAGGCAAGCCAAGACTAAGTTAAAGCAAATCTCTAACTTTGGATTAAAGCAAAAGCAAGGTTCGTAAACTGACACAAATTACGGGTGGATCTTGAGTTCCACGGCCGTGGAACCTCAAGAACAGGCCGTGATTTTGGTTCGTCGGTGAAATCTCTCTAACTCTCAGGGTCCAATCAAATTACGATTGATCTATCATTATCTAAGCCACAACTATCAACCCATCACCTTAGAATTGCTAAAGGGTTTTAGCCAACAACAGTCATTATGATATCAAATTCAAGATTAAGAAGAATGAAAGATGAAAACCTTCGAAAACCTTCAATAAACTTCAAATCAATCTCGAATCCACAAACAAGGGTATAATGTATATCAGATTTGGAATAACACAACCCAATCACAATCCTTGATAAGAACGAAGAGCGGGATGTCAATCCGCCTTCTAATCAAACCTAGGAACAAAAGCGCAACTTCCAAATCTTCAAGCCTTCGTAAATCTCCGTTGCAAAATAGCAATCCTCCGCACGTCCAATGAAACCCTAGGCACGTGCAAGCAAGCGTAAGCGAAGGTGCCGAATTCTCCCTCCTTCAGTCTTTTTATAAGGAAAGATAGAATAAACGTCCGGCCCATATGTGTAGACATTGTGTCTATATTTTATTCGTCAAAAGATCGCCTAAATCACGGTTTCATGGAGTTCCACGGCCGTGGTTTTGGGCGTTGAAGTGGATTACGGTTCTTCACAACTTCCACGACCGTACTTTATACCGTGTAACTCTCTGGAATGCTCCACGTTCATGTTGCCAAGTTCCACGGCCGTGGTTTAGAGCGTGGATTTCATTACGGCCGTATTTTAGAGCGTGGAAGCATAGATTGCTCGTAATTCCCTTTGTTTCGTGTCATTCCTCATCCTAGCATCTTCCTTGGCTCCTTTGTGGTGTCCTCAATCCTTGGATGTGCTCAATTCATCTCCGTCCCCTCTTAATTCGTTCGGTTTTAGCTCTTATTCGCCTACAATCAACACAAAGCTTATGTAGACCTCTATATCGACAATATAAACGAACTAGCTAACAATTGCTTCAATGCTTTATCGATGAACACTATAATGGATGAAAAACATCTAGAAAACGTGCCTAAAATATCACAATATTTCATGCTAACAATCTTGTAAAAAGCATCAAGGCATTCTTGCGAAAACTCAAAAACAGTATCCTTATTCAAGAGATTAGTGAGCGGTTTAGAGATTTTTGAGAAATCCTTGATGAACCTCCTGTAGAAACCTCCATGCCCGAGAAAACTCCGCACACCCTTAACAAAACAAGGGGGAGGAAGTTTCTCAATAGTCTCGATCTTAGCTCGATCGACCTCAATACCTCGGTTGGAAACGAGGTGTCCTAGAACAATTCCTTCGCTAACCATAAAGTTACACTTCTCCTAATTCAAAACAAGATTAGTGTCTTCACAACGTTGTAGCACTAGAGATAGGTTAGCTAAACAATTATCAAAAGAGGAACCATATACCGAAAAGTCATCCATGAATACCTCCATGATCTTCTCAATGTACTCGGAAAAGATAGTCATCATACAATGCTGAAAGGTGGCGGGTGCGTTACATAATCCGAATGGCATCCTCCTATAAGCGAATGTCCCCCATGGACAAGTGAAAGTGGTCTTCTCTTGATCATCCGGATTAATAGGAATCTAAAAGAAGCCACTATAACCATCTAGATAGCAAAAATGGGAGTGTTGAGTTAACCGTTCAAGCATTTGATCGATGAAGGGAAGCGGGAAATGGTCCTTCCGAGTGGCCACGTTCAGCTTCCTATAATCGATACACATCCTTCAGCCCGCAACGGTCCTAGTTAGAATCAACTCGTTGTTCTTATTCGTCACAACGGTCATCCCTCCTTTCTTCGGAACTATATGCACCGGGCTCACCCACTTGCAATCTGATATGGGAAATATGATACCTGAATCCAACAACTTAAGAATTTCCTTCTTCACAACCTCTTTCATGATCGGATTTAACCGTCTTTGAGGTTCCCGTGCAGTCTTATGATCGTCTTCCATTAGTATCTTATGCATTCAAAAAGAAGGCTTAATACCAACAAGATCATCAATAGTATAACCTAAAGCCTTTCAATGTTTCCTCAGGACATGCATCAGTTTAGACAATTCAGTTTCAAAATGGGAAGCACTTACGATAACGGGATAAGTAGAATCCGGACCAAGAAAAGCATACCTCAAGTGACTAGGAAGTGGTTTAAGCTCCACGACTGGGGGTGGTTTATGAGGTGGATCCGTGCCTTCTCCTTCCAGTGAAGTGGATTTAGTCGAAGAACTGGACTTTCAGAGGTCTTAGTTGACATCATCTCACTTGCGACCTCGGTCGACGTCCGAGGTGGGTGACTGAGGATTTCTTTAGAAAAGAACACCTCGCTTGGTCCAGGAAGTGCCTCGGTCGAGGTACTGGAAATGTGACCGAAACCTAATTTATTTTTCTTCTCCTGGACTAGTTTCTCAATCTTAGCTTCTTGATCTGCTTCCAATGCTTTTAAGCTCCGTATATATGCATCAAAAGAGACATCTATACCTTCCTCCATTAAGCTAAAACTAAGAACTTTTTCAAGAGGATCTTTAATAATGATAGAGCTCACCAATTCTGTCGATTCTTCTTTATCATAGATGTTGAAGATGTCGTCTCCCAACGGCTCTCCTTTCATTGCAGCAAGCAATGCAAACTCCACTTGATCACCGCCAATGATGAATTTCAACTTGGCATTCTTACAATTCACATTGCAACCCGAAGTTGCTAGAAATAGTCTCCCGAGAATGATAGGAACTGGATAATCTGTGGGAATGTCAAGTACAACAAAGTCTATAGTTAAGTAGAAATTACCTAACTTGATGGGAACGTCTTCAAAGATATCCACGGGATGGGTAATGGAGCGATCCGCCATGTATAGTGTCATCTTCACAGGCTTCGGCTCTCCAAGGACGACTTTCTCACATAGCTCCAACGGGATGATACTCACGCTGGCTCCTAGATCACACAATGCATCATAAGTTACATCCCCAACTTGAATGGGAATGCAAAATGAACCGGGATCTTTTAATTTGGGTGGCATCTTCTCCTTCATGATTTGAATGAGCTCCGAAGACTTATATGTCATCCTCACTTCCCCAAAATCTTCCAGCTTCCTCTTCCTCGATAGAATCTCTTTCAAAAACTTCCCATAGGCGGGCATCCCTAGAATGGCATCAAGGAAAGTGATGTTAATGTGTACTTTATTCATTAGGTCTAGAAATTTACCAAAATGCTTGTCTAGATGTGCCGTCGCCCTTGACTGAGGGAATGGAACTGGTGGTTTATAAGCAGGAGGTGGAACATAAACTTCAGATTTATCTTTCTCTTTCTGGGGCTCCACCTCAGTTGGCACCTCGACCGAAGTGTTCGTCTGGTCGTGGTTTGACCGAGGTACTGGATCTGCAGTTTTAAGTCCACTTCGAGTCGTTATTGCTATAATCTGTCCCTTAGGGTTGCTCTCTATCCTTGCTGGGAGTTTCCCTAGATCTCTTCGCATTTCATTCGCCTTGTTGAAGAATTGTTGTTCTAAGGCTTTTTGTGCCTTTGAAAAGGAATTCATCGATGTCTCCATAGCGTTGAGCTTGATCAGAATTGCCTCCAGCACAACATCCTTCTTCTCTGGCTGGGACGAACTCGATCCAGGCCCATGGCTTCTCAATGGAGTAGAAGAAGAAGAGGGGGGTTAAAAGCATTATTAGCATGAGAATAAGGGTTACCGGGATTTTGTTGATTAGATCTCCAATTGTTGTTGTTGGAGTTTCTATTGTTGTTGTAATTTTTGTTCCGCGGCCCTTGATAGTTGTTTATTCCTTGATATCCTCCATCTTGCTCCTTATTCGTTTGAGCTACTAAAAGCTCTTTCAATGCTTTTACCTCATTGCTAAGCGAGGTGAGTTGAGCTCCATTTGATGATGTGTCCTGGAAGCTAACTCTCCTTGCTCCATTTTTCAGTTCCTTGATTAGAGTACTTCTCCATATGTAAAGTTTGTTTTTCAATGAAATCCCAAGCTTCATCTATTTGCATATCCATGAATGTGCCGGATGAAAGTAATTGGAGATTGAATTGAGTAGCTCCATCAAAACCTTTGAAATAAATTTCCAGCAACTCGATCTTTGGAATCCCATGATGTGGGCAATCCAATAGAAGATTCTTGAATCTCTCCCATGACTTGGACAAACTCTACATGTCCTTCATAATAAACGCATTGATCTTTCCCCTCAATTCAGCGGTCTTAGAGGGAGGAAAGAATTTAGTTAGAAACTCCGTCGTCATCTCTTCCCAAGTGTTGATCTTTCCGGCCGGAAGAGATTGATACCAGGCAAGCGCCTTGTCTTTCAAAGAGATATAAAAAGGCCTCAACTTGTAGTTGTTGTTCTCCACTCTTGAAGGTCTCAAAGTCTCCATCAGAATCTCATAGTTTTGCAAATGCTGATGCGGAGACTCTCTCTCTCTCTCCAAACCTCCAAATTGACATTGTTGAATCATGGTTAGAACTTGCGGTCGAAGTTCATAATCATGCTCAGCTAGATCACCTAGGTTAACTCCTGAACGCCTTACTTGTTGATTAGGGTCCATCCTCTGTCCTAGGATTTGTGAAACTCCAGCAAAAATAACATCTCGGATAGGCATCCGAGGTGGTAAGTGTACCTCGGCCAGGGCAACATGAACTGGATCTTGCATCGGTCGAGGATCTGGGATCGATCGAGGCAGAAACAGGGCCCTTAGAGCGGCCATATCTACTTCAATTCCTTATGTTCTTGCACAATTCTCTTCTCTTTCTCGCTGCAGATCTTCTCTATTGAGGCGTAGCTGTTCAAATGCCTCCTTCAATTCGGCTTCAAGATCGCGATTGTCTTGATTGGCCATCTTAGCTTCTTTCAATCTTCTCTTGTAAGTCTTTTCTGGTTCGGGATCGTAGGGAATGGTTTCCTTTCCAGCACGAGTTCTTCGCATAAACCTAGGAAAAGATCCTGCGAAAACATTCAAGTCTAGTAGTCAAAAGCAACAAGGGTAATAGCCCCGAAAGACTACCGAAACCGGCTTGGTCTAGACCAAGTCCCTGGCAATGGCGTCAAAAACTTGTTCGCTCCAAAAAGGTGTGTGCAAGCTTTAAAATTTATAACCCAAGAAGTATGCATGAAAAATATGCGAACCCGCAAGGTACGGATCAATTGTAATAAAAGCAAGAATTCCAGGGGTCGAACACAGGGATAATGGTGAAACAAAGCACGGAATCAGGTTATCAAATATTGCTAATAACTATGAATTAAAGCAATCGAAGATGATATAAAGTCAGATAAAGGGAATGCAGGTTCTAGGGATTAAAGCATCTAGTTGTTGTTCCGACTCAAGATCTCAAAGGATAACGCAGACAAAGCTGAGGTTTGAAAAGGGAAGGTATTTCTAAGGTGGGAATAGATTACTGGGTAAGTCTAACTACTCACTATCCCAAACCAAAGCTCCTATTACCGGGTAAGTCTCAAGGTACTTAGGAAAGGAACTATAATCTCAAACAAACACACCATCTAAGGGAATAGAATAAACCTTTATCGGGTAAGTCTCACGCTAACTCACAAAGATGGGATGAAAGCACACTCAAACCCCAATAAAGGATAAACCTTTATTACCTACACTCATGATCTTAGGTAAACAAGCAAAGGAATCACCGGGTAAGTCTCATCCTAGGCTTGCGTTGAACCAGGAAAAGTATAACAAGGATAGGATTTGGCAAACTTAAACTCTTAACTCAAATAAGGTTCAGGAAAGGTTCACCTCGCTCAGTTATATTCCATCCCGGCCGAGATGTTCAATGACTGACCGAGGTGTTCTACGGTTAAGGTAAAGACTCGAGCTTTCAGGGTCCTATTGGATTAAGATCATTCTATCATTGTCTTTTCCACAATTTTCAGTCAATCACCCTTGAATCGCATAAGAAACTTAGCCAACAATCATCATGATAACAATAATCAAATTAATAGGAAAGGAATCAATATTCAAACAAGAAAACCATAACAAAAAGGTCTCAATAACTGAATCAAACAAGTAACAAACAAGCGTTCCTCAACCAAAATCAGCAAAGACAACAAACCAAAAGCAATCTAAGAAAATCTTACAAACTCCTTCAAAGCCAACTTCAACTATGATTCCTTCCCTCCTTGAACTTCAATCCTTCAAAACTTCCTTCAACTCTTCCTTCAAAATTCCAAGAAACCCTTCAATTGCTGGATGCTCTAAGCATAGTTGAACTTGTTGAAAATCTAACCCTTTATATAGGAGAATTATCTTCCAAAGATAATAATATCTTAAAAAGATAATTTCCTAGAAAATATATTCATATCTCTCAAAATAAATAAGCGAAATATAATATCTTCCTTCAAGAAATTCAGCCAAAAATATAAGATATCCTCCTTCCAAAAATAAAAGATCTCAACCAAAAATAAAGATCTAGCCGGCGACAGGGTGTTTACCTCGGTCAGGACGCTCCTCAAGATCACCTCGGTCGAGGTGGTATTGTAACTGAACGAGGTGAATCTCAACTGAATGTAAATCATCTCGAATCTGGTCCAAAATCAATCTTCTTAATCATTTCCATGCTTCCTAAGATCTTCTCAAAGCTCCTGAATGTAGCTCCAATGACTCCTTAACTTCCTTAGCTCCATTTTGGTCCAAAACGTGCCATTTTACCTACAATTACAACGAAACTAGGTGTAGACCTCGATTCCCGCAAAGGTAGACAAAACAACAATATAATCGAAGAATATACATCCATACATGCAGATTTATGAAGATAAAACGTCTAAACCAATCCCTTAATACAGACTATAATACATGCTATCAAATAACCTTGGGAGGAGGTGTAACACCCCGAATACGCGGGGATCGGAGTGCCACATTGGGCTAGGATCTCACAATGGATCCTGACCGTAGCCTGACAACAAGTTCAATGGACCTTACAACATGACACTAACAGATATAAAAACAAATACATAAAACAGTATAAATTGTACAACCAAAAGGTAAGACAACATAGCCGGGTATATAAACCAACACCCTCACACAGGAGGTAACAAAAGATCATCCTCACGAAGGCGGGAAAAGGTAAACAACCCAAAAGGCCGCAACAACCTATGTACGAGACGTCCTCGGCCTACCACTCTACTAGATCACCCAGCAGCATGCCTATCTTGTGGGGCTTCTACAACATGGTAATAAGCAATTAGCTATCCATACACATATATAGAGTAATGCATAAGCACACTCACAATCAAGGAAAGATAAACGCATCAGCATGCTTTCACACATTTCCCCATTTTATCATCTCAATAATAATCGTCATTCACTCAAATCGTATATATAAGTATATATGAAACTATGTGACACGAGGACCGATACATCCTCGCCTATGAGACTGCTAGCCAGCTGCACAAGTATCGGTCACACAATCCATGTACCTTGTGGGAGTGGATTGTGCCCTTCCTGTAAAGTCAATCTGGCCTGACATCAGAGTGCCTCCTAGACTCCACAGCAGGATGAAAGGGAAAGGTTATCACATCCATGCATACGGGGCAATCAATAAAACATAGGTCGGTATAAACGACATCTCATGCTATCATAGCAAACATCCAAATCACACACCACTCATGCAAACACCCAATATAAGGAGGGCCGCTAAGTAAGTCTTACGGACTTACCTCAACCTCGATCACAACTCAACCACGAACACCTCTACACTGGAGGGACAACACAACCTATAAGCAGGGCATAAAGAGATATATCAATCTACTAACAACACAAGGGTCACACCTAGACCCAAAGGGATCCAAAGGATCATACTCAACCTCAAAACCTCAACTAACATCAACCTAAGTCTTCAAAGCCATACAAGGCATAAACCGATCACAACCTCATCAAAACTCATCCTCACACATCTAGCATGATCATATACTCTAACGCTAGGAAAGGAGGGAACAAAGGCATCCTAAGGAAAGCCTAGAAGCACACACACACCTGCAGAACCAAGAGAAGACCCTTGTTAATGCAGGTGGAGCAGAGGCGGCTCATCGGTGGCGCAGGGGCAGGTCCTGGCCGGCGCAGGGGCGACTGTAAGGTGGCGCAAGGGTGGTTGAACAACAAGAGGCACCACCTTAGCTCTCTCTTCACTTTTTCCTTCGATTCTTTATTCCTTCTACACTCCAACAGCAACACACATATAGAACATGCATATATATACATCAACACAAGCCAAAATGGCTGAAACATGATCCAAGCCTAAGGAAACCATGTTAGGCTAAGGAAAGAGAGGAAAAGATGAAGAAAAGAAGAAAGAAAGAAGAAAGGCCATGAAAGCTTACCAATTAAGCTTTCCAGAAGATCAGCACAACACCATCATCACCTCAAGCTGGCTCAACAAGGCACAGCAACATCATCAACACCAAAGCCAAGCAAAACTATGCAAGATCTCTCACAAACTCAACAAAACTCAAGGAATATCAAGCAAAGATGATCCAAGGGAGAAGAGAGAAGAAGATGTACGTAAGGAGAGAGAGATGGAGCTCAGAATGGTAAACCCTCATCAAAGGGAGAAGATGAAGGTTATAAAGGGAGTAAAAAGAGTAAAGCACGGGTCAAAGGGTCAAAGAAGATGCCTGCAGCACACAGAGCCGCGGAGGCGGACTTTGTGAGCCGTAGGGGTGGCCCACACAAACCGCAGGGGCGCCCTCTGGGTCACGCAGGGGCGGTCAAGGCTAATTCCTGGCCCTCTGCTCACTCTCTCAGCAACTCAGCAACTAGGATCTTACATCTCACCCCCCTAAAAACAAGTTTCGTCCCGAAACTTGCAAGATCCCAAAACCTCTCGGACCTATAAGCCGAGGTATAACTCACTTTCTTGATCGGAGGTATCACATCTCCGCTCACAAGGTCAGAACCTATACAAATCTATAACCTCAAGCATAAACATGGAGGAATCATCAACTCCAGAAAACAGGGCCATAACGCTACCCCAAGGCATAGAGGAATGACATCTCTCGCCATACCACATCACAAGGCATAGAGGAAGCACATCTCTAGCCAAACATAACATGTACATCGCATGGAGGAATAACATCTTCACTGAAACTATGTCCATCAAAGTAGCATGGAGGAAAGAACCATCTACAGCTGAATTCTAATCAACTCAGATAGCATCGAGGAAAGAACCATCTCCAACTATAAACATGTATCATACTCAAATAGCATGGAGGAGGTAATCATCTCCAGCTATAACATCCATCACGCTATCACAGCAAGATCTAATAAGATCATAACACATATCATAGCTAGCATGGAAAAAGCACATCAAAGCATATAAGCACATAAGCACATACTCACCAAGATAGCACCAAGATATACTCATCGACCCTAGATGCATCTATCTCAGCATAAAACTCTAGATAGTTCCTTTGGATACTATCCCCAGTCTCTCAGGTAGCCTCCTCAGGTCCACGTCTAGACCACTGTATCCTCATCATAGGAATGTCCTTCGAACGCATGTGTCTCACACCTCGCTCTAGGACTGCAATTGGATGCTCACCAAAGGTGTGGTGTGGCTCCACCACCAAATCATCACAACTCACAATGTGCCTCGGATCTGGTATGTACTCTCTCAACTGAGACACATAGAACACAAGGTGAACACCCTCTAATCTCGGAGGCAAAGCTAATTTGTATGTTGCTCTCCTAACTCTATCTAGTATCTCGAAAGGACCGACATATCGGGGACTCAACTTCCCCTTTATGCCAAAACGTCAAACGCCACGCGTCGGAGATACTCTCAACCAGACATGAGCTCCTACCCTGAACTCTAGAGGCCGACGCTTCTTGTCTGCATATGACTTTTGGTGACTCTGAACAGCCAGCATCCTCTCTCTAATCAGCGCTACTCGAGCCATATCATCTTGAATCTGCTCTGGCACTGTCCCACTAATACTGCTTGGCTCATCCCAACATAAAGGTGTACGGCACCTACGTCTATACAGTGCCTCATAAGGAGCCATCCCAATAGATGCATGTCAGTTGTTGTTGTATGAGAACTCAACGAGTGGGAGGTAATTAGACCATCCCTGTCCCCAATCCAACACACAAGCTCGCAACATATCCTCCAGGGTTTGGAAGGTCCTCTCAGACTGACCATCTATCTAGGGGTAAAACGCAATCGAGAAGTGTAGACTCGTCCCCAAAGCAGTATGTATCTGCTGCCAAAACCCCTAGGTAAACCGTCCATCTCGATCAAAGACGATCGTCTTCGGTACACCATGGAGTCTCACTATCTGTCTAGTGTACTCCTCAGCCAATCTATTCATTGGCCAAGTCTTTTTGATAGGAATGAAATGTGCCGTCTTTGACAGTCTGTCAACCACAACCTAGATAGCATCAAAATTCCTACTTGGCCTCAATCCCGTCACAAAGTCCATGGAGACGTCCTCACACTTCCACTACGGCACTAGTAGTGGATTGAGCTCACCTCCAGGTCTGCAATGCTCTATCTTGACCTGTTGACAGGTCGCACACTGTGCCACAAATCTGGCTACATCGGGCTTCAGCCCCCCCCCCCCACCAATATGAACATCTCACATTATGGTACATCAATTACTCGTAACTGGATGTACAAATTAGGTGTACAGTGAGCCTCATGTAAGATCCTCTGTCTCAACTCTACATCAGCAGGAACATAGATGCGGTCATGTCGCCTCATCACTCCATCAGCCCCAATGGACAACTGTGGTGCCTCTCCATGAGACATCCTCTCTCAGATCCTCAACAGGGTCGGGCAGGTCCCTTGTCTTTGTTGGATCTCATCCAACAGACCAGGAAGAACCTCTAAAGTAAATATATGGGCATCCTCATCAGGGAACTAGATGTCCAGCGCTAGCCAAGCTAGATCCCTTTGAAGTTGAGGTTGAACTGTCAATCTGGCAATCGCCTTCTCTCGAGGCGTCTTCCTACTCAAGGCGTCAGCTATAACATCCGCCTTTCTAGGATGATACAATATCTCAAGGTCAAAGTCCTTGATCAACTCAAGCCACCTACGCTGGCGGTTATTCAGATCTTTAAAGCATGAACTACCGCTTCCAACTCCAGATCATGAGTCGGGTAGTTCTCCTCATACGTCATCAGCTGTATAGACGCATAAGCAATCACTCTGCCTCTCTGCGTGAACACATATCCCAAGCCTAGCTTGGATGCATCACTATAGACAACAAAATCATCAGAACCCTCTAGTTGTGCCGGGATAGGAGCAGAAATCAAACGTCTCTTCAACTCCTCAAAACTCTGAGCACACTGGTCGATCCATACAAACCTAGTTGTCTTCCTCAGAAGACTCGTCAGTGGACGGGCAATTACAGAAAAATCCTCCATAAAGCGTCTGTAATAACCGGCTAGGCCAAGAAAGCTACGCACTTCCTTGACGTTCGTCGTTGTCGTCCATGCAGCAACAGACTCAATCTTCGCTGGGTCAACTATAATCCCGTTGGCGGAGACGATATTTCCAAGGAAAGCAACCTCAGATATCCAGAACTCGCACTTAGAGAGCTTGGCATACAGCTCTCTATCCCTCAAAATCTGCAAAAGTGTCCTCAGATGACCGGCAAGCTCCTCTCTTCTACGAGAGTACACCAGAATGTCATCAATAAAAACCACCATAAACTGATCAAGGAGGTCTATGAATATATTGTTCATCAACTCCATGAAAACTATTGGAGCATTCTTCAGCCCAAAGGGCATCACTACAAACTCGTAGTGTCTATAACGGGTACGAAATTTCATCCTGTGTACATCCTGCACTCTCACCCTCAGCTAGTGATATCCTGAGCGCAAGTCAATCCGGGAGAAAATTGTAGCTCCCTGAAGCTGATCAAGTAGATCATCAATACGAGGCAGTGGATACTTGTTCTTGATGGTCACCTTGTTCAGCTCTCTGTAATCAATACATAACCTCAAGGATCTGTCCTTCTTCCGTACGAAGAGGACAGGTGCACCCCATGGTGAAACACTAGGGTGTTGAAGCCCTTCTCAGCCAACTCCTCGAGTTGCTTCTTCAGCTCCAACATCTCGACAGGTGCCATACGATATGGGCCTTCGAGATGGGTCTCGTACTAGGCTCCAACTCTATACTGAATTCCACACTCCTCTGAGGCGGCAAGCTCGACGGCTCATCAAATACGTCTGCAAACTCGCAGCCCACTGGAATGTCCTCCAAAGTTGGACTCTCTTCATCCTTCACGGCGTAGCACCAAAATCCATCACATCCCTGTGTAATCAATCTAGCTGCTCGTACGGCGCTGATTACAGAACCCTTCTTCCCAAGGTCCAAACCTCGGAAGACCTCAATCTGCCCAACCTCGATAGAGACTGTAACAGTCCGTCTACCCACATCCAGAACCGCGTGGTGTCTATGCATGTAGTCCATACCTAATATTATTTCTTCATGCATCAATGACATGACTAAGAAGTCAACAAGTAAAACACGAGTCCCTAAACGAAGGGGACAACTACGTATCTCACGGGTAACTCTGACCCGACTACCATCAGGTAACCCTATAGTAAAGGGTATCCCCTCTATGGTAGCTAAACTTAGACGCTCAACACATGTATAAAAAATAAATGAATGCGTAGCACCAGTATCAAAAAAGACTCTAAGAGGTAAATCATGAAGCAGAATGGTACCTGTAGTAGCCGGTGAGGTGGTTCCTCTGCACTCTTCAACTCAAAAGCTCGCCCTCGGGCTCCTCTAGCATCACTGATGCCAACATCTCTACCTCTGCCTCTACTCGGTCCTGGAGCAGAACCCTGAGTAGATGGACGCTCTAGGACTATATGTTGTCCCTATGTCTGTTGTTGAGGTGTCCTCTGACCACCTCCTGCCACACTGGCATGGGAAGAACCCTGCTGAGATGAAACTCCACCCTGCCTACAAAAGGCAGCTTTGTGGTCTGGTCTACATTAGGTAAAGCAAGTCATAACTGGTCCGGGACAATCTAGCCTCAAATGGCCAGGGTCACCACAGTTGTAACACTGTCGTCCCTTATCTGCAATCAGTGCAGATGAGGGGTAACTCTGACGTCTCTAGTCTCGTCTAGAACCAAATGCTCCTCCAACTCCACCGGCTTGCCCAGTGCGCTGCCTCTTCTCAGACCGTTTCGTCTGAGAAGCTCTCCTCTGAATGGCTCGCTCCCTCTCAAAAGCGGAAGCCCGGTCCTGGTAGTCAGCTAAGGACTCACAATGGAATCTCGCCATGTATGAGTGTGTGCTCTCCCTTAGATAACGAGAGAACAGGCACACATGCTGGTCCTCAGATGGTGCAGTTGGACCCAACAAAGCTAACTCAATCTAGAAGCGGCGGATGGCGTCTGCAATATGCACGTCCTCAAATCCGGCCTCCACAAAATCCTGCAGCTTCTCCCTCCTTAGTGAGGCAGGGCAGAACTACAACGTCAGGGAATAAAGACTGTACTATCTCTATTCGTCTGTCCTCAGGACCTCCGATAGACTATAAAGTTGAGTCTACATGCCCTATCGACACCTCAGTCAGTAACCCTATCTCTCCTGAAAAGTGTGGCACTCCCTGTTGGTGAAATGCCTTCAACCAGGCATCTGTTCGAGGCCCTCGAAACTCCTCCACAGCTCGAACTGGCTCAGCAACACGTGCAGGTGTTGCTGGCACTTGTGTCGCTCCCTGAGATCTCTCAGAATATCCCTCATGAAATGGTAAATATGGGGCCCGTCTGGCAGCCCTGATGTCCTCCTCAAAACGTCTGAGGTACTCCCTTGGAGACACGGTCAGCGTCATTAGATTGAGCTCGATGTGAGTGATGTCTCCTAGATCCACCGCTCATCGTCTTTGGAACAACACTCTCTGCAACCTCCTCATGTAACTCCTCCACCACTGGTGGATCAGCAGCGGGAATTGGTCCTTCACCTACCACACTCGGAGGATGGGGTGGTCTTCCTCTACCTCTGCCTATAGCGGCGGTAGCTCTAGTATGAGCCATCTACTGGGCATGTATACCTAATTTATATGACTGTATATAGGCCATATGTATATATATACATATATATATATATACATATATATATATATATATATATATACACACACACACTCAACACATACACAAACATAATCCACAATACATATATACATAACTATACTGCGGAAATCCATAGCAGGAGTGGCGACTTCTCGTACATCTAACCCAAAACCATACTTACAACCAAAAACCTTTGAAAAGGTCAGACCCCATGTGGATTCAGTTTATTTTACCTATCAAACCTCATTGCAGGTAGCAAGTGCCATTGTTGTCAACCTAAGGCTCTGATACCAACTCCGTAACACCCCGAATCTACGGGACTCGGAGTGCCACATTGGGCTAGGGTCTCACAATGGATTCTAACCCTAACTTGACAACAAGTTCACTGGACCTTACAACATGACACTGACAGATATAAAAACAAATACATAAAACTATATAAACTGTACAACCAAAAGGTAAGACAACATAGCCGAGTATATAAACCGACACCCCCACATAGGAGGTAACAAAAGATCATCCTCACGCATGAGGGAAAAGGTAAACAACCCAAAAGCCCGCAACAACCTATGTACGAGACGTCCTCGGCCTGCCATTCTGCTAGATCACCAAGCCGCATGCCTATCCTGTGGGGCATCTACAACATGGTAATAAACCATTAGCTATCCATACACATATATAGAGTAATGCATAAGCACAATCACAATTAAGGAAAGATAAACACATCAGCATGCTTTCACACATTTCCCCATTTTATCATATCAATAATAATGGTCATTCACTCAAATCGTATATATAAGTATATATGAAACTATGTGACACGAGGACCGATACATCCTCGCCTCTGAGCCTGCTAGTCAGTTGCACAAGTATCGGTCACACAATCCATGTTCCTTGTGGGAGTGTATTGTGCCCTTCCTGTAAAGTCAATCTGGCCTAACATCAAAGTGCCTCCTAGACTCCACGGCAGGATGAAAGGGAAAGGTTATCACAACCACGCTTACGGGGCAATCAATAAAACATAGGTCGGTATAAACGATATCTCATGCTATCATAGCAAACATACAAATCACACACCACTCATGCAAACACCCAATATAAGGATGGCCACTAAGTAAGTCTTACGGACTTACCTCAACCTCGATCACAACTCAACCACGATCACCTCTACACTGGAGGGACAACACAACCTATAAACAGGGCATAAAGAGATATATCAATCTCCTAACAACACAAGGGTAACACCTAGACCCCAAGGGACCCGTAGGATCATACTCAACCACAAAACCTCAACTAATATCAACCTAAGTCCTTAAAGCCATAGAAGGCATAAATCGATCACAACCTCATCAAAACTAATCCTAAGACATATAGCATGATCCTATACTCTCACAGTAGGAATGGAGGGAACAAAGGCATCCTAAGGAAAGCCTAGAAGCACACACACACCTGCAGAACCAAGACAAGACCCTTGCTGATGCAGGTGGCGCAGGGGCGGCTCACTAGTGGCGCTGGGGCGGGTCCTGGCCGGCGCAGGGGTGGTTGGACAGCAGGAGGCACCACCTTAGCTCTTTCTTCACTTCTTCCTTCGATTCTTTACTCCTTCTTCACTCCAACAACAACATACATATAGAAAGTACATATATATACATCAGGACAAGCCAAACATGGTTGAAACATGATCCAAGCCTAAGGAAACCATGCTAGGCTAAGGAAAGAGAGGAAAAGATGAAGATAAGAGGAAAGAAAGAAAAAAGGCCATGAAAGCTTACCAATTAAGCTTTCCAGAAGATCAGCAAAACACCATCATCACCTCAAGCTGGCTCAACAAGGCACAACAACATCATCAAAAAAAAAGCCAAGAAAAACTATGAAAGATCTCTCATAAACTCAACAAAACTCAAGGAAGATCAAGCAAAGATGATCCAAGGGAGAAGAGAGAAGAAGATGTATGTAAAGAGAGAGAGATGGAGCTGAGAATGGTAAACCCTCATCAAAGGGATAAGATGAAGGTTATAAAGGGGTTAAAAAGAGTAAAGAACGGGTCAAAGGGTTAATGAAGCCGGCTGCAACACATAGAGCTGCGGGGGAGGACTCTGTGAGCCGCAAGGGCGGCCCAGGGAAACCGTAGGGGGCGACCTTTGGGTCACGCAGGGGCGGTCCAGGCTAATTCATGGCCCTCTGCTCACTCTCTCAGCAACTAGGCTCTTACAGGAGGCTTGAATGTGGAAGCATTTGAAAGAAACTGATTACAAGATCTTGTTGATAAAGGTTCAGTAGAACCAATGCACCGAAAAAGGGAACGCTAGACGTTATCTTGAACTTTTGATGAAGTTGTTATGGAGAACACCAATTGCGAAAAGATGGAAGTTGTATGACAAGATGTCTCGGGATGGCAACCCCCGAAGTATGTGAAGGAAATTACAAGTTTTCTATTAGGTGTATATCATTACCGGATTTATGGAGAGATTCTCCAAGTAAAGCTATCTATGGATAACCAACTCCGGATGGCAACGGAGTTTTGAGTGAGACGGAATTTTCAAAGGAGTTCTTGAGTGCTCAGAAGAGATTCATCGGTGCAACTATTACGAAATTACCTAGAGAAGCAATAAGTTTAAAATGTACAAGTGATTCTCCAGGACAAGGCCTTAATTGGGTATGCAGGAACAAGACGAAACATAATGGAAAGTTTGTATTGATAAAGACTCAGGAAGGAAGTTGAGTTCCGATATATTGGACCATTTTGAGATCCTAGCGCAAGTTGGGGAAGTGGCTTACAAGTCAACATTGCCACTAATAGTGATTTTGGAGCATAGTACGAGACGTCTTCGGACGAAGGAGATACCGATGTTGAGAGTACAATGGTCGAGACAAGGAGCCGATATGGCTACATGAGAGGCCGAGATTAGTATCCGGAACAACTACCCCGAGTTGATGCAAGATTAGCGATATCGATAGGACCGTCGAGATGGTCACGAGATCTTTCCTTGTTTGTGCTAATGTGTTTTATGACATGACGTGTTATGTGAGTTCTTATGAGTATGTGTGTACCTTGCGAGGTCTTAATGTGATTTTATACGTAGGCTTGGATTAGGGCCGATAGTTGACGGGTTTATGAGTTCCGTGTGGTTTCGAGACGTGTTTGTCTGAGAAGTGTCATGTTTAGCAAGTTTCGGGATGAAACTTGTTTTTTAGGGGCATTAGTTGTAACATCTAGAATTTTTATTCCGGATGGTGAGCGGGTATTGACTTTTCCGTAGGCGCGGCTCAGTTTTTCCGCAGGCACAGGATGCTAACGGGATTTTATTCCAAATCACGTTCCGACCTTCCGTTTTCCGCCTTTTGCTTTTGTACCTCTCGGTTCTAGCACAAGGGACAAGAGGTCAGCTGACCCCTTGTCTCCCTCCCCCTTTGTGCAACCTTGTTACCTCTCCTCTCTCCTCAGACTCTTTCCACTCACGTTACTCTCTTTCACTCTCTTCTCTTTGTGTTCTTTCCTCTTCCTTCAACTTGGAGCTCTTGCCTTGTGATTTGCATTAGTGAGAAGCTTTGGTTTCTGCTTAGGTAAGCTTTCTCTTCTCCCTTCTTCCTTCTTCAGAATCTTACCTTCTTCTTCTTCTCCTCCTCTCATTCATCCATTGCCATGGATGAAGTTCTTGAGAAAGCTTTTCTTGAATCCTTACATGCATGTGTTCCTAGGACATTGAGGTCGTGGAAAAGAGTTTAAGATTAGTGGTGGGTGTTTGGACAAGACATGGCAAGAAAAGGAGGACATTGGAGCTCAGGATCCATAGTCGAAGACGAAGACGACGACCTTCTGTTGTTCAACCGCGAGACGGATCTTCAGAAGCGCATGGGCGGATCCAGGCCACCGCAAGTGATAACATGTATTATAGTCTATATTTCGGGATTGGTTTGGACGTTTTATCTTCATAAATCTGCATGCATAAAGGATTTATATTCTTGATCATTATGTTGTCTTGTTTACCTTTGCAAGAATCGAGGTCTACACCTAGTTTTGTTGTATTTGTAGGGAAATTAAAACGTTTTAGAGCGATATGGAGCTAAGGGATCTAAGGAGTCATTGGAGCTACATTATGGAACATTGAGGAGCTACAAGAAAGGCTTACGAACCATGAAAGTTGGACAGAAGTTTGATTTTTGACCAGATTGGAGAGATTTGCACGTAGTTGAGGATCACCTCAGATGGCTACAGTATTACCTCGACCGAGGTGATTTTGCTTGGCTGGATCAAGACGGACGGCTCATGGCCCATGAGATCTTTTATTTTTGGAAAGTGATTCTTCTATATATTTGAAGATATTTTCTGGATGGAAGTATGCCTGGTTGGCTGATTAGTTTGGAAGATTGAAGATATTCCAAGGAAGGAAGAAAGTTAAAGGAAGTTGGCTTTGAAGTTAAAGTTGAAGGCTTTTGAAGGAAGTTGTAAGGTTTTCTTAGATTGTTTGATTGTTGTCTTTTGGTTTGTGATTGAGGAACACATTTTGCTGGTTATTTGATTTGTTTGATTGTTTGATTGAGTGATTATTGAGACCTTTGTGTTAAGGTTTTCTTGTTTGGATATTGCATCTTTTTTTATATATTTGATTATTGTTATCATGATGATTATTGGCTAAATATGTGTGCGATTATAGGGTGATTGGTTGAAGGTTGTGGGAAAGACGTTGAAAGAATGAGCCTTTACCTTAGTGGAGCCTGTAAGCTCGAGCCAAACCTTAACCGAACCTCACCTCGGTCGGTTCATAGAATACCTCGACCGAGATCGGACATGAACTGAGCTAGGCATATCCTTATCTGATCCATACCTGAGTTTAGGTTTTAGTTTGCCAAATCCTATCCTTGTTGCACCTTTCTTGGTCTATACGCCAGCCTAGGATGAGACTTACCCGGTGATTCCTTTGCTTGTATACCTATGATGATGAGTGTTAGGTAATAAAGGTTTATCCTTTATTGGGATTTGAGTGTGCCTTCATCCTACCTTTGTGAGTTAGCCTGAGACTTACCCGGTAAAGGTTAGTTCTATCCCCTTAGGTGGTGTGTTGGTTTGAGATTATAGTTCCTTTCCTTACTTCCTTGAGACTTACCCGGTGAGAGGATCTTTGGCTTGGGATAGTGAGTAGTGAGACTGACCTGGTGATATATTCCCACCTGAGAAATACCTTCCCTTGCAAACCTCAGCTTTGTACACGTTATCCTTTGAGATCTTGAGTCGGAACCAAAACTGGATGCTTTGACCTCTAGAAATTTGCATTCCTTTATCTGATTATTACATCATCTTTGTTACCTTTGATTTGTTTCTTGCTTTTGATTGACAACCTAAATTGTCGTGCTTTGTTTCACCATAGTCCTTGTGATCGACCCTGGAGTATTTGTTGTTATTGTAATTGATCCGTACACTGCGGGTTCTCATATTGTTTCAAACTTATATTTTAGGTTATAAATTTAAAGTTATATCGTTCACCATACACACACGTCTGAGAGCGAACAGCAGGGGCGGCGCTAGGACGCCAGAACACCGCAGGGGCGGCGCCAGGGGGCCGCAGGGACGGTGACAGTGCTTTGCAAGGGCGCCAGCTTGACTCCGCGGCTGCGTTTCTTCAACAATAGGCTTCTCTTCTCCATTCCTCTTCATTCCTTCCTTATCTATGAGTTTGTATAATGTTAGTAACATGCCTAAGATGGATCTAGGGTAGTGGAGAATGCAATATAGTGGTTGTGAACCTAGGTGCCCTTATGGCTCGATGTAGTTGATTGATTTGAGTATGTGAGCATGTTGGACTTCCTAGGAAAGTATGTCCTCTTAGGTTGCGGCTTATGATCATGTGAGGTAGTATACTGTTGGGAGATCTCCTCGTGCGTTGAGTGACATGTGAGTGCTATAGTTCTAGTATGCGGTCCTAGAATGAGAGTCAGATGATCTTGCGTAGATCATTTGTGTAGAAGCCTTAGACTTCTAGAGTTGAGCGAGTTTTGATACATGTCTTGTTGTGAGCAGGTTGTGGGCTTCTTCCCAAGGGAAGCCAGAGGGTTTTGTGAGATAGCGTTTGGGACGAGGTAAGTCTCCGGACTTACTTAGCTCGTATTTTTTGTATTAGCTTTGATGCATGCTTGGTGGTGTGTGTTTTTAGTATTGTTTATGTTATAACAACTAACCGGAAATAGGACGACCTTATATATTGATATTTGGCCCAAGTGTATGATAACAGGCGGTGACAACAGTGTCTAGCTCTTGTAGAGAGCTAGGGGGTTCTCGGCGACTAGCCTGGGCAGGTAGACGGTCAGATGCATCAGTACCATTCCTTGACGGAGAGTAGGGACCGAGGCGAGATCATGAGGTGATTCTCGTGTCACAAATGAAAGTTGAATTAGAACCGGATATGACTTAATAATAAAAAGATAATATACTGGACTTATGTGTTTGAGAGTATGTTGTGTGATTTGATTATTATGTGTGTTTGTGCCATCATCTTGATTCTAATGCTTTGAATTGTAGCTAACGGTTTTAAACCGGTTGTGTAGATGCCCTGTAGGTTAGGGATGCCGCGGAGTGAGGTGGAGGAGTGGACAACCGGGGTCTCATACATTATAGGACGGGGATGGTTTCTTTTTTTTGTTGTTTTGGGTTTATTGATTTATGTTTATGTTGGAGTGTATGTCATTTTGAGGACTCGGCTGAGTTTTCAAGTTGTACCTTTCTTTTCTTGATGTTTGCATTTGCATTAAAACGATTCCGGTATCTGCCTTTATTTGTGTCATGTTGGAAAGATCCGGTGAAATTGTTGTCAAGCTAAGGGCCATGACTCATTGTGAGGTCTCCGCTCGTAGCTTCCCGAGTCCCGCAGATTCGGGGTGTTATATAAGTGATATGGTGAAGATTGAAATAAGTTATGTGGTTGAATAGTTGTCTTGATGGTGATGAGAATTGAAGGAATTTAACATGTATACGATATATCCTTAATTGTTAGATATGGTTGTTAATGGTGATAACCTATGTAGTAGTGATGTATATGGCCTTCTAAGGTGATGTGACTAAGAGTTTACTTTTGGTTTTGTGTTAGTATATGGTAATTATTCTCATGATATTTGTGTAGATATATGTTTTAGGGGTGATAGTGATTTGATGTTATGAGTTTGGTGATTAGTAGTTAGATGGATGATTGTGTTGTGTGAGGATGATGTGATAGTTGACTCTAAGAATGTGTTGAATTTGGATATGTTGATGAGTGATATTGAAAAATCCGTGTTGCAAGTTAAGGCGTGTTGCATGTGAGTATAGTTGGACTTTTTTATTGTTGAAGATCGTTTTATTAATTTAATACTTATGGTTTTGAATTCTTTTACAATTGGCAACCACCGGTACGGTTATGGACATGGTGACCTCGATGAGGGAGTGATGTCTCAAGCATGATTGTGCGACTTGGTGGGAGCCCCTTCCATATATAAAACTTGCATGCATGTTTTGGACTATGCTCTAGTAGAGACCGAGCTGGTGAAAGAAGGTGGATAAATAAAACTATAAATGTGATTACATATCTCCGTAGCCATTAGTACGCCGGAGGAGTACATGTGGACTTGAGAGAGCGTTGTGTTGCCGAGAGTTAACAGATGACACATTCATTGCATTGCATTGTCATCATGATCACTTTCATCGCTTTTGTCTATTAGAGTATTTATAATAATATATGATTACCGTTACATATTTACTCATAAATTTTGAGGAATTTTATTATTTTGGTTTCGCTACTTTTATATAGTTTATGTGTGTACAAGTATAGTGGTTTAGTGTGCATACTATTGCTTAACGGTCTCTATGCTTAGACTATTTGTTCGGGGTTCCGTCATAATATGCTAATGTTAGGATGTTAAATAGTCTAACTTGTGTAATACCCGGAAAAAAAAAACTTCCGTTTAATTCCGATTCAACATAATTCTTGTCATTTTATGTGAAGAGTTAAGCACATAAAATGCTCTTTTACCAACTTCCATGATTTTATGTGAAGTTTTAACCTCCTTACAATATCCTTAGTATCATAAATCAAACCATTTATTATTTTATGTGAAATTCTACAGACATAAAATATATATATATAACTAGTTTAGTGCCCGCACCTTGTGCGGGTTTTGTCTAAATAGAAAAAATATTATATTTTTTATTTTATACATTATGTATTGAATATTAATCTATGAAAAATATTTAAGACTAAGAAATACCATTTCATCCAAACTTAGTTATTTTTATTAATTAATATGACTAACATCATGTAGTGAGGATTAAATTAAAAAAAATTATAAAAATAAAATAACAGTTAAAAATATATTAAAAATATTATTACTAAATTATTATATTTATACCTCAATATAACTTTTAAAGTTTAATTATTTATTATAAAAAATTATCTAGAAAAGATTGAATAGCTTTTAAAATAACATATAAAATTTCTAAAAAGTGAAAAGATGGTAAAATAATACTATTTTAACTGTCGAATTAACTATAAACTATTTTTATTAAAAAAGAAGCAAACTAATTGTATTTATAAGATGATTATCAACATTAAAAATTTTATACTGTTACGAATAAATAATTAAGTGAAAATAATTTCTTATGATATTTAGTTGTTAAAAAATTATAAATGTATGTTGAAAAATTCATAATATGTGGGATGTATCAACAACAATTCCGTTGGATAAGATTTATAAACTAAAATAAATTATGTCAAGATGGATAATATAATTTTTTTTGAAATAAAATTCAACTACATCCTTACTTATATAAATCTAGAGGTGTAAAATTCGATTTAGTTTTAAATTTAAAAAAAAAGTGTAAATCTGGTTAGAATATGAGTGAGATATTCTAAGCAAAATTGAATTATAATAGATAAATTTATTTATTTTGATCGGATCAATAGAAATTTTGTTATCAAATCATTAATTTCAAATTTGTAAATGTAGTGTGACAAATCTTTAAATGGTTGAAAAATGCTAATGTGGATGACTTTAGAAATTGACATGTGGACAAAATAAGGGTTGTTTTAGTATAATATATAGATTATCATGTATTGATTTGTTTTGGGTGAAAACACCTTGTAAAGGGTGAATTATTTTTGGGTGGATGCGCTTAACCTCTTTGCTAGTATTTAAGCTTTAATTTATACACTAACGAACATAGGCTAATAGGCTAATAGGCCTATTGTGGGCAGTGATGGTTGGATTATCCGTCTTTGGAAGAAGAGCTATAAAAGTGTGGTTAATTTTGAAGGATTTTTCCAATTCTATAAAAAAAACTCTTGATCGCCCTATTAAATGCCGGTCCAATAATGTGTCAATATCTTTGGTAGAATCCAACCGTCATGTCATCCGGACCTAGTGACTTGTCACACACAATATCAAAGATGACGTTTTTTATTTCTCTCGTAGAGAAGGGTTTGATTAACTCATCGTTTTCTTTTTCAGTTAGTATTGAATGAAATATTTCTAGTTGTTTCTAAAGGTTGTGATCATCTATTACCGAAGTTTTAAAACGACATTGAAAGTCATTCAAAAATTCAGCACTAATGTCGCCTTTTTTTGATAAAATTGTCCCATTATTTTTAGTAATTGTGGCTATATTTTTTTTTTTATTTCTCCGTTCAATAGATTTTCTATGGTGAAACTTTATATTTTTATCACCAAAATCAAAACCGAAAAATAATTGTTTTGAAGAGAGGTAGTAAAGTTGTCGAAAATAAATCGATGGCATAACGTTGAACCCGAAATCATTCATTTTATAGTAAGATGATATTTTTTAGTTTACGTTTGTATTTTTTCTTTGACCAAATATAAATAAAACAATTCGTTTTAAACAGGATTCACCCCTCTCACAGCCCTCACAGGTAGAGTCATAATTATATATAACAATTAGTTAGTATTTAATAATAGACAATGATTTGGAAATTTTATTTTGTTAGATAAATATATGGTTTAAAATTTAATTTAAACCAAATCATGCGTTACAAGATTGTTGTATATCTTCGAGTGTCTTTCCTTTAGTCTCTGGCATCAACTTTCCAGCAAATAGAACAGTAAAAGCATTGAAGAGAGCGAGAATAAAGAAGGTCCCTGAGTAGCTCCACTCTGTCATAAAATTGAATGTGTATGACGCAATCCACAAGGCGACGCTTGAGACAACTACTGCAAGGCTTCCAGCTGATCCCTTTACTTTCACGGGGAAGACCTCAGACATGATGACTGACGGTATTCCGGCCATACCCAGATAGTAAGCTGCTGAATAACCCTAAAAATGAATATTTTACCACAAAATCGATCACTATTGCATAAGAGTTTTAACTCAATGATATATATGTAGCAAGTGTGATGTCTTACCCATAAACCAACTACTATCACATAACCATTGATGCTTTGTAAGCAATCTATCTCCTTGAGGAAGAACATTAAACCCACAAGAAAGCAAGAAATGCACATTGCAACAGCAGAAATCTGTGAGAGGTATAAGATCGACAATATGAGATATTGTTTTGCTAGAGAATATTATACATTGCAATAAGGGCCCGTTTGGTTTTAAGTTCAGAAACGGAATCGGAAAGGAGACGAATCTATTTCATATGTATATCCTTGTTCATTAAATTGTTTGGAATTGTTTATTGTGGTTTGAAATAATTGTAGTAGAATTTGATTAGTTTTATGGGAAACAAATTGGGGAAATCCAATTTATTTTCCATGAAAATATAAAGAATGATTCCAAAATTTTACTGAAAAAGGTATGCATGTGGATTAGATTTATTTTCGTTCCGTTTTCGTTTCCGAAGTTTCAACCAAACGGGGGCTAGTAGTGATGAATCAAACCATTATGAGTGGTCTTCTTCCACATTTGTCAATCAAGTACATGCTAACGACGTTTGATGGAAGCTGCGAATCAAAGTTTGTCTAGTTTAGGAGCTTATATGATCCAGGAAAAGCAAACATGCAATTAGATCGACAAGTAACCTGTATAAGAGCCAATACTACTGATCCAATAGAGCTCGAAAACCCTGTAACAAAAAGATTTTATGCTTATATAGTTTGAATGTTGTAGGATGATTAGTTAAAAAAAAAGGGTTTAATTTGCACACCAGTTTTGTCAAAGATAGATGATGCATAATATGTAACACCGTTTGGTCCTGCAAATCCTCCTAATGCCATCAGCCCAAATACAACCTGATAACAATATCGACATCAAATAAACTAAAAAGAAAATAGATTCTAAGAGCTTTAGGGCACGTTTAGTTTTAACTCCGGAAACGAAATGAAAACGAATCTAGATCATATGCATATTACTGTTCATCACAACAAAATGTATACATATGGGCATTTCCGTTTTGTTTCTGTTTCCGGAATTATAACAAAACGGGGGCTTACTAACTCACGACTAAAGAACGTGCGTATTTCCTTTGGAACAAGCCTAGAAAGGTAACTTCTGGTATTTGTTCAAGGGTTTTAGTGGATTCCTGACAAGAAAATAGATTGTTTGTCAACCACCTGTATACTTAAGAAGGTAGATGAATGAATCAATAAACTTATTACTTGAATGTCAGCTATTTCCTGAGATATGTCAATGCTATTTCCCCTAAGCCGTTGTAGCACAATCGCTTGCTCCTTATAGTGCCCAAGTTTTGCCTATGTAAAAAGAAGTCAAATCTAAGTGCATCCAATATAAATTTTGGAAATAGGTAAACCTAGTACTCACCAAGAACCTAGGCGATTCGGGGATCAAGAATATACCCACGAGTTGAACAAACGAAGGAATAATTCCTAAGAAAGGATCCGAGATTAGCATGATTTATTGTATTTAGATTTTAATAAAAGGCATATTAACTCGAAAATACCAATTAAAACCAGGAGACGCCAAGGGATGAGAGATCCAACAAAATACATTACTACAAGCCCACATGATAATACCAGCTGTAAATTGAGACAAGAAAAATTAGAGGTTGCATTATATATGATTGAAAATTGTTATTTGATTATGTATAAATATATACACACAAAAGTGTTAAATTCACCATTGTTGAAGATACTAATCCTCCTCGAAGATTCTTGGGTGTTATTTGATTATGTATAAATATATACACACAAAAGTGTTAAATTCACCATTGTTGAAGATACTAATCCTCCTCGAAGATTCTTGGGTGTTATCTCTGCTATATAAATAGGAATCTAAATAGACATATATTCAAGTACAAAATTGTGAAATCCAAATTGTAGATTATAGATTGTAGATACATTTAAAAGCATGAATTACCACATAAACAAGAAGTCCTACTGCTACTCCTATGAAGAATCTACCGAGGTCAAGCGACCATGCTTCCTGTTATTACAAAAGAGAGGACACATGATCACGATGAACTAACTTTACGTACGACTTTATGTGTTAAGTACCTAAGGCAACATCATTACAGATTATAAATTAACCTTGGAGATTGAAATTGTTATCCAACCGAGGAGGCTTAACACATCTGCTACTCCCGTTGCCTGCATATCATGTCAGACGACAACAATTACACTAATTTTGTTATATAGAGAGTCTGAGAGAGAGGTTAGGTAATAAATAAACTTACAGCTCTTCGACCAATGAGGTCACTTATTTTTCCACTAATTAGCGATCCAATTAATCCTCCAACGGTTAGCATTGATGCAGACAGTGAAAACTACATAGTAATAGACAAATAATCGACAATTCATGTATAAACTTTTGAATATATTAAAGCAGAAAAAATGTAAAGTATAGTGACATAGTAATATTATCATTTTTAATTTCGTTTTTTTTATTTACTTGTATTATCTTTAGTGTTAAATTCCTCTATATTATTTTTAATTTCGTTTTTTTTATTTCCTTGTCTTATCTTTAGTGTTAAATTCTTCTATATTATTTAACAGGGGAAGATCACCTGAGCAACCGTAAGAGAAAGATCGTCCATAATTGCAGATTCAACAGGGGATGTATAGCCGACCTGCAGAGAGCAGCCCACTCAAAACCTGTTGTGTATAGAGTGAGAGTATGATACAGCGCAGCCACTGGTGAAGTAACCGGAAACTGCAATGAAGACGCTGAAGATGAGAAGCGGAGTGATAGGCGACTCCTCATCTTCCTCAACAAGCTGTGCTCTTAATGGCTCCATCCCTCTCAGCACTTTGGAAATTCACTCCTACAAAACCCTTCTTATCTACCAATATTTTCAACGCTCATCTCAACCGACTGTAAAATACTCAACTACCCATGGAAGCTACAATAACTTTACAATTATTGGAAACAATCTTTTACTACGATTAAATATTTTGTTTCCACCCATTCCATCTCGTGCTACAGTGTACATGGACCCTACATCCTACATCAAAATGTCAAACCAACCATTCACAATAGCTACTACATTCAAGCCATGACAAAATACTTAAGGATTTTTTTTTATGAAATAATAAGAAAATTAAAATATTTTCTAAGATTAGGTACGCAATAAAACATATTCCGAGAATAGGAAGTTTTTTCTGCTCGGAGTAGACCCGCAGTTTCAAACTGCAGATTTTTAGTTTATTTTATTTTTTAATCGGTAACCCGCAGTTTCAAACTGCGGGTTTCTATTTTTTATTTTTTTTTAAAAAAATACATAGCACATTGATTCAATAAACATAGAAAACTACGGGTCTACTCCGACCCGAAATACCTTCCTATTCTCATAATATGTTTTACTCAAAACCTAATTTCGGAAAATATTTTTATATTCTTATTATATTGGAAAAAAAATCCAAAATACTTTATCAAAGAATCGATAATTAGATTCAATCATTGCTACCGATCGGTGATAGCTCTATCCATCAAACGTGGAACAAACACGTTAGGTATATATCATCAGTCACATTATTTTTTATTTATTTTTTTTACCTACATTTTTTTAGAATTTATATTTAAGGTACTTAGTTTATAATAAGTTGCATTTATATCCTTATTTATATTTTAAGTTTATTTTGTAATTTTTGTGTGATTTTTTCATTTGGTATCAGAGCCAAGTAGTTAAGTAAACTTAAAAACTAATTTAAAAGTCCAAAAAAATAAGTAAAATTGGATGTTTCTGAAAATTGTCCACATAAATAAGCACCACATGCAAAATATTTAAACGCTGCACAAGGTCATCACGAATATATTTTAAATACTATAATCGACGATACTGTAGATTTAAAAGTATAATTAATTAAGTTGAACAAGTCATACAAAATATAGGGAGGAGATATATAAAAAAGCTACCTTATTATCTATCAGAAGAAAATAACAAACTAATTCTTGAAATTACCAACGAAATTAGACATCTTGGTCCAACAACGTCCTTAAATCCTCCAACGAAAAAGCTAGTCGGTTTTACTTTTAAGTATCCATTCCAAAACAAAAATCTTCAAAAGAAATTTCTACTACCAAGTTTAACTAAAAAAACTCGAAACGGAAGAAGAACCAGAAGAAGAGTTAGAAAATCAAGGAAACACTTGATATGTTTGACAAAAAAATGAGTTCTTTGAGTTGTGACGAATTTGCATGCTTACTACATTAATGAAGAAGAAATGTATCAACAAATGGGATTAATCAAAGTGAAAAACCTAGAGACCATACCCATAAGGGAAATTGAAAGAAAACTAGATACAAAATGGGAAAAGAGTTATAGATGTGAAAGAAAAAATAGTTCCAGATTACGAAGTTAACAAGACTACTATATCTTGTTATCGAGAATATGAACAAGGGTCAACGAGTCATATAAGAGTTAATTTAAAAAAAATTAATTTTTAGAGAAAACAGCTAAATCTAGAGTTAGGATTATGTCAAACCATAGACCTGACAAAAGAGAACTTTTGCTTGAACCCATCAGTGAAACCGGATAAAAGCTTAATCTAGATGGAGTAAGGAACCGAGAGGATGTGCTAGACTTTTGGATGAAAAGTATGATGTGTGCAGGGGTGGGCATAAATCCCGATTAATCCCGTCCCGACCCCGCAGAGATTTGAAATAAAAAAATGTGTATCCCGTCTTGTCTTGTCCCGTGAAAAATTTGCGGGATGGAAACTTCTCATTCCGGTTAATCCCGTCCCATCCCGCATATATATATATGCGGGATGGGACGGGACACATGTCAGCTCTACGTTCAGCCGCATGGCCCTACCAGAATAATGTGCCTTACTAGAACAACACCCATATATATATATATATATATATATATATATATATATGCGGCTGAACGTAGAGCTGACACGTGTCCCAAATTTTTTTTTTCCAGAAACGAGTGAAAGTAATAGTTCATAACTTATAAAAGGATAGTTCATGAATTATAGTAGAATAGTTCATAGTGCAAAATTTATAAAGGAGTGAAAGTAATAGTTCAAAACTTATTAAGGGATACATAGTTCATAACTTATAAAAGGATAGTTCATGAATTATAATAGAATGGTTCAAAGTGCAAAATTTATAAAGGATATTGCATACCTTATAAAATGATAGTTCATGAATTACAATTGAATAGTTCATAATATATAAATGATTAATTTATAAATAATTTGATATAATATATTAAAAAGTAATAGTTCATGAATTATATGGGAATAATTCAAAGTTTATAAGAGAATAGTGCAAAAATTATAACATTGTAGTTCAAAAAAATTTTCATTCGCTCCTGGAAAAAAAAACGTTTCTAGAAGAAGAAAAAAAAATTTCGGGACACGTGTCGGCTCTACGTTCAGCCGCACGGCCGTACCGTAAATTAGTAGCCGCACCTGAACAATGTCCTATATATATATATATATATATATATATATATATATATATATATATATATATATATATATATATATTTATAAATCTATAAATATTATCTAGATAAATAATATATATAAACTATAATTTTATATTATTAAGAATTATAAAAGTAATTAAATACTATAAGAATGTTATCTTTTGTAAATAATGTGTTGTCATTGACATGTAAAAAAATTGTTATCATTAGTGTACTACGGTGCTCGATTTTTCTAAATGTGAATCGGTAAGACACACTTTGGTGTAACTTGTATTTGTTTTGAATATACTACCCACTAATGTAGGCCTCTTAAATCGGTAATTTGGTATAGAGTTTTTTTTTTGATCATTTGTGTCTTTAACCATGAAAGAAAACAAGAACAAACGTTGAATATAACCGGTGCATAATTCTTGCGGGATTAAGCTTGTCCTGTTCCTTCCCATGTGGGACAAGGCCCGCACGAGACGAAGAAAAGAAGTTGTAAATCTTGTCCCGTCCCGTCCCGCTTATAAATTGCGGGATGGCCCCAATCCTGTCCTGTCCCATGCCTAGCCCTAGGTGAGAGTCTGATACATGAATGTTGAATGGAGATATGTCAATTTCCTAAATTATACCGAGCATAGTTTATATGTGATTGTGGCACATTGGTATGAAGCAATCGATGAAGAAATTAAAGAAACGTTAAGGGTAGTAGAACCACCATTTATTATGTTTAGTAATTTTGTAAACCCTTAGAACTTGAATTTTTTGGAGACAAAGATGATAAAGATAAAAAAAATTAATCGAATGGCAAAGAAAATTAAACACTCTAGAAATTTGTAATATGAGATATTTAGAAATTTATCTTTTAGAGTTTGAACATTATTACTATAAGGTGGGTGAAAATGGGATAAACCTTCAAATGTTATTCGATAAACTCCCTAAACCCATAAATGGCGAAATTAGTGAAGGGTACCAAGAATGGATGGATAATACAACTCGGGGGATACCATAGGAGATAGATTAATGTTCATTAGAAAATAGGTAGAGCAAAAATGTCGAGAATTTAAAGGAACTCAACATATGAAAATAGAAAGTTTAAATTGTTGAGATCCTCTTGGAGAATGGGGATGTAATCGAAGAAATAATCAGAAAAATGGTTATGGAAGTAGTATTATAGGAAGAAAAGCTTTAATAAAAAAATAGGGAGAAATTATCAAAAAAAATATTATTGAAAACCCTTTCTTAAGACAAGAAGATTTTTTTTGAAAGACCTCTTATTGTCTTGAGAAGAAAAAGAGTTTACAAATGTTGGACATGCGGAGAAATAGATCATTATGCTAATAAATGTAAAACTAGAAAGAATAATAAACTTGTTGAAGCTTCAGGAAACTTAGATTATATTGAAATTTCAGAGAAGAAGCTTTTGATCTAGCCTTAACTAATAATAAAGGAAATGTAGAAATAGTAGAGGAAGAAGAAGAATCTGAAAGTTCAGATTATGAAGAAGTATGTGAAATAATGGAAAAAGAAGATAGTGAAGCTCAAAGATAAATGAAAGAAATGTTTTCTTCAGGAGAAACAACTACTCTATTCCAATTACAAGAAGATCATACTTCCATCGACGAAGAGCAATTGAAAAAATGCATAGGCAAGGGGCTAAATTCTCGATCATTACTAAAGAAGTATTCTATTAAAGAACGTTCATTCTAATATTTTCAAAGTTCGCATGTGAAGAAATGGTTGGGATATCATAGTAAAAAATAATGAAAATCAAGCTACCGAATGAGCCTAATTAATAAGAAGAATATCTAAAAATACAATAAAGACAAAAAATATGAGTACATTTATGTTTGTGCAATTAAAGTCATCATTACTCCAATAAAAGACTTTGGTAATAATGTGTATTTGATACGGGGATAAGGCACAGTTCCCGATCTAGATTGAAAGCCCTTAACTGGAATAAAAACTAGGTTGTTCTATAGAGAAAACCGGCCGATTTTTCTCAAGAACAGGTCGATTTTTCGGTGAACTTAGAATACGGATTAGTGAATGATATGGAAAGATAAGAAGATAATCATGGAATGATAAATGAAAGAAATATAGGAAGATATAAACTAAGATAGTTCTGCAAAAGAACCTTGACCAATGATGTGTCAAAACCCTTAAACGAGAGATTACCTTAACCCGCACTTCTTTAACCTTACACAAGTCTTTTAGTTATAACAAGCACAAGGAGGGAATAGTATTGACAAGGAGCACCAACTTTCAATAAGATTAACACACACAAGCACAATCTAGCAAGGACTTCACAACGATTCAACCAAACACTCTCTTTTTGATTGAATAATAATGAATAAAATCCAAACTCCGTAAATGAAGTTGCAAGTCTCACAAAGTTGTGGAAATATATCAAATATAATCTACTAAACAATCTCCCCCACTAAGGATATGTATAAGGGAGACTAATCCTACTAAAACTAAGGAAATATACTAAAAGATAATCTTGCAAAGATATATGTAAGATATATAAAATATAAAATCAAAAAAGATAAAACTTAATAATCCCTTAAGATAGTCTGAGAGCTTTAAGGAATCATAACAAGATATAATTGCCAAAAGATAGAAAATCATGGCCGGATTTTTTCAAAATATGTCTCACTGAAGGAAATCAGGAATGAAATCGGTCGAATTTTCCTACAAGAAAATCGATCGATTTTCCTTCTTTGAGACTCTTCCTTGCTCTTATCCTTCTTCCTTGCTTAGTGGATCTTCTTGGTCGTGGCTTGTCTCTTCTATAACAGTCAGTAACGTCACCAAGGAACTTTTGAGAGTGAGGTGAGTCTCCTTGAGCGTACATGCCATAAGTATGTCCGTAACTTCATCTTGAATCGCCTTTGCTCTTGACCATGTGATCGCTCCATCCATGATTGAATCCGAAGAAGGTAAAGGGGTTGCTGGTTTTGTCCTTCAATGCTTTAGCCTTTGAACGTGTAATTGGTCCTTGTGTCGGAGATGGTCTCACATCAGTATTGCATAAACTTTGTCTATGAAACTAGACACAAAACATTTAGTGACTAAACTATTAGTGGAGTAATACGCAATCTAAGTCAAGGACTAGTATCTTGGGTATGTGGACCTAATTATTATGTAAATCTTAAAGATCAGTTTGCGCATAAGTTCTTAACACTAAGATTGCTAACTGAAGGAATTAGTATGCACAGAGGAACTCGCGCTTTACAATTGAAATGGAAGGCCATTTATAAACTAGAAAATACTACCAATCCACCTGCTAGAACTCAAATAGTAGACGATGTTAGATATGAAATAGTTGGATGTTAGCATGAAATATTGTGATATTTTAGGCACGTTTTCTAAGTGTATTTCATCCATATTGATAGTCCTTGATTAAGCATTGATGTATTTGTGAGCTAGTTTGTCTATTTTATCGATATAGAGATCTACACAAGCTTTATGTTGATTGTAGGCAATTAAGAGTTATTTCCGAAAGGATTGAGTGAGAATGGAGTTTTATTGAGAATGTCCAAGGATTGAGGACATCTCTAGGAGCTAAGATGTGCTAACTTGAAGAATATGCACGAAGGAAGGAAGAATCACGGTTTTGCCCTAAACCACGCTCTAAATTACGACCGTACTACTTTCCACGCCCTAAACCACGGTCGTGGAACCTTAGCAAGGGAAGCGTGGTTCATTCCAGTAACTTCTACGGTCGTGGAAAGATTGTGTCAAACCGTGATAGTTTCAACGCTCTAAATTACGGTCGTGGAACCCTTCCACGACCGTGATCTTGGCGATCTTTTTCGCCACACTTTAAGCCACGATCTTCTACAAGATTTGGGCTGGGCCGATACTTTATCTTACACTATAAAAAGACGGACGAAGAGAGATTCCGTCACCTTCGCTTACGCTTAGACACACCTCTGCTTAGACGCACTTTCGCTTGCGCTTACACTTGGATTTGCCCTAATTCCGCATTTTGGCGGAGATTGCTATTGAGATTTCCGGATTGACGGAAGATTGAAGATTTGGAAGATTATTCGAAAGAAGGTTACGTTTTATCTTTAGGTTTGATTTAGAAGACGGATTGACATCCCGTTCTTCGTTCTTATCTAAGATTGTGATTGCTCGCATTATTCCAAATCTATTGACGTTATTGTTCTTAATTTGTGGATTTGAGATTGACTTGAAAGTTATTGAAGGTTTTCGGAAGTTTTCATCTTTCATTCTTTTAATCCTTGAATTTGATATCAATATGACTATTGTTGGCTAAAACCCTTTAGCAATTCTAAGGTGAAGGGTTGATAGTTGTGGCTTAGATGATGATAGATCGATCGTGATTAGATTGGACCCTGAGAGTAAGAGAGAATCGCCGACGAACCCTAAACCACGGTCTGTTCTTGAGTTCCACGACCGTGGAACCTCAAGAACTAACCGTGATTTCCCTTAAGTTTATGAACTTGCTTTTACTTTAATCAATAGTTAAAGATTTTCTTTAACTTAGTCTTGGCTTGCCTTTTCTAAGTGGTAGTGAAGCCTCAACAACCTCTACCTCGATTATGAGTGTCACAACCTTAATCGGTTAAGTTAGTCCTGATCCTTGGATTACAAGTTTGGGTATTTGACGTTAATTCTTACCTTTAGAACCTTTCTATACTGAAGCCTCAACAACCTTTATAGAGAGTGTCTTTTAGGTGGGTCATATAAGGTTTTTGGAACTTCACCGTATGATTACCTTACATTCGTATACCTTTGCATACCTCAACTCTGTCCTTATATCTTTAGTATATCTTGAATCGATTGCCACAGCTGGTAACTTGGATCTTTAGGATTGCTGTTTTCCCAATAATTTGAAAAGCGCCATACATTTACTTGCTTGATAACTATAATCGAATTTGTTCCCCCCAAATCCCTCTGTTCGATACTCTGGAATTCTTGCTTAACTACGTCGATCCGTACACTGCGGGTTTGCTTGCTTGATTCTAGTTTTATAAATTTAAAGCTTATTTGCACGCACGCTAAGTGGCGAACAAGTTTTTGGCGCCGTTGCCGAGGATTTGGTCTAGGCCGAATTCGGTTTTCGGTTGTCAAGCTTGGGAGCTTCTCCCTTGTTATTTGATATCTTTTTGAGTGCATGCTCAGATCTAGGAATAATGAGGACCTCTTACCTCTTGATCAAGAGCTTGAGAGGACTTTAAGGCAAAAGCGTAAGGAAAAGAAAATGGCTGAAGAAAACGAACGTGATCTTCAATCGGAGTTAGCGGAGAAAGAAGCTCAACTCCAATGGAGTGAGAAGACTCGTAGAGAGGAATTGGATCGTCATCAATCTAAAGTTGATGATCTAATTGATGTTGTGTTCCAAATGAGGATGGAATTAAGCGACCTTAAGATGAACAATAGCAGGAAATCCTCAAGAAGGTCATCAAGATCGGCTAGAAGTCATTCATCCGTTGGTGATAGTGACTCTTCCATGCCACCGATAGAGGACATTGATCCAACAATCAATGTCAATCCATTCGTTCCACGGCCAGCTGCCAACCGACGTATTCCACCTAGGAATGCAAGGATCGAACGTGTGGATGATGAGCCAAGAACTCTTGGCCGAAGGATGGATTCAACGCAGCAACCACGCCGTTTGGGCGTGAATTTTGATGCTGATGATGCCGGGTTTAGCTTCAACCCGCAAGTTATTACTCTTGTTCGCCAAAACCAATTTGGCGGAACAAGTGCTGAATCTCCACACCAGCACCTACAAAATTTTGAGTGTATGATGGAGACAATGAAGCCGAAGAACGCTACTACCAACAACTATAAGCTCAAGCCTTTCTTCTTCTCCTTAAAGGGGAAAGCATTGTCTTGGTACCAAGCTCTTCCTAGTGGGAAACTAGACACGTGGGAAGACCTTTCCGCGGAGTTCCTCACTAAGTTCTTTCCGCCATCCAAAACGGCGGAACTTAGAGGTAAGATTAATGCATTTTCCATGAGATCTAACGAAAGTTTGTTTCAATCTTGGGAAAGGTTTCAGGATTTGCTCTTGGATTGCCCTCATCATGGTATATTCAAGCTTGCACTTTTGGAGATATACTATAAGGGGCTGGATGTGGAGACACAATTCAAGCTCCAATCCCTCTCATGTGGTACATTCATGGACATGAGGGAAGATGACGCTTGAGACTTCATTGAGAAGCAAGCAAGGGTCATAGAGAAGTACTCTCACCGGAAAGTGGAGGGAAATCGTGTGGAGCAAGGAGCAAAGCTCACACATGAAGCTCAAAATCAGATTTTCTCCCTCAACAATGAGATCAAAGAGTTGAAGGAAGCTATCAAGACCAACTTTCCAAAGCAAAACGGAAAAGATGTTGGCTACTTGGGCAACAACAACAATGGTGGTGAGAATACAAACCACAACAACAACAATAACCGGAACAACAACCAGAATAATTGGAATGGCAACAACAACAACCGGAACAATAATTGGAACAACAATAGGGGTTCAAACAACAACAATTGGCGCTCCAATCAACAAAACTCCGGTAACTCTTATCCTTCCAATTCAAATTCACTAACTCCACCTTCCTCTTCCTCTACTCCTTTGAAAAGCCAGGGGCAAACATCTAATGGAGGAAGCACTTCGGGGAAGGAGAAGCCCGATCCCATGTTGGAAACGATTTTGGGGAAGCTTCAAGGTTTGGAGAACCGCATCATTAAGGTTGATGATCAAATTTCTAAGGTTGATAAAGCCCAAAAGGTTTTAGAAAACCAAATGTTCAGCCAAGCGGAGGAAGTTCCTAGGAATCAAGGGAAACTTCCAGGAAAAACGGAGGACAACCCTAAGGGAAGGGTGATGGCAATCACAACTAGGAGCGGAGTGACTACCACCGATCCGCAGCCTAAGTTTGTTGAAGTCTCCGTTGAGAAAGACAAAGAGAAGGGGAAGGAGAAGGAAGATGTCTACGTTCCTCCTCCGGCTTACAAACCTCCCCTACCATTCCCTCAATCTAGAGCGAGAGTGCGCCTAGATAAAAAATTCGGTAAGTTTATAGAACTCATGAGCAAGCTGCATATTAATATACCTTTCATTGATGCTATTGTAGGTATGCCGGCTTATGGCAAGTTCTTAAAGGAGATCCTCTCTAACAAGAGAAATCTAGAGGATTTCGGTGAGGTTAAGATGAGTTCGGATTCTTCGGATCTCATCAAGACCATGAAGGAGAAAATGCCCCAAAAGCTAAAGGATCCGGGGTCATTTTGTATTCCCATAGGAGTAGGAGATGTCACATATGATGCATTATGTGACTTGGGAGCAAGTGTGAGCATCATACCACTTGCATTAGGTAGGAAGATCGGTTTAGGCGACCCTAAACCGGTGAAGATGACGTTGTACATGGCGGATCGGTCCATCACTCGCCCCGTCGGTATTGTAGAAGACGTCCCGGTCAAGCTAGGTAAATTCTTTGTTCCCATTGATTTTGTTGTGCTTGACATTCCTGTAGATAGTCCGGTCCCGATCATACTCGGAAGACCGTTTCTTGCAACTTCCGGCTGCATAGTCGATTGCAAGAATGGTAGACTCGCCTTTGATATAGGAGAAGAGAAGGTAGAGTTCGTTCTTTCCACTCTAGTGAAGGAGCCAATCTTTGATGAGGATATATTCAATATCCAAGATGAAGAAGGGTTGTCTAGAGAGGAGGTAAGTGCTATTCTCTTCAAAGATCCTTTACAAAAGGTTATTACTATGAGTCTAATGAATGTAGGGGAAGAAGAGGAATGCAATGAGGCAATTGAAGCCTTAGAAGCACAAGAAGAAGTATGTGAAGTGGAGTTTGAGAAACTCTACGACGAGGCAGAAAACGTGAGAATCCACGGCCATACACTATATTCCACGGCCGTGGATTTCACCAACCAAAGCGTGGCTCACTCCAGAGAGTTACACGGTCGTGGAGGAAACAGAGGAGACCGTGGTTCTGGCCGTGGAAGAGGGTGATCGTACCTCTTCTTCAACTTCTCTTGATTCTTCTCCTACACCTTCTACTTCCTTAGACACTTCTAAGGAGGCGTCGGATGCTCAACAAGAGCCATTGGAAGCTCCGAAAGCGATGGAACCAAAGCCACTTCCTACTCATCTAAGGTACACTTTTCTAGGACCTAATTCTACCTTTCCGGTTATTGTTAGTTCCGATCTAAGCATAGATGAACATAGTAAGCTTATGCTTATCCTTAGGAAACATAGGAAAGCTTTAGGTTATACTATTGAGGACTTGGTAGGCATCAAACCCTCCCTATGCATGCATAAAATATTAATGGAGGAAGACTTTAGGACTTCAAGACAACCTCAAAGGCGGTTGAATCCGACCATGAAGGAGGTTGTCAAGAAGGAAATTATTAAACTTCTTGATGCAGGTATCATCTACCCTATCTCCGATAGCAAGTGGGTGAGTCCGGTTCAAGTAGTTCCGAAGAAGGGAGGAATGACGGTCATCACCAACAAGAATAACGAACTCATTCCTACCCGAACCGTAACTGGATGGCGGATGTGCATAGACTACCGCAAGCTTAACAACGCGACGAGGAAGGATCACTTCCCACTACCCTTCATCGATCAAATGCTTGAAAGGTTAGCGCAACATTCACACTTTTGCTATCTTGACGGTTATAGTGGTTTCTTTCAGATTCCGATACACCCGGATGATCAAGAGAAGACCACGTTTACGTGCCCATGGGGTACGTTTGCTTATAGGAGAATGCCGTTCGGGCTTTGCAACGCCCCAGCCACCTTTCAAAGGTGCATGATGGCCATCTTCTCTGAATACATTGAGGAAATCATGGAGGTCTTCATGGATGACTTCTCCGTATACGGTTCCTCTTTTGACAATTGTCTTTCTAACCTTTCTCTTGTTTTACAAAGGTGTGAAGACACTAACCTAGTTCTAAATTGGGAGAAGTGTCAATTTATGGTAAAGGAAGGAATTGTATTAGGACACTTAATCTCTAATAGAGGGATAGAGGTAGATAAAGCTAAAATAGAGACTATAGAAAAGCTTCCTCCCCTAACTTCGGTGAAAGGGATAAGAAGTTTTCTATGACATGCCGGATTCTATAGATGCTTCATAAAAGGCTTCTCTAAAATATCAAAACCTCTTACTAATCTATTCATGAAGGATGCGGTTTTTGAGTTTTCGCAGGAATGCTTGGATGCGTTTAACATGATTCGGGAAGCTCTAATTTCAGCACCTATTATCCAACCTCCGGATTGGAACCTTCCCTTTGAGGTTATGTGCGATGCTAGTGACGTAGCTATAGAAGCTGTTCTTGGACAAAGAAAGGAAGGGCGAACCCATGCCATATACTACGCTAGCAAGGCGCTAGATGAAGCGCAACTCAATTACGCCACTACCGAAAAGGAGTTTTTAGCCATTGTTTATGCTATTGATAAATTTCGCTCTTATCTTGTAGGTGCAAAGGTGATTGTCTACACGGATCATGCTGCGATCCGGTACCTCCTTGCAAAGAAGGATGCGAAGCCAAGGCTAATTAGATGAATTCTTCTCCTACAAGAATTCGATCTAGAGATCCGCGACAAGAAAGGTTCAGAAAATTCTGTTGCGGATCATTTGAGTCGCCTAACACATCTAGAGGACGACCATTTACCTATAGATGACTCCTTCCCGGACGAACACCTACACATTATAGAGGAGTGCATCGATGTGATCTCCAAAGGTAACGAACCATGGTTTGCTGATTTTGTTAACTATTTGGTTTGTCAGGAGATACCGCCCGGATTATCCTACGCACAAAGAAAGAAGTTCCTTAAGGATGTCCGGGAATACTTTTGGAATGAACCTCTTCTCTTTAAGAGAGGTCCGGATGGCATTATTCGGCGATGTGTGCCGGAAGATGAGATGCAAAGTGTCATCCTCCATTGTCATTCACTACCATGTGGAGGACACGCTAGTTCGAACAAGACTAGCGCTAAGGTATTGCAATCGGGATTTTTTGGTCTACTTTATTTAGAGATGTGCAATCCTTTGTTTCCTGCTGCGATGCGTGTCAAAAAACAGGAAATATCTCTAGGAGGAATGAGATGCCTCTCAATAACATCCAAGAGGTGGAGATTTTTGATGTTTCGGGAGTTGATTTTATGGGACCGTTCCCATCATCTTGTGGAAACCAGTACATACTCTTGGCGGTGGATTACGTTTCTAGATGGGTGGAAGCAATTGCCTCTCCCACCAATGATGCCATGGTGGTGGTTATGTTCTTTAACAAGACCATCTTCCCACGATTTGGGACACCATGGACTATCATTAGTGATGGAGGTTCTCACTTCATTGCCCGGCACTTTGAAGCTCTTCTAGCTAAGTATGGGGTTACTCACAAGATTTCTACCCCTTATCATCCACAAACTAGTGGACAAGTTGAGATCTCAAACCGGGAGATCAGAGGAATTCTAGAGAAGACGGTTTCAAGGACTAGGAAGGATTGGTCCTTGAAGCTTGATGATGCATTGTGGGCATACCGGACTGCGTATAAGACTCCCATAGGAACCACATCATACAACCTTGTGTGTGGGAAGTCTTGTCACTTACCGGTAGAGTTAGAGCACAAGGCGTTTTAGGCTATCAAGTGGTTGAATTTCAGCATAAAAGAAGCGGGAGAGAAGCGTCTCTTGGACCTTAATGAGCTTGAAGAACTCCGCTTGAACGCTTATGAAAACGCTAAGATCTATAAGGAGAGAGCAAAGCGTTGGCATGATAAGCATATCAATCCAAAGGACTTCAAAGAAGGAGATCAAGTTCTCCTCTTCAATTCAAGGCTTCGTCTCTTTCCAGGTAAGCTTAAATCTCGTTGGACCGGACCTTTTCTAATCAAAGGTATTTTCCCCCATGGTGCAGTTGAAGTATGGGGTGAAGCGGGTGAAAGCTTTAAGGTGAACGGTCAACGACTCAAGAAGTATACACCGGAACTCCAAGCTGAAGAGTTCGCGCCTACCGCACTCGAATAAGTGCGAGAATGGTCTAGCTACGGACCTTAAACAAAGCGCTTCTTAGGAGGCAACCCAAGGTATTGCATTTACGTTTTTGTTTTCGATTCATAGTTTAGCTTAGTTTAGACGTTTTTGCTTTGTTTTGCCTTCGATTCCTTCCGGTATGTTCGTGTTTTTGGATGTAGGAGCAGTGGAAAAGGAATGAGGGAGAAAAAGTTTGAAGAAAAGTGACGAAACTTGGACTTTGGAGCATTACAGAGAGTTCCACGGCCTAAACCACTGTCGCGACAGCTATAGTGACCGTAATTTCCAAAAGCCTTTGAAAAATCACCAAAACCACGGTTCCGTACATTTCCACGGCCGTGGAACCCCCCGACAGACCGTGGTTTTCAAAATTTTACCAGCCACTATATAAACCACGTTCTTCACAAAAACACACCACAAAACAAAATTCCACGCCCACTTCGCCGAAATCACGCCCCTCACCTCAATTCTCCGTTCGTTAATCGTTTTCAACAATTCTTCGATCCAAACTGAAGCAAATCCAACCACCAACGAGATCCAAGCAACGATTCGAGCGGCAAATCACCAAGGAACGCAGAATTCGGATTTTAAAATCCGAAACCTAGGTTTTTTCCGCTCTTCTCTATCTTTGTCAATTCGGCTTCGTTTTTGCTAGCATTTATAGGAGAACTGATTGAAATTGGAAGGAATTAGCCTAGGACTGCTTGATTGCTGAATTTGGCTGTTGATTGCTGAGTTTTGAGAAAAGTCGAGACGAACCACGGTCTCTGTCACTTCCACGGCCGTGGAACACCAAGAACAGACCGTGGTTTTCAACAGTAATGGATTTTGTGAGGAGAGTTTCTGGGAGAAATAAGGATAAGAACAAGGAGAAGGAAAAGAATAAAAAGAGAAAGGGTAACCCCTCTTCCTCTTCATCCTCTAGAGCACCACCACCTTCCTCCCCTTCACCTCCATCATCACCTTCTTCACCATCACCTCCTAGCCCTAGAGTACCCGTCATTCATGAGGATCATCTCGATGCATTAGAGAGGATCCACAAGAGGGCTGTTATAGGACCTAGGTACCTATTGTTGGAGGATTTAGCTCCTCTACACATCATAGATGACCTTACTTGGCTCTTGGATAGAGCCGGATTAGTTGTCTTCTCGGCTATCCGAGAAGACGCATACGAGGAGATCACGAGAGAGGTTGTGACGTCTTTTGAGCACAACCACGTTGATAGGACCGTTTCTTTCCGTCTGATGGAAAGGAACTATGATTTCTCCATCCGGGAGTTCGGAGCCTTCTTTGGGTTCCAAGAGACCTTTAATGGTCGTTTCCCCAGCGGCGTTTACGCCAAGGATTTCTGGGAAGAGGTCGCTATGATCTATGCCAGCGAGGACCGCTGGCAACCAGCTGACACCAAGGCTAAGTTGATGTATCACTTAGCCTTGAAGATTGCTCACCGTGTACTTTCTGAGTGTCTCTTCCCTAGGACGGAGACACCTCAGAAGATCAAGACAGATGAGCTCTTTCTTCTGTATTCCATGCTTTACGGACGGGCTGCTGATTGCGCCACCCTCTTAGCTGCTACCATGAGCAAGCTAAAGAACAAGAGGGCGGGCAACATTGGATATGGTGGGATAGTCACCCACCTTGCTAGGGCGTTAGGAGTAGACTTTTCTGCATGTACACGTATAGCCACCGTACCCCTAGGACTCCAGGCCTTCATGACTAGAGGTCTCATCTTCCCCACCCATAGAGTCCACCTTATGCAGCCATGCCTTGGGAGAGCAGGACGGGGAGGGGCATTGAGTGGCTCCCGGAGTATTCCATTATGGCTGGACGCCATAACTGGAAGGAGAAGTTCGCTGCTATGCATGCGAACAGGATTACAGCCCCTCCATATGTCCCGCCACCGGTAGTTGAGGAGGAGATGAGAGACCCGTATGGGGGAGGAGGAGGAGCCGAGCAGGATTTTGGCACGTTTCCGGATCAGCTGGACGTGCCTAGACGTTCTCCACGACCCGCCAGAGCTTCAGGTTCATCTTCTCGCCGCGCCAGCGTGAGCGAGAGACCCACTTGGATGGAGACACCTCCAGCGTGGTATGGAGCTCCACCACCATGGTCCGCACAGGCACCACCAGCACCAGCACCGTCAGATGCACCGGGGTGGTACAGCCAGGCTCCAGGATGGTATGAGCAGATGCCGGATTGGGCCACCAGTCTTTCTGATAGGGTGGGAGCATTGGAGATTCGAGCCGATGCTAGAGATGGACGCATGGATGACCTTGACCATATGATGAGAGACGTCTACCGCTAGTAGTTCGGGCGGTACTACGATCCTAGCTTCTCTCCATTCCCACCTCCACCACAGTGATGATGATCATGACCGACAGTTTAGCCGCTCCACCGCCATTTTGTGAGTCTTTTTCTTTCTTTCTTTTCTTCTTTTTCTTTTATTTGAACATTAGGGACAATGTTTGTTCCAAGTATGGGGTGGGGTGTGACTAAAAGTTTGTAATAACTCTTACTCACTTTGATTGCTTCTATTGAGACTATCTTGCATGTTCATTATATTGTTACATATTTCATTATTGCATTGCATGAAAAAAGAGTTTGAAAAACCCATAAAAATTGAAAAATTTTGAAAATTTTGTGCTTCTAAGGATAGAGATGATTTCTATGATAATACCACTTGTGAATTGAGTTTTGATGACAATTGCATGCTTAAACGAATAGTGAATTGAAAAGAAATTGAATGAATGGATTATCCCTCTTTTTGCAAATTTCATAATGTGATGAATATTACTTAAATCATGTTGAGGAATTAAGGTTGAAATAACACTATAAGTTCTTATGATTCTTGTTGAGATGATTAAGACAATTCAATTTTTCTTTCTTCTTCCTTTGATCATTTAGCTCCTCATTGAAATATTGACCTCCTTTACCTATCCGGGAATTTGGATGAAGTGAATGAAAAAAGCATGTTTGATGTGGGAGGGCCATGAAAGAAATACTTTGAAATCAAAAGAATAGAAAGAAATTGTAGGTTTGGGGAAGTCAATCATGACGATGAGTAGCTCGGCACCATTCACATAGCCGGGTATTTGTGTCTTGCCAGAGTCGGATTGAGCGATATTCCTAGCGGATTATGGTATGTGCGCTAAGGGTTTGAGGCATCTCATAAAAATTGAGAAACGCCAATCTCCTAGGCTTCGGTTTTTGTGCACCTCTAACCATAACTCCAAAAGTAAAGTCGAAAAATGAAAAGAAGAGAGCGAAGCTCTAAGTTGAAAGTGCTGCGGAAACCGCAAGAGAAGAAGAAAAGAGTAGTTATCCACTTTCCCGGATTCATGCACCACATTCCTTAAAGTTTTCCTTCCCTTTCCACATTCTAGACCTTATTTGAAAGTCCTTAAGATCAAAATAATGCTATATGACTTGGTGATCTAAATTGAAGTTTCTTATGATTGATTTTGATAATGTTTGAAGGTTATGATGTTTGTATGGAAGTTTAATTGATTCATGAGCTTTCTTCACTCTTTACTCTTTGATTAAGTGTATGAAAGTCTTATAAACGAATGAAGCAAGGTTTGAGAATGATCTATTGATTAGAAGGCACATTCATCCAAAAGAAGTTTCGCTTTGAGAAGGTACACATATTTCATTCTAACTTGTGTTTTAAAGCTTTTGAAAGACCTTGCTTAGGGACAAGCAAGTGGCAAGTATGGGGTTATTTGTTAGCATGAAATATTGTTATATTTTAGGCACGTTTTCTAAGTGTATTTCATTCATATTGATAGTCCTTGATTAAGCATTGATGTATTTGTGAGCTAGTTTGTCTATTTTATCGATATAGAGATCTACACAAGCTTTATGTTGATTGTAGCCAATTAAGAGCTATTTCCGAAAGGATTGAGTGAGAATGGAGTTTTATTGAGCATGTCCAAGGATTGAGGACATCTCTAGGAGCTAAGATGTGCTAACTTGAAGAATATGCACGAAGGAAGGAAGAATCACGGTTTTGCCCTAAACCACGCTCTAAGTTACGACCGTACTACTTTCCATGCCCTAAACCACGGTCGTGGAACCTTAGCAAGGGAAGCGTGGTTCATTCTAGTAACTTCTACGGTCGTGGAAAGATTGTGTCAAACCGTGATAGTTTCCACGCTCTAAATTACGGTCGTGGAACCCTTCCACAACCGTGATCTTGGCGATCTTTTTCGCCACACTTTAAGCCACGATCTTCTACAAGATTTGGGCCGGGCCGATACTTTATCTTACACTATAAAAGGACGGACGAAGAGAGATTCCGTCACCTTCGCTTACGCTTAGACACACCTCTGCTTAGACGCACTTTCGCTTGCGCTTACACTTGGATTTGCCCTAATTCCGCATTTTGGCGGAGATTGCTATTGAGATTTCCGGATTGACGGAAGATTGAAGATTTGGAAGATTATTCACAAGAAGGTTACGTTTTATCTTTAGGTTTGATTTAGAAGACGGATTGACATCCCGTTCTTCGTTCTTATCTAAGATTGTGATTGCTCGCATTATTCCAAATCTATTGACGTTATTGTTCTTAATTTGTGGATTTGAGATTGACTTGAAAGTTATTGAAGGTTTTCGGAAGTTTTCATCTTTCATTCTTTTAATCCTTGAATTTGATATCAATATGACTATTGTTGGCTAAAACCCTTTAGCAATTCTAAGGTGAAGGGTTGATAGTTGTGGCTTAGATGATGATAGATCGATCGTGATTAGATTGGACCCTGAGAGTTAGAGAGAATCGCCGACGAACCCTAAACCACGGTCTGTTCTTGAGTTCCACGACCGTGGAACCTCAAGAACTAACCGTGATTTCCCTTAAGTTTACGAACTTGCTTTTACTTTAATCCATAGTTAAAGATTTGCTTTAACTTAGTCTTGGCTTGCCTTTTCTAGGTGGTAGTGAAGCCTCAACAACCTCTACCTCGATTCTGAGTGTCACAACCTTAATCGGTTAAGTTAGTCTTGATCCTTGGATTACAAGTTTGGGTATTTGACGTTAATTCTTACCTTTAGAACCTTTCTATACTGAAGCCTCAACAACCTTTATAGAGAGTGTCTTTTAGGTGGGTCATATAAGGTTTTTGGAACTTCACCGTACGATTACCTTACATTCGTATACCTTTGCATACCTTAACTCTGTCCTTATATCTTTAGTATCTCTTGAATCGATTGCCACAGCTGGATACTTGGATCTTTAGGATTGTTGTTTTCCCAATAATTTGAAAAGCTCCATACATTTACTTGCTTGATAACTATAATCGAATTTTTTCCCCCCAAATCCCTGTGTTCGATACTCTGGAATTCTTGCTTAACTACGTCGATCCGTACACTGCGGGTTCTCTTGCTTGATTCTAGTTTTATAAATTTAAAGCTTATTTGCACGCACGCTAAGTGGCGAACATTGGACTAGGACAAAAAGCGGAGCTAGCCAAAGTATGGCCGGACCAAATAAGCTTACAAACTGTGTGGATCAATGCCTTCGAATATCCTTCTACTCCTAACCAAGGAAAAATTTTAACTATTGATGAAGATGGAAGAATTCACAGGAGTTCTCATCCACCTCTAATAAATAGAAGTCTTTCCAAGAGTCAAAGTAATAGGAGTAATCCTCATTTCAATTTGCCTCCAAAAAATCAAGTAAGTCTCCCCACTAGAAGTCCTAAAGAGGAACCTTCGTTTAAAGTAGATGATGAAACTGCCATCCTATTAGTAACCTTAAACATAAAATTAGAAACCAATAATTAGGGGGAAAATATTAGGGAATATGCTAGACCTTATATCGATCTAGGAAACACTAGATCTAACTATAGACCACATCTAAAAGGTCCACAAACTAGTAGTCTACTTAATACATCACAAACACAATGATAAGCCTCGAGTTCTAAAAATTAATAGGCTATAAAACAAAGAAAATTATTCAACGTGTCTTTGAGGACGATGAAGAATTTAATCTGCAAATCGAAGCATACTTAAGAATTACTAATTCGAATAACATCTATATTCCTATCATCATTGTGACACCCTAAATTCTAGGAACTCGGGATGCTACGGGCTAGGACCTCACAATGGGTCCTGACCTTAGCATGACAACAAGTTAACCGGATCTTGAAAAAAGGCACACATAAATGTCAAACCAAATTATATAAAATATCAAAAGTCATAAATCCAAAATAAAGATCAGACTCTCAGCCGAGTACTATCACTCCAATGCCAATGTAACAAGAATATAAAATCCTATATCCTGTCCTATAATGTACGGGACCCCCGGTTGACCACTCCGACAGGATCACTCGACATCATCCCTAACCTACAAGACATCTACAACAACAGATAAAATTGTTAGCTAACATTCTATATATCAGAATAACGATAACAACACCAACACACATAAGGTAATACTACACACATAGCGTGCTCACAATCAAGCCGGTTATTATCTTTTTAATTAGGTGATTCAGTTTACTAATTCAACTTTTGTTGTGACACGAGGATCTCCCGAACCTCGCCTCTGTCCCCTTATACCAACATTACTGGATCCGATGCATCCCCCCCGTGTACATGTATGGACTACTCGCAGAGAATCTCTCAGTCTTCTGTAGAATTGGACAAGTTGTCATTGCCCATTACTAATTGGGCAAAAAACGATAAAGGTCGTCCTAGCATGTTATCATTATTAACATAAAATACACACCATTATTACAGTTAAGCTAACACACAGAAGTCAGCTAATTAAGTTTAAGGGACTTACCTGTCTCAAGATAATCCCAGCTATAAAACCACGCTCAACTTCCCGTAGGAAAATATTTTGTACCTGATCAAACAAGACACACATATCAACAACTATCCCACTTGTTAGAAGTCCCCAACTTATAGTCTCAATGATCTTCACAAGATCATATAAACGAAATGGTAGAAGGTTCCTACTTCTTGTCTCAATCATCTCCACAAGATCATATAACCAATATGCTAGAAGGTTCCAACTTATAGTCTCCAAGATCCTTATAAGATACGATAACCACACAACAAAACTCTACATTCTCACAATGCTTCCATAAACCACCTAAGGTGTTCAAACAAGAAAGAACTCATAAACCACTAACTGGTATTCCCACTAGTTATGATAGCTTCCAACTTATCATGATACTACAACAAAAACTAACTAAGACAAGAGGGAAATACAACATAACAATATATGGTACCCACTGGTGAGATGACGCGACCGCGGGAGCGAGAGGGCCGACCGCCATAAAAAGTTCCAAAACTCCTTGACCGTGAAGACCGATAACCCCGACTGCAGTGACACAAGCAAAGACGCGACCGCGGGTTGAGAAGACTCGAATGCGGGAGAAGTCCATACGGTGGTAACTATGCTTGCCAATGTGCAGAACTATCTCTCAGATTGTGCTTTGTTCGCCTAGTGTCTCCCTTGTAAACACCAACAGGCTCTAGACTTCAGGAATAAGACATAACCCCTGGAGGGAAGCATAATAACAAAACCCCTTGATGAGGATTAAGAAGGGAAAAAGGAGGAGAAGAAGGCTCGCTTACGAAACGTCCAAAGAACAAGCAAGACGATCTCTTTCTCTTCTAGATGCAGTCACGTGAAGAGGACTGAAAGCACCAGATTGCTCGCTGGACGGATGAATGAAGAGGAAGATAAATTGAGGGAATGAAAGAGGAGGGCACAAACGTGGAATGGAAGGAATGCAAAAAGAAATGGCTGCTAGGGTTGAAAAGTAGGTTTAATGCACAAAAGATCTCGTCATGATAAGAAAGAAAGGAAAGAGAGACGCTTACAAATGGATCGGCCCACGATTAGTCAATTCACCGCATCCACGCCTAATCCTCGCCCTGACCGCGGCAACACTAGGTGGCCTCGACCGCGGAACTCTATTACTGCGGGGTGGCGACTACTACTAACACTACCTCAATGGCTCCGGTAGGAGTCATGAGGAGTCGGTTTCTAGAATATAAATTTCGGTCATTACATCAGATCTTCCTAAAAACAAGTTTCTTCCTGAAACTTAGAAAACCGTTGATCATCTCGGTCTTACACACCGTGGTATTCTCACAAGGCTCCATGAAGGCATAAGCCTTCTCATCTACACACAAGTTCTAACATATCACATAAGAACATATAATTCAACAAAGACAACACTGAGATTCACCCGTCGATCCTACAAATGCAGCTACCTTTGCATAGAACTCTGGATAGATCCTCCGGATACTATCCTTCGTCCCCCAAGTAGCCTCATCGGCTCCTTGTCTAGACCATTGTACTCTCATCATCGGTATGTCCTTCGATCGCGATTCTCTCGTACTCCACTCTAGGTCCACTATCGAATGCTCTACAAATGTGTGGTCCGGCTCGGCCACTAGATTCTCATGATTGGTAATGTGTCTCGGGTCTGGTATGTACTCTTGTAGTTGAGACACATGAAAGACCGGGTGCATCCCATCTAGTCTCGGTGGTAACGCTAGTCTGTATGCCACTTCTCCAACCCGCTCAAGAATCTCGAAAGGTCCGACATATCGGAGACTCAACTTCCCTTTAATGCCGAAACGTTTGACGCCTTACATCGGTGATAATTACAACCAGACATGAGCTTCCACTCTAAACTTTAGAGGCCGATGCCTCTTATCAGCATAAGACTTTTGGCGACTCTGCGCGCCCAGCATCCGCTCTCGGATCAACGCTACTCGAGCTATGTCATCTTGTATCTGCTCAAGAGCTACTCCACTACACTACCCGGCTCATCCCAATATAGAGGTGTCAACATCTCCACCCATACAATGCCTCATAAGGAGCCATCCTCATTGACGTATGCCAGTTGTTATTATACAAAAACTCAACCAAAGGGACGTGATGTGGCAACAAATGTCCCTAGTCCAGCACACAGGCTCTCAACATATCCTCTAGGGTCTATATAGTACTCTCAAACTGCCCGTCTGTCTGAGGATGATAATCTATCGTGAAATGGAGGCTCGTACCTAAGACGGCGTGCATCTATTGCCAAAATTTTAAGGTAAACTGGACATCTCTATCCGAGACGAAGATCCTCGGTACCCTGTGGAATCTCACTATCTACCTAGTGAACTCCTCCGCTAACCGAATCACCAGCCACGTTTACTTAATATGAATGAAACATACGTTCATCGTCAGTCGGTCTACCACAACCTAGATAGAGTCAAAGCTTGTACTAGGTCTCAAACTAGTGATGAAATCCATGGGGATGTCCTCCCACTTCCACTACGGTATTGGTAGTCGGTGGATCTCACCTCCTGACATGCGTTTCTTAACCTTGACCTGCTGATACACATTGGGATACGTATCTAGCTACATCAGGCTTCAGCCCGCCCCACCAGAAAGAACGTCTGACATCCTGATGCATCTTACTCGCTCCTAGGTGTATTGAGTAAAGTGTAGTGTGAGCCTCTTGTAAAATTCTCCATCTTAGTTCTCTGTTTGACGGCACACATACACACTCCTGGTGTCTAATTACTTCGTCAGCACCTATGGTAAATTATGGTGCCTCTCCTCGAGACATCCTGTCCCGGATCTTCGTCAAGGTTGGACAATCTTCCTACTTCTTTTGGATCTCTTCCAACATATCAGGTAGCATCTCTAAAGTGGATAGATGGTTGTCCATATTTGGACATTGGATATCCATCTCTAGCCAAACTTGACCACTCACTTCCTGAGCAAGGAAGTGAGTGGTCGGGCAAGCACGGAAAGCATTTCCACAAACCTGCGGTAGTAGCCCACCTAGCCTAGATAACTACGTACCTTCTTGACATTCCTAGGAGATGGGTATGATGATGCAGACTCTATATTTTCCATATCAACCATGATCCCCTCGGCGGAAACTATGTAACCAAGAAAGGCCACCTCTAGCATCCAAAACTCATAATTAGAGAGCTTAGCGTACACCTCTCTATCCCGCAGAACTCAGAGTACGGTCCTCAAGTGCCCTGCATGCTTTTCTCTGCTCATAGAGTACACTAGAATATCATCAATTTAGAGCATATCAAACTACTCTGGGAAGTCAATGAAGATGTCGTTCATCAACCCATGAAGATAATGGGAGCATTCGTGAGCACGAATGGCATCACTACAAATTCGTAGTGGCCATACTTGGTTCGAAATGCCGTCTTAGGCGCATCCTGCTCTCTCACCCTCAACTGTGAATATCCTAACCTCAGATCAATCCGTGAAAACACAATAGTTTCATGCAGCTGATTTAATAAATCATCGATAGGGATCAACAAGTACTTGTTCTTGATGGTCACCTTATTCAACTTTCGGTAGTCAATGCACAACCTCTTCGACTCGTCTTTCTTCCTGACGAATAGTACCAGTACGCTGTTATGCTAAGAACGTGTGCACGCAAAAGCTTTAAATTTATAACTTGTTATATTTCTCCTAACTTCTAGCGAACCCGCAGTGTACGGGACGTTTTGTAGTAGGGATAGTATTCCGAGGTCGAACACAAAGACTGAGGTGAGATTGAATCAATTAGTGACTGAGTTTAGTGAAGATCTAGGCTAAGAAAAGAGAAAGAAATAAAGAAATGAAAATCTCAATGTTTTTGGTTTGGTTTTTAGGTGATCAATCAAGGATCACAAATCATGCAAAACAAACAATTAACTAAGCTAACAAATCAACACAAACAATCAAGCTAAACACGAGATATGAGATCAAAGAGAGAAAAAAACGGATTCTAGGGGTTGGAAATTCCGGTTATGGTATGGGACTCAAGCTAGCTAATCATTCCTTGGATCACTATGGTATGTTGGGAGTAAGTGTTTCTAGATTGGGGCCAATCACCGGGTAAGTCTAATGATCCACTAGTCCGTTCCTAGGGTCTTATCACCGGGTAAGTCTCAAAGAGCCTAAAGATAGGAATTCTACACAAACCGGATAGTATTCTAGGGATCTAACCTCTCTTCACCGGGTAAGTCTCGGAAAGGCAAGTCCTAGACACCTATCGTAGCACACTTAGTCCAATAGCGGCTTGTGAGGCTCACTACTACCTAGAGTTTGTCATCTTCGGTATCTAAGGGTAAGAATCACCGGGTAGGTCTCTTCTAACACTTAGTTTCTAACACTAGGTCACCCTAGGATAAATTTAACTCAACAAACACTAGGGTTTAAACATTCTAACATTCTAGAACTTAGACTCATCAAATCAAACAAATCAGGCAAACCACGGGCTGCTCATCCACTTCCACGGCCGTGGACTGGCAAGAACAAACCGTGAACTCCAACAGTGGCTCGGTTCAAGTGAACGAATCATCCAAAGGCAAATCTAAGTCCATCCTATCATAGTCCCAGCCATAACCCTCCTTTCCTTACCCTAGAATCGCATCTATTTAGCCAACAACATGCATCATCACAATCGAAATCATCAAACATAAAATCATGGCTTCCATTTGCAAGATAATGAAGAGAAAGAGATGAACAAGTGAAACAAGTAAACCAAGCTGAAAATGAGATTAGAAAGACTCACAACCCTTCAAAAGAAGGTTCAATTGATTCTTACAAGACTTTGCAAAACGTTTCACTCAAAAATCTATCAAAGACTAGCAATGGTGTGTTCTTCTCTTCTTCTCCAATGGAGCTTTTCTCCTCCTCCAATGGTAGCTCTCTTCCAAGCTTCCAATTGAGAGAATATTCTTGTTGAGAGTGTAGGAGAGAATGGGAGTGAGGGGTCTTGATTCTGAAATTTGATACCCTCACAGCCTTGCAGGACCACTTTTTATACTACAACCTTGCAAGAGTCGGCCATGAGATCGTGGCACAGCTGTCACAACCGTCTGGCAAAAACGACGGTCAGATTCCACGCCCGTGGAAGTGCCAGTGACCGTGGTTTTGGTGCCTCAGCTTGTTTTGGATCATTGAGTCACGATTTGGTGCATGGCTTGCACCAACATGGTCCCATGAGTCCTCTTTAGCTCCTAACTTGCATCCCAATGAGTCCGAAGGTTTGTCATCTCGAGGAACGATCCTTGAATGTATCGATTAAGCTCCTAAATCTCCCAAAATACCTACAAAGCAATGCAAAAGTCCGTGTAGACGTCTATCTCGACAAAATACGTGAATTGAGTGCGAACGTCGTGAACTAGTGCTAAACCATGCAAGAATGAGCGGAAAATCTATCTAAATGATTACCTAAACCTAAGCCATAAATCGTGTTATCAAAAATACCCCATACTTAAGGTTTGCTCGTCCCCGAGCAAGTCCCAACTATAGACTAAGAGATGACATGATTTATGCATGCAGAAAAACGACAAAATCTTTTTGGAGTTGTGTTAGCATGAAATATTGTGATATTTTAGGCATGTTTTCTAAACGTATTTGATTCATATTGATAGTCTTTGATTGAACTTTGCTGCATATGTGAGTTAGTATTACCTATATTGTCGATATGGATGTCTACACTAGATCTATGTTGATCATAGGTGATTTGGAGCTATTTCCAAACGGAATCGAGCAAAAGAGGAGTTGATTGAGTGAGTCCATAGATTGAGGACATTCTTAGGAAGCAAATTGGAGTTTAGCTTGAGAAAATGCACGAGGCTAGGGAAGAATCACGTTCTTGCCCTAAACTACGCCCTAAAATACGGCCGGATTTCAAACCACGTTCAGAATTACGGCCGTGGAACCTTGTGAAGAGAGGCGTGATGCATTCCAGTAACTATTACGGTCGTGGAACACATGATACAAACCGTGACACTTTCCACACCTAGAATTACGGTCGTGGAAACTTCCACGACCGTGATCTTGGCGAATATTTTTCGCCACACTTTGAATCCACGATCTTTTGAAGATTGGGCCGGGCCGACATTTTGCCCTACACTATAAAAAGACGGAAGAAGTGAGATTCCGTCATGCTCGCTTAGACGCTCATCTCCGCCATCGACGCTTAGGATCGTTTACGCCCGCTACCTCATTTTACACCGTTGCTTGGAAGCGTTGATCATCTCATTGGAGATTGAAGCTCGCATCTAGGAATTGCCCTAATCTCGCACTTTTGGTGGAGATTGCTGTTGAGATCTTCGGATTGGCGGAAGATCGAAGCTTTTGCAAGATTTTGCAAGAAGATCTCTCTTCTTGTTTAGGTTTGATTTGGAAAACGGATTGACATCCCGTTTTCCTTTCTTTCCTAAGGTTGTGATTGTTTACTTTACTTTGAATCCTTTGACAACACTCGTTCTTGATTGTGACTTTGAGATTGATTTGAAGATTATTGAAAGTTCTTGAAAGTTTTCATCTTTTTATCTTTTAACTCTTGAATTAATATCAACATGACTGTTATTGGCTAAAAACTCTTAACAATTCTAAGGTGAAGGGTTGATAGTTGTGGCTTAGATGATGATAGATCGATCGCAAACAGATTAGACCCTGAGAGTTAGAGAGAATCGTCGACAAACCCTAAATTACGGGTTGTTCTTGAGTTCCACGACCGTGGAATCTCAAGATCCAACCGTAATTTCCCTCAAGTTTACGACCCTGCTTTTACTTTGATCCAAAGTTAAAGATTTGCTTTAACTTAGTTTAGACTTGTCTTTTCTAGGTGGTAGTGAAGCCTCAACAACCTCTACTTCGATTGTGAGTGTCACAACCTCAATCGGTTAAGTTAGTCTTGATCTTTGGGTTATAAGTTTGGGTATTTGACACTAATTCTCATCTTTAGAATCTTTCTATATTGAGCCTCAACAACCTGTATAGAGAGTGTCCTGTAGGTGAGTTACATAAGGTTTTTGGAACTTCACCGTACGATTACCTTACATTAGTATACCTTTGCATATCTCAACTCTGTTTTTATATCATTAGTATATCTTGAATCGATCGCCACAACTGGATACTTGGATCTTTAGGATTGTTGTTTTCCCGATATTTGCAAAACTCTCATATTTACTCGCTTGAAAATCTACAATTGAATTCGTTCCCACCCAAATCCCTGTGTTCGATACTCTGGAATTCTTGCTTAGCTACGTCGATCCGTACACTGCGGGTTCGCTGCTTGATTCTAGTTTTATAAATTTAAAGCTTATTTGCACACACCTTTAGGGGCGAACAAGTTTTTGGCGCCGTTGCCGGGGATTTGGTTTCGGCCGAATTCGGTAACTGGTTGTCAAGCTTGGGAGCTTGCTCTCGTTATTTGATATTACTTTGAGTGCATGCGCAGGTGTAGGAACACCGAAGATCTCTTACCTCTTGATCAAGAGCTAGAGAAAACCTTAAGGCAAAAGCACAAGGAAAAGAAGATGGCCGAAGAAAACGAACGTGATTTTCAGGCGGAGTTAACGGAAAAGGAAGCTCAACTCCGATGGAATGAGAATCTTCGCCGGGATGAGATGGATCGCCATCAATCCCAAGTTAACAATCTACAGGATCAGATGTTCCAAATGAAATTAGAAATAAGCGACCTTAAGAATAAAGGAATCAAGAAATCCTCAAGAAGGGCATCAAGTTCTAGAAGAAGGAGAAGTCATTCATCCGCTGATGATAGTGACTCTTCCATGCCACCGTTAGAGGAGATTGATCCTACGGTCAATATGAATCCTTTCCATCCACAAGAGGCTGCTAATCGTCGTGCTCCACCTAGGAATGCGAGGATCGAACGTGTGGATAATGAGCCAAGAACTCTTGGCCAACGAATGGATCCAACACAACAACCACGCCGTTTGGGCGTGAACTTTGATGCTGAAGATGTACAAGGGTTTAGCTTCAACCCTCAAGTTATTACTCTTGTTCGCCAAAACCAGTTTGGCGGTACAAGCACCGAATCTCCACACCAGCACTTCCAGAACTTTGAGTGTATGATGGAGACGATGAGACCGAAGAGCGCTACTACCAACAGCTACAAGCTTAAACCCTTCTTCTTCTCTTTGAAAGGGAAAGCGTTGTCTTGGTATCAAGCTCTTCCTAATGGGAAACTAGACACGTGGGAAGACCTTTCCGCGGAGTTTCTCACCAAATTCTTCCCGCCTTCCAAAACGGCGGAACTTAGAGGTAAGATTAATGCTTTTTCCATGAGACCTAACGAAAGTTTGTTTCAATCTTGGGAAAGGTTTCAGGATTTGCTCTTGGATTGCCCTCATCATGGCATATCCAAGCTTGCCTTGCTGGAGATTTACTACAAGGGGCTGGATGCGGGAACGCAATTCAACCTCCAATCCCTCTCATGTGGAACGTTCATGGACATGAGAGAAGATGACTCTTGGGACTTCATTGAGAAGCAAGCAAGAGTAATAGAGAAGTATTCCTACCGGAAAGTGGAGGGAAATCGTGTTGAGCAAGGAGCAAAGCTCACACATGAAGCTCAAAATCAGATTTTCTCCCTCAACAATGAGATCAAAGAGTTGAAGGAGGCTATCAAGACCAACTTCCCAAAGCAACAAGGGAAAGATGTTGGTTATTTGGGCAATAATAATGGCGGCAACAACAATAACCGGGGCAACAACCGGAATAACAATTGGAATGGAAATAACAACAACTGGAACAACGATTGGAACAACAATAGGGGTTCAAACAACAACAATTGGCGCCCCAATCAACAAAATTCCGGTAACTCTTATCCTTCCAATTCTAATTCACTAATTCCACCTTCCTCTTCCTCTACTCCTTTGAAAAGCCAGGGGCAATCATCTAATGGAGGAAACACTTTGGGGAAGGAGAAGCCCGATCCCATATTGGAAACGATTTTGGGAAAGCTTCAAGGGTTGGAGAACCGCCTCATCAAGGTTGATGATCAAGTTTCTAAGGTTGATAAAGCTCAAAAGGTTTTAGAAAACCAAATGTTCAACCACGCGGAGGAAGTTCCTAGAAATCAAGGGAAGCTTCCAGGAAAGACGGAGGACAACCCTAAGGGAAGGGTAATGGCGATAACAACTAGGAGCGGAGTGACTACCACCGATCCGCAGCCTACATTCGTTGAAGTCCCCGTGGAGAAGGGGAAGGAGAAGGAAGACGTCTATGTTCCTCCTCCAGCTTACAAACCTCCCCTACCATTCCCTCAATCTAGAGCGCGAGCGCGCCTAGACAAACAATTCGGTAAGTTTATAGAACTCATGAGTAAGCTGCATATTAATATACCATTCATTGATGCTATTGTAGGTATGCCAGCTTACGGCAAGTTCTTGAAGGAGCTTCTCTCTAACAAGAGAAAGCTAGAAGACTTCGGAGAGGTCAAGATGAGTTCTGATTCTTCGGATCTCATCAAGACCATGAAGGAGAAAATGCCCCCAAAGTTGAAAGATCCGGGGTCATTTTGCATTCCCATTGGAGTGGGAGATGTCACATATGGCGCTTTATGTGACTTAGGAGCAAGTGTGAGTATCATACCACTTGCATTGTGCAGGAAGATCGGTTTGGGCGACCCTAAACCGGTGAAGATGACGTTATACATGGCGGATCGATCCATCACTCGCCCCGTCGGTATTGTAGAAGACGTCCCGGTCAAGCTAGGTAAATTCTTTGTTCCTATTGATTTTGTCGTGCTTGACATTCCTGCAGATAGTCCGGTCCCGATCATACTCGGAAGACCATTTCTTGCAACTTCCGGCTGCATGGTCGATTGCAAGAATGGAAGACTCGCTTTTGATATTGGAGAAGAGAAAGTAGAGTTCGTTCTTTCCACTCTAGTGAAGGAACCAATCTTTGATGAGGATATTTATGATATCCAAGATGAAGAAGGTTTATCTAGGGAGGAGGTAAGTGCAATTCTCTTTAACGATCCTTTACAAAAAGTGATTACTATGAGTCTAACAGACGTAGGGGAAGAAGAAGAGTGCAAAGAGGAAATAGAAGCCTTAGAAGCACAAGAAGAGATGCATGAAGTGGAGTTGGAGAAACTCCACGATGAGGCTGAGAATACTAGAATCCACGGTCATACTCTGTCTTCCACGACCGTTGATTTCACAACCAAAATCGACCTCCATTCTAGGGGATTACACGACCGTGGAACATACGGGGAGGCCGTAATTCTGACCGTGGAAGAAGGTGATCGACATACTTCTTCAACTTTTTCTGATTCTTCTCCAACACACTCAACACCCTTAGAAACTTCTAAGGAAACATCGGATGCTCCTCAAGGATCATTGGAGGCTCCGAAAGTGATGGAACTCAAACCGCTTCCTACTCATCTAAGGTATGCTTTTCTTGGATCTAATTCTACCTTTCCGGTTATTGTTAGCTCCGAATTAAGCATAGATGAACATGAACAGCTCATGATTGTCCTTAAGAAACATAAGAACGCCATAGGCTATACTATTGAGGACTTAGTAGGAATTAAACCCTCCCTATGGATGCATAAGATACTAATGGAGGAGGACTTTAGAACTTCAAGACAACCTCAAAGGCGGTTGAATCCGACCATGAAGGAGGTTGTCAAGAAGGAAATTCTTAAACTTCTTGATGCAGGTATCATCTATCCTATCTCCGATAGCAAGTGGGTGAGTCCAGTTCAAGTAGTTCCGAAGAAGGAAGGAATGACGGTCATCACCAACAAGAACAACGAACTCATTCCTACCCGAACCGTGACTGGATGGCGAATGTGCATAGACTACCGCAAGCTCAACAACGCAACGCGGAAGGATCACTTTCCATTGCCATTCATCGATCAAATGCTTGAAAGGTTAGCACAACATTCACATTTTTGCTACCTTGACGGTTATAGTGGTTTCTTTCAGATTCCGATACATCCGGATGATCAAGAGAAGACCACATTCACGTGCCCTTGGGGTACGTTCGCCTATAGGAGAATGCCGTTCGGGCTTTGCAACGCCCCAACCACCTTTCAACGGTGCATGATGGCCATCTTCTCCGAATACGTAGAGGAAATCATGGAAGTCTTCATGGACGACTTCTCCGTATACGGTTCCTCCTTTAACGATTGCCTTTCTAACCTTTCTCTTGTTTTGCAAAGATGTGAAGACACTAACCTAGTTCTTAATTGGGAGAAATGTCAATTCATGGTTAAGGAAGGAATCGTATTAGGTCACTTAGTCTCTAGTAGAGGGATAGAGGTAGACAAGGCTAAGATAGAGACCATAGAGAAACTTCCTCCCCCAATTTCGGTGAAAGGGATAAGAAGTTACCTAGGACATGCTGGATTTTATAGACGTTTCATTAAGGACTTTTCTAAGATATCAAAACCTCTCACTAATCTATTGATGAAGGATGCGGTTTTTGAGTTTTCGCAGGAATGTTTGGATGCGTTTAACACCATTCGGCAAGCTCTAATTTCAGCACCTATTATCCAACCTCCGGATTGGACTCTCCCCTTCGAGATTATGTGCGATGCTAGTGACGTAGCTATTGGAGCTGTTCTTGGACAACGAAAGGAAGGGCGAACCCATGCTATATACTATGCTAGCAAGACGCTAGATGAAGCGCAGCTCAACTATGCCACTATAGAAAAAGAACTTTTAGCTATTGTCTACGCTATTGACAAGTTTCGCTCTTATCTTGTAGGTGCAAAGGTGATTGTCTACACGGATCATGCTGCGATCGGGTACCTCCTTGCGAAGAAAGACGCGAAGCCAAGGCTAATTAGATGGATTCTTCTCCTACAAGAATTCGATCTTGAGATCCGCGACAAGCAAGGTTCGGAAAATTCTGTTGCGGATCATTTGAGTCGTCTAACACATCTAGGGGACGACCATCTACCCATTGATGACTCCTTTCCGGACAAACACCTACACATCATAGAGGAGTGCATCAACGTGATCTCCAAAGGTAACGAACCGTGGTTTGCTGATTTTGTTAACTATTTGGTTTGCCAGGAGATACCACCAGGACTATCCTACGCACAAAGGAAGAAGTTCTTTAAGGACGTCCGGGAATACTATTGGAACGAGCCTCTCCTCTTTAAGAGAGGTCCGGATGACATCATTCGGCGATGTATGCCGGAAGATGAGATGCAAAGTGTCATCCGCCATTGTCATTCACTACCTTGTGAAGGACACGCTAGCTCGAACAAGACTAGCGCAAAGGTATTGCAATCAGGATTCTATTGGCCTACTTTGTTTAGAGATGTGCAATCCTTTGTTTCTTGCTGCGATGCTTGTCAAAGAACAAGCAATATCTCTAGGAGGAACGAGATGCCCCTCAACAACATCCAAGAGGTGGAGATTTTCGACGTATGGGGAGTAGATTTCATGGGACCATTCCCATCTTCTTGTGGAAACCAATACATACTATTGGCGGTAGACTACGTTTCTAGATGGGTAGAAGCAATTGCCTCTCCCACAAATGATGCCATGGTGGTGGTTAAGTTCTTCAACAAGACCATCTTCCCGCGATTTGGGACGCCAAGGACTATCATTAGTGATGGAGGTTCTCACTTCATAGCCCGTCGCTTCGAAGCTCTTCTAGCTAAGTATGGGGTTACTCACAAGATCGCTACCCCTTACCATCCACAAACGAGTGGACAAGTTGAGATCTCAAATAGGGAGATCAAAGGAATCTTAGAGAAGACGGTTTCAAGGACTAGAAAGGATTGGTCCTTGAAGCTTGACGATGCATTGTGGGCGTACCGGACTGCGTACAAGACTCCCATAGGAACCACACCATACAACCTCGTGTATGGGAAGTCTTGTCACTTACCGGTAGAGCTGGAGCACAAAGCGTTTTGGGCTATCAAGTGGCTGAATTTCGGCATGAAGGAAGCGGGAGAGAAGCGTCTCCTGGACATCAATAAGCTGGATGAACTCCGCTTGAACGCCTATGAAAACGCCAAGATCTACAAGGAAAGAGCAAAGCGTTGGCATGATAAGCATATCATTCCAAAGGACTTCAAAGAAGGAGATCAAGTTCTCCTCTTCAATTCAAGACTTCGCCTCTTTCCAGGTAAGCTTAAATCCCGTTGGACCGGACCCTTTCTAATTAAGCGTATTTTCCCCCATGGTGCAGTTGAAGTATGGGGTGAAGCGAGCGGAAGTTTTAAGGTGAACGGCCAACGACTCAAGAAGTATACGCCGGAACTCCAAGCTGAGGAGTTTGCACCTACCGCACTCGAATAAGTGCGAGTATGGTCTAGCTACGGACCTTAAATAAAGCGCTTCTTGGGAGGCAACCCAAGGTATTGCATTTTCGTTTTTGTTTTTGATTCATAGTTTAGTTTAGAATAGACGTTTTTCGCTTTATTTTGCCTCGATTTCTTCCGGTATGTTCGTGTTTTTGGTTGCAGGATCGATGAAAAAGGAAAAAGGGAGGATAATGTTGAAGAAAAGCGACGAAATTTGGACTTTGGAGCTTTACAGAGGGTTCCACGGTCTAAATTATGGTCGTCATAGCTACAGTGACCGTAATTTCCAAAAACCTTTGAAAAATCACCAAAACCACGGTTCCGTACATTTCCACGGCCGTGGAACCTCCCGATAGACCGTGATTTTCGAAAATTTTGCCGGCCACTATATAAGCCACATTCTTCACAAATTCATCCCAAAAATCCCTCTTTCCACGACCTAAGTGCCGAAACTCCACGACCCCTGTCAATTCTTCGTTTCCTAATCGTTTTCAACGATTCTTCTTCCCAAACTGCAGCAAATTCAACCACAAACAAGATCCAAGCGACGAATCGAACGGATATTCACCAACAAACGCGCATTTCGGATTTTTCAATCCGAAAAAGAGGTTTTCTTTTCCCTTCTTGATTCTCGCCAATTTGGTTCGTTTTTGCTATAGATTTTTAGAAAGAACTTATAAAGGCTGAAAGGAATTAGACTAGGACTGCTGTTGTGGTGATTGCTTGTGAATTTGCTGAGATTTGTGAGATTTTGAGACGAATCACGGTCACTGGATAAATTACGGCCGTGGTTTTGGACGAACAGACCGTAATTTCTGTGCAGAATGGATTTCGTAAGGAGAGTGTCGGGAAGGATAAAAGAGAAGAAGGGTGAGCATAATAAGAAAAGGAAAGGCAATCCCTCCACCTCCTCATCCTCTAGGGCACCACCACCCTCATCTCCTTCACCCCCATCCTCACCTTCACCTCCATCCTCACCTCCTCACCCTAGAATCCCGACCATACATGAGAATCATCTCGCTACTTTCGAGAAGATCACGAAGAGGCCAGTGATTGGCCCTAGATATTTGTTGTTGGAGGATCTATATCCTCTCAACATTGTTGATGACCTTACTTGGCTCTTGGATAGAGCCGGATTAGTTATCTTCTCGGCTATCCGAGAAGACGCCTATGAGGAGATCACCCGAGAGGTTGTGACGTCTTTCGAGCACATCCATGTGGATAGGACCGTCTCTTTCCGTCTCATGGAAAGAGACTACCATTTGAGTATCGTTGAGTTTGGGACTATTTTTGGGTTTCATGAGACCTTCAATGGTCGATTCCCGAGTGGCGTTTCCGCCAAGGACTTTTGGAAGGAAATTGCGATGATTTACGCCGACGAGGACCGTTGGCAACCCGCCGATACCAAGGCTAAATTGATGTACCATTTAGCCTTGAAGATAGCTCACCGCGTTCTTTCGGAGTGTCTCTTTCCTAGGACGGAGACGCCCCAAAAGATAAAGACGGATGAGCTATTCTTGCTCTATTGCATGCTTTATGGACGCCGTGCACATTCTGCTACTCTCTTGGCTGCTACGATGAGCAAGCTCAAGAACAAGGCGAAGGGAAACATCGGATATGGTGGGATAGTTACCCACATTGCTAGGAGTTTTGGTGTGGACTTTTCTGCTTGCACCCGCATACCGGCCGTTCCTTTAGGGTTACATGCTTTCATGGTTAGGGGTCTCATTTTCCCCATACATAGAGGTCCGCCTTATGCGGGCATGCCTTGGGAGAGTAGGACAGGTAGGGGTATAGAGTGGCTGCCGGAGTACTCCATTGTGGCGGGACGCCACAATTGGAAGGAGACATTCGCTGCGATGCATGCGAACAGGATAGTAGCTCCCCCTTACGTCCCACCACCGGTTGTGGAGGAGGAGGATATGGGAGATCAGTTCGAGAGTGGAGGAGGAGCGGAGCAGGAGTTTGGCACGTTTCCGGACCAGCCGGAGGCGGCCCCAGATGTACCTAGACGCTTTCCACGTCCAGCTAGAGCCTCAGGCTCGTCATCTCGCCGCGCTAGCGTGAGTGAGAGGCCCACGTGGATGACCACACCTCCCACTTGGTATGACGCCCCCCCTCCTTGGTCCACGGAGCAGCCAGCAGCACCACCACCAGCACCAGCACCATCCGACGCCCCATCATGGTACAGTCAGGCTCCAGGATGGTACGAGCAGATGCCGGATTGGGCCACAGGCCTTTTAGAGAGAGTTGGAGCATTGGAGATCCGAGCCGATGCTAGAGACGGACGACTAGACGACCTCGACCACATGATGAGGGACGTCTACCGCCAGTAGTTTGGGCGGTTCTATGACTCCAGTTTCTCTCCATTCCCGCCTCCGCCGCCACCACAGTGATTTGATGCATGACCGTTCGTTTTAGACATTCCCGCCACCACTTTGTGAGTTTCTTTTTCTTTTCTTTCTTTTCTTTCTTTCTTTTGAACATTAGGGACAATGTTCGTCCTAAGTATGGGGTGGGATGTACTAAAAGTTTGTAATAACTCTACTTACTATGTTCGCTTTCATTTGAGACTATCGTTGCATGTTCATTATGTGTTGCACGTTTCATTTTCGCATTGCATGAAAAAGAACTTTAAAAACCCATAAAAAAATTGAAACATTTTGAAAATTTTGTGCTTCTAATGAATTGAGATGATTTCCATGATAATCATTACTTGTGAATGGAGTTTAATAACAATTGCATGCTTAAAAGAATAGTGAATCGAAAAGAATTTGAATGAATGAATTTTACCTCCTTTGCAAGTTTTATAATGTGAAAATGTTACCTAAATCATGTTGAGAAATTGAAGTTGAAATCACGTTATAAGTTCCTATACTTCTTGTTGAAATGATTAAGGCAATTCAATACTTTCTTTCTTCTTTCTTTGATCATCTAGCTCCTCATTGAAATATTAGCCTCCTTTACCTATCCGGGAATTTGGAGAAGTGAATGAAGAAGGCATGTTTGATGTGGGAGGGCCATGAGAGCAATTATTTGCAATCAAATGAATAGAAAGAAATTGTAGGTTTGGGGAAGTCAATCATGGCGATGAGTAACTCGGCACCATTCACATAGCCGGGTGTTTGTGTCTTGCCAAAGTCGGATTGAGCGATATTCCTAGCGGATTATGGTATGTGCGCTAAGGGTTTGAGGCATCTCTTGAAAAAATTGAGAAACGCCGATCTCCTAGGCTTCGGTTTTTGTGCACCTCTATCCATAACTCCAAAAATAAAGTTGAAAAAATGAAAAGAAGAGAGCGAAGCTCTAAGTTGAAGTGTTGCGGGAACCGCATAAGAAGAAGAAGGTAGTTGTCCACTTTCCCGGATTCATGCACCACTTTCCCTTAAAGTCTTCCCTTCCCTTCCACATTCTAGACCTTTTCCTTGAAAGTCCTTAAGATCAAAAGAATGTTATATGACTTGGTGATCTAAATTGAAGTTTCTTATGATTGATTTTGATAATGTTTGAAGGTTATGATGCTTGTTTAGAAGTTAAATTGATTCATGAATTTTCTTTGCTTTTTACTCTTTAATTGAGTGTGTGAAAGTTTGATGAACGATTGAAGCAAGGTTTGAGAATGATCTATTCTTTAGAAGTCACATTCACCCAAAAGAAGGTACACATATTTCATCCTAACTCTTGTTTAAAGCTTTTTGAAAGACCTTGCTTAGGGACAAGCAAGTGTTAAGTATGGGGTTATTTGTTAGCATGAAATATTGTGATATTTTAGGCACGTTTTCTAAACGTATTTGATTCATATTGATAGTCTTTGATTGAACTTTGCTGCATATGTGAGTTAGTATTACCTATATTGTCGATATGGATGTCTACACTAGTTCTATGTTGATCATAGGTGATTTGGAGCTATTTCCAAACGGAATCGAGTAAAAGAGGAGTTGATTGAGTGAGTCCATAGATTGAGGACATTCTTAGGAAGAAAATTGGAGTTTAGCTTGAGGAATGCACGAGGCTAGGGAAGAATCACGTTCTTGCCCTAAACTACGCCCTAAAATACGGCCGGATTTCAAACCACGTTCAGAATTACGGCCGTGGAACCTTGTGAAGAGAGGCGTGATGCATTCCAGTAACTATTACGGTCGTGGAACACATGATACAAACCGTGACACTTTCCACACCTAGAATTACGGTCGTGGAAACTTCCACGACCGTGATCTTGGCGAATATTTTTCGCCACACTTTGAAGCCACGATCTTTTGAAGATTGGGCCGGGCCGACATTTTGCCCTACACTATAAAAAGACGGAAGAAGTGAGATTCCGTCATGCTCGCTTAGACGCTCATCTCCGCCATCGACGCTTAGGATCGTTTACGCCCGCTACCTCATTTTACACCGTTGCTTGGAAGCGTTGATCATCTCATTGGAGATTGAAGCTCGCATCTAGGAATTGCCCTAATCTCGCACTTTTGGTGGAGATTGCTGTTGAGATCTTCGGATTGGCGAAAGATCGAAGCTTTTGCAAGATTTTGCAAGAAGATCTCTCTTCTTGTTTAGGTTTGATTTGGAAAACGGATTGACATCCCGTTTTCCTTTCTTTCCTAAGGTTGTGATTGTTTACTTTACTTTGAATCCTTTGACAACACTCGTTCTTGATTGTGACTTTGAGATTGATTTGAAGATTATTGAAAGTTCTTGAAAGTTTTCATCTTTTTATCTTTTAACTCTTGAATTAATATCAACATGACTGTTATTGGCTAAAAACTCTTAACAATTCTAAGGTGAAGGGTTGATAGTTGTGGCTTAGATGATGATAGATCGATCGCAAACAGATTAGACCCTGAGAGTTAGAGAGAATCGTCGACGAACCCTAAATTACGGGTTGTTCTTGAGTTCCACGACCGTGGAATCTCAAGATCCAACCGTAATTTCCCTCAAGTTTACGACCCTGCTTTTACTTTGATCCAAAGTTAAAGATTTGCTTTAACTTAGTTTAGACTTGTCTTTTCTAGGTGGTAGTGAAGCCTCAACAACCTCTACTTCGATTGTGAGTGTCACAACCTCAATCGGTTAAGTTAGTCTTGATCTTTGGGTTAGAAGTTTGGGTATTTGACACTAATTCTCATCTTTAGAATCTTTTTATATTGAGCCTCAATAACCTGTATAGAGATTGTCTTGTAGGTGAGTTACATAAGGTTTTTGGAACTTCACCGTACGATTACCTTACATTAGTATACCTTTGCATATCTCAACTCTGTTTTTATATCATTAGTATATCTTGAATCGATCGTCACAATTGGATACTTGGATCTTTAGGATTGTTGTTTTCCCGATATTTGCAAAACTCTCATATTTACTCGCTTGACAATCTACAATTGAATTTGTTCCCACCCAAATCCCTGTGTTCGATACTCTGGAATTCTTGCTTAGCTACGTCGATCCGTACACTGCGGGTTCGCTGCTTGATTCTAGTTTTATAAATTTAAAGCTTATTTGCACACACCTTTAGGGGCGAACAAGTTGTGCTTCTAATATTGGATCACCTTCATAGTCATGTTTCATGGCAATGGACAAGCAATCATGTATCAAATAAATGAAGGCATGGAAAGACAATTGTACTTAACTCGAAAGCATGCATGAAATGTAAAAATGAAGAAGTCAAGATGATCAAGAGCATATCCAATCTAGATTACTAAGTCTTACACACATGCAAATAGGTCACAAGAGCTTGTGAGATAAAAGGCCAAGAAACGTTGTGATTAGGTGGGAATTTTTCTAGGCTATGTGATGCTAATCCGGGAATGGAACTAACTCCACAATTTTGTCCTTGATCAACTTCCCACAAGTGTATATTTTCTCCATCTTTTCTTTCTTTTCTTTTTCTTTCACTTATTTTTGAGACAATGACATTGGTGTACAAAAGCCGAAACCTTGGTGATTAGCCGTCCTCGGGTTTTTTTTATTTTTCGAGGTGCATCCACACCGGGCACACATACCAAAGCTCCTTAGGACTATCGGTTTATTTGACTTTGGCAAGGCACAAACACCCGATTATATGAATGGTGCCGAGTTACTCGTCATTTAAACCAACGTCCCCAAACCTATATTTTTGTCTACACTTTCACAACAAATTCAGCACTTCATTCATAACATTCTTTCATCAACAACTTCACCCCACACTTGCTTTTCACACACATCAACAGACTAGCATGCTCCTATTCCCGGATGGGTCAAAAGAAATCAAATTTTTCATCAATTGAGGTGCTCAAACAACATGATCAAGATGAGAAGTAGAGAAAAATGAATTGCCTTAATCACTCCTAGATGATGTGCAAGAACTAGCATGTAATTTCGACTTTCAATACTCAATCCAATCAAGACAATCATCATAATCACAAATCATTTATGGGATTCAAGATAAGTACTTCAAGTCCACATATGCATGCATCAATTCAACACATAAGGCCATCCATAGCCAATTCACACAACAATTTCATCATAAGGATCATTCCCAAGCCTAGAAGCACTAAAATTTTTTAAAATTTTCTGATTTTTTTTAATTTTTGAAATATCTATGTATAAGACATGATGAAACATGTGGCTAAAAGAAACTACCCTAGATGCTAATCATGCAAAAGATCATGCAAACCCCACCCCATACTTAGAAACACATTGTCCCCAATGTGGTATTCAAGTAAAGAAGAGTGAAAGAAGGTTCTCACAATGTAAAAATGGTTTGCTTAGGTATTTGGGATTGCTCAAGTGGATTGATGGTGGATGATCCTATCAACAATGGTAGAGAGCTCTAAATGTTCATCATGGCATCGGGACCCGCGCTAGGCACCGCTAGCCGTCCAAGTTCCGCGTCCGCTCCACCCATAATTGATGAGGGACTCATCATCATCATTCACATGCCATGCAAGGCTTCCATGCTACCAAGACTCAAGCACACACACAAAGCACACCAAACACACAATAACAGAAAAATCGAAAACAAAAACAAAAACGCAAAGGGGAAAACGTTACCATAGGGTTGCCTCCCATCAAGCGCTTCTTTAAGGTCATTAGCTTGACCAAACTCGGGGGCGTCTCACTCTAGGTGAAGTGGGGCAATCATATCTACCGGAGCTCCCGGGATATACTTCTTCAACCGGTGCCCATTCACCTTAAAGTCTCCACAATGCTCCCTTCCTATCCCAACCGCTCCATGGGGAAAGATCTTCTTCACCATATAAGGACCGGTCCATCTTGACTTTAGCTTTCCGGGGAAGAGCCGCAGCCTTGAGTTGAAAAGAAGGACAAGGTCTCCTTCACTCAATTCCTTCGGGATGAGGCGCTTGTCATGCCACCGTTTGGTCCCCTCCTTGTAGATCCAGGCGTTTTCATAAGCATCCAACCGGATCTCCTCAAGGGCGTTCATATCAAGCAATCTCTTCTCTCCGGCCTCCTTGAGGTCAAAATTTAGCCACTTAATGGCCCAATGTGCTCTATGCTCCATCTCTACCGGAAGGTGGCAAGACTTGCCGTAGACTAGCTTGTAGGGAGTGGTGCCGATCGGTGTCTTGAAAGCGGTCCTATATGCCCACAAAGCATCATCGAGCTTCATAGCCCAATCCTTTCTTGTCCTAGAGACCGTCTTCTCAAGAATTCCCTTTATTTCCCGGTTGGAGATCTCCACTTGGCTACTAGTTTGGGGATGGTACGGTGTTGCCACCTTATGAGTCACCCCATACTTCGCCAAAAGTGCCCCAAAGTTCCTATTAGTGAAGTGCTTCCCTCCATCACTTATGATTACCCTAGGTGTTCCAAACCTAAGGAAGATCACTCGGTTGAAGAACCGCACCACAACCTTGGCATCATTTGTAGGAGAGGCGATTGCCTCTACCCATCTTGAAACATAGTCCACCACCAATAGGATATAGAGGTTGCCACAAGAGGAGGGGAATGGTCCCATGAAATCCACACCCCACACATCGAATATCTCCACCTCTTGTATGTTGTTCAAGGGCATCTCATTTCTCCTTGAGATGTTGCCCGTCCTTTGGCAAGCATCACAAGCTACCACAAAGTTTTGCACATCCTTGAACAAACTTGGCCAAAAGAAACCCGATTGCAACACCTTAGCACATGTCTTGTGTGAGCTAGCATGGCCTCCACATGGTAAGGAGTGACAATGACGGATCACACTCTCCACTTCATCCTCCGGTATGCATCTCCTAAACACTCCAACCGGCCCTCTCTTGAACAAAAGCGGCTCACTCCAATAGTAGTGCCTCACATCTTTGAAGAACTTCTTCCTTTGGGCATACGACATACCGGGAGGCACTTCCTCACACACTAGATAGTTCACAATGTCGGCATACCATGGCTCATTTCCTCTAGACACTTGGAACAAGCACTCCTCCACCATTTGCAATTGCTCATCCCGGAATGAGTCATCAATCGGGATGTCATCTCTCTCAAGCTCTAATGGTGGGAGTCTACTAAGGTGATCCGCCACAGAATTTTCGGACCCCTTCTTGTCCCGGATTTCCAAATCAAAATCTTGGAGAAGAAGGATCCACCGAATCAACCGAGGTTTTGCATCCTTCTTTGTAAGGAGATAACGGATCGCAGCATGATCCGTATAAACAATGACCTTCGCTCCAAAAAGATATGAGCGGAACTTCTCAAAGGCATACACTACCGCTAGCAACTCTTTCTCGGTGGTAGCATAATTGAGTTGGGCATCATCTAGCGTCTTGCTAGCATAATAAATAGCATGTGTGCATGATAGGTGCGGAGATCAAAGCATGATCTCAAACGGTAAACTCCAATCCGGAGGTTGCATGATAGGTGCGGAGATCAAAGCATTCTTCAACCTACAAAAAGCCTCAAGGCAATCCTTGGAGAAAACAAACTCAACATCTTTCATTAATAAGTTAGTAAGAAGCTTAGAAATCTTAGAGAAATCTTTAATGAATCTCCGGTAAAAACCGGCATGCCCTAGAAAACTCCTTACCCCCTTCAGCGAGGTAGGTGGTGACAACTTCTCTATTGTCTCTATCTTAGCCCTATCAACCTCAATGCCACGGTTGGACACCAAGTGTCCCAACACAATACCTTCACTTACCATGAAGTGGCATTTTTCCCAATTCAAGACTAGATTAGTCTCCTCACATCTTTTCAAAACTAGAGACAAGTTAGCTAAGCAATCATCAAAGGAAGATCCATAAACAGAAAAATCATCCATAAACACTTCCATAATATTCTCAATGTACTCAGAAAAGATAGCCATCATACACCTTTGAAAGGTGGCGGGTGCATTACACATCCCAAATGGCATTCTCCTATATGCAAAAGTACCCCATGGACATGTAAATGTGGTTTTCTCTTGGTCATCGGGGTGGATAGGGATTTGGAAGAATCCACTATAGCCATCTAAATAGCAAAAGTGAGAATGTTGAGCTAACCTCTCTAGCATTTGGTCAATGAAAGGAAGGGGGAAGTGATCTTTCCTAGAGGCCATGTTCAATTTCCTATAGTCAATACACATCCTCCACCCCGTAACCGTTTTAGTTGGGATTAATTCATTATTCCCATTGGTTACTACGGTCATCCCACCCTTCTTAGGAACCACATGTACGTGACTAACCCACTTACTATCCGAAATAGGGTAGATGATTCCTGCATCTAGCAACTTAATGATCACTTTCTTGACTACCTCTTTCATTATAGGATTCAATCTTCTTTGATGTTCAATAGAGGGTTTATGGTCATCTTCCATCAATATCTTATGCATGCGCAAAGAGGGTTTTATGCCAACTAAATCATCAATAGTATAGCCAATGACTTTCCTATGCAGTCTTAGCTCATGCAACAACCTAGCAAGTTCATCATCATTCAAGCATGCATTCACAATCACCGGATATGTAGAATTATCACCAAAAAAAGCATACTTCAAATGAGAAGGGAGAGGTTTGAGTTCATATTTAGGAGGACCTTTATCGAGTGGAGATGATCCAAATAACGTTGGATGAGATGAATCCAAAGCAATTGAAGGCTCTCCAAGGTTCCTTGAAGCTTGATCAACAACAAGGGCTGCTTCTGGGGAAACCACGGGCAAATCCACGGATTCTGGCACATCCACGGCCGTGGACTTTGCAAAGCTTGCTCTTCGGAGCATTCCAGAGAGTTCCACGGCCGTGGAAGTCTCTTCACGACCGTGGTTCCTACAGGAACTCAGCATACTCTCGTGGACTTAAAATTCAGCTCTTGTCTCCTTTTCTAATGCTTCTAAGGCCTTGATTTCTTCATTGCAAGCCTCCTTAACACCTTCCTCCATCAAACTCAAGCTAAGAACCTTCTCCAAGGGGTCCTTGATCAAGATTGAGCTCACGACTTCTCTAGACTCCTCTTGTTTGACAATGTTGAATACATCCTCATCAAGGGTTGGTCCTTTCATCATTGTGGATAGTTTGAACTTGATATTCTCTTCTCCAATGTTGAAGGAGAGAATTCCATTCTTACAATCCACCAAACATCCGGAAGTGGCCAGGAAAGGTCTCCCTAAGATGATGGGAACCGGATAGTCCGTCGGGATGTCCAAGACAACGAAGTCTATGGGCACATAGAACTTTCCTAGTTGCACCGGTATGTCTTCCAATATTCCAACCGGGTGAGTGATAGAACGGTCCGCCATGTAGAGGGTCATCTTGACCGGTTTTGGCTCTCCTAGCCCAACCTTGTTGCAAAGTGCTAGCGGTATGATGCTTACACTCGCCCCAAGATCACATAGGGCTTCATACTTTACTTCTCCCACTCCAATCGGCACACAAAAGGAACCCGGATCTCTTAGCTTAGGAGGCATCTCCTCCTTCATTGTTTGGATAAATTCCGAGGATCTCTTTGTCATCCTTACTTCTCCATACTCTTCCAACTTCCTCTTGTTGGAGAGTATTTCCTTCAAAAACTTGCCATATGCCGGCATTCCTAAAATAGCATCCATGAACAGAATATTAATATGCAATTTAGAAATTAGTTCAAGGAATTTACCAAAGTGTTTGTCCAAGCGAGCTCTTGCTCGTGATTGTGGGAATGGTAGTGGCGGCTTGTATGGAGGCGGTGCCACATATGTTGGCTCATCATCCTTGCTCTTGCCTCCATCGTCTTGCAATGTTTTCTCTTCTATCACCACTTGCTTCCCTTTTTCATTCCCTTTAGGCAAGGGATCCTTCATGCTCAACCCGCTCCTTGTTGTAATAGCCAACACTTGGCCTCTTGGGTTGTCTTCGGTTCTTCCAGGAAGCTTTCCCGGATCTTTATGAGCTTCACTCACCTTTTGGAACACTTGTGCTTCCAACACCTTTTGAGCTTTAGAAATGGAAGTCACCGTGCTCTCAAGACCACTCAACCGTCCAAGCAATTGCTCAAACATCATCTCGGTTCTATCCTTTGGAGGTTGAGTGAATCTGGGTGGAGGTTCTTGTGAAGCCTTTGGTGGTGGAGCTGCGCTTGTGGAAGCGGGAGGGTTCAAGGCACCATCCGGGTTAGAATAGGAAAACCCGGGATGGTTGTGGTTAGGCCGGTAATTGTTGAATTGCCGGTTGTTGTTGAAGTTCCTTGGGCCTTGATAGTTGTTGTAATTGCCCCTTCCCATGTAGTTCACATCTTCCTCCTAGGAAGACAAGTTTGCTTGCACTTGCACTTGAGGGGTTGCTTGGTTCTTCAAAGTTGTAGCACACAACTCCCTCAAAGACTTAAGCTCATTGTTGATGGCGTCAAGCTTGAAATTGCTCATGGTGACTTCACTCACCTCATATGCTCCCGCCTTTCTCCCATCACTCTTCCTATGGGAGTACTTCTCAATCACTAGAGCTTGTTTCTCTACAAACTCCCAAGCTTCATCTACATTCTTCTCCATGAAAGTCCCACCGGAAAGAGATTGAAGTTTGAATTGGCTATCTTCATCAAGTCCCTTGAAGTAGATCTCCAATAGCTCAATTTTTGGTATACCATGGTGTGGACAATCTAGGAGAAGGTCTTTGAACCTCTCCCAAGACTTGAATAGACTCTCTCTATCCTTCATCACGAAGGCATTGATCTTCCCTCTTAACTCGGTAGTCTTGGAAGGTGGGAAGAACTTAGTCAAAAACTCGGTTGTCATCTCCTCCCAAGTACTCACTCACCCTTGTGGAATAGATTGATACCAAGCCAAGGCTTTATCCTTGAGTGAAAAGGAGAAAGCCCTAAGCTTATGGTTGTTGCTCTCCAATCTAGGCGGTCTAAGAGTCTCCATCAAGATCTCATAGTTCATCAAGTGTTGATGAGGAGACTCTCCTTCCATCCCTCCAAATTGACTATGCCGGATCATATGTAGAACTTGAGGGCGGAGCTCATAATCATGGGCTGCGGGATCTCCTAAGTTCACACCCGGACGGTGTGCTCTTTGTGCCGGATCCATACGTTGCCCTAACATTTGTGGCTCTTCAATAGCAATGGGCACAACCCGAATATTAACCGCCGGCTGCGGTTGTGGTGGAGGCGGAGGAGGTTGTTGACGATTAAGCTCTCTTTGCACAAGAGCTTGCCTAATCTCTTCAATCTCCCTCCTAGTTGCTTCTTGCCTCTCATTGGCAAGTCTCCTTTCATTCTCCAAGGCTTCGTCCCTTATCCTAATTTGCTCTAAAGCCTCATCCAACTCAGTTTGGAGATCTCTTCCGGCCATCTCTTTTCCCTTTCTAATGCTCTTGGATCTAGATCTAAGGGTTTTCTCCGGTTCGGGATCGAATGGAGCTAAATCCTTGCCACGAGATCTTCGCATACACCTAAAGAGTGAGAGATGTCCTGAAAAGCAAAGACACAAACCAAAAGAGATCAAAAGCAACAAGAAAGATCTACACTATAAACAATCACAAAAACGACTCAATCTAGACCTAGTCCCCGGCAACGGCGCCAAAAACTTGTTACGTTAAGAACGTGTGCACGCAAAAGCTTTAAATTTATAACTCGTTATATTTCTCCTAACTCCTAGCAAACCCGCAATGTACGGGACGTTTTGTAGTAAGGATAGTATTCCGAGTCGAACACAAAGACTGAGGTGAGATTGAATCAATTAGTGACTGAGTTTAGTGAAGATCTAGGCTAAGAAAAGAGAAAGAAATTAAGAAATGAAAATCTCAATGTTTTTGGTTTGGTTTTTAAGTGATCAATCAAGGATCACAAATCATGCAAAACAAACAATCAACTAAGCTAACAAATCAACACAAACAATCAAGCTAAACACGAGATATGAGATCAAAGAGAGAAAAAAACGGATTCTAGGGGTTGAAAATTCTGGTTATGGCATGGGACTCAAGCTAGCTAATCATTCCTTGGATCACTATGGTATGTTGGGAGTAAGTGTTTCTAGATTGGGGCCAATAACCGGGTAAGTCTCATGATCCACTAGTCCGTTCCTAGGGTCTTATCACCTTGTAAGTCTCAAAGAGCCTAAGGATAGGAATTCTACACAAACCGGATAGTATTATAGGGATCTAACCTCTCTTCACCGGGTAAGTCTCGGAAAGGCAAGTCCTAGACACCTATCCTAGCACACTTAGTCCAATAGCGGCTTGTGAGGCTCACTACTACCTAGAGTTTGTCATCTTCGGTATCTAAGGGTAAGAATCACCGGGTAGGTCTCTTCTAACACTTAGTTTCTAACACTAGGTCACCCTAGGATAGATTTAACTCAACAAACACTAGGGTTTTAACATTCTAACATTCTAGAACTTAGACTCATCAAATCAAACAAATCAGGCAAACCACGGGCTGTTCATCCACTTCCACGGCCGTGGACTGGCAAGAACAAACCGTGGACTCCAACAGTGGCTCGGTTCAAGTGAACGAATCATCCAAAGGCAAATATAAGTCCATCCTATCATAGTCCCAGCCATAACCCTCCTTTCCTTACCCTAGAATCGCATCTATTTAGCCAACAACATGCATCATCACAATCGAAATCATCAAACATAAAATCATGGCTTCCATTTGCAAGATAATGAAGAGAAAGATATGAACAAGTGAAACAAGTAAACCAAGCTGAAAATGAGATTAGAAAGACTCACAACCCTTCAAAAGAAGGTTCAATCGATTCTTACAAGACTTTGCAAAACGTTTCACTCAAAAATCTATCAAAGACTAGCAATGGTGTGTTCTTCTCTTCTTCTCCAATGGAGCTTTTCTCCTCCTCCAATGGTAGCTCTCTTCCAAGCTTCCAATTGAGAGAATATTCTTGTTGAGAGTGTAGGAGAGAATGGGAGTGAGGGGTCTTGATTCTGAAATTTGATACCCTCACAGCCTTGCAAGACCACTTTTTATACTACAACCTTGCAAGAGTCGGCCATGAGATCGTGGCACAGCTGTCACAACCGTCTGGCAAAAAACACGGTCAGATTCCACGCCCGTGGAAGTGCCAGTGACCGTGGTTTTGGTGCCTCAGCTTGTTTTGGATCATTGAGTCACGATTTGGTGCATGGCTTGCACCAACATGGTCCCATGAGTCCTCTTTAGCTCCTAACTTGCATCCCAATGAGTCCGAAGGTGTGTCATCTCGAGGAACGATCCTTGAATGTATCGATTAAGCTCCTAAATCTCCCAAAATACCTACAAAGCAATGCAAAAGTCCGTGTAGACGTCTATCTCGACAAAATACGTGAATTGAGTGCGAACGTCGTGAACTAGTGCTAAACCATGCATGAATGAGCGGAAAATCTATCTAAATGATTACCTAAACCTAAGCCATAAATCGTGTTATCATGCGCCTCAAGGAGATACACTAGGGTGGATGAAGCCCTTCTTAACTAACTCTTCGAGTTACTTTTTCAGCTCAAGCAGCTCGATAGGCGCCATATTGTATGGTGCCTTTGAGATCGGTCCCAGCCCGGGCTCTAACTTGATGCAAAAATCTACCCTCCTATACAGTGGCAAACCGGGTGACACATTGAATACATTTATGTACTCGCTCTCTAGCAGGATCTCCTCCAACGCCATAATCTCACTATCCTTCATGGTGTAATACCGGAAGACCTCACAACTAGGGCTGTACAAAATTGAAACGTACCAAAAAACCGGTCCGGTCTATGGTCCATGCTTTTTCAAAAACCCTGGTTATGGTCCGGGTCCGGTTTAGGACCGTATTAAACCATAACCGGGTTGGATCGTAAATAAAAAAACCCGGGTTGGACCGGTTTTAGCCCTAAAACTTCCAAGCCGAATTTGACTATCAGACCTTCGCACCTTGCTTCAACATCGATTCAGAGTCATAGATTGAGAGAAAGAGAATCCGATGACCTCTTTGCGCACGCTGCCCCTTCCTTTCCGCTCGACCCTCGCCGTCTCGCCGTTGGACCGTAATCTCTCTTGACTCTCAATTCGATCCCCTTGTGCACCCTGGCGTCGCTGCTCGCCACTGCAGAAGACAAGGTATGTTGTAGAACGGTTTGAAGTCTTTGAATCTCTCTTTCTTCCCTCTCAATCTCGATTCTCGTCTCTCAGACCTTATACGTTCACATGCTAGTCGCTAGACTCGCTACTTCTTCTCAAAATCACCAGATTTTGCTGCATCAGTTTCCGATAGCACCTTTGTTGGAGAGGTAAACTAAATTGTGCAAGGTATGTTATTGAACCTCTCTTTCTTCAACCGCATCAACATATTAATATGGATTGCTCATTGTTGATTTGCTGTACATGATGTGATAGACTACTCATTGCTGATTTTATTGTATATGAATATGGATTGCTCATTGCTGATTTGAAATAGAAATGTTCAAGGAGTTTGCTTCAAATATAACAACATGATGGTAAACAAATTGAATAAGATAAAAATTGGATAAGATATGGATTGCTCATTGATGATTTGAAATTATTATGTTCACTGATTTGTTCCCATAAAAACTCTAATGGTACTTGGTATATCTAATGTGGCATTAAGTTGTTCCCATAAAAACTCTAACGGTACTTGGTATATCTAATTGGATAAGATATGGATTGTTCATTACCAAGTAGGTTGTGCATTCATTTAATGTGAATAATATACCTTGCACTTAGTTTACCTCTAATGGTACTTACATATCTAATGTGGTATAAAGTTGTATTTATTATTTTTGTATAATGTATTCCTTGTAAATCTATTTACAGGCCCATATCTGATTTATATTTATTATTTTTGTTTTTTGTATTCATGTAAATATGTTTAGAATACTCATATCTTATTCAATTTGTAATAAAATTAAATTGTTTTTTGTTATATTTATATGTTAGTTTTGAGAAAAGTGGATTGATCAATACTCAAATTGCAAATTGGAATGCTAAACTAGTTTAAATAAAATTTAGTATTGACTGATTGACCAAGGTTACCAATTTATATGTTTTATTGTGTATTGAAACTTAATTGCTATTGAATTTGATGGTGATGTACTATTTGCCTATTGGACTCATGTTGGTGAAGCAATTAGAAACCAAAAATTCAGAATTATGAGTAAATCACTATCCATGGAACTATCTACCAAACTATCATGCAACGTAAGTTGGAGGGAATTTTTTTTTCTAATTTGAGTTGGACCTTTGAGATAAATGCCATTTTGTCTTCTAATGCCTTGACTTTTTTCTTTCTTCAGATGGCGCAATCGACATCCACTATGGACCCTTTGAGTTTGAGTATTGATCAGTCCCACGAGTCTTCGGTAAACTTTGACAATCTAACGAATGTTGATGTCGAGATGGACGAGCAACCTTAAAATGGAGATGTGTGATCACAATCAACTCGTCGCAAAGCAGTTGAAAAGAGAAGAGGAAAGAGGAAAGAGTTTTGGGATGGATATGATGTATGGATGAGAAGAATCTTCGTAGAGCTAAGTGCAAATATTGTGGGACAACCTATGCTTGTGACTCAAACCTCAATGGCTCCAAGAATGTCAGTCATCATTTCTATCGGTGTCCAAAGAATCCAGCAAATAAGGGTAAAGGTAAACAAACTCAACTCATTCTTGAAAGTATGGATGATAGTGGTGTGAGAATGAAAAATTGGACATTTGATGCAAAGCATGTTAGGGAAAAAGTGGTGGAAATGGTTATTAAAGATGAAATGGCTTTTAGATCCGTAGATAAGGATGGGTTTAGAGGAGCTTTTTTTGCAGCTTGTCCATTTATTATGCCTTCACGCATCACTATTTCACGTAACTGTTTAAAGCTGTATGTGAAAGAAAGAGAGAAGTTGAAAGGGATTTTCAGAAATTCTTGTGAGAGTGTGTGCTTGACCACTAATACATGGACGTCTATTACAAATGATAATTATATGCGTGTCACTGCGCATTTTGTTGATGAAAATTGGAACTTGCAAAAGAGGATTACTAATTTCTGTCTCATTTCTAGTCATCGAGGAGAGGACATTGGTCGGGCACTTGAGGATTGTTTGAGTTTTTGGGGATTGTCGAGTAAGCTTCTAATGGTGACTATTGATGATGCATCTTCTATTGATGTTGTTTGTGCTTATCTTAAGCGGCTTAGTAGGGATAATGGTTGTATTCTTAAACGCAAGTATTTGCACATGAGGTGTGTAGCACACATTATTAATTTGATTGTACATGATTACATCAAATTGTGTGATACATATTTTAAAAAAGCTCGAGTTGTTGTTAAGTTTATTAGGGGTTCTCCTACTAGATTAATATCATTTCGACAAATAGCTGAGAAATTGAAGATTGATTGTAAGAGTTATCTAGTGCAAGATGTATCAACTAGGTGGAATTCCACTTATTTGATGTTGAGTAATGCATTGAAGTATAAGGCTGTAATTTCTCGGACAAATATTCCAGATATTGATGGGGTTAGCTATGCTCTTGATGATGAAGAGTGGAGTAAGATAGAGTCACTTGTTGTGTTCTTAAAAGAGGTTTATGATTTGACAACCCGAGTTTCTGGCTCCTTATATGTCACCAACAACTATATGATCTTTCATGTTTTCACCACTTATAAAGTGCTAGATATTATGCTCTCTAACCGAAACCTTGCTTTGAAAGACATGGCAAGAGCAATGAAAGATAAGTGTGAAAAATATTGGGATTCACTTGAGACTATGAATATGTTTATCCTCCAATACTTGATCCTTTCTACAAGTTTCGTGGAGTGCAACTTGTTCTTAAAAGCATTTATGGGAGAGAAACTTGTGGAGGACTTCATTAAGAAAGTTAGAGAAGTGTGTTATGAGTTATTTGGGGAGTATATAATTCGTTATTTTCAAGTGGAAGATCAAGCTTTTGGGTCACATTCAAGTGCAACAAGTGTTGATGATGATAGTTCGAGGTGGTTAGAAGATATAAATGAGGAAGTCACAAGAGGGATACTAGATCCAAGTGAACTTTCAAGATCCGAGTTTGATTAGTATTTCCATAAGGGGGGAAGTGAAAAAGGTTATGTTTTGGTGTGGTGGAAACTCAATGGCCATAGATACCCTATTGTTGCACGCATGAATCGTGATGTCTTAGCCATTCCTATTTGTACCGTTCCGTCGGAATCTACATTTAGTGCTGGAGGTCGTCATATTTCTTAATACCAAAGTAGGTTGTCTCCTTAGGTACTTGTTTGTTAACTTAAATCTTCAATTCTTACTTTACTATTTAGTAAGCATTGGTTTCTTTATATTTTTCTTTGTTCAAAGATGTACAAGCACTAGTATGTACTCAAGATTGGTTGCTTTTAAGGAGTAAGAACAAAAAAGATGATAAGGAGGATGTCTTAGAAGAAGATGAAATCCCGAGTTTGGCAGAAGGCATATATAAATATATAATTACGTGTGTTCTTGAAGATGTGGAAGATTTGAAGATGGGCTTGCGAATTTCATTTTGAAACATTACCACTATTTTGTTTAGATTGCTTGACAATCTCATATCGGAAAGACTAGATATGGTTGATTGTTGGTTTTTGATTGGACAATATTTGAATTGTTTAGACTTTAGATTGTATTTTGTCATTGGTGAAAATTTCATTTTTCAAGTTAAAAGCAATATTTTAGGTCCGGTCCGATTTAAAATATTAAAATTGAATAATTTAGGTAGATACGGTCCGGACCAGACCGTTACGGTCTCGCCCCGGTCCAGTCTATGGTTCCGGGTTTTGTAACTTTACGGTGCGCCGGTCTAGACCGTATGCACAACCCTACTCACAACCCTGCTCGATAAGTCTCACAGCTCGAACTACACTAATGATTATACCGGTCTTTCCAAGGTCCCAATCTCAGAAAGTCTCCACATGATCTGTCTCCATAGTGACCTTCATGGTCCTATTACCAATATCTAGGACTTTCCTATGCCGGTCCATCCAATCCATCCCCAAATTGACTTCCTCATGTACCAAGTACATGAAGAAGAAATGAGCTGGCCAATCACGACTTCCCAAACGGATGAGACTGTCGCGAACCTCTCAAGTACCTCTAACATTACCCCCATCGGGTAACCCTATAATGATTGGTCTCCCCTCTACCGTATCTAAAGCCAATCTATCAACACAAGCATCGGAAATAAAAGAGTGCGTAGAACCCGTATCAAAAAGCACTTTAACAGGTAAGCCATTAATCTGAATGGTGCCTATGGTCGTTGATGTTGTCGGGTCATATGCAATCGTTAGCTCGAAAACTCTTGCCCGTGTGCCTCTCGTGTCTATGTTACTACCACCCTGTCCTCTACCTCTAATTTGTCCCTGAGTGGAACCTTGAGGAGGAGGAGGAGAAGGATAACCCAGGGCCCACTGCTTTTGACCTTGAGCCAGATACTAAGGCGGTCTTTGTCCACCTCCTACAACCCTAGCAGGGGAAGAACCCGATTGTGACGGGGCCTTCTCCTGTCGGCAATATTCAACTCTGTGTCCTGGCTTGCCGCATGCGAAGCACGTCCTTGTCGACTTTTTACACTCGACTCTCATATTGTCACACCCTCCGTAGTTATGACATTGCCGACCTCTATCAAGAGTCTGTGCTGACTAGGGCATCCTTGTTTTTGACCACTCCCAAGTCCTAAAGCTCTAACACCCGTACTGGCTAGCCCAGTCCTTTGTCTTTATTTTGTCCCTCCTGCATGAGCATCCCACCTCAGACCCAGTCGGTCCTTCTCATAAGCTGGGGCTCGGTCCTAATAGTCCATGAGGGAGACACAACAAAATTCCGCAAGATATGCACGGGTAGTCTCCCTCAGTCTCTAGGAAAACAGATACACATGCTTGTCCTCTAGAGGTGCGGCGAGACCTAGCAATGCCAACTCCTCTTGAAACTTTGTGATCATTTGAGAAACAGAAGAGTCCTCAAACCCATGTAGTTGTCACCTAAGTCACCCTTTGCGAAACCTCAACTGATCTCACATGTACTAGTAGCGCTGGGGCAGGTCCTCCTGTTCTAACATCATCCTCTACTCGATGGACGTACTCACGGTACTTAGACGCCCCTCTAGAAATTCGACCTGACTCGGCCAACTACGCTCTTTTTGCTATGGACCTAGCAGCGGTCCTATCACCGATCACAGGAACAATACTCTGATTAACATTCTCGGCGATAACCTCAGCCGCTGATGGATCAACAATGGGGACTCATCCCCGACCTCTAGCTACTAGAGGTCTACCTGCTCGTCCGCGTCCTCGGACTGCAAGAAGGAGAGGTGGTCGACCTCTACCTCGTCCGACAACAAATGTAGCTCCATTGCGTTTCATCTGCGATAAGGTCATAACTACGTTTAAGGCTATGATAACACTACTGTAATAATATAAATTCCAAAAAATCAACTACAATCCATCATCAAAACCATGATGCCGAGATCCGTGGAAGTAGTAGTGGTCCCCCGTACATTCTATCCCAAACCGACTATGCACAAGTTTTAAAACAAAAATTACTTTAAAATTCAGAACCCTTTTGGGTTTTGCTTAATTATCTATTTGACCTTTTAGAAGATTGTGAGTGTCATTGTTGTCAACCTGACTCTGATACCATGTTATAACACCCCAAATTCTAGGAACTCAGAATTCTACTTAGGACTTGGCAATGGGTTTTGACCCTAGTCTTACAACAAGTTCACCGGATCTTGCAAAAACAAGGCAAAAATAAATGTCAAACTAAATTATATAAAATATTAAAAGTTTTAAATCCAAAACAAAGATGAGAGTCTCAGCCGAGTACTATCACTACAATGTCAATATAACAAGAATGTAAAATCCCATATCCCGTCCTATAATGTACGGGACCCCCCGGCTGACCACTCCGACCGGATCACTTGACAGCATCCCTGACCTGCAAGACACCTACACCAACAAATAAAATTGTTAGCTAATATTTTATATATCAGAATAACGATAACAACACAAACACACAAAAGGTAATACTACACACATAGCATGCTCATAATCAAGCCGGTTGTTATCTTTTAATTAGGTGATTCACTTTACTAATTCAACTTCTTTTGTGACACAAGGATCTCCCAAACCTCGCCTTTGTCCCCTTATACCAACAAGACTGGATTTGATGCATCTCATTGTGTATCTGTCTGTACTAGCCGCAAAAAACCTCTCAGTCTCCTATAGAACTGGACAAGTTGTCACCACGCGTTACTAATTGGGCCAAAAACGATAATGTTCGTCCTAGCATGTTATCATTATTAATATACAACACACACCACTATTATAGTTAAGTTAACACACAAAATTCAGCTAAGTAAGCCCAAGGGACTTACCTGTCTCAAGATAATCCCAACTATAAAACCACGCTCAGCTTCCCACATGAAAATATTCTATGCCTGATTAAACAAGGAACACATATCAACAACTATCCTACTTGCTAGAAGTCCCCAACTTCTAGTCTCAATGATCTTCACAAGATCATATAAACAACATGCTAGAAGGTTCCTACTTCTAGTCTCAATGATCTCAACAAGATCATATAACCAACATATATCCTAGAAGGTTCATATTCTAGTCTTCAATATCCTCACAAGATACGATAACCACACAATCAAACTCTGCATTCTCACAATGCTTCCTCAAACCACCTAAGGTGTTCAAACACGAAAGAACTCATAAACCACTATCTGGCTTTCCTACTAATTATGTTAGGTTCCAACTTAACATGATACTACTACAAAAAATAACTAAGACAAGAGGGAAAGACAACGTACTAATATATGGTACTCACTGGTGAGATGACGCGACCGCGGGAGCAAAAGGGGGCGACCACAGTGACAAGTTCCGAAATTCCGCAACCACAGAGACAGACAACCGCAATTGCGGTGATACAAGCAAAGATGCGACCGTGGTTTAAATAGACGCAACCGCGGGAGAAGTCCAGTATGGTGGTAACTACACCTATCAATGTGCAAAACGATCTCGGTCTTCAGATTCTGGTTCCCCTTGATGGGGATTAAGAAGGGAAGAAGGCTCGCTTACCAAACATGCAAAACGATCTCGGTCTCCAGATTGCTCGCTGGAGGGACGAATGAAGAAGAAGATCAATTGAGTGAATGAAAGAGGAGATGAAGGAGGAGGGGACAAACTTGGAACGGAAGGAATGAAAAAAAGAACCGGATGCTTGGGTTGAAGAGAATGTTTAATGAACATCATCACAATATGAAAGGGAGGAAAGAGAGACGGTTACAAATGGATTGACCCACGATCTGTCAATTAACCGCACCCATGCCTAATCGTCACCACAACTGCGGCAATAATAGGTGGCCGCGACTGCGGAACTCTGTCACCGCAGGGGCGGGGGCTGCTCTTGGAAACACCTCTACGACTCTAGTAGGAGTCCTGAGAAGTCGGTTTACAGAATATAAATTCCGGTTGTTATAACCATATGCATCGAAAGTTTTAATAATTCTGATTTATGTGCATTTGCTAATAGTGGTTGTTTTGTTTTCTTTGGAAAGAAAAATTTATTTCCTATATTTATGTGAAAAATGACATCTAAACCAATTCATATTAGGATAGTTGATAATAATATAATGACACATACTGAGGTTATTCAGGATTCACCCATCATGTTAGATGGTAATCGATGTTTAGTTCATATACTTTGGGCTACCACATTATCGATGCTTAATTTATATACTTTGGGATACCGAGCAAACATCACATGACTTGTAGTTGTAACGTCCAGAATTTTTATTGAGAAAATTTAGTTACTAAGGCATATTTTGTAACTTAAAGACTAACTAGGCCCCTCCATTTTCAGCCTAAATTTCAATTTTAAATAAAGATTAATGATAAGGGTAAAAACGAAATTTGATACGAAAAGAATAAAATTTATATAGATTAGGCACTACTTGAAACCCTAGCCGTCCACCTCTAACCTCTAAACTCTGTATTCTTCTCCTCTTGCAGGTTTCCAAAGTTCCCGCAAACCGTTCGACATTTTCACTAGTGTCGCCCCCCAGCGGTCGACGGCTACCAACAACGATCGACGTTTTCGCCAATACTGTCGCCCCCAACCCCGCAAACCCCAGCCATCCACCGCTTCGAGCCACCGCTGGACTGGAACGAGGAGGAGCCGCCTGATGCTATCATGTCCGCCATTGAAGCACTTTTCGCCAGTACTATTGCCGCCCAGCCCCACAAACCCTAGCCGTCCACCGCTTTGAACCACCGCTGGGTTGGAACGAGGAGGAACCGCCTGATGCTATCATGTCCGCCATTGAAACACCTCCAGCGGTCGACGGCTACCAACACCGCTTCGAGCCGATGAGTAGTCCTAGGAGCCGCCTGATGCTATCATGTCGATTTCCATGTCCGTCATTCTTTCTTGCTCCTCCAGTGACCGCTATCTCCATGTATGTCGATCTCCTCTATATATCCCCTCTGTAGAAAAGCTCTTAATAGCAGTTAAAATTTTTTTTACCAAAATTCGGATTCTTGAAGAACAACCCACGCTCAACTGATGCTATTACATTTTATAAAATTTTGAATTCGAACGATATTAACGATACATTGTTATACTAGTGGATTTTGAAATTGTTATTGGAATGAGTTCAATTACAAGACACAACATTTCTCAAGATTGACTAATGATCACTAAATTTGTATTTTTTTTATGATAACATTGATTTGCTGCATATGTGTAGCAATTGAGGCTTATTCCTCACCGAGTTTTATTTTTGTATTTTTTATATATAAATATGCTTGTGTAATTGTACTTGTGTAACTCGATGAACTTTGTACTTGTGTAACTCGATGTACTTTGTACTTGTGTAAATCGATAACCCTGAACTTGTGTAACTCGATGATGAACTTGTGTAACTCAATGACCCTGAATTTGTGTAACTCGATGGGTTGTGCAACTCAATGGATTTGGATTTGTGTAACTCGATTGTATAAATGACGGAATTGCGGGTTTGTGCAACTCGTTTGAGTTTGTGTAAGTCCACCTTGTGTAAACAATCGAGACTTTTGTAATCAGAAATTGATCAATTTTGTTAACTACATAATTTGACATTATAATTCAAAGTATTGAAAGTGTGTAACTCCACCTTGTGTAAACAATCGGGACTTGTGTAATCTAAAAATGATCGATTTTGTTAACTACATAATTTGACATTATAATTGAAAGTGTATATAAACATTATGTACTTGTAATTGTGTATTAATATTGTGTAATTGTAATTGTGTAGTAATAATGTGTGATTGAAATTTGTGTATTCACATTGTGTAAGTGAAATTGTATATCAATATTGTGTAACGGAAAATTGTGTATTAATATTATGTATCGACTAAACAATACACAAGTTCAATTAGCTCAGCTGGTATAAGGGTGGGTCGGAGGGCCTCTTGTTCAGAGTTCGATACTCACTAGTTACAACATTTTTATTTTGGATTGGGCCTGAACTAACTTATGTGGGCCTATTGGGCCTTAACTAAATTTGGATTTGGACTCAATTAAAATTATCAATTAATCCTTTCAATTAATCTTTATTAATAAATAATAGGGGCCTTGTTTGTTAACTAAAACACATAAGTGCCTACTTTATACACAATAATGCAAAAACTGCATACTAAACCATTTTACCCATTTTTATTCCGGTTATTGAGCGGTTTATCGACCTTCCAGCTTGCGCGGCCTAGTTTTTCCGTAGGCACGAGGTGTTGAGTGATGGGTTTATTCCATAATCTCGTTCCGACCTTCCGTTATCCCGCCTTTTGCTTATGTACCTTTCGTTGCTTACACCAAGGAGACAAGGAGGTAAGCTGAGCCCTTGTTCCCCCTCCCCTTGTGCAACTTGTTTTCCTCTCTCCTCATTATCTCATTCACGTTCTTCTCTTTCACACTCTTCCTCTCTTGTGGTCTCTTCTCTCTCTTCTCCTTAGAGCTCTTGGATTGTGGCCAATAGTAGGAAGTTGTGGGATTCAGTTTGGTAAGCATTCTCTCCTCCCTTCCTCCTTCTTTCCAGCTGTTATCTTCTTCTTCTTCCCTCCTTCTCTATTTCCATGGTAGAAGCTTTGGAAGAGAGTTCATCTTGCATCCTTTGCATGCATTTCTTCCTAGCTAATTTAGGTTGTGGAGAAAAGCTTGGATGTTTTGGATGATATGTGGAGGAGACCCAACAAGAGAAGGAAGGCTTTGAAGGAAGTTCACAGTCGAAGAATCGAAAAAGACAAACCTTCTGCTGTTCGACTGTGGGGGCGGATCTTCAAGGCTGCAGGGGCGGAGCAGGCCACCGCAGGGGCGGCACCAGAACGCCGTAGAGGCGGCGCCAGGGAACCAGGCCATCGCAAGGGCGGCGCTAGAGGCCGTAGGGGCGGCGACAACTCCTCCGCAGGCGCGCCAACTTGATTCCGCGGTTGCGTTTCTGCAACTGTAGGCTACTATCCTCCTTTCTTCTTCGTTCCTTCCTTTTTTAGAATTTGATACATGTTTAATAGCATGCCTAGGGTGGACCTAGGGTAGTTGTGAATGCCATCTAGTGGTTGTGAACCTTGGAGCCCTTAAGGTTTGTTGTGGGTTGTTCGAATCGAGTATGATGAGTATGTTGGACCTCCTAGGCTAGGTTACTCCTTCTTGGCTATTTTGTTTGATCATGAGAGATAGTAGGTTGTTGTGAGATCCTTTCAGGTGTTGAGAGTGTATTGAGTATTACGGATTCTAGGATGTGGTCCTAGAATGAGAGTCAAATGATCATGCGTAGATCATTTGTGTAGAAGTCTAAGACTTCTCGAGTTGAGCAAGTTGTTGATATATATATCTTCTTGTGAGCAGGCTGTGAGCTTCTTCCCAAGGGAAGCGAGAGTGTTTTGTGAGTTAGCATTTGGGACGAGGTAAGTCTCCGGACTTAGCTCGTATTCTTCATATTAGTTTTGATGTGTGTTTGGTGGTGTGTGTTTATTGTTTATGTTATAACAACATAACTGGAAATAGGATCACCGACCTTTATATTTTATTTGGCCCAAGTGTATAATAACGGGCGGTGATAACTTGTCTAGCTCTTGCGTAGAACTAGGAGGTTCTTGGCGACTACCCCGTGCAAGTAGACGGTTGGATGCATCAGTACCATTCCTTGCCGATAAGTGGGGACCGAGGCAATTTTCGGGGATTCTCGTGTCACAAATCTAAGTTGAATTAGAATGAGATATGACTTAATAATAAAAAGATAATAAACCGAACTTGTGTGTTTTGGAGCATGTTGTGGGTTATGATTTATTATGTGTGTTTGTGCCATCACCTTGTTTCTTATGCCTGTAATATTAGCTAATAGTTTTAATCCGTTTGTGTAGATTTCATGCAGGTTAGGGATGCCGCCGAGTGAGGTGGAGGAGTGGACATCCGGGGTCTCCGTACATTATAGGACGGGGATGGTTTATGTTTTCATGACTCTATGGATTATGTTGTTATGTTGTACATTTTTGGATTTGAGTATTGGAGTTGTGTCGTTTTGAGGACTTGGCTGAGTTTTCACGTTGCACTTTCCATTTCAGTTTTCTCGAGCATACATTATAAATGCTTTGAGTTTTTGCCTTTATTTGTGCCTTGTTGGAATGGTCCGGTGATATTGTTGTCATGCTAAGGGTCGGGACCCATTGTGAGGTCTCTACCCGTAGCATCCAGAGTCCTGCGGATTCGGGGTGTTACAATATGGTATCAGAACCCTAGGTTGACAACAATGACACTCACAATCTTCTAAAGGCCGAATGAGGAATAAACAGAACCCACAAGGGTTTTGAGTTTTTGTTTTTAAAATCATGTGCATGAGTTGGGTTTGGGATAGAATGTACGGGACACTCGCTCCTTCTGCAGACCTCGGTGACGTAGATTATTGGATTTGATATATGTATATGTATAGTTATATATATGTGGACTTAGGACATTTTTGGATTTGTATGTACATGGTTATGTATATGTGACCTTAGGATGATGGACCTTATATGCCGTAGTTATGCATATGGATCATGCTTGTTATTACGCTTATACAAGTTTATACCATACCAAGAACATAAGTCAGATATATTTATATAAATAAACACCATACAATATCAGATGGCACGCACGAGAGCTACCGCGTACGTAGGACCAACAAGGGGTGGAAACCCTCTTCCTCCTACCGTCCCAAGACGGGGATGAGTAGGGAGACCGCCAGGAGAAAGAGGTCCGGGACGTTTCCCCATCACGGACCCGCTAGTTGTGGACCCACCAACAGCAGGTTCTCGTAGAGGACGTCGCAGAGAGCATCATTCTCGAGGCTAGGGATAGGGCCATTGTGAGGTCCGGGGCACAAAGTTCTCCATCTAATAGGACCGGGGGAGCATCTATTGGGGCTTCCATGTTTAGAGACTATGTTTAGTGGGTCGAGGAGGCGTTTAGGACGGGAGAACCACGTTCTGCACCTGCACCTGCTGGATCGGTTGAGGTCTCGCAAAGGATGACTCAGGTCAGGGCGGCACCAGAGGTAGTTGCACTAGTGATAGTTGCACCCGAGCTAGTTGCTGATGTTGTTAGGACGAGAGACGAGCTGAGGTCGCCAAGTCCTGATTCATGGTTGAAGGCTTTCAACCAGCAGCATGTACCCTACTTCGACGGGAAGGTAGAGTTAGAGGTCGAGCACTAGATTGGGCACGTGGAGTCCGCCTTAGAGGCGATCCGTTGCCTGGAGGAGAGGCAGGTTGAGAGAGTCTGTACGCTATTCCGGGATCAGGCCCAGGTTGGATTAGTTGTTGAGTCTCATTAGGGAGAGATTTTGCCCGGATTCAGTAAGTAGAGACAAAGTCCAGGACTTTTTAGAGATGGGATTCGAGGATGTCCTGGTTATCGAGGCTATTAGGCGATTCCGTGAGGAGCTGGCCTTCTTGGGTCCCGCTGCACCTCCGGTGGACCAGCATGTCTATCTCTTTTCACGGAGATTAAGGGAGTCCACCCGTGCTTACCTTGTAGGATTCCAATGTGACTCCCTTCCGGAGTACCAGGACCGAGCTTCGGCCTACGAGAGAGACCGACAAGGGTCTAGTAGAGTGGCACAGTCCGGAGGGCCGGCCAAGAGGCAGAGGACATTTCCAGCTAGTTCGGGGGCAGGAGCCTCAAGGAAGGGACGTAGCCAAACTTAGGGACGTTCCGGTCCTCAACAGTCAATGCAGGCATTTGATCAGGGACGTCAATGCTTCAATTGTGGAGAGTACGGACACATCATAACTGCATGTAGGAGGCCACCCATGACTTGTTTCACTTTTGGTCAGGTTGGTCACCGAGCTGCTTTTTTCCGTCAAGGCAAGACACAATCGTAGCAGGGATCTTCACCTTCTAGCGTGGCAGGAAGGAGGCAGAGGCCGGCTCAGCTTCAGGCACTAGGTTCCTAGCAGAGAGGCTAGGGTCAGGCTCGTACACAAGGATCGACCCAAGGGCAAGGCCGAGGTAGAGGCCATGGTGGGGGTACCACGGAGAGCTGAGGTACGCAAGCCAGGGTTTTCGTGTTGAGGAGTGTCGTTGATCCAGCGGCGCCGGCAGCCACATGCACTATTCAAATTCACGGTTTCCCTGTGAGGGTATTGTTTGATACGGGTGCTACACACTCCTTTATTTCCGATGATTGTGTAGCTAGGTTGTCCTAAGTTATGGTAGAGGGGATACCCTTCATCATAGGGTTACTCGACGGGGGTACAGTTAGTGGTACCCGAGAGGTACATGGTTTTCCCATTCTTTTGGGAAACCATGAGTGGTTAACCGACTTTTATGCCACACACTTAGTGCATGAAGAAGTCATTTGATGACATGAATTATATGCCAATATAATCATACATATTGTGAATGTTTTACCTCAATTTCCCTTGCATTCGAAGAGATTTGTGTACTTTCAAGTTTTGTTTCATATATATTTCGAAATAGAGGTCTAAACGAGGTTTGGTTGAATTGTAGGTGAATTCGATGGAATTGGAAGAAAAATGGAGCAAGGAGTAGCTAAGGTCAATAAGGAAGCATAAGGAACCTTTGAGGAGTCATGAGGAGTAAGGAAAGTGCGTGGAAGAGTCACACAAAAAAGATGGAAAACAAGTCAAGAGACGAGCACTTTCTGTTGTGGAAAATCAGGTGATTTATTGCCTAGATCGGACGATTTTCCTGTAGGAAAAATCGGACGAGTTATGTGAATGATCGGTCGATTTTCACTTGTAACCGTCTAAAAATATAACGTTCGAAAGCCCAAAGCTTTTGGGCCTGAAGAGGGGTATGATTCGCAGCCCATTAGCGAGTTGGGTTATGGTGGAACCCTAGGAAACAAAAACGGAGGTTGGCACAGAATGAGAGAGACGGCATACGATAGAGATTGGAGATTCTTGGAGAGAAAGAATTGCGGAAAGTAGATAGAGTTCAAGATTCAAGAAAGTTGTGAGATCTTTGATTATTGTTCATTATTGTGATTTGTGAACACATATTTCTGAGTGTCTTGAGAGATTCTATTGAAATTTTGAAGGATTGATTACAGATTTTGGAGATTTATTGAGTTTTATGCAAAGTTTGATTTTTTATTTGGTTTTCTTTATTCAATCTTGATTTTGATTCAAAAATGAAAATGAATGGATAAAAACCTTGTGATTCTGGGGAAAATAGTTGCTGATTGAGGCTTAGATGATGATAGACTGAACTCATTTAACCATTTTGGCCCTGAGAGTTGAGATTTAACTTTTGCGATTGCGAAAAATCGTGGTGTTCTTGAGAAAATCAGCCGATTTTCCCTAGAACATTCCAATTTTTCTCTCTGACGTTCCTTAATTGTTTTATTATTTAACCAAAGTTAAACCTTGCCTAAATCCTAGCCTTGCTTAACCTTTATAACCCTTATCCAAGTGTAAGAAGAGAATTCATCATTGATTCTTCACTTGGTAACCAAAGTTTGCAAGATTCGTGGAATAGAGAGACTCAACATCCTCTATTAAGGTTTGAGTGTACCTTTCATCTTTACCTTGTAGAGTCATATCCTTGGGTTTTGGTGGGTGGTTTGAGTGTTAATCCTTTCTTTGAGTACTCTTCTTGATGAGACTCAATATCCTTCGGGTTGAGAGCTTCTAAGTTGGGATAAGTGAGTAATGGAACTTCACCGTACATTATTCCTTTCTTCGAAACACATAACCTTGTCAATGCCAATTCTGTCCTTTGATCTATAGAGTGTCTTGAATCGAAACACGCAGTCGGATACTTGAATCCTTGGAATCATTTTTCTCTTACATGTTTATAAAAGCTTTTACATCGTGCCAGATAATTTTTGAAACCGATTTTATTCTCACCAAATCCCTGGGTTCTACTCGTGAATTTCTTGTCTTACAACAACTTATCCGTACACTACGTGTTCGCTTTTGCTTAAGTTCTGGATATAAATTTAAGACCTTGATGCACACACTTTTGAGCGAACATCATCCTAGGGATGGATTGGATGAACCGCCATCGAGCCGTTTTGGACATCAACCGGAGGACCGTGATGGTTACTACAGAGACGGGACACGAGGTGATTTTCCGAGATTGAGACCTCGAAAAGGCCGGTAAAGTTATTAGCGCGTTCCGAGCCACGAGACTTATCGGCAGGGATGTGAGGCCTTTTAGTGTTATGCCATGAAGGAGGAGGCAGGCCTGTCGCTGAAGGAGATTCCCATGGCATGCGAGTTTCAAGACGTTTTTGGGGAGCCACCCGGACTACCACCATAGAGGAGTGTTGATTTTTCTATTGAGTTGGAGCCCAACACGAGGCCGATCTCCAAGGCTCCATACCTCATGGCGCAGATCGAGATGTTGGCGCTAAAGAAGCAGCTCGAGGAGTTAGCCGAGAGGGGTTTCATACGCCCGAACGTTTCCCCTTGGGGTGCACCGGTCCTCTTCGTCAAGAAGAAGGACGGATCTTTGAGGCTATGTATAGATTACCAGGATTTGAACAACGTCACCGACAAGAACAAGTACCCACTACCGCGCATTGATGATCTGTTGGACCAGTTGTAGGGAGCCTCGGTGTTTTCACGTATCGATTTGAGGTTGGGGTATCACCAGCTGAGGGTGAGAGAGGAGGACGTGCCGAAGACGGCATTCAGGACGAGATACGGCTATTATGAGTTTGTCGTGATGCCATTCGGGCTCACGAATGCACCTGTCGTCTTAATGGAGTTGATGAACGACATCTTCATCGACTTCTTGGACCAGTTCGTGGTAGTGTTTATCAACAACATCTTAGTTTACTTCTGGAGTAGGGAGAAGCATGTTTGACGCCTGAGGACGGTGCTCCGAGTCCTTCACGAGAAAGAGCTTTACGCTAAGCTCTCTAAGTGTGATTTTTGGATGTCCGAGGTTGCATTCCTTGGTCACATAGTTTCCGCCGAGAGTGTCATGGTTGACCCGGCGAAAATAGAGTCCGTTTCTTCATGGCCGCCTCCTAGGACGGTCAAGGAGGTGTGTAGTTTCTTGGTCTTGGCTGGATACTACCGCCTATTTGTTGAGGGCTTCTCAGTGATTGCACGGCCACTCACTTCCTTGCTGAGGAAGTCCATTAGGTTCGTATGGTCCGAGTCATGCCAACGCAGCTTCGAGGAGCTGAAGAGGAGGTTGACCTCCGCTCCCATCTTGGCCCAGCTTGACGGCGTAGAGGATTTTGTAGTATATAGTGACGCCTCCAAGCTAGGCTTCGGGTGCGTTTTGATGTATAGGGGTAGGGTTATTTTGTACGCGTCTTGGCAGCTGAAGATGTACGAAGAGAATTACCCTATCTATGATCTTGAGCTAGTAGTAGTGATTCATGCCTTAATGATCTGGCGACATTTCTTGTATGAGGCCACGTGTCAGATCTTCACAGACCATAAGAGTCTGAAGTACATATTCACTCAGCGGAAGTTGAATAACCACCAGAGGAGATGGTTAGAGCTCATTAAGGATTTTGACATGGAGATTTTGTACCATCCGGGGAAGGCGAACGTACTTGCCGATTCTTTGAGTAGGAGGACTGTCGTTTGTCCGAGTTAGAGGTGTTACCTGACCTACCCATAGAGATCCGGCAGAAGCAAGAAGAATGTCACATTTTGATGAGGATCCGGGATAGGATGTCGCGAGGTGAGACACCACAGTTTACCGTAGGGGCAGACGGATTATTGAGACGTCAGGGGCGTATATATGTACCGTCGGATCGAGAGTTGAGAGAGCTAATTATGGCCAATTCCACAGGTTACTCGGTGCATCCAAGCACGAGTAAGATGTACCAGGATATTAGGAGATATTAGTGGTGGGGAAGGATCAAGCCCGTTGTAGCTAGATATGTGGCCCGATGCGCGATCTACGACCAGGTCAAGATCGAGCACCAAAGACACGGAGGAGAGCTCCACCCACTGCCCATGCCGCAGTGGAAGTAGGAGGACGTATCCATGGATTTCGTTACTGGTCAGAGACCAAGTAGGAGCTTTGATGCGATATGGGGGTAGTAGATCGGCTGACGAAGACCGCTCGTTTCATCCTTATTCGGGAAACCTGGCCGGTGAGTCGTTTAGCCGAGGAGTTTACTCGTCAGATTGTGAGATTACATGGAGTACCGAGTACCATCATCTCAGATAGGGACGGGAGTTTTACCTCGAGGTTTTGGCAGCTGGTACACACCGCCCTAGGTTCGAGTCTTCATTTCACGACCGCATACCATCCACAGACCGACGGCCAGTCGGAGCGGACTATTTAGACCTTAGAGGACATGTTGCGAGCATGTGTGCTAGATTGGGGACATGTATGACCAGACCACCTTCTGTTGGTGGAATTTTCATATAATAACAGCTGGCACGCGTCGATTGGGATGGCACGTTATGAGACATAGTATGGACGGAGATACCGTACCCTTTTTTGTTGGGACAAGGCGGGGAGTTCTAGCATGGTAGCTCCATATCAAGTACAGGATGACATGGCTAGAGTTTCTTTGATCCGAGAAAGGATGTTGTTTGCGCATAGCCGTGAAAGGTCGTATGCGGATAGGAGGCATAGACCTCTCGAGTTCAGGGTAGGAGCTCAGATTTGGTTCAGGGTATCACCGATGCGGGGCGTCAGATGATTCGGCATTAAGGGGAAGTTAAGCCCCCGATATGTCAATCCATTTGAGATTGTGTAGAGAATCGGTGAGGTGGCGTACAGGTTAGCATTGCCACCTAGGTTGGAGGTATACACCCGGTGTTTTGTTCGCTCCAAACGGTATGTGCAAGCTTTAATATTTATAACCCAAGAAGTATGCTTGAACAAATATGCAAACCCGTAGTGTACGGGTCAATTGTAATAAAAGCAAGAATTCGAAGGGTCGATCTCAGGGACTTAGGTGAAACAAAGCACAAAATCAGGTTGTCAAATATTGCAATTAACTAAAGGCAATTAAAGCAATCAAAGATGATGTAAAAGTCAAGTAAGGGGAAATGCGGATTCTAGGGATTAAAGCATCTAGTTGTGGTTCCGACTCAAGATCTCAAAGGATCACGCGGACAAAGCTGAGGTTTGCAAAGGGAAGGTGTTTCTAAGGTGGGAATAGATCACCGGGTAAGTCTCACTACTCAGTATCCAAAACCAAAGATCCTATTACCGGGTACGTCTCAAGGTACTAAGGAAAGGAATTATAACCTCAAACCAACACACCAGCCAAGGGAATATAATCAACCTTTACCGGGTAAGTCTCAGGCTAATTCACAAAGATGGGATGAAGGCACACTGAAACCCCAATAAAGGATAAACCTTTATTACCTACACTCATGATCAGGTAAACAAACAAAGGAATCACCGGGTAAGTCTCATCCTAGGCTTGCATTGAACCAGGAAAGGAGTAATAAGGATAGGATTTGGCAAACTTAAACACTTAACTCATAATAGGTTCAGGAAAGGTCACCTCGTTCAGTCAGATTCCACCACGGCCGAGATGTTCAACGATTGAGCGAGGTGTTCTAGGGTTAAGGTTAAAGACTCGAGCTTTCAGGGTCCTGCTGGGATTAAGATCATTCTATCATCGTCTTTCCCATAACTTTCAGCCAATCACCCTAGAATCGCATAAGAAACTTAGCCAATAATCATCATGATAACAATAATCAAATTAATGGAAAAGGAATCAATATTCGAACAAGAAAACCTTAAGAAAAAGGTCTCAATAACTAAATCAAATTACAAACATAATGCGTTCCTCAAATCAAAAATCAACAAAGACAATGAACCAAAAAGACAATCTAAGAAAGTCTTACAAACTCCTTCAAAAAGCAACTCCAACTATGATTCCTTCCTTCCTTGAACTTCAATCCTTCAATACTTCCTTCAATTCTTCCAGAAAATTCGTCAATTGGTGGATGCTCCAAGCATATGATCCGTAAATTTCCGGATCCGAAGATGGTTGAATTGTAGAAATCCAACCCTTTATATAGGAGAATTATCTTCCAAAGATAAAATAGCTTAAAAAGATAATTTCCTATAAAATATATATCTCTCTCTCAAAATAAATCAATCAGAAATTATATCTTCCTTCCAGAAATCCAGCCCAAAAATATAAAATATCTTCTTTCCAAAAATAAAAGATCTCACCTAAAAATATAGATCTCAGACGGCGGCAGGGTGTTCGCCTCGGTCAGGACGCTCCTCAAGATCACCTCGGTCAAGGTGACACTGTAGCTAACCGAGGTGAATCTCAACTGAATGTGAAATCTCTCAAATCTGGTACAAAGTAAATCTTCTTAATCATTTCCATGCTTCCTGAGGTCTTCCTTAAGCTCCAGAATGTAGCTCTAATGACTCCTTAGCTCCTTAGCTCATTTTTAATGCAAAACGTGCCATTTGACCTACAATTACAACGAAACTAGGTGTAGACCTCGATTCCCGTAAAGGTAGATGAAACAACAATATAATAGCAGAATATACATCCATACATACATGCAGATTTATGAAGATAAAACGTCTAAACTAGCCCAAAAATATAGACTATAATACATGCTATCATGTTTCATGTATCTCAGTTGAGAGAATACATACATGACCCGAGGCACATCATTAGCCACGAGGACCTAGTGGTCGAGCCGGACGATACCTTTGCGGAGCACCCGATAGCGGTTAAGGAGCGTAGTACGAGATGCTTTCGGTCGAAGGAGATACCGTTGTTGAGAGTGTAGTGGTCGAGAAGAGGAGCCGAGGATGCTACGTGGAAGACCGAGGGTAGTATCCGGAGGAACTATCCCGAGTTTTACGCAGATTTAGCGACATCGATAGGACCGTCGGGTTAGTCCCGAGACCTTTCCTTTGTTGTGCTTATGTGATTTTTGACGTTATGTGTTATATGTGATTCGTATGAGTATTTGTATGTACCTTGCAAGGTTGATATGATCATATACATAGGCTTGGAGTAGGGCCAATAGCATACGCGCTTATGTGTTTTATTATGTTTTCTGTGTCGTTTTCGAGACGTGTTTGATCGGGAGTTTTACGTTTAGTAAGTTTCGGGACGAAACTTATTTTTATGGGGATTACTTCTAACGTCCGGAATTTTTATTACGGTTATTGAGCGGATTATCGACCTTCCCGCAAGAGCGGCCTAGTTTTCCCGCAGGCATGAGGTGTTGAGTAACGGGTTTATTCCATAATCTCGTTCCGACCTTCCGTTATCCCCCCTTTTGCTTTTGGACCTTCCATTACTTGTACCAAGGAGAAAAGGAGGTCAACATACTCATCCACGTTTTTCCCTTTCACACTCTTTCTCTCTTGTGCTCTCTTCTCTCTCTTCTCCTTGGAGCTCTTGGATTGTGGCCAGCAGTGGGAACCTTTGGGATTTAGTTTGGTAAGCATTCTCTCCTCCCTTACTCCTTCTTTCCAGTTGTTATCTTATTCTTCTTCTTCCCTCCTTCTCAATTTCCATGGTTGAAGCTTTGGAAGAGAGTTCATCTTGAATCCTTTGCATGCATGCCTTCCTAGCTAGTTTAGGTTATGGAGAAGATCTTGGATGTTGCGGATGATGTGTGGAGGAGACCCAACAAGAGAAGGAAGGCTTTGATTGAAGTTCACAGTTGAAGAATCGAAGAAGACGGACCTTTTTCTTTTCGACCGCGGGGGCGGATCTTCAAAGCCGCAGGACCGGACCAGGCCACCGTAGGGGCGGCGCCAGGGCACCACACCACCGCAAGGGCGGCGCCATAGGCCGCAGGGGCGGCAACAACTCCTCCGTAGGCGGGCTAGCTTGATTCCGTGTTGTGTTTCTTCAACAGTAGGATTCTCTCCTCCTTCCTTCTTCATTCCTTCCTTTGTTTAGAGGTTGATACATGTTTAGTAGCATGCCTAAGATGGATCTACGGTAGTTGTGAATGCCATCTAGTGGTTGTGAACCTAGGAGCCCTAAAGGGTTGTTGTGGGTTGTTAGATTCGAGTGTGATGAGTATGTTGGACCTCCTAGGCTAGGTTGGTCCTTCTTGGTTGTGGTGTTTGATCATAATAGATAGTAGGCTGTTTTGAGATCCTTTCAGGTGTTGAGATTGTTGTGAGTATTACGGATTATAGGATGCGGTTCTAGAATGAGAGTCAAATGATTTTGCGTAGATCATTTGTGTAGAAGTCTAAGACTTCTCGAGTTGAGCAAGTTGTCGATATATATATCTTCTTGTGAGGAGGTTGTTCACTTTCTATAATGAAGTACTTGTAACCCCGTTTATTCGGGTGCGTTCCGACTTTGCCTTTCTCCCTTCCCTCGATTCGCTATAGCTCGAGTTCTTTTTTAAAGTATATTTTTATAGTTTTGAAAATAATTTTTCCGGGTATTATATTATTTTGGGATACATGTATGTATATTTGTATTTTTATTAATTTAATTTTGTCGTAAATCGGGATTTACCGATCCGGGAAATCCTTTTCCGAATGTAAATCGAGTTAGTTTTTTTAAAAGCCCTCATCTTTACTCTTTTAATTTTTTTCCTTTTTCTTTCTTTTCTTCTCCTCTCTTTTTCCTGGCTGGCGTGCTGTTGGACTTAATGAGGAGCGTCTCCTCATTTCCTCTACTGCACTTGCTCAACTACCCCTAGCCGCTGGCCTCCCGCTCCCCTCTTGATGACAACCCCAAGCGAAGCCTTCTCTTCCCTATTCTATCTTTCTCTCTCTCCCTCACACCTCTCTTCTGCACAGCGTTACACTCTCTCCCTGCTACCATCTCACTCTCCTCCTCTCTTCTAATCTCAAACTGAAGGAACTACAACTACCTGCAGCGCCGCTAGGAGCCGCCGGGAAGAGCAGACGCAGCCGCGCCCCGCCTCAAGCCGCCTGGACTGCCGGATTGGTGAGTTGTCACTCTATCTCCCCCTCCTTTATCTTTTCCTCTCCTTCCCTAACTCAGCCGCCTTGTTTGTTCTGTGCAGTGAGGGCCGCCGTCGGAGACGCCGCTCATCACCGTCGGAACCGCCACCGGAACGCCAATCGTCTTCTTCTCCCTCCGCTTAGCAGCCGCCGCAAGCTCCCCTGCCTCCTTGTGTCGTGTTACAATAGGCTGAAGAGGGCTTTGGAATTTAATTGTAAATTGCCCCTCTATTTACAACTAATTCCTATTGCGACCCCATTTTTATGGATAATTACAGTTTGCGCCCATTTTGGTTGTAATTGCAATTTGGACCCAATAACTATGGAAAGAAACTTTTATACCTTGCAGTAAATTATTAAAATTATTAAACCCTTGATTTTGTGGAGATTTGTGACCCAACTCCTTTACAATTAATTTGCTGTCTTTTGATGGTTTTGATCCGATTGTTGGATAATTTGATACTTGGTTTTTCAATCAACTCTCCATTTTGGATATTATGCCCGGAATTGATTTTAACAAGTTTAACATCGGTTTTGGAAAACAGAGGTTTTATCAGAAAACCTTTATATGCAAAACCCTCCTTCCAAAATTAGTGTTTAAGCTAATTTTAATTAGTTTTGTCCTTAGGTCCGGAAGTGCCCAATAAAGGCCATCGAACTCGTTCTTGACTCCGTAGACCGTGTTTCACCTTGGATTTCGTGTGAGTACTTCTCCTTCGTTAGTTCGGTATGGTAGTATAACATGTTAGATGAACTTAGCATAACATAAAGCAAATGCCATGTAGTGGCTATGAACCATAGGTTTTAGTGATTGACTATGGAACTTGTTGAATTACCTTCTTACGATCTTATGATAATCCTCGAGATAATAGATTGGACCTAGCATGCTAGAGTTAGATATCATATATATATGTTGGAGACTAGAAGTCCGAGAACTTCTAGCTATTTAGTTCGTTATTTATAGAGTGCCTCGCTTGGTCAGGCTTAGAGCGTTTTCCTGCGGGAAGTTGAGAGTGGTTTTTCGAGTTACCTTGAGAGAGCTAAGTCTTTGGACTTAGCTTATATTCCATGTATTAGATTCATTGAGTGTTTGGTGGTGTGTGTTTTATCGCTTTCATTATAACATATAAACCGGTAATAGAACCACCAACTTTTATATTTGTTATTTTCGGCCCAAGTGTATGATAACAGGTTGTGACAACCTGCCTGGCTCCCACGAGAGCTAGGAGATTCTTGGCGACTATCCTGTGCTCGTAGACGGTCGGATGCATCAGCGAGTTTCGGGGATTCTCGTGTCACAAACCTAAGTTGAATTAAAACGGGATACGACCTAATAAATAAAGATAATAAACCGGATTGTTTGTTGAGCATGTTTATGTGATGTTATGATATATGGGTGTGTATGTGCCTTCACCATGCTTCTAATGCTTAGAATAGAGATAACGGTTTTAAACCGTTTGTGTAGATGCCCTGCAGGTTAGGGACGCCACCGAGTGAGGTGGAGTAGTGGACAACCAAGGGTCGCCGTACGTTATAGGACGGGGGCGTGTCCTCTTTCATCACCCCGGGACATCAGCCCTTCGATGAGCAACCTCTCAACCTCATTGTGCCACGCCTGGACTTCTCTGCAGCACTCACCTTCGAGTCCTGTCAGTCATGCCTCACCAACAACACTCTCATCCCTCTCAGTTGGTTTAGTGAGCGGCCACCATTTTTGGCCTCCCATCTGGAAGAGCAACCTCTCTCAGCCGCCTCTGCACCTTGGATTCGATCCCAGTATCTCTCTTCTCTTCCCTCCGACCTCCTCTGCCCTCCTCGCCTCCTCTGCTGAAGCCACCGCAGGTCTTACTCCCGCCATCGCCGGCAAAACCCTCGCCTTGACGGAGCCTGGTCGCGCTCCACGTTGTTGGAGAAGGGTTAGACTCCTGTCGCCGATGCCCCTGTTTCTCTCCCTTCTTCTCTGTCCGCCACTGCCACCAAGGAGATGGGCCGCCTCTCCGCCGATGTCGCCGCTCATTCTCCCGCTTACGTCGCCGCCTCTCTTTCCGGTATCCTCCAGGCCTCGCTTCGCCCTAGCCGGAGACCATCGAGGACCGCCGCTACTGCTCTCCTCTTCCCTCAGCAAGCGATTAATCGAGATTTAAAACCCTTGGGGTAATTAAATGGCCCCCTTATTTATGATGCAATTACAAATTTTACCCACTATTTTGCATTTACATATTTGGCCCTAATTTTGGAATGTCGCAATATTACCCCTGCTGGAATAAATTACAGGAAATAGCCCAAAGATTTATTTACAATTTATGACACAAGTTTCTAGCATTTCATAAATTTCCCTTGACAATGTTTCTATGGGTTTTAAATTTGGGATTTACTTGAATTATATTCTTATTTATATATACCATATATATTATGCTCATGTTGGATTAATTCCGGGTTATAACTCAGATTAAATTATGGGATTTTAACGTTGGCTTTGAAAACGAGTTTTACCTTGGGTTTATGATGTTATACAATTTGCCCGGAATATATAATTGCGGTTTTAACTTGGGTTTTAAAAGTGTGGTTTTCCTTAGATTTATATATGTAAATTATTCCGTTCAAATTTAGCGTATAAGCTAAATTTGTATAGTATTGGTGTTAGGTTCGGAACTGTCCCGATAAAGACCTAGCAAGTCCAAGTCGACATCCTTAGATCGTCTTCCGTCTTTTGACGTCATGTGAGTACCCTCTTCCCCCGAGCTTATGATCTTACTCGATCTTGTTATGTTAGTATTAGTATCATGCTAGGTTGGATAATCTAGCATAACCTAGAGTGAATACCAAGTAGTGGTTTGGACCTTAGGTGAGCTTTGAGGATTGTCGATTGTTGTAAGACATTGAGTGTTTGGTTGATCTTGTGAGTATCTGAGGCTTGAGGTTGTGGTTATATTGTTGTTTATATTATGAGCTAGGATATGCTTATCCTAGCATGGTGATGTTACCGTTGTGTTTGTTTGGACTAGGCATGTTATCCTAGTAGTGTTGTGAGTTATGATCTTGCGAGATCCGAGGGTTTAGAAGTCTTGGGACTTATAGCTTCTGTTGAGTGTGATGTGAGCATGAGGGATTCTAGGATGCGGTTCTAGAATTGAGAGTCAAATGATCTTGCGTAGATCATTTGTATAGAAGTCTAAGACTTCTATTGTGAGTGGGTTGTTGTTGATATAGTTATCTTCTTGTGAGCAGGTTATGGGCTTCCTCCCTAAGGAAGCGAGAGTGTTGTGAGTTGAGTGTGGTGACGAGGTAAGTCTCCGGACTTACTTAGCTCGTATTCCTTGTATTAGTATTGATGTGTGTTTGGTGGTGTGTGTTTATTCTTTATTGTTTATAACAACTAAACCGGAAATAGGATTACCGACCATTATATTATTTTGGCCCAAGTGTATGATAACGGGCAGTGACAACTTGTCTGGCTCCCGCGAGAGTTAGGAGGTTCTCGGCGACTATCCCGTGTTGGTAGACGGTCGGATGCATCAGTACCATTCCATGCCGGTTAGTAGGGACCGAGGCGAGTTTCGGTGACTCTCGTGTCACAACCTAAGTTGAATTAGAACGGGATATGACTTAATAATAATAAGATAATAGACCGGACTTGTGTGCGTTTGAGTGTATTGGGTGTTTATGATGATTGACTTGTGTTTGTGCCTTTCACCTTGATTCTAATGCCTCGAATATTAGCTAACGGTTTTATACCGATTTTTGTAGATTGCCTTGCAGGTTAGGAATGCGGCCAAGAGATCCGGAAGAGTGGGCAGCCGGGGTTCCGTACATTTTAGGAGGGGTTTTGGTTGAATTGAGTTTGGTATTCTTTATATGCATTGTATGCTGCGTGTGTGGCGTTTGGTCTTTGGTGTTGTTTATCGGCTGAAGTCTTTGTTTGTATATTTTCGGGAAACACATCACTTGCATAAAAATGTATTTGGTTTTGGCCTTTATTTGTACCTTGTTGAAAGATCCGGTGAAATTGTTGTCAAGCTAAGGGTCGGGACCCATTGTGAGGTCCCAACCCGTAGCGCCCCGAGTCACGCGGATTCGGGGTGTTACACTTCGCTTGCAATTCGGTGGAGAGTTGAGACGAAAGATCGGAGATTTCGGAGTGTGGCTTGTGAAAGACGCGATATTGAAGATTGCGTACTTTGGAGATTTTCTTATGGTTTTTGCTTTCCGAGACGGATTGACACTCCGTTCTTCATTGTTCCCTATGATTGTTGTGTGGATTCTTGTTCCATATTCTGAATTCATTAAACTACTACTTTATTGTTCGGATTTGAGATTGACTTTGATTGGTTATTGAGTTTTCGAGGGTTTTTATCTTTCTTTCTTCTTAAATTGATATTTGATTCAATGACTATGACTATTGGCTAAAACACTTTAGCAATTCTAAGGGGAAGGGTTGATAATTGTGGCTTATGTGATGATAGATCGATCATAAACATATTGGATCCTGAGAGTTGCAAGAAACCTCGTCGTCGAGGATTTCCATGGTCTGTTCTGGAGTTCCACTGCCGTGGTTCTTCAAGATCCAGCCGTGGTTTCCTCTGTCGTACGTATTTGCTTTTGCTTTAATCCAAAGTTAAAGATTTGCTTTAACCTAGCCTGGGCTTGCCTTTTCTAGGTAGTAGTGAGACTCAACATCCTCTATTTCGGTTTCGAGTGTCACAACCTTAATCGTTTTAGTTTATCTTTGATTCCTTGGGTTTGGGCATGGGAATTTGAGAGTAATTCTTGTCCTTAGATCCTTTCTATATTGCAGCCTCAACAACCTTTATAGAGAGTGTTCATGGGTGAGATATATAGGGTTTTGGAACTTCACTGTCCTCAACCTTACATTAGTTATACCTTTGCAATCTCGACTTTGTCCTTATATCTATAGAATATCTTGAATCGAATGCTACAATTGAATACCTTGATCTTTAGAACTGCTATTTTCCCAATATTTGCAAAGCTCCATACTTTACTTGCTCGATAATTTGTAAACTGAATTTGATCCCCCAAATCCCTGAGTTCGATACTCTGGAATTCTTGCTTTGCTACGCCGATCCGTACACTACGGGTTTGCTTGCTTTGATTTTAGTTTTATAAATTAAAACTTATCTGCACGCACACTTTGAGGCGAACATTGGGACGAGCCGGGGAGTTCTAGTGTTGTAGCTCCAGATCAGGTACAGGATGGCATGGCTAGGGTTGCTTTGATCCGAGAGAGGTTTTGGCTGCGCAGAGCCATCAGAGATCGTATGCAGATAGGAAGTGTAGGCCCCTAGAGTTCAGAGTAGGAGCTCAGGTCTGGTTAAGGGTATCACCGACACGGGGTGTCAAGCGATTTGGCATTAAGGGAAAGTTAAGCCCCCGATATGTCGGTCCCTTTGATATTTTGGAGAGAATCGGAGAGGTGGCATATAGGTTAGCGTTACCACCAAGGTCGGAGGGTATTCACCCGGTATTCCATGTATCTCAGCTCAGAGAGTACATACATGACCCGAGGTACGTCATTAGCCACGAGGACCTGGTGGTCGAGCCGGACCATACTTTCGCGGAGCATCCGATTGCAGTTTTGGAGCGAATTACGAGACGACTTCGGTCGAAGGAGATACCAATGCTGAGGGTGCAGTGGTCGAGGCGAGGAGCTGATGAGGCCACTTGGGAGACGGAGGATAGTATCCGTAGAAACTATCCCGAGTTTTACGCAGGATTAGCGACATCTATAGGACCGTCGGGTTAGTCCCGAGATCTATTCTTGGTTATTCTTATGTGACTTGTGACGTGATGTGTTATTTTGTTTCCTATGTGTATATCTTGAGAGTCTAGGCGAGTAGACTTTTGATTAGAAGGGCCTTAGTTACCACGTTATAGTGTTCCGCGAGAATATCGAGACACGTTTGTTTGAGAGTTCCGCGTTTAGCAAGTTTTGGGACGAAACTTTTCTTTAGGAGGACTTGAATTAACGCCCTGTTTATTCGAGTGTGTTCCGACTTTGCCTTTCTCCATTCCCTCGATTCGCTATAGCTCGAGTTCTTATTTAAAGTATACTTTTATAGTTTTAAAAAAAAATATTCCGGGTATTATATTATTCTGGGGATACATGTATTTATTTCTGTATTTTTATCAATTTAATTTTGTCGGAAATCTGGATTTACCGATCCGGGAAATCCTGTTCCGAATGTAAATCGAGTTAGTTTTTTTAAAAAGCCCTCCTCTTTACTCTTTTAATTTTTTTCCTTTTTTTTTCTTTTCTTCTCTTCTCTTTTTCCTGGCTGGCGTGCTGTTGGACTTAATTAGGAGCATCTCCTCGTTTTCTCTGCTGCAGTTGTTCACCTACCCCTAGCCGCTGGCCTCCCGCTCCCCTCTTGATGACAACCCCAAGCCAAGCCTTCCCTTCCATATTCTATCATTCCCTCTCTCCCTCACACCTCTCTTCTGCACAGCGTCGCACTCTCTCCTTGCTCCCATCTCACTCTCCTCCTGTCTTCTAATCTCGAACTGAAGGAACCACAACCGCGTGTAGAACCGCTAGGAGCCGCCGGGAAGAGCAGACGCAGCCTCGCCCCGCCTCAAGCCGCTTGGACTGCCGGATCGGTGAGTGGACGCTCTATCTCCCCCTCCTTTCTCTTTTCCTCTCCTTCCCTAACTCGGCCGCCCTACTTGTTTTGTGCAGTAAGGGCCGCCGTCGGACACGCCGCACACCGCCATCGGAACCGCCACCTGAACGCCGGTCGTCTTCTTCTCCCTCCGCCTGGCAGCCGCCACAAGCTCCCCTACCTCCTTCTGTCGTGTTACTGTAGGCTGAAGAGGGCTTTGGGATTTAATTGTAAATTGCCCCTCTATTTGCACCTAATTTCTATTGTGATCCCATTTTTATGCATAATTACAATTTGTGCCCATTTTGTGTGTAATTGGAGTTTTGACCCAATAACTTTGAAAAGAAACTTTTATACCCTACAGTAAATTATTAGAATTATTAAACCCTTGATTTTGTGGAGATTTGTGACCCAACTCCTTTACAATTAATTTGATGTCTTTTGATGGTTTAAATCCGATTGTTGGATAATTTGATACTCGGTTTTTCAATCAACTCTCCATTTTGGATATTTTGCTTGGAATTGATTTTAACAAGTTTAACCTCGGTTTTGGAAAACGGAGTTTTCATTAGAAAACCTTTATGCGCAAAACCCTCCTTCCAAAATTAGCGTTTAAGCTAATTTTGCTTAGTTTTGTCCTTAGGTCCGGAAGCACCCGATAAAGGCCATTGAACTCGTTCTTGACTTCGTAGACCGTGCTTTACCTTAGATTTCGTGTGAGTACTCCTCCTTCCTTAGTTCGGTAATGGTAGTATAACATGTTAGATGAACTTAGCATAACGTAGAGCAAATGCCATGTAGTGGCCATGAACCATAGGTTTTAGTGATTGGCTATGGAACTTGTTGAATTACCTTCTTACGATCTTATGATGATCCTCGAGATAATAGATTGGGCCTAGTATGCTAGAGTTAGATATCATATATATATGTTGGAGACTAGAAGTCCGAGAACTTCTAGCTTTTTAGTTGGTTATTGATAGAGTGTCTCGCTTGGTCAAGCTTAGAGCGTTTTCCCGCGGGAACTTGAGAGTGGTTATTCGAGTTACCTTGAGAGAGGTAAGTATTCGAACTTACTTAGATTATATTCCATGTATTAGATTCATTGAGTGTTTGGTGGTGTGTGTTTTATCGCTTTCGTTATAACATATAAAACGGTAATAGGACCACCGACTTTTATATTTATTATTTTCGGCCCAAGTGTATGATAACGGGTTGTGATAACTTACGTAGCTTCCGCGAGAGCTAGGAGGTTCTTGACAACTGTCCCGTGCTGGTAGACGGTTGGATGATTCAGTACCATTCCATGCCGGTAAGTAGGGACCGAGGCGAGTATCGGGGATTCTCGTGTCACAAACCAAAGTTGAATTAAAACGGGATACCACCTAATAAATAAAGATAATAAACCGGATTGTTTGTTTTGTATGTGCCTTCACCATGTTTCTAATGCTTAGAATAGAGCTAATGGTTTTAAACCGTTTGTTTAGATGCTCTGCAGGTTAGGGACGCCGCCGAGTGAGGTGAAGGAGTGGACAGAGGGTCACCGTACATTATAGGACGGGGGCGTGTTTGGGTTTATTATTGTTATGTTCGGATTTATGAGTTTTCGGATTTAACTATTGGGATTGGGTCGTTTGGAGGACTCGGCTGAGTTTCCACTTTGTACTTTTACATTTTGTTTCTCGCATACATTATAAATGATTTGAGTTTTTGCCTTTATTTATGCCATGTTGGAAAGATCCGGTGAAATTATTGTCAAGCTAAGGGTCTGGACCCATCGTGAGGTCCCGCCCATAGCATCCCGATATCCCACGGATTTGGGGCGTTACAGTAACCCTTAAGGAATAAATCAGATCAACAAAAAGTGTTGTGCAAAGAGTTAAATTGTGAAAGCCATTTAAAATTTTGGGATAAGAATAAATCATTTGCTACAATAGAGTTAATGGAACATAAAATGGTCATTAGAGTTAAGCACATGGTTTACACCAATGAAGATCAACAAGAATTCAAGGAACATATATATAAAAAGAATCTGATCCAGAGACAGTAAGAGTCCTCATTCTAATCTTGTATTTCTTGTTAGAAATCATGTTGAAGGAAAAAGAGGCAAAGCTAGAATGGTTATTAACAATAAAAAGCTAAATAATAACACTATCTTTGATGGCTATTATATCCCTAATAAAACAGACTTATTTAATAGAACCCAAGGAGCCACTTGGTTCTCTAAAATGAACTACAAAAGTGGATATTGGCAAGTTAAGATGGTAAAGATAGTATTCCGTTAACAACTTTTAGTGCACCTCAAGGACACTATAAAAATGGTTAGTTATGCCATTTGGACTAAAAATGCACCTCAAATATTTCAAAGAAGAATGGATAAATAATTTGAAAACTTGAAACATTGTTGTCTAATTTACATTGATGATATCTTAATCTTCTCAAAAACACTAGAACAACACATGTGTGATATTAATGTTGTAACACAAGAATGCATAAATCATTGAATCATCTTAGGACAAAAGACGTGCATATATGTAGAACAAGAACTAGATTTTCCTGGATTGAAACTAAAAGATAGAGAACTAGTATAGCAAGAACATATCCTAGAAAAGATAGGAAATTTTACAAATAAAATAGAAGATAGAAAGAAACTAAAAAGATTTTTAGGATGTCTCACATATGCTTCAAGCTTTATTAAGGATTTAGCTAATCTTACAAAGCCTTTACAAGTTAAGCTAAAAAAGGAACAAACTTGGACTTGGACCAACCTGGATACTCAAATAGTTCAATATCTTAAAAAAAACGTTGTATGAAGTTACCAGTCCTAACATTACCAAATGTGGATGATGATCTAGTGCTTAAAACTTATGCAAGCAACTACCATTGGGGAGATATCTTTATATTAGAAAAACATAATAAGCTTTGCAGGTATAGTAGTGGAAGTTTCAATAAGGCCGAATGCAATTACACCACTATGGAGAAAGAAATACTTCCTATTCTAAAAGCGATATATAAATTTATAGTTTTTCTTGCTCCAAATCATTTCACTATCAGAACTTATTACAAAGGATAAAAAAAAACCTAAAAATATAATTGGAAAATTATATCAATTGTGAGTTGCTAATACTCACACTTAATCAATATTTCTTTTTTATTGAACATGTGGAGGGATAAAAAAAACTCTTTAGAAGATAACCTAACTCGAGAGCTTTCGTCTGAGTCTTCCCAAGCAATCGATGTCGTCTTCCAGTAGACCAAAACAAAAAAAATAATTGGAAAATTACATCAATTGTCATAGGCAACAACAATAGAGAAAGAAGAGTTGGACGAGATGGTGCAATTTGCCCTCTACATGCTAGTAGAGGAAGCAGACAAACAATAATATAAAAAATAAATTGATTATCATCTAACATGGGTATCACCTCTTAGTTATTATTATGTTAACCTTATGCAAATGTTCTCAAAAAAAATCTAAAAATGGTTTAATCTTATCCTGCCACAAATTATGGAGTTGAAGTTAGTTAGTTTCATGATTTGCCTTCATTTTGATGTCCAAGAGAAGATGAAAGGCTATTGGAATTACAAGAGTTTCCTAGTACTCTTATGCGATGAGCGGAATAAAATGTCCATGTTATGATATCTACCATGAATACAATACCTTGGTGAACCGATTCAATAAATCTGGAATGAAGCCAATTAGTTTACCAGCAAACCCATTGAGATAATGTAACATTTTATATACCTGGGATTATGAAATGTGTCAAGGTCTATTCGGAGGTCTTCCAACACCATGGAACCACTCAAGGAGCATTTTACAAAGTTTAAAACCTAAGTGTTTAACAAGGTCAAGAAATGCAAAGTAGCTGAGAACGTATTGTATTATATTCACCCAATAAATATGGAGGTTGAAGGAGGAAGATCCAGAGCGCCACATTATTTGATCATATTCCGAACAATAACATATAAGTTCTCTCAAAATCCAATTACAGTAAACCAACCTAGCATCCAAAATCATATTCAACCAAGGCAAATGGGTTCTTCCACATTTATGAGTGTATCAAATAACACCAGAAAGATAAGAACAATATTGTATTCAAGGTTCGTCTTACTACAGCCGTAATCCCTCGAATCCTATGACCGAATTTCTCAAAAACTATCGAGTTCTCAGATTCAATTTCAGACTACATAAAAGATTTAGAATTTGGAAATTTCATATCATTAGAGTGCCAAGATTTTTTTTCTATGATTCCCTCTCAAGTTGGGATGATGAATATGTAACACCCCGAGTTCTGGGAACTCGAAAGGGTTATGGGCTAGGACCTCACAATGGGTCCCGACACTCAGAGTAGCAACAATAATATCGGATCTTACAACAATGCAGAAATAAATAAAAACCAAAACTGTTATAAAAATCAAAGGAACAACAAGGAAAATGTCAAAGACTCGCAGCCGAGTTCAAAACAAAAGGGAAATAACAACAACAGAATTATAAAACCCGATCCCGTCCTATAATGTACGGGAACCCCGGCTGACCACACTGGCCAGATAACTCAACAACGTCTCTAACTTGCATGACATCTACAACATCGGTATAAACCGCTAGCGAACATTCTAGATATCAGAAAGACATTAAAGGCACAAACACACATAATGTCACATGACATATAGCATGCTCGCACTCATCCGGTTATTATCTTTCATTAAGTTAATCCCTTTACTAATTCAACTTATGTTGCCACACAAGAATCATTATGATCTCGCCTTTGTCCCCTTTCACCAACAAGAATAGAGCGGATGCATCCCTTTGTAACCAGTTGGACTGGTCGCAAGAGCACCTCCTAGTTTTCCCATTTTGAACCGGACAAGCAGTCATCGGCCTATTATAATACACTTTGGCCAATTAAGTTATAAAAGGTCAATCCTATTCCGGTTATCCGTTATAAATATAAACAACACAAACACAACCAATACGGTCAAACCAATATACGGAACGCGGCTAAGTAAGTCCAAGGGACTTACCTCACTCGAAGGTAAACACAAGGGTCAGCTACAAGTCAGTTTCTCAAAGGAACAAAGGAAGAGAAACCTGTTCATACAAGGCAACTCGAATCAGAATGAAATGATTGCTATAAGTGTATAAATTCTAGTCTCCATGATCTCTAAGAGGTCTCCACAAGCTAGGGACACGATCCCCAATCTTACAGTCTCCAAGGGGTAACAACATCAACATAACTCAAGGAAAGGAACGAGGAATCTAGTAAAGGAAGAAGCTAACCAAATACGGTAGCTACTGTAGATAAACCGCGGGGGCGGAACTGGGTTGCAGCCGCGTGGCGGGACAACTCAGACGCGGGGGCGGTGGCTTGACAAAAAGGTCATCGGGACCTTTCTTTTGACAACAGCGTCATAACAACGAAACCAAATCTTGAACCTTTGATCCACACACACCGAATCTCAACCAAGGGAGCTTGGATACATAAACGTATCAACAACGGGAGACAAACAAGAATCACGACTTGATCTTGATTCTTGTGAAGAAGAATGAGAAGAACGAGAAAGAGGAAGAAAACATAAGGAAGAAGCATGCAGTAGGTGTCAAGAACATTTATAAGGATCAAGGGGATGAATACTTAAACGTTATGCAGAAGAACACAAGGGAAAAGTCGTTGCTTGCTCGAGGTTGAAGAAAACGTAAGAAAGAAACGGAAAAAGGAAGAGAAGGCTGGAATATATAGGAAACGGTTGGGAAAGGGTGTAAGGAGGTCGGATTAGGGTTTAGAAGATAGAAGGAAGTCGGCCCAAAGATAGAATATCGGGTCTTCTAAGAAGGAAACAAGATCGAAACGAAAAAGAAAAGTAGATCCCGCGATCTAGGGTCTGCCGCGACCGCGGCTGGCTGCAGGGGCGGCCCCCTTCACCATGGGGGCGGTGAAGGCAAAAATAAGGTTGTTACAGAATATTCAAAAAACATTTATGAAATCATTAATTAGGATACTGGTGCTCCCTTTATCATCATCATCACAGGCTACAAGATTCGTGTGAGTGTTGTATGAGAGTGTGTCACTTTCTTTTAACTGTTTATTTTTGAATTATTGAGTATTTGCACCGTTGCCATTTTAAGTGAGTCAAAGTCCATAATATATGTCGGGGTAAAATGGTAATAGAGCAAAGGCATCCAATGTCTCTCCATCTCTATAAATAGGCCCCTTGTGAGTCATTGTAAGGCATCAAAAGCCATAGAGTCTAAGAGTAAGAAACAAAAAAAACTTGAAAGAGAAAGAGAAACAAATTTGAGATTACAAAGTAGTGGTTTGTCCTCTCTCTAAGTTCAAAACAGTTCGATGAATCTTTCTAGCTTGAAGTGTTTGAAGTGAGTTGAGTTTTTTTTCAATGTGTTTGAGCACCTGCAATCCTCTTTCAAATTCAATAAAAGGTTGTTTTTAAGTAAGGTAAAAATACTTAATAGAAAGCTATATTTGGAATACTTTGCTTTCTTGTTAACATTTCCTCCATCCTCATAAAAGAGAGAATTGAGTGAGAGATTACGGTATGAGGTAGGAAACAAAACAGATATGTGTTGTGCTTGTGATAAGGTAATCTTGGTTGAGGATTAGAAACCCAAAGAAAGTCGGAAGTTGTAACACCCCAAATCCGCGGGACTAGGGAATGCTACGGGCGAGACCTCACAATGGGTCCCGACCCTTAGCCTGACAACAATCTCACCGGATCTTTCCAACTTGGAACAAATAAAGGCAAAACATAAATCGTTTGTAATGTATGCAAAAATGAAATGTAAAGGCGGTACAATGTGGAAACTCAGCCGAGTCCTCAAAACGACACAAAACTCCAAAATATCAATCCGAGAACCGTACATCAATCCATAATCCAACATAACAATAATAATCCCAAAAACGTCCCCGCCCTATAATGTACGGCGACCCTCAGTTGTCCACTCTCTCACCTCACTTGTCGGCGTCCCTAACCTGCAGGGCATCTCCACAAGCGGTTTAAAATCGTTAGCTCAATTCAAAGAATTAGAAACATGGTGAAGGCACATACACACTCATACATCATAACATCACATAATCATGCTCAACAAACAAGTCTGGTTTATTATCTTTATTTACTAGGTTATATCCTATTCTAATTCAACTTAGGTTTGTGACACGAGAATCCCCAAAACTCGCCTCGGTCCCTACTTAGCGGCTTGGAATGGTACTGATGCATCCGACCGTCTACTAGCACGGGATAGTCGCAAAGAACCTCCTAGCTCTAGCGGGAGCAAGGCAAGTGGTCACCGTCCGTTATCATACACTTGGACCAAAATAATATATATAAAGGTCGGTGGTCCTATTACCGGATTATATGTTATAACGAAAGCGAAAAAACACACACCACCAAACACGCAACGAACCTAATACATAGAATATGAACTAAGTAAGTCTGGAGACTTACCTCGTCACCACACTCACTCACAACACTCTTGCTTCCTTAGAGAGGAAGCACACAACCTGCTCACACAAGAATACACTCATCAACTCAAGCTCAACCTCAAAGAAGTCTAATACTTCACTCTAGGGATCTACGCGAGATCACCTAGCTCTCAACCTAGGAATGCATCCTAGAAATCACAATCCTCACAATACTCTCAGCACAAGGAAACCTCTCACAACAGCCTACACATCACATGGTTATGAACAACAGCATAGGAAAGCCAATCTAGCCTAGAAAGATCCAACATGCTCACCAACTCAAAATCAACAACCACATCAAGCCATTAGGGATTCAAGAATAGCAACCACTAGATGACATTATCATAAGTCCTAGGTCCACTCTAAGCATGCTTCTAACTAGGTATAAACACAAGGATAGGAAAAGAACGAAGGAAAAGGAAGGAGGAAGCCTATTGGTGAAGAAAACGCAGCCACGGAAGCAAGCGGACGCCCCCCACGTGAAGCTGTCACCGCCCCTGTGGGTGTCTGGAGCCGCACCTGCGCCTGGGGGCCGCCCCTGCGGTGGCCCTGCTCCGCCCCTGCGCCTCTGGTGATCCGCCCCGCGGTCGAACAGCAGAAGCTTCGTCTTCTTCATTTCTTCGATTGTGTCTTTGCTCCAAATGTCTCCTTCCTTGGCTGAGCCTTCTCCAAACACTCTTCACGGGTCTTAACTTCCTCAGCACAACCTAAATGAGCTAGAAGGATGGGGATGTAAAAGGGTTTACAAAAACTCTCTTTAAGGCTTGCTCTATAGCCATGGAGGTGAAGAGAAGAGAAAAGAGGGAAGAACTAACAGCAAGATGAAGTGGGAAAGAGATAGCTTACTGTTCGCCCGAAACGGTGTGCGTAAAAGTCTTAAATTTATATCTAGAACTCAAAAGCAAAGCGAACCCGCAGTGTACGGATCGGCTGTAGAAAGGTAAGAATTCCAGAGTCGAACTCAGGGATTTGGTGAGAATAAATTCGAAATCAGTTATCTAGCAGAAGTGTAAAAACTTTTGTGATTTAATAAGAGGGAAATGATTCCAAGGATTCAAGTATCCGATTTAGGCTTTCGATTCAAGACACTTCTATAGATTTAGGACAGAATTTATATTGCCAAGATTAAATGTTCAAAGGTAGGATTCGTACGATGAAGTTCCGAAACCTATATGACTAATCTATAGGTTCTCTCTATATGGGTTGTTGAGGCTGCAATATAGAAAGATCTAAAGATAAGAATTATGTTCAGATTAACTATCTAAAACTCCAGGATATGACTCTCCAAAGTAAAGATTAGAAAACACATTTAACTTCTTAATAAAGGATGATGAGTCTCTTTATTACCCAAATTCTTGCAATCTTAATCTATTAAATATAGAAAGAGGTTTGAAATGCCTTCATACATTCAATTAGAGGATAGAAAGGTAAATCAAGATTGGGGTTTAGGCAAGGATTGGTTTTGATTAAAGATTAATTCAATTAAAGTTCGTCAGAAGGATAAATCGCCCTGTTCATAAGAAAATCGGCCGATTTTCCTCAAGAACAGCCCGATTTTTCTGTTTGTCGCAAAACCAAAATCTAAACTCTCAGGGTCCTAATGTTTGAATGAGTTCAGTCTATCATCATCTAAGCCTTAATCATCAACTATTCTCCCCAGAATCACAATGGTTTTAGCCAACCATTTTCAAAAACGAATCAAATTAATTCTTGAGTGAAAAATCGCAAAGAAACCGAATCTTGAATGAAAAATTCAATAACTTATCAAATCTGTCAACAATTATCAAAACTACTCAAAGTATCTCTTAAACAACTCAGTATCGTGTTCACAAACCACAAATGATGCAATAGATCAAGAAATCTCACAATTAAAGATCAAGAATGACTTTCCGGCAAAAGCCCTTCAATCTCTCTCCAAGAATCGTTGATTTCTCACAAACGTGTAAAGATTCTCCCGTGCGAAGTGTTCGTTTTCGTTCCTAGGGTTCTCCTCTATACTTTCTTGCAGATGGGCCGTTTGGCAAAACTCTCCTCTAGCCCAAATTAATTGGGCTTTATGTCGTCTTTTCATTTGGCTGAATCGTAAAGAAAATCGACCTAGTCGATTTTTGGTACAAAACCGTTCGATTTCAATGTGTGAAAATCGTCCGATTTATGTGTATATTAGAACGATTTTCTTCAACAGAAAGTGCTCTTCCTTTGGTTCGTCTTCTATGCTTCTCCTTTGCAATTCCTTATATCCTTGTGATGCTCCAAAGACTTCTTTAGCTTCCTTAACATCCTTAGATGCTTCTTGCTCCATTTCTTGCTTCCACTTCAACCCTATTTACCTGCAATTCATCATAATCTCGTGTAGACCTCTATTTCCGACATTTGATTGAATAGAACATAAAAGGTATGCAAAATCCCTCCAAATGCAAGGTAAATAGAGATGATGTGCTGCAATATGCATGAATATGATGGTACATAATTCATGTCATCACTTACCACAAAATTTTTGGAACTCCAAGGCTGCAACTTCCTACCCAACTCTTTCAAGGAGAATGAAGAAGAGAGGAAACAAGGAAGAGGAGAGTGTAGAGGGGAAAGGATACGCGTAAGAGTGAAAAGAGGGAAATGAGGAGAGAGAGAGAGAGAGAGAATAATGAAGGCTGACCAAAGGGGTGGGGAGTCCCAAGGTCGGTTGTCCCCCTTGTCCCTTCACTTCATAGCCCGAGGCCGGAAAGCAAAAGAGGGAACTCAAACGTTGGCGTAGGATTTTGGGGATAATTCCCAGCACTCAGCAAACGTGCCTGCGGGTAAACTAAGCCGTTGATGCGGGAAGATCGGAAAACATCTCAACACCCGGAATAAAAATTCCGGATGTTACAACTAACCCCCTTAAAAACAAGTTTCGTCCCGAAGCTTGCTAAAGATACTCGCAAACCGCACAACTCGAAAAAACGCATGGAACATGTAATGCGAACTATCAATCCTCAAACCAAACGTCACTCTGAAATACAACCATACCTCGCGAGGTAATCACATATACCCGTAAGTAGCACGCAAGGCATATCACATCACAAAGCACATAGGCATCACCAAGGGAAAAAGCTCGGGACTAACCCGACTATCCTATCGTTTGTCTCTAAACCTGCGTAAAACTCGGGATAGTTCCTCCGGATACTATCCTCCGTCTCCCATGTAGCCTTGTCGGCCCCTCGCCTCGACCACTTCACTCTCAGCATCGGTATCTCCTTCGATCGAATGTGTCTCGTACTCCGCTCCAAGACCGCTATCGGGTACTCTGCAAAAGTATAGTCCGACTCGACCATCAGGTCCTCGTGGCTAATGATGCTCGGGTCATGGATGTACTTCCTCAGCTGCGAGACATGGAATACCGGATGTATCCCCTTCAACCGTGGTGGGTACGCTAGTCGGTACGCCACCTCACCAACTCTCTCCACTATCTCGAATGGTCTGACATATCGGGGGCTTAACTTCCCCTTAATGCCGAACCGTCTGATGCCCCGAGTCGGAGATACCCTCAGCCACACCTAAGCTCCTACCCTGACCTCGAGAGGTCTACACCTCCTATCCGCATACGATCACTGACGACTCTGTGCGGTCAACATCCTCTCTCGTATCAAGCAACTCTAGCCATGTCATCCTGTACCTGATCCGGAGCTACAATGCTAGAAGTCCCCGACTCGTCCAAACATAAGGGAGTGCGACATCTCCGTCCAAACAATGTCTCATACGGTGTCATCCCAATTTGTGCGTGCCAGCTGTTATTGTATGAAAACTCCGCCAATAGGAGGTGGTCTGGCCATACCTGCCCCCAATCTAGTAAGCATGCCCTCAACATGTCCTCCATGGTCTGAATAGTCTTCTCTGACTGGTCGTCGGTCTGTGGATGGTATGCGGTGGTGAAATGAAGACTCAAACCTAGGGCGGTATGTACCTGCTACTAGAACCTCGAGGTAAAACGCCCGTCCCTATCCGAGATGATAGTCCTCGATACTCCATGTAACCTCACAATCTAACGAGTAAACTTCTCGGTTAGACGACTCACCGGCCACGTCTCCCGAATGGGGATGAAACGTTCGGTCTTCGTCAACCGATCTACTACTACCCATATCGCGTCAAAGCTCCTATTTGGCCTCAAACCGGTAACGAAGTCCATGGATATATCCTCCCACTTCCACTACGGCACGGGAAGTGAATGAAGCTCTCCTGCGTGTCTCTGGTGCTCGATCTTGACTTACTGGCAGGTCGCGCATCGGGCCACATATCTAGCTACATCGGCTTAAGCCTGCCCCACCAATAAGACCTCCTGATATCCTGGTACATCTTACTCGTGCTTGGATGCACAGAGTAAGGTGTAGAATGTGCCTCATGCAAAATCTGCTCTCTCAACTCCGGTCTGCCCTTGTGATAAACTGCGGTGCCTCTCCTAGGAACATCCTGTCCCGAATCCTCATCAAATGGGACATCCCTTCTGCTTCTGCCAGATCTCTCCGGACAAGTCATGTAGTACCTCTAACTCGGACAAACGGCCGACTGTATCCGGAAACCGGATATCCAACTCCAACTCCGCCAAATCCCTCTACAATTGTGGTTGAACCGTAAGTCGAGCTATAGCCTCCTCTCGAGGATTCCTCCTACTAAAAGCATCGACGACTACGTTCGCCTTCCCCGGATGGTATAAAATCTCCAAATCAAAGTCCTTAATCAGCTCCAACCATCTCCTCTGGCGGTTATTCAACTCCCGTTGAGTGAATATATACTTCAGCCTCTTATGGTCTGTGAAGATCTAACATGTATCCCCGTACAGGTAGTGTCGCCAAATCATCAGGGCATGAATCATTGTCGCTAGCTCAAGATCATGGGTGGGACAATTCTCCTTGTACGACTTCAGCTGTCGAGAAGCGTAAACAATAACCCTACCCCTCTACATCAAAACGCACCCCAAGCCTAGCTTGGAGGCGTCACTATACACTGGAAAATCCTCTACGCCCTCACGCTGGGCTAAAACGGAAGCGGAGGTCAGCCTCCTCTTCAGCTCCTCAAAAATGCGCTAACAAGGCTTGGACTAGATCCACCTGTTAGACTTCCTCAGCAAGGAAGTAAGCGGCCGTACAATCATGGAAAAACCCTCAACAAATCGGCGGTAGTATCCCGCTAAACCCAAGAAACTACGCACCTCCTTGACCGTCCTAGGAGGCGGCCATGAAGAAACAGACTCTATCTTCTCCGCGTCAGCCATGACACCCTCAGCAGAAACTATATGACCTAGGAATGCCACCTCGGACATCCAAAACTCGCACTTAGAGAGCTTTGCATAAAGCTCTTTGTCTAAAAGGACTCGAAGAACCGTCCTCAGGTGTCCCGCATGCTTCTCCCTACTCCGGGAGTATACTAAGATATCATCTATAAACACTACCACAAACTTGTCCAAGAAGTCGATGAATATGCCGTTCATCAACTCCATGAAGACGGTGGGTGCATTCGTGAGCCCAAACGGCATCACGACAAACTCATAATGGCCATATCTCGTCCTAAATGCCGTCTTCGGCACTACCTCCTCTCTCACCCTCAGTTGGTGGTATCCCAACCTCAAGTTGATACGCGAAAACACAGAGGCCCCATGCAACTGGTCTAGCAAATCATCAATATGCGGTAGAGGATACTTGTTCTTGATGGTGACTTTGTTCAACTCCCGGTAATCAATGCAGAGCCTCAGCGATCCGTCCTTCTTCCTGACGAAGAGGACCGGTGCACCCCAAGGGGAAACGCTCGGGCGTATGCAACGCCTATCGGCTAACTCCTCGAGCTTCTTCTTCAGCACCAGCATCTTGATCGGCGTCATGCGGTATGGAGCCTTGGAGATCGGCCTTGTTCCGGGCTCCAACTCAATAGCAAAATCAACGTTCCTCTGTGGTGGTGACCCGGGTGGCTCCTCGAATACGTCCTCAAACTCACATGCCAAGAGAATCTCCTCCAGCAATGGGCTCGTCTCCTCATTCATGGATTAGCACCGAAAGACCTCGCATCCCTGCCCGATAAGTCTTGCGGCTTGGACCACGCTAATGACTGTACCGGCCTTCCCGAGGTCCCAACCTCGGAAAATCACCTCATGACCCGTCTTTGTGGAAACCGTCACGGTCCTACGGCTGATGTCCAACACGGCTCCATGGCGATCCATCCAATCCATCCCAAGGATGACTTCTTCATGCACCAAGTGCATGACATAGAAGTCGGCTAACCAATCACGGTTTCCCAAACGTATGGGAAAAACATGTACCTCTCGGCTACCACTAACCCTACCCCCATCGGGTAACCCCACACGAAGGGTCTCCCCCTACCGTATCAAATAAAACTCGGACCGGATGGCCATGAATCTAAATAGTACTTGTAGCTTCCGGTTCTGCTGAATCAACTGCACTCCTCAACTCAAACACCCTGGCCTATGTGCCTCTAGTCTCCTAGGTACCCCCACCGCGGCCTCTACCTCGGCCTTGTCCTTGGGTTGATCCATGTGTACGAGTCTAACCCTGACCCCTTTGCTAAAATCCCTGAGCCGGTAACTGAGATGACCTTTGACTCCCACCTGCCCCGGTAACACATGAAGAACCCTGTTGTGACTAGGCCTTGTCCTGGCCGAAAAAGATGGATCGGTGTCCCACCTGCCCACAAGTGAAACAAGTCACCAACGGTCTCTAGCACACATTCCTCACGTGTCCAAAATCTCCGCAACTGAAGCACTAGCGATCTCGAACGGACGCCGGCATCGACTGTTGAGTTCCGGGACATCTCTGAGTCTGACTACGTCCCTGTCCTACCACTTCTTCCCCCGAACTAGCTGGTACGGTCCTTTGTCTCTTGTCCAGTCCCCCAGATTGTGCTGCTCTCCTATGTCCAAGGTGGTCCCTCTCGTAGGCCGAAGCTTGATCCTAATACTCCGCAAATGAATCACAACAAAATCCTGCCAAGTAAGCGCGGGTGGACTCCCTCAGCCTCTTGGAAAAGAGATAGACATGCTGGTTCGCCGGAGGTGCAGCGGGCCCCAGCAATGCTAACTCCGCCCGAAAACGTCTGATCGCCTCAATGACTGGGACATCCTCAAATCCTGCTTCGAAGAAATCTTGAACTTTGTCTCTCCGCAGTGAATCCGGGCAAAATGTCTCTCTCACAAGACTCAGCAGGTGGTCCATCCTGCTCACACCTCCTATAACCGTCCTCCACCAATACTAGGCCTGCTCCTTAAACATGGTGTGGACTATCTCAACCCGCCTCTCCTCACGACAACAGATCGCCTCTAATGCCGACTCTATGTGCTCAATCCAATGCTCCACCTCTAACCCTACCTTCCCGTCGAAGTAGGGTACATGCTGCTGATTGAAAGCCTTCAACCATGAATCGGGTCTAGGAGACCTCATCTCATCTCTAGCCCTAGCAATCTCCACAAACGGCTCGGGTGCAACTACAGCGAAACTATCTCTGGTGTGGCTCTAATCGGGGTAGCCCTCTGCGAGACCTTAGTTGATCTCGCCGGTGCAAGTGTAGGCACCGGTGGTGTGGGAGGTGGTGCTCCAATCCTAAACAACTCCTCGACTCAACGTACATAATCCTCAAACACTATAGCCCCAATCGATGTTCCCCTGGTACTAGCAGATGGGGAACTATGCGCCTCGGACCTCACAATTGTCCTCTCCCTAGCCTCGGGAATGATGCTCTCTGCCACGTCCTCTACGGGGATCTCAGCTGCTGGCGGATCCATAACTGGTGGGTCCGCAATGGGGATACGTCCCCGACCTCTCGTGCCTGGAGGTCTCCCTACTCGTCCCCGTCTCGGTATGGTAGGCGGTAGAGGTGGTCTACCCCTGGCGGGTCCTACATATGCGGTAGCTCTCGTACATGCCATGTGATATCGTTTCGCGTTTGTTTATATATATATATTATCGATAAATATATAATACTTTTAATACTAATATGGAAGGAACTTATAAAGAATAAAAGAAACAAGCCGAAATCCAAATTACAACCAAGGCATAAAAGCCCAATCACACTAAGGTCACATGCATATCTAGGTACATACAAGTCCAAAAATATCCTAAGGCCATATATACATATATATAGCTATGCAAATATATATATATATATATATATATATATATATATATATATATATATATATATATATATATATATAATATACATCAAATCCAGAAATCTATGTCGCCGAGGTTTGCGTGAGGAGTGGTGGTCCCGTACATTCTAACCCAATCCCGACTCATGCATATGAATTTTGAAAACGAAAACTCAAAACCCGTGGGGGTTCTATTTATTCCTCATTCGGCCTTTAGAAGGTTGAGAGTGTCATTGTTGTCAACCTAGGGCTCAGATACCACTTTTGTAACACCCCGAATCCACGAAACTCGTGAATGCTACGGGCGAGACCTCACAATGGGTCCCGACCCTTAGCCTGAAAACAATCTCACCGGACCTTTCCAACATGGCACAAATAAAGGCAAAGCATAAATCTTTTGTAATGTATGCAAAACTGAAATGTAAAGTGGGTACAATGTGGAAACTCAACCGAGTCCTCAAAACGACACAAAACTCCAAAATATCAATCCAAATACCGTACATCAAATCATAATCTAACATAACAATAAGAATCCTAAAAACGTCCCCGTCCTATAATATACGGCGACCCTCGGCTGTCCATTTCTCCACCTCACTCGGCGGCGTCCCTAACCTGTGGGGCATATACACAAGCGGTTTAAAGCCGTTAGCTCAATTCGAGGTATTAGAAACATGGTAAAGGCACATACACACTCATACATCATAACATCACATAATAATGCTCAACAAACAAGTCCTTTATTATCTTTATTTTTTAGGTCATATCCCGTTCTAATTTAACTTACGTTTGTGACACGAGAATCCCCGAAACTCGCCTCGGTCCCTACTTACCGGCATGGAATGGTACTGATGCATCCGACCGTCTACCAACACGGATAGTCGCCAAGAACATCCTAGCTCTCGTGGGAGCCAGGCAAGTGGTCACCGCCCATTATCATACATTTGGGCCAAAATAATATATATAAAGATCGGTGATCCTATTACCGGTTTATATGTTATAACGAAAGCGATATAACACACACCACCAAACACGCAACGAATCTAATACATAGAATACGACCTAAGTAAGTCCGGAGACTTACCTCGTCACCACACTCACTCACAACACTCTTGTTTCCTTAGAGAGGAAGCACACAACCTGCACACACAAGAATACACTCATCAACCCAAGCTCAAGCTCAAAGAAGTCTAAGAATTCACTCTAGGGATCTACGCTAGATCACCTAGCTCTCAACCTAGAAACGCATCCTACACTTGCAATCCTCACAACACTCTAAGCACAAGGAAACCTCTCACAACAGCCTACACATCACATGGCTATAAACAACAACATAGGAGAGTCAATCTAGCCTAGAAAGATCCAACATGCTCAACAACTCAAGATCAACAACCACATCAAGCCATAAAGGCTTCAAGGATAGCAACAACTAGATGGCATTCTCATAAGTCCTAGGTCCACCCTAAGCATGCTTCTAACTAGGTATAAACACAAGGCTAGGAAAGGAACAAAGGAAAAGGATGGAGGAAGCCTACTGGTGAAGAAAACGCAGCCGCAGAAGCAAGCTCCCCCCCCCC
>BSUD01000006.1:51701685-51784392 GCA_033239045.1 Fagopyrum esculentum | reverse complement strand
CCCCCCCCCCCCCCCGCGTGAAGCTGTCACCGCCCCTGCGGGTGTCTGGAGCCGCACCTGTGCCTTGGAGCCGCTCCTGCGGTGGCCCTTATTTGCCCCTGCGCCTCTGGTGATCCGCCCCCACAGTCAAACAACAAAAACTTCGTCTTCTTCGATTCTTCGACTGTGTCTTTGCTCCAAATACCTCCTTCCTTGAATGATCCTTTTCCAAACACTCTCCACAGGTCTTAGCTTCCTGATCACGACCTAAACGAGCTAGAAGGATGGACTCGCAAAAGGGTTTACAAAAACTCTCTTCAAAGCTTCCTCCATAGCCATAGAGGTGAAGAGAAGAGGAAAGAGGGAAGAACTAACAACAACATGAAGAGGGAAAGAGATAGCTTACCACAGCAGTTTCGGAACACCAAGGTTGCAGCTTCCCACCCAACTCTTCCAAGGAGAATGAAGAAAAGAGCAAACAAGGAAGAGGAGAGTGTGGAGGGGATCGGAAAGGATGACCGTAATAGTGAAAAGAGGGAAATGAGGAGAGAGAGAGAATAATGAAGGCTGCACAAAGGGGTGGGGAGTCCCAAGGTTAGTTGTCCCCCTTGTCCCTTCACTCCATAGCCCGAGGCCGGAAAGCAAAAGAGGGAACTCAAAGGTTGGCGCGGGATTTTGGGGATAAATCCCAGCACTCAACAAACGTGCATGCGGGAAAACTAAGCCGCTGACGCGGGAAGCTCGAAAAACATCTCAACACCCGGAATAAAAATTATGGATGTTACAGAAGCTACAAGAATACCGGTGGTCCAATGATATTACGATTAGGCAATGGTGAAAACTCTCTCGTTTAAATTTTTTAATTACAGAGCATGGTGGACATGTAATCATAGAAAATTTATTATTCATAATATAATTAGTGCAATATGGTTTCAACTACAACGAAAAGACCATAAATTAAAATAAGTGTTTCAGTTTGAATAGATTTGTGCAATTTATAAAATTATGGCTAAAATTTGTAATTTTACAAAAAACTAGGGATAAAACAAAAAAATATATTTGGGGTGTAATTATTACAGCCCTTTTGTTATGTCAATTATGTATTCACCTATGAAGCACTAAAAACTCTTACGGTTGCTTTCCGCACAACATAGGTATTGACCTTGTCATCGATCATTCAATAAATTTTCTTACGGTTGCTTCTCTTTCAATATTACCAACCACATCAAAAATATCAAATATAACACTTAATTTACAATATATTAAAACAAAAATAATAATAGACGCCATCATATTTTTTCCTTAGCAATGTCATTGATAACCGAATTAATATAAGTACTATTAACATATTCTCTTTTGGTATAAATTCTGAAAGTATCACAAAGAAACTCATTGTGCATTTGTTGTGAATACTAGAATACATTCAATATACTTATCATTCTAAATTGCTCGTATTTTTTTTCCACCAATTTCTCAATTTATTTTGCAAGTGTTAATACTTGAAACTCACTCTTTAGAGCATTTATTTCATGGTCCTTGAAGTCTATAGGATAGAATTGCTCTATAAGCTTGTAAACATTAGATGTATTAAATGAATGAAAACAGTAATTTTGGATACAATGCTACAATGAAGTAGACTCATTATACATTGTTCTCAACTAGGTCAATTGAAAATGTTTAGATTGCTTGAAATGTTCAGCTGGATAACGATATTCAAGAGTAGTTTGTTTTGTACCGCGACCAATTATACTACTATGTTAGGTACTTGCATGTTACATTTGGAGCAAACATGGTTTTTTCTTGTTGAAGTAAATTCACTCATCCCTCATGTCGTAAATCTTGGAGAGATGGAGTTCTTGTAGTAGAAATATATTGAAAGAAAGCAATATGTCAATGGATTCTTGTGAGAAGAAGTCTTCAAAGCACGTTTGATAGTAAATATATGTTTAATTAAAATACCAACAAGGTTAACAAAGCTCAAAAAGATAGTCATTTGTTCTCATCTTGACTTGTGCTTCATCGACAAGAATAAAAAAATAAGCATCTCCAATTCCTCACAAATCATATATACAATGTAATTTGTTATCCGTGTTTGTCCAGACCTCTTTCTGGATGTATGGAAAAAAATTGGAATATTTTTTTGTAAATTCAAAGCGACATCGTTGACATCAAATACCAATTTTGCTTGAAAATCTACTCGTTCAATTACATGATGTGATCCATATGTTGAAAGGTTGCATTTAACGCCAAAAATGATGTCTTGCTTGCAAAGAATGAGTTTATTGAAGTTTATCCATGAGTAAAAATTGTTACCTTATGTAAAACGTATATAACATATCTAAAAGAAAATCTCATACAAAGATAAATAAAAAGCGATTGATTCCAAGAGAATCAAGAGACGAACATTTATTTACGAGGTTCAAATCAATGTCCTATATCCCCAAGATCTCAATTATGATTCAATTCATTGTATTTCAAAACCAAAGTAAGCAAGAACTACAAAGGAATAAAACGTAAAGAAAGCAAGAGTAGAAAACAAAACAAAATGAACAACAAAACACACGAGTTTAAAGATTCCAAGATCTTCTTTGTGGTCCACGCTGTAATGGCCTTAGTCTTATAGGAACTCCGCACCTGCGGTCCCAGAACTAGGAATTTCGAATCCTAACTAATGATGATTATTGTTGACTAACTTAATCATCGATAATAATTAACACATAACTCACGAAGAGTGCGTAAGTGATGAGTATGAGTCCCAGCGTTACGTTCCTAGCGTAATTTTGGACTTATGGGGAATTTTTCACTTTTTCCCATGGGTTGTTATTTTTAACCTCCGGTGTTATTTGGAGCATTTGGGAGCTTCAATTAATTAAAATACAGTTGACAAAAATAATCAAGACGTCAGATATGTCCTAGATATGAAATAACATGGAAAGGCAAAATGGCCAAAAGAGTCGCTATTTCGTTTCTTAGCGGCTAAGAAAGAAGGCTTAGGAATAAACGATTTCCGAGGCAGTTGTTGAATAATTATCCCTACAATATTCCAGATACATTATTCCAATTACGAGAAGTTCGGAGAAGGGGCTTCAACCTGCCTTTGGATCTGTGAAAGGATAATTATCGACTAGCTAAAGGATAATTATTGTCTTCTCTATAAATAGCGGGAAATCGTTTATTAATTCATTTCCTTTCACGTTTCCTCGTAAAAGCTTTAATTTCAAACCCCTATGAGTTTTTGGATTCCTCTCTTCATTCTCTTCATTTTGGAACCGAGTTTTTGCGTTTCCGAGCAAGAGAAGATCTGGTCGAGCATATATGCTACTGGGCCGGTTCCGTCGCTCAGATTCCGGTGAATTAGATAGTGTCCGAGCGTAGTCTATGTCGTTGTGATTCTGAATCTTCTTTCGGACCGTCAATCGGGTTAGTAACGAATAAGTTATGAATTTATCACCAAGCTAGAACACAACTAGTCTAAGAGGTATTGCATGATCATTACACTCGAGTCATCCTAAGCAACAACCAAGACTCTAAGGTCTCCTAAGGTCCAAAACCACTAGATGGCATTCACAACTATCCTAGTTCCACCCTAGGCATGCTACTAACATGAAACAACCTCACAACTAAGGAAGGAACGAAGAAGAAGAGCCTACTGCTAAAGAAATGTAGCTGCGGAAACAAAAGGCGCGACCGCGTGCTGAAGGACACGGCCCCCGCAACGCCTAAAAATCTCGCCGCCAACCCCCCCCCCCCCCCCCCCCCCCCCCCCCCCCCCCCCCCGTGGTGCTGCTCACCGCCCTTGCAGCTAGCTAGATTACGCCCCCGCGGTAGAACTCGACAAACAACGATTTCTTCAATCTTCGATTGTGCACTTGAGCTTCTATGGCTTCCTTCTCTGGCTGGGTCTTCTCAAAACTTCAACCACTATATCAAGGCTCTCACCCATGACCTAATCGTGCTAGGAACACAAGCATGTAAAGGAATCAAGAACAACCTTCTCCCAAAGCTTCATCCATAACAATGGAGGAACGAGAAGAAGAGAAGGGAAAAGGGAGCAAGGAAGAAGAAGGGACTGGGAGGAAGAGAGTTACCAAGCTGGATCTACAGCTTCTCCACTGTTTACCACACCCAAGAACATCCGAGGGAGAAGAGAAGAGAGAAACAAGCCAAGGAGAGGAAGTGTGGGAATGAAAGTAACGTGAAAGAGTGGAGAAGGGATGAGGGAAAGGTTGCTCTTCTTTTTGGGAAAATCAAGGGGTCAGCAGCCCACAAGACTCTCCTTTGGATAAGGAACGAGGGGTAAAAATCCAAAAGTTGGAAAACGAAGGGTCTTAACGGAATTGGGATAAAATCCCGTCAATCAACACATTGTGCCTGCGGAAAGCTTGAGCCGCGCTTGCGGGAAGGTCGATAAACCGCTCAACAACCGGAATAAAAATTCCGGATGTTACAACTACCAATTTGTAGTAATGTCATTCGGGCTCACAAATGCGCTTTTCGTCTTTATAGAGTTAATGAATAGCATCTTTATCGACTTATTGGATCAGTTTGTGGTGGTCTTCATTGATGATATTTTGGTGTACTCTCATAGCAGAGAGGAACATGCGGGATATTTGAGGACGGGTTTACGAGTTTTGCAAGGTAGAGAGATGTATGTTGTTCGCCTTAAAGCGTGCGTGCAAATAAGTTTTAATTATAAAACTGAAACAAAAGCAAGCGAACCCACAATGTACGGATCGGCGTAGTTAAGCAAGTATTCCAGAGTATCAAACTCAGGGATTTGGTGAGTCAAATTCAGTTTCGAATAATCGAGCAAGTAAAAGTGTAGAAGCTTTGCAAATAATTGGGAAAACAGCAATCCTAAAGATTCAGGTATCCAATTGTGGCAATCGCTTCAAGATATTCTATAGATATAAGTACAGAGTCGAGATTGCAAAGGTATAACTAATGTAAGGTTATGTACGGTGAAGTTCAAAAACCCTATATATCTCACCCAAGGACTCTCTATAAAGGTTGTTGAGGCTGCAGTATAGAAAGGATCTAAAGGTAAGAATTAATCTCAAATACCCATGCACAAACCCAAGGAATCAAAGATAAACTAAAACGGTTAAGGTTGTGACACTCAAAACCGAAATAGAGGATGTTGAGTCTCACTACTACCTAGAAAAGGCAAGTCAAGGCTAGGTTAGAGCAAATCTTTAACTTTGGATTAAAGCAAAAGCAAAAGTCGTAAAACAGAGAAAATCACGGTTGGATCTTGAGATTCTACGGCCATGGAACTCAAGAACATACCGTGGTTTAGGGTGTCGACGAGGTTTCTCACACTCTCAAGGTCCAATCCGTTTACGATCGATCTATCATTATCTAAGCCACAACTATCAACCCTTCACCTTAGATTTGCTAAAGGGTTTTAGTCAATAATCATCGTGATATCAAAAATCAAGTTTAAAAGAGAAAGAGCATAAAATTCCGAAAACTCAATAATTATCCAATAACAAACTCGAATCCACAACAATGTATGTTTAATGAATGCAGAAAAGTAGAAAAAGAAATCCTCACAACGATCTAGAGAAACAACGAAGAACGGGATGTCAATCCGTCCTCCAATGTAAACCCTAAAATATCTCAAAAGTACACAATCTCCAAAATCACGTCTTTCTCCAATTCTCCAATCCTTCGCCTCAATCCCGAACGTCCGATTGCAAGCGTAGGTAAAATGAACCCTAAAGCAGCCGTCCCAACTTCTCCGTAACGTCGGGGCTCCAAATCCTTTGGAGAATTTGACTCCCTTTTATAGTTGAAGGCTATCAAACATTTATAGGGATAAATCTAGGGTTTAGAGACAAAACCCTAAATATTTAGGCTGAAAAGAAGTCGAGTCCGCTGGTATCAGAAAATACTCTGGGCCGCGTCAGACGGTATCAGAGAATACTTTGGCGCGTCAGACGGTATCAGAAGATACTTTGGCGCGTCGAAGCTTCCTTTTATACTCCTTTTTGTCCCGCTTTAAGGCTTAATCCTTAAATATGCCATTTCTGCTCCATAATTCGCCAATTTACCTAAAAATGCAATAAAACTTTGTGTAGATCTCTATTCTTGCAAAGTAGGTGAATATAGTCATAAATGTCATGAATGTATGTCTATGCATGCAAAATAAAGGGAAAATCTATATAAATACATGCCTAAATATAAGTCATAATTCATGTCATCATATGTCAAGCTCTCTAAGTGCAAGTTTTGGATGTTTGAGGTTACCTTTTGAGGTCATGTGATTTCCGCTTAAGGTATTTAGGTGATCTAGCAAAGAGCGAGTCTGTAACAACATAGATGACACTGACGAATATCGAGAAATTTTGTAGTTCTTTGGACTAGCCGGATATTACCGCCGGTTTTGTGGAAGAAATTTATGTGATTGCCTAATCACTTATTAGCCGGATGAGGAAGACTACCTGGTTGGTATAGTTCGAGCCGTGTACTTAGAGTTTTGAGGAGTTGATGAGGAGATTGACTTCTACTCCTATCTTATCATAGCTAGAGGGAACTGATGATTTTTGTAGTGTATAGTGATGCATTCAAGCAAGGCTTGGAATGTGCATCGATGCAGCGAGGTAGGGTAATTTCCTATGCGTCTCGGCAATTGAAGACGTATGAAGGGGTTTACCCGATTCATGACCTCGAGTTAGCTACAGTAGTTCAGGCTTTAAAGACCCAACGACATTATCTATATGGAGTTTCATGTTTGATCTTCCAAGACCATAAGAGTCTGAAGCTTAGTTTTACTCAACAGGGATTGAATAACTGCCAGAATTGATGGCTTGAGTTGATTAAGGATTTTAACCTTGAATCATAAGGAAGACAAATGCTGTTGCCAATGCCTTAACAGGAGGGTGCCTCTAGAGAAGGCGACTGCACAACTGATGGTTCAACCTCGGTTACAAAGAGACCTACCATGGATAGAGGTAGATATTCAGTTACCTGATGAGGATGGTCAATTGTTTACATTAGAGGTTCTACCTGACCTGATGGGAAAGGTCCCACAGAAACAAGAGACCTACTAGACATTGATACGGATCCATGATAGAATGCCCCGTGGAGAGACCCCATAGTTCTCCATAGGAGTTGCTGGTTTGATGAGACATCGTGAGTGCTTCTATGTACCTTTTGATAGAGAGTTGAGGCAGAGGATTCTATAGGAGACTCACACCCCCGCTTACACAGTGCACCTAGATGCGAGTAAGATTTATTAGGTTGCGAGACACTCATTTTAGTGAAACTAGATAAAGCTTGATGAGACCGAATTGTGACTTATGTGTGCGACCTGTTAGTAGGTTATGACAAAGCATTGTAACACTTGAAGGAGAACTCCATGCACTGACAGTGTTATAGTGGAAGTGGGAGGACATCTCTACGAACTTTGTTATCGGTTTAAGACCAAGCAAGAACTTTAATGCCACTTCAGTTGTAAGAGACAGATTGTCTAGTACAACAAGTGATATTTCCACTAAGGAAATGCGTGGTTGATGATTCAAATAATTAAAGAATTCAATAGTTAGATAATGAAATTTCATGGTATAACGTGGTTTATTATCTTTGATAGAGATGGAAGAATTTTCCTTAAGGATTCTACAATCGATGTATGCAATTGTAGATACGATCTCACTTATCATGATAGACGGTCTTCCATGAAAGGATGGTTATACTGGTAGAATCGTATTTGTACCAACTCGAAGAAGGATGTTAAGAGCTTGAACGCTAGCTTGGATATTGGTATGGTCAAATTACCATTTGTGGTTAAGACCGTATAGCGATGATTGACTTGTGTTGGTCAGAGTACATTATGTGAAGCGTTATATAAAGGAAGTGTTATATACCCCATGATGAGATAAGAAAACAGTGTTAATAGTGTGAACCTGAAGAAGTACTACATAATGTGACCCAAGAATGGACACTGATAGCGTAAAGCTGCAAGTATGTGTGTGCTATTAAGAGGCATGAACCCCAAAGTTCCGAGTAAGAGCTCACACCTAGATGATAATGACTTTAACGCGAGACGTCGAATGATTCGACATTAAGGGAAACGGGATCCCTGATATATCACATTTTGTGTGGTTTTGTAGCGAGTTGAACTGATGATATACTGACTTGAGTTGTCACCCAGTTTAGAGGGTGCTTACCCTGTTTTATGCGTCTCATATCAAGGAGATTATACCAATATGAGACACTTTACCAGTTATGAAGATCTAGTGGTTGAACTAGACCACATGATTATTGAGCATTTAGTATTGGACCTAGAGTAGCTGCCAAATATTTACACTCGAAGGATGTTATGATGACGAGAATGTAGTGGTTTTGATGGATAGCCAATGTGGCCATATGGGAGATGAAGGGTAGTGTCCAGTGGAACTACCCATACTTTTATGCCGGGATAACTGCCCTTACAAGATTGACGAGAAAGAGTTTTGGTAGTTCTTGTGAAACTTATGTGCTTCTGTGATTATGTGATTCTATATGTTTTATTATTGCCGTGCTAGACTGTGATGTGTGATCTTAGTAGATCTTGTTGTGCTAGCACTATTCGTGATTATAGTTGGAGATGGTTCTACCTCCATGTTATTAAGACATGATTATAGGCTAGTTGGAGATGGTTCTACCTCCATGCTATAGAGTGAAATTAGGATAGTGGGAGATGATTTTATTCCTCCATTATTCGAGTTGTGATATTGTGCTTTGTTGGAGATGTTCTTCCTCCATGCAGTTGATATGTTCTGATGGAGATGTTCTTCCTCCATCGTTGTGATTATTGTGGCTGGAGAAGTTCTTCCTCCATGTCATCGAGTTGTGTGTTGTTGGAGATTTTCTTCCTCCATGCTTTTGTTGTGATTATAGTTTTCTAGAGATGTTCTACCTCTATGCTTCAGAGTTAGGTTTGTAGTTGCCGGAGATGTTTTACATATGGGTCCGAGATGATTTGGGTTTGTTCAATTTTTGGGACGAAACTTGTTTTTAGGGGAATATGATGTAACTGCCTTAGTCTTTTAGGAACTCCGCACCTACAGTCCTAGAACTAGGAATTTTGAATCCTAATTAATGATGATTAACGTTCATTAACTTAATCATTGATAATAATTGACACATAACTCGCGAAGAGTGCGTAAGTAATGAGTATGAGTCTCACCGTTTTGTTCATGGCGTAAATTTGAACTTATGGGAAATTTTTCACTTTTTCTCCCGGGTAGTTATTTTTACTCTCTGGTGTTATTTTGAGCATTTGGGAACTTCAATTAATAAAAATGCAGTTGAGACAAATGACGATGTCCTGGATATGAAATAACATGGAAAGGCAAAACGGCCAAAAGAGTCGCTATTTCGTTTCTTAGCGGCAAAGAAAGAAGGCTTAGGAATGCTCAATTCTCGCGGCAGTTGCGGAATAATTATCCCTACAATATTCCAGAATTATTATTCCAATTTTGAGAAGTTTGGATAAGGGGGTTCAACCCGCCTTTGGATCGGTGAAAAAAATTATTATTGACTTCGTTAAAGGATATTATCGTCTTCACTGTAAATAGCAGAAAATTTTTTTATTAATTCATTTCCTTTCACGTTTCCTCATAAAAGCTTTGATTTCTCTCAACCTTCAAACTCAGATCTACTTTCCATTTCTAATCCAATTTCAAATCCGTTTGAGTTTTTGAATTCCTCTCTTCATTTTGGTACCGGGTTTCTACGTTTCCGAGCAAGAGAAGATCTGGTCGAACATATATGCTACTGGGCCGGTTCTGTCGCACAGATTCCGGTGAATTTGATAGTGTCAGAGCGTAGTCTGCTTCGTTGTGATTCTGAATCTTCTTTCGGATCGTCAATCGGGTTAGTAACGAATAAGTTATGAATTTATTCGTTTTCCGTATTGCGATTTGGCCTAAATTGAACTTAGGCTTGTCAAAATGTATAATTGGAAATTCCATTATGCTCATTATATTATTCTGGTGATTAAGGGTTATTTGTTTGATGAAATCTGATGTCAAGTTGGTTCAGAAATTGCCTGCGGACAAAACGTTAATATGGTGAAAGTTAATTAATTAATTAAAGGTTATTTAATTAAATTAGGATTAGAATTGATATTGAAGAATGTTGATTAGATGATACTTGAGAGGTTTGAGGAATTGTGAGATGTTCAGTTTATGGATTGATAGTTATGACATTTGCGTATCTTTGAGGCTAGAAGTAGAGTCTTGTAGCATGTGTTCCGATGATTGATGTTTATGCGTTGTTTATGAGGCGTGGTGATTATTCCTACAGGAATTCGAGGTTGATCGTTATGACATTTGCGTATCTTTGAGGCTAGAAGTAGAGTCTTGTAGCATGTGTTCCGATGATTGATGTTTATGCGTTGTTTATGAGGCGTGGTGATTATTCCTACAGGAATTCGAGGTTGATCGATTGTTGTAAAAATATTTGGATTCAGGTAAGTCCTTGGGACTTACTTAAGTGCATTCATATATTGGATGTATGCATGAGTGGTGATTATTATGTGCTTATTAGCATGCGATATTGATTATACCGACGTGTGTTTAACCCCCTTATAGCGGGCAGTGATAACCTTTGTTTTTTACCCTGAGGGAGTGTGAGAGGTTCTCTGAAGTCATGACATACCTGGTAAACAGACCGGATACGTCACCTCCCCATATCATATGGCCTACGGGGGCATGTGCCGGATTTCACTCCAAGATGGCTATTGTACCCAGAGGCGAGAATGCTATACTTCTCGTGTCACATCTATAAATATGGTTTGAGTATATAACGTTATAAAGATAATAAAATAGGTAAATGTGTGATAGCATATCGTTATTATGATGTGTGTATGTGCTCATGCATTATCTTATATATGAATTGTTAGCTAACGGTCTCATACCGTGTTGTAGATCCTTTGCAGGTTAGGAAGGCTGCTGAGTGATCTGGAGGAGTGATCATCCGAGGACTTCCGTTCATTTAGGTGTTATGGGTTTTGGGTTGTGTACTTATACGTTGATGTTGTTCTGTACTCGGATGTGGGTTTTTGTATGTATTATGCTATCAAATGTTTCAGTTTTATAAAGGATGTTTTATACTTATTTGTGCCTTGTTGTAAGATTTAGTGAACTTGTTGTCAAGGTAGGGTCAGGACCCATTGTGAGGCCCTAACCCAGTAGCACTACGGGTCCTACGGACTTGGGGTGTTATGCATGCAAATAATGGTTCAAAGTTTTCTTTCAAGCCTGAAGTTTTTCAAGACTCTAGCTCTCAATCTCTCTTTCTGTTTGTGGTAGCAATTCTCATAAAAGGAAGTCTTTGGAGGAGAAGGAGCTTCTTCACTCAAGAACAGTTAGAGAAGTTGGTGTAGTAGAGCACCAAAGAGAGGAGTGGAAAAGACTCATATTAGGGTTAGCAGAAACCCTAAGCAAGCCTTATATATCTTACCTCCTCCTAAAACGATGTTGTTGGATTAAATGAAAAAAACGGATACAACACAAAACCCAGTCTAGTGGCACATTCCTCTTCTCAAGGTTATATAAGCACAAACCCTATTCAATATATTGGACGGTAACATATAACATGAGATTGGGCTTCTCCGAGTATTTTGCCAAGTTTCATCCCACACCCTCAGTGTTCCAATAACCCTTACAATATATGAGAACCAACCCGATCCGAACATCATTTGATCCCAGCTTGAAGACTGACTAGCCACATTTTATGATTACTACATCTTAAAATTCACCCTCCTAATTATTATACCTTGGTTTCAAAAAATTATTGAAAACCAAATTCTATAGTGGAAAGGCAGTCATCATCGATCCATAATCCTCAGTTCTCTACATGATATATGTGAGGTGAAGGAATTCCCTACAGAAAAACAAATTTGTCTTTAATAACTATCTTAGTACTAAAATCAGTTAGATTTACTTCTCCTTTTACTTTTTGTACATTCGTCTATTTATTGTCAATCTCATGCTTGATATAGTGGTATCTCATATCCATATTCTTTTTCCTCTCATGGTAGACATGATCTTTTCATAGGAATAAAGAAATTTGATTGTGGGTATAAAGTGTAGCAGTGTAGGGCTTGTTCTCAATTTCTTTGAGAATGTGATGAGGGTTCTTCCCCGACACCAACTCAAGGATTATTCACAAGATCAAAGGTCAAGACATTGAAAGAGAACACAACCACATCATCTTTGAGTCCCACGGTGAAGGAGCTATCACTAGAGTAAGAGAAAAGGTCATCCATGAGGAATCTGCTAGCTTATTAGCAACATGTGCACTTTAGTGATATTGTGGAAGGACCATACAAGGACCAAGATGATCAAAAAAGTATAGAAGGTTGATAGGATGAGGAAAGAGTTCCAGAGAAGAAATCTCAGCCTTGAAGATAAAATCTCGCCCGAGATTTTATATAAATTGACCGAGATTTGCGTCTGTCAAGATTTATAAGATCCGGTTGCGATCTTATTAGTTGTTGTTGTCTTTTATTATTTTAATACCTTTAAAGAACTGAGTATCTCACAGTATTGTGAGATACTCGTTGCTTCGCTTACGAAGTTTCTGTTTTATTCATTTCATTCAATCAAAAAGAGAATCTTTTATTGAATCGTTGTGAGTCCTTGCTAGGTTGTGCTTGTGTGTGTTAACCTTCTTAAAGATTGGTGCTCCAGATCAATTCTAGACCCTCCTTGTGCTTGTATTATTTAGAAGGCTTGAGTAAGGTTAAAAATGGGAGGGTTAAGGTAAGCTCTTCATTAAGAGGTTTTGATCCAATTGGTCAAGGTTCTTTGCGAGAATACCTTGGTTCATATCTTCCTATTTTTTCATCAATTTAATTCCATAAAATCGTCTTCTTATCTATCCATTATCAATCCATCAAACTCACGTTCTTTTGTTCGGGTTTTCTAAAATCTCGGCCCTGTAACATAAATCTCGCCGGAGGTTTATAGCTCGAAATTTGTTCTCTGAGACTGTTCATGGACTTTCAATCTAGATCGGAAACTACGACATCAACCCCGCATTAAAGTGGTATCATAGCTCAGCCAGTTGAAATCTGTCTCACTTTTGAGTCATTTTTAATTGGGTCTTATAAAAATTGAGTATTTTCTTGTAGCAATTATCTTTGCGAGATTATTTGAATTTAACGTGTGTTGACGTGTGTCTGTTGGAAAAAAAGAGAAACATCATAGCCAAACACAAAGCCAACCATTAACCTCGAATGAAACCTCGCCTGACCTTACCGAAATTTCGGTCGACACTTTGAGCTAAAAGTAAAGATATTTACGTTACTTTTTCCCCAAGTTTGTTGATTTTTCTCTATCCTTTTAAAGATCATATATTTATTGAATTTGAGTCAAATCTAATAAATGATAGCTTGAATTATAATCTATATTTTGAGGTTTGTTTGGACGTTTTATCTTTCATAATCTGCATGTTTGTATGTATATTATGTGATTATATTACCATTTCATCTACCTTTGCTAGAATCGAGGTCTACACCTAGTTTTGTTGTAATCGTAGGTAATATGGCACGTTTTGCATCAAAAAGGAGCAAAATGAGTCATGAGTCATTTGGAGCTACATCCAGGGAGCATAGCCATGGATCAGAGATTCACTTTGGAGCAGATTCGAGAGATTTCACATTCTCTTGTGACTCACCTCGGTTGACCATAGATTCACCTCGACCGAGGTGATCCAGAGACGCCGACTCGACCGAGGCGAACACCTAGGACGCGGCGGCAATATTTTATTCTCGGCTGAGATCTTTTAAAATTGGAAAATGATCTTATATTTTTGGGCTTGGCTCCTGGAAGGAAGAAGATATATCAGATCCTATATTTTATATATTTTTATGGAAAGAAATCTTTCTAAGATATTTTATCTTTGGAGGGTTATTTTCTTATAAAAAGAGTTGGATTTCCACAAATCCGGCATCGTGCTATACCATCGATCAGGAAACGCAGCAGCAGCACACTCCAATTTGCACTAGTACAAAAAGGTGGGGTAGACCCCGGTTATATTGTACATGGGAACCCGGTTATTGAAGCGTGGTTAACGAGAGCGAGGTCCGGGCATTCGCACCACGGTATTTGTCACCGGGTTATTTTTTTCGGACCCCGGTTTTTTAATAACCGGGGTAATTTTCGGACCCCGGTTATTTAAAATAACCGTGGTAATTTTCGGACCCCGGTTATTTAAAATAACCGTGGTAATTTTCGGACCCCGGTTATTTTAAAAAACCGTGGTAATTTTCGGACCCCGGTTATTTTAAATAACCGGGGTAATTTTTGACCCCGGTTTTTTAAATAACCGGGGTAATTTTCAGATCCCGGTTTTTTAAAATAACCGGGGTATTTTGCTCCAAAATTTTTATTTATTTTTGGATATTTCTCTTCTAAGCTCCCCTTATTCAATATTCATTCATCAGAGAAAATAAAATTCAAGCATAGCTCAATGCTATCTTGAATTCATGACCATTCAAGATGATAACAAAAAGGTAAGAATATGAAACTAAATTTTTTCTTTGACATTTAAACACCAAGCATAACAAACTACAAAATTTCAGGCAAATACACATGCAGGCAACATATCTGCCAGATAAAAACTACATAAGCCCCAACATGTGGGGGTTTTGTTTTCCTTCCTGTATTTTCCTTTCCTAACATTCTTGAAAAGTATGACTATAAAGAATTATTTAGAACATTTCAGGCAATTACACATATAGACAACATCCTCGCCTTGTTGTTCAGATATTTGGACAAACAACTCACAATTTATGCCGTCCTTAGAACTTTATTGGAATTGGCTGCCACAATATTTTGAGGTTTGCTTCTCTATCACACACTTGAAACAAATTGTCCATTGGCATCATCAATATGTTTTGCAGTGACCGGATCAATACAACTGAACTTATGGGAGATAATTGGCATTGGAAGAGATTTGTAGTAAGTGAAAACCTGAGAATCAGTAAACAAGATAATAATTAGTTGGAAATCTTCCTTCTTAATTCATAGATACATACTATGCAAGTCACCAAATGTATGTAGTATTGTCTAAAATACAAAGTTCATTATAGTCAGTAGTAAGGCACTAAGATGCAACCCTTTATAATCATCATTTTATTTGTACTTGTAGCAAGTGAAAACCTGAGAAGCAGTTAACAAGATAATAAATTTACACTAGCAAGGATAAATTGGTTTCAGACAGTAAAAACTGTGATAACATAAGGCAGTTAATCAAGTGATAACAATCATGAAAACATAGACAACACTAATATTCGTGTACAAAAGTTGTATGGCATGGAGGTTCTTTTTTTATACAAAAAGGAACAAGAAACCAGTAATTTGGAAGATGTCATTATTTACTTTGTTATGTCCATATAATAGTGTGTTGTTTCTTCCATAAAACTTCCATTGTTTTCAACCATGTAGTATCAGTATTGTTGATTTTCTAATATATGTGAGTCTGACATTATTCATGAGTTGCATGCTTATGTTGTCTCTCTTTAATCTTTATACTTAATGTTTGAGTGATTTGTTGATTGTAGGGTTTGCACATAAAGCATATTAACTCTTCATATAATCAATTGAGAGAACTTGATGTTCGTGAGATTATAAAGGTTAGTTCACGTGAATAACTTTTCAAACCTTCTTTTTGTTTTAAGAAATTCAAACTTTCTTTTCACTTGTGAGTTGTGCCATGATTTAGCCCTTAATCACAGTTCCTTTGTGCAATCAATAACTTATATTCATTTTATATCTCACCGTACTCTGCAAGCTGAGTCGATCAGGGAGTAGTAGTGACCATCTTTAGCTTGACTAACTCATAACATGAATATGTAGCAGAGGACAGTGATGCAAGAAGAGATTGTCCATCCAAAATATAATATCTCTCTTCTATTTTGTTTTTAAAGTATCATTTTCTCTCGCTTGGGGATTAGGATTATAGGTGGAGACACAAAATAGATGAAAAACATTACCTGCTAAGTCCATTGGTTGTCCATCCAAAATATTATGTCCCTCTTCTTTTCTGTCTTTTAGTATCATCTTATCGCTTTAGATGTACATGTAGTTGATTTTTTTTAGCTAGTAACTCCATTGGTTGCAAAAGCAACAAACATTTCCAATACAGCTGGAAAGTAATTTTATGAATACAAGCCAAAGTAACATCCTTCTGAACTTTATCAGAGTAATGACTCAAACTATACACCCACGGCAATGTGCAATCTGTAATAGTTAAGCATGTCTTATCCACCTTATTTATTTACAGCTATGGCCGATCATAGTAATCCTACTAATTTCAGATAACCAACAGTTATCTTTCTCATTATTGTTAGGAAGAAACAACACTATTATATGGACATAACAAACCAATAATTTATTTCCAGCTATGACCGATCCTAGTCATCCTACTAATTTCAGGTAAAATAAAAACAGTTATCTCTCTAATTATTGTTAGGAAGAAACAACACACTATTATATGGGCATAACAAAGTATAATAATGACATCTCCAAACACAAAACGCGCTATAGACAATGGATAAACCTTAAACTGAAGGTTTCTCTACCCTAAAGCAGACTATGTACTGAAATTAGATCCACTTAAATCAGCTATAGACAATACATAAATCTTAAATTGAAGTTACAGAAAGTAGATTATGTACTGAAATTAGTACCACTTAAAATTCCAATAATCTAGCATATATATACCTATTTCAGACACGGACACATTTTTAAAAGGACAACACCAATATCAAGCTAATCTAAGCACAAGAATGCCACCTTTGCCATGATATTGGTGATTAACTGGGTTGGAAAACTTAACAGTGAGTTTTGATGCATCACATAAGTTTCTAGACAAGGTACACAATGACAAATTAAAGAATTAATGATAAGCAATGTCATTGTAGAAAAAATTCATGGAAGAGAACAATATTAATATAACTTGCCATTGACATACTTCTATGGTCTACTAATATTTTTTTCTTACCCGTGAAAATAACCCAAAGGGAGTCTGCTATGTCCCCATCACTTGACCTATTGCAAAAGATTGTGAAGAAAGAAACCAGTCGAAAAACTTTTCATTCTCGTGATTGTATAGGCAAGATAAGTAAAGGAGACGAGTGGGAAAAAAGAAGAACATCAATCATGCAAAGTACGTACTAATTATGTATGGTGATAATAGTTGAGTTGATTTACAGCTAAACTCCAATAAAAGTATAGTGGTCATGCAATATTAGTTAACAGTAATTTGACAGTTAGCTACACCATATAGTAGATAATACTACACATTGGAAAAGAACCTCTTTAACTCAGCTTGAAAATTTGAATAGAAATCTAGTTAAACATGCTTTAACATAGTGATATACTGTTTATTTTATTGTATTTTATCTCTTAATTAAACTAGAAAATATTCGTTAACATAATGGCTAATTACTTTATTTACATATATCAGGCTGATAACTGCACTAAAGCAACCATGAAAGATTCACCAATGATTTTTGCTTGTCTATGAATCTTTTGAAAGCCTCGTGTTAAAAATTCACATATAACAGTTGGTTTCTCCTTTAAGGATGAAATTGAAGGTACAGTAAATCATACAAATCAACACATCCAAAATCATACAGAGATCAACTTGAAGAAATGAAATCAAATCAGGTAATAATAATGAAGTAATTGATGAATCAATCAAACCTCAAAGGTAGATTGAGAAGACGATCAAGGAGTTAATTACCAGGAATCTAAAGAATAGTTGAAGAGCTTGCCCTTGGGAGAGAAGACAATAAGAGCGACTTCAGCATCACAAAGAACGGAGATCTCTTCAGCTTTCTTCAAAAGTCCCGTACGACGCTTTGATAAGGTCACCTGCCTATTGATCCGGTAATGTTCTTCACTGTATCTAGCCTTGCCATTGAAAATATTATTGGTTTATTCTTGTCTTGCAGAAACCCCCTATTCCAAAATCCTTGTATTTTAGAATCAACTATAAAACTTGCAAACAGCAGTAACATGAAATCTTTTACTTACATGTGCTCTTCATTGTCAACATCATTGTATAACAACTCTTCGATAGCAGGATGATTAGTGTTTCTGCATAGTGTTTCGCAACCGAAAGAATCAAACCAAATCGCAATTGAATCGAACAAAAGAATCAAACACTAATAAATTGCGCTGACCTAAATCCGTGACTGTAAAAAGGAATTTAAAAAGGAGGAGAAGCAAACCAAATCAACGAGTACAAAATAAACTATTCGCCGCAGTCGCCAGTCACCTCCACCAGTCGCCGCTGCTAGTCGCCGGATGGTTGGGATCGATAGGTTAGGGCTAACGTAACTGGAATCAAGGTGGAGAATCGCCACAGTCGCCGTATGGGTGAACACGAAGGAGGACGGCATCGCTAGGTTAGGGCAGAGAGGGGACGGTGCATTGTTTTCCTATTTAGGCTCAAAACGACGCTGTTTAATTATGCTTTTTTTGCTACGGCTATTCAAAAACCGGGGTCCGGCATCGTTTTTTACCACGGTTATTTAAAAACCGGGGTCCGAAATTCTAATAACCCGGTTAAATCATATAACCGGGCTCTAAAATTTTTAAAAATAAAATAAAAAACAATTGACCTCGGTTATACATATAACCGTGGTCCGAAAATACCTTTGATCACGGTTCTTTCAAACCGCTCCAACCTAAGCGAGGTCTAGGGGGGGTCTTTGTACTAGTGTTGGGAGATTCGAAGAACCTTGTTGAAGGTTGAAGGAAGATTGAAGATTGTAGCTTTTATAGCTTTTGAAGGATTTTTGTAAGATTATCTTAGATTCCCTTCCTTGTTGTCTTGCTTGTTGGATTTATATCCAAGGAACGCTTTGTTGTGATATTTGATTCAGTTATCGAAGTCTTTTCATTAAATTCTTCTTGTTCAAATATTCACCTTCTTCCCATATATTTGATTAATACTTTCATGATGATGATGAGTGGCTAATTTCCTTGTGTGATTCTAGGGTGATTGGCTGAAGGTTGTGGGAAAAACAATGATAGAATAATCTTAGATTCCAGTAGGATCCTGAAAGTTCGAGTCTTTAACCTTAACCCTAAGCATCTCGCTTAGTCGATGAACATCTTGGCCGGGGTGGAATTCTTCTGACCGAGGTGACTTATCCGATCCTAAACTGAGAGTTAAGTGTTAGAGTTTGCCAAATCCTATTCTTATTACACCTTTCTGGTTCAATGCAAGCTTAGGATGAGACTTACCCGGTAATTCCTTAGTTTGTTTACCAACGATCATAAGTGTAGGTAATAAAGGTTTATCCTTTATTAGGGTTTGAGTGTGCTTCCATCCCATCTTTGTGAGTTGGCCTGAGACTTACCCGGTAAAGGTTGATTCTATTCCTTTAGATGGTGTGTTAGTTTGAGATTATAGTTCTTTATCTTAATTCCTTGAGACTTACCCGGTAATAGGAGTTACGGTTTTGGATTAGTGAGTAGTGAGACTTACCCGGTGATCTATTCCACTTTAGTAACACCTTCCCTATGCAAAAATCTCAGCTTTGTCCGCTTATCTATAGATCTTGAGTTGGAACCACAACTAGATGCTTTAATCCCTAGAGTTGCATGTTTGCTTTATTGACTTCTTATTCATCTTTGATTGTGTTGATTGCTCTTGTGGTTAGTATTTGCATAAGCATACCGTTATTGACTTTGTTTCACCAAGTCCCTGTGATCGACCCCTGGAATTCCTTGCTTTTTACTACGATTGACCCGTACACTGCGGGTTCGCATCCTGTTTTAAGCTTACGTCTAGGGTTATAAATTTAAAGCTTGCACACACCGTTTGGAGCGAACAAGTTTTTGGCGCCGTTGCCGGGGACTTGGTCTAGACCGAGCCGGTACGGTTTGCTCTTGGGGCGCTTGCCCCCGTGTCTACTAACCACTCTACTTGAGTGACTTTTGCAGGTTCTTTCTTAGGTATATGCGAAGAACCCGCGCTGGGAAGGAAATCGTTCCTTACGATCCCGAACCAGAAAAGACATACAAGCGACTCTTAAGAGAAGCAAAGATGGCCCAAGAAGACAACCGCGATCTTGAGGCCGAATTGAAAGAGGCATTAGAGCTACTACGCCTCAGCAAGGAAGAACTAAGGCGAGAGAAGGAAGAAACTCGCACCAAGACTGAAGCAATCGAAGCAGAAATGGCAATCATACGTGACCAGATTCTACTTCGACCGAGGGAAGATCCTCCTGTTGATCCTCGACCGATGCAGGATCCAGTAGCTGACCCTCGACCGAGGCAAGTTCCAGTACCAGACGCCCCGGCCGATGTACTTCCACCTCGGAGGCCAGTCCGAGATGTTCTTCTTGCAGGAATCCCACAAACCCTAGATCAAAGGATGGACCCTAATCAACAGCTGAGGCGTCCAGGAGTGAACCTAGGAAATCCAGCGGACCATGACTATGAACTTCGACCGCAAGTTTTATCCATGATTCGCCAATGCCAATTTGGAGGGCTAGAGAAGGAATCACCACATCAACATCTTCAAAACTATGAGATCTTGATGGAGACCTTGAGACCTCCAAGAATTGAAAACAACAACTAAAAGCTAAGACCTTTTTACTTTTCTTTAAAAGATAGAGCTCTTACTTGGTATCAATCTCTTCCTCCAGGAAAAATAAGCACATGGGAGGAGATGACAACGGAGTTTTTGACCAAATTCTTTCCCCCCTCAAAGACGGTTGAAATGAGAGGGAAGATTAATGCTTTCATTATGAAGGACAAGGAGAGCTTGTCCAAATCATGGGAGCGGTTCAAGGACATTCTTTTGGATTGCCCACATCATGGGATTCCAAAGCTAGAGTTATTGGAGATATACTTCAAAGGACTGGACGGAAGCACCCAGTTCAATCTCCAACTACTCTCCGCCGGCACCTTTATGGACATGGCGGTTGACGAGGCTTGGGACTTCATCGAGAAGCAAGCCTTGCACATGGAGAAATACACCCACCAAGGAGGTGAAGGTGGAGTTAAGAGAGTTAATTTTCAAGAAACTCAGCCCAACAACAATCAACTCACGTCTTTGACAAATGACGTGAAGCAATTGAAGGAACTTTTGGTTGCACAAACCAAGAAAGAAGAGCAAGGGCAAAGGAACAACAACAACGGGTACCGTAACAACAACAACGGTCCCCGAAACAACAACTACAACAACAATAGAGGATCCAATAGCAACAATTGGAGGGCGAATAACCAAAATTCGGGTAATCATTCAAACTTCAACTCTAATGATTCCTCTAACCCTTTCCTCTCTCCCCCTTCTTCTTCTTCTTCTTCTTCTACTCCATTGAAGAGCCAGGGGCAAGGATCAAGTTTGTCCCAGCCAAAAAAGAAAGACGCAGTTCTGGAGGCTATCTTGATCAAGCTAAGTGCTATGGAGAATTCTATGACTTCATTTTCGAATGCCCAAAAGGCCTTTGAACAACAACTTGCAAGTAGGGCGAATGAAGCGCCAAGAGATCCAGGGAAGCTTCCAGCAAGGACAGAAAGCAACCCTAAGGGCCAGATCATGGCCGTAACTACGAGGAGTGGACTGAAAACAGCAGATCCAGTACCTCGGTCGGTGACAGTACCGACCCAGACCACCTCGGTCCAGATGCAGTCGAAGAACACTTTGACTGAGATGCCAACCGAGGCGGAGCAACAGAAAGTGGAGGGGAAGACTGAAATTTATGTTCCACCTCCTGCATACAAACCACCACTTCCATTCCCTCAGTCCAGAGCCAGAGCACATCTAGACAAGCACTTTGGTAAGTTCCTTGACTTGATGAATAAGCTACATATTAATATTCCTTTCCTTGATGCTATTCTAGGTATGCCCGCCTATGGGAAGTTCTTAAAGGAGATCCTATCAAGGAAGAGGAAGCTGGAGGATGTTGGTGAAGTTAGGATGACATCTAAATCTTCGGAGCTCATACAAATCATGAAGGAGAAGATGCCGCCTAAATTAAGAGATCCCGGCTCATTTTGCATTCCCATTCAAGTTGGGGATGTCACTTGTGAAGCCCTTTGCGATCTAGGAGCCAGCGTGAGCATCATCCCGCTGGAGCTATGTGTGAAGATCGGACTTGGAGAGCCCAAGCCGGTCAAGATTCGACTTTATATGGTGGATCGTTCCATTACCCATCTGGTGGGCATCTTGGAGGACGTTCCGGTCAAGTTAGGTAACTTCTATCTACCTATAGATTTTGTTGTACTTGACATTCCCGCAGATTATCCTGTTCCTATTATTCTCGGGAGGCCATTTCTAGCAACTTCGGGTTGCAACGTGGATTGCAAGAACGCCAAGTTGAAATTCAACGTTGGCGGCGATGAGGTGGAGTTCGCACCACTTGCAGCCATGAAAGGGGAGCAGCTAACTGATGATATCTTCAACATCTACGATGAAGAAGAATCAAGAGAATTGGTGAGCTCTATCCTTATTAACGATCCACTCGAAAGAGTTATTAGCTTCAGTTTAATAGAGGAAGGTATAGATGCTTTTTGTGATGCAGATATACGGAGCTTAAAGGCACTGGAAGAAGATCCAGGAGCTAAAACTGAGAAGCTAACCCAGGAGACGAAGATCTCCAGTTTCGGTTCCAGTAGCAGTACCTCGACCGAGGCACTTTCTGGAATGAGCGAGGCGACTGAAGAACATCTCGGTCAACGCCTTTGCGCCTCGACCGAGGTCGATGGCGAGATGATTTCAACTGAGACTGCCGAGAATAACAAATTTCTCACTCCCTTCTCTGACATTCATCCACTGTTGGTGGAACATTCCATCCACCAACATTCTGATAACAAAGGTCCTTGGTATGCTGATATTGTGAATTATCTTGTCTGCCAGGAGGTACCGCCCGGATTGACGTACTCTCAAAGGAAGAGATTCTTCAAGGAAGTATGCCACTATTACTGGGACGAGCCGCTGCTATTCAAGCGCGGGCCGGATGGGATGCTTCGAAGGTGCATTCCGGAAGATGAAGTTAATAGCGTCATAAGGCATTGTCATTCACTTCCTTGTGGAGGACATGCTAGCACCGATAAAACATGCGCTAAGGTATTACGTTCTGGTTTCTTTTGGCCTACATTATTTAAAGATGTGCAATCTTTTGTTGTCTCTTGTGATGCATGCCAAAGAAAAGGAAACTTATCAAGGAGAAATGAGATGTCACTTAATAACATCCAAGAGGTGGAAATCTTTGATGTATGGGGGATTGACTTCATGGGACCTTTCCCATCCTCCAGAGGAAACCTCTACATTCTTCTTGCAGTTGATTACGTCTCTAGATGGGTTGAAGCCATTGCTTCTCCCACTAATGACGCCAAGGTGGTTGTGAAGTTCTTGAATAGAACTATCTTTCCACGGTTTGGAACTCCACGCATCATCATCAGCGATGGAGGAACGCATTTCATCAACCGGAAGTTCAAAGCACTTCTATCGAAGTATGGGGTAACCCACAAGGTATCAACCACCTATCACCCTCAAACTAGTGGACAGGTCGAGATCTCGAATAGAGAAATCAAGGCAATTTTGGAGAAGACCGTCTCTAGAACGAGGAAGGATTGGTCCATGAAATTGGACGATGCTCTTTGGGCGTACAGGACCGCATTCAAGACTCCCATAGGTACAACCCCTTATAATTTGGTATATGGAAAGTCTTGCCATTTGCCCGTCGAATTGGAACACAAAGCGTATTGGGCGATCAAATGGTTGAATTTCGACATCAAAGAGGCCGGCGAGAAGCGACTGTTGGAACTCAACGAACTGGAGGAGCTGCGTTTGAACGCTTATGAGAATGCCAAAATCTACAAGGAAAGGACGAAGAGATGGCATGACAAGCGTATCGTCCCAAAGGAGCTTAACGAAGGAGACTTAGTTCTACTCTTCAACTCCCGCCTCCGCCTTTTTCCAGGTAAGTTAAAATCTAGATGGACCGGACCTTATATTGTGAAGCATGTTTTTCCTCATGGTGCAGTTGAGATATGGGGCGAAACTAGCGGAAGCTTCAAGGTCAACGGTCATAGACTTAAGAAATACCAACCGGAAAATCCGGTTGAGGAGGTTGCACCAATTTACCTTGTTTGAGACGCATCATGGTCCAGCTAGCGACCTTAAACCAAGCGCTTCTTGGGAGGCAACCCAAGGTATTGCTTTCTTTTCCCGTTTTCTAGTCTAGTTTAGATAGTTTTTGTTTTTGCTTTGCTTTGCTTTGTTTTTGGCGTTCTGGACAGACAACAGGAAACATCTAAGGAAGGAGCATGACTGGAAGGACAGAAGTTCGAGAATTTGAGAAGACAGAGGCATCTCGGTTACTGTCAGAGCACCTCGACCGAGACGATTCTTGAGCAACCGAGGCGACTAGGGTTTTCTGGCAAACCACCTCGGTCCACACCACCTCGGTCCAGTCGATACCATCTCGACCGAGGTGACAGCAGATTCCAGAAACAGTACAAAAGGGGGAAAAATTTCTTTTTTTCACTTTTTACCTATTTCGACTCGACCGCGGCGCTCTCTCACCTCGCTCCATCGATTCTTGCTCGTTTTCGAAGATTTTCGCTTCCAAACCACGATTGAAGGATAGAGGATCCCATTGCAAGTACAGATCTGCGAAGAAATCGAACAATTCGGCCGAAACGAGGTAAAAACGAAACCGAACCCTAACTCGTTTATTCGCTTCGATTTGGGCTTTGGTTGCCCTTGCATCTGCTGAGGAAAGGCTTAAGTACCCCATAGGAAGCAATTGTAGTGATTTTGGGGGAAAATAACTGGATTTCTGAGAAGTTGAATCGCAAACTGTTTTCGCCTCGGTCCAGTCGAGCTGTGCCTCGGCCGAGGTGATTCTTCAGTCTGACATCCCGACCGAGGTGACCTGACAGTGGTGAATTGAAGATGAGTTCTGACAGATTTCTGGCCATTAGGGATAGATCCTCTCCTTCTCCTTCTTCTTCCCATTCTTCCAGACCTTACCGCCCGGTGATCCATGAGCGACACCAGGTGGATTATGATCGTATTGCTAGTCGTCCAGTGATTGCACCTCGCTTCCTGAACGTATCTGCTTTTAATTGCCTAGGGGTAGAGGGAGACCTTAGGACGATGATTTCTACAGTAGGGTTGGATCAGTTTACTGAGATCCGAGCCTCAGCATACTTGGAGCCGACCCTAGAGTTCGTTAGCTTCTTCACCTACCTTCCCACATAGCAGTTTGTGAAGTACCGGTTGATGAACCGGAACTTCTTAGTACCGCTCGAGTACTGGAGAGATATTTTCGGCTTCCTGCAGCCCACTGCTGTTGACTTCCCCTCCCGATCAGTAGCTAGGGAGTTCTGGGGGCAGATTGCCCATGTTGTGGAGCACGCTGATAGATACGCCCTGGAGATTCCAGGGAGAAGGTCATCTTCCATCTGGCCTTCAGATTAGCTCACCGGATCTTCAACGAGACACTTCTGGCGCATACTGAGACGCCCCAGAAGATCAGACAGGGAGAGCTCTTCAGTTTATATTGCATGGTTACTGGGGGTTTCCCGGACTTTGGCTTGATGCTGGCAGAGGATCTGCACAGGATCAAGACCAAAGCGAAGGGAGACATTTGCTGCGGAGGTCTTGTCACCCACATTGCTGCTTATCAGGACATGGACCTCGGTGCTTGTACAGTGGTGGCGGCTCCGAAGCCGCTTGGATTGCAGGAGATGATCACTCGGCGGATTCTAGTTCCCCGAGGTTTGACTACTCCTTATGTGGCTATGCCGTGGGAGCTGACTGCGCCACAGGGGATCCGCTGGTCTGCCCAGTTCACTGTCTATGATCCACACTATTGGCAGACCGCGTGGATTCCGCTGATGGAGGATTACAGGGAGGCAGCAGCTTCCCCAGTTGAGGAGGAGGAGGCTGATGAGGAGGAGACAGTAGATGAGAGAGAGGGTGGAGTCCCGACGGATACTGCAGGGACGAGCGCACCGCCAGTCATAGATCTGGATGAGGAGGATACTGAGCTTGCACCTGCTGCATCACCTGCTAGACCTGCTAGGCGTCGGACACGCCGTCATCGAGATTCAGAGGCTCATCGTCGGATCGATGATCTGACAGAGCAGATGATAGATTCTTATGTTGCCTTTACTGTGGACATGCATGAGAGATTTGCTGCCCAGCACCGACAGATTGACAGTTGGACTCATCAGATGTTAGAGGGGCAGCACTATCAGCGCAGGATGATGGAGATACAGTTCCAGCAGACTATGGGTTATCCGTTCGACCCGACCCAGTATCCGTACGTGCCACCACCACCACCACCACCGGATCAGGATTATTGAGAGCTATAGGATTTTCTTTATTATTTTTATGCAGTTCTGCTATTTATCCGGTGAGTACTTTTATTCTCTAGACTTATATTGACCCACTGGGACAGTGTGTCCCAAGTATGGGGTATTTGTATTTATGTGATGACTTCGATGTATGACTTATTTGATCAGATATTTTATATTTATGCTTCACTTCTGCATTTATATGTTTATCTAATATTACATGCATACTTACAGATTATTTGATTGAGAAAAACGTCGAAACTGAAAAAAAATATGGTTTTAAAAAAAAAAAAATTTTCACCTCGACCGGGGGAGATTCTGGCCGAACGAGATGTTTCACCTCGGTTGACCATAAATCCACCTCGACCGAGGTGGGTAACAGAAAGTTTTCGAAAACGATTTTTGTGTTACTTATCTGGATATGACCTCAATGAAGATTCTGTTTACTGAATGGTTTTAAATTCTTTATGTGTTTGAAAGGTTTTATAATATGTTTAAGTTGCTAAATGCTTTATTTGAAATTATTGGCATGTTTAATACTTTATATTTATCCAAATTATGTTGAATTTGAAGGTTAACACCGCAGCATGAGTTCTCTCACTTTCTTCTTGGGATGATTAAGGCAATTCATTCTCTTCTTCTTCTTCTTCTTGATCATGCTTAGCCCCTCATATACATTTTGCCTCCCTTTACCTATCCGGGAATTTGGAAGCAAGCAAAGTGGTGAAAGCAAGTAAGAGTTGAAAGTGGGCTGGAAGTGAAAGTATTAGAAAGAAAGAAATAGGTTTGGGGAAGTCAATCATGAAGATGAGTAACTCGGCACCATTCACATAGCCGGGTGTTTGTGTCTTGCCAAAGTCGGATTGAGCGATATTCCTAACGGGTCATGGTATGTGCATCAAGGGTTTGATGCATCTCGAGAAATTGATGATTGCTGATTTTCTAGGCTTCGGTTATTGTGCACCTCTGTCCATGCATCCCAAAAAGTAAATTAAAAAGAAAAAAATTGTGAAATAAGAAAAGCTTATTGGTGGAAGATGTTGCAAGTCAAAGTGAAAGTGAAGTTCATCCTTTTCCCGGATTCTAGCACCACATTACCTTACATACATCCCTACCCTACACGTTTCTTGACCTTTCTTTTGGAAGCCCTTGAGACCTTGAGCTTGTTGATTGACTTAGTGGTTTAAACTGGATTATACATGATTAATTTTGATGATTATGACTTATTATGCATTCTATGATTTTATGCAAAGATGAACAACTTTTCTATATTTATAAAATGTTTTGATCATATTGAGTTTTTGAATTCCATGAAGTATTCTCTTAGAGTGATCTATGATAGTTGCACACCATAAAATGTTTTTGAAGGACTTTTTATTGACTTATAATCCATTCTATCTTGTCTTTTATATGAGGAACTTGCTTGGGGACAAGCAAGGGCTAAGTATGGGGTATTTTGATAGCTTGAATTATAGTCTATATTTTGAGGTTTGTTTGGACGTTTTATCTTTCATAATCTGCATGTTTGTATGTATATTATGTGATTATATTACCATTGCATCTACCTTTGCGAGAATCGAGGTCTACACCTAGTTTTGTTGTAATCGTAGGTAAAATGGCACGTTTTGCATCAAAAAGGAGCAAAGGGAGTCATGAGTCATTTGGAGCTACATCCAGGGAGCATAGCCATGGATCAGAGATTCACTTTGGAGCAGATTCGAGAGATTTCACATTATGTTGTGACTCACCTCGGTTGACCATAGATTCACCTCGACCGAGGTGATCCAGAGACGCCGACTCGACCGAGGCGAACACCTAGGACGCGGCGGCAATATTTTATTCTCGGCTGAGATCTTTTAAAATTGGAAAGTGATCTTATATTTTTGGGCTTGGCTCCTGGAAGGAAGAAGATTAGATCCTATATTTTATATATTTTTATGGAAAGAAATCTTTCTAAGATATTTTATCTTTGGAGGGTTATTTTCTTATAAAAAGAGTTGGATTTCCACAAATCCGGCATCGTGCTATACCATTGATCAGGAAACGCAGCAGCAGCACACTCCAATTTGGGAGATTCGAAGAACCTTGTTGAAGGTTGAAGGAAGATTGAAGATTGTAGCTTTTATAGCTTTTGAAGGATTTTTGTAAGATTATCTTAGATTCCCTTCCTTGTTGTCTTGCTTGTTGGATTTATATCCAAGGAACGCTTTGTTGTGATATTTGATTCAGTTATCGAAGTCTTTTCATTAAATTCTTCTTGTTCAAATATTCACCTTCTTCCCATATATTTGATTAATACTTTCATGATGATGATGAGTGGCTAATTTCCTTGTGTGATTCTAGGGTGATTGGCTGAAGGTTGTGGGAAAAACAATGATAGAATAATCTTAGATTCCAGTAGGATCCTGAAAGTTCGAGTCTTTAACCTTAACCCTAAGCATCTCGCTTAGTCGATGAACATCTTGGCCGGGGTGGAATTCTTCTGACCGAGGTGACTTATCCGATCCTAAACTGAGAGTTAAGTGTTAGAGTTTGCCAAATCCTATTCTTATTACACCTTTCTGGTTCAATGCAAGCTTAGGATGAGACTTACCCGGTAATTCCTTAGTTTGTTTACCAACGATCATAAGTGTAGGTAATAAAGGTTTATCCTTTATTAGGGTTTGAGTGTGCTTCCATCCCATCTTTGTGAGTTGACCTGAGACTTACCCGGTAAAGGTTGATTCTATTCCCTTAGATGGTGTGTTAGTTTGAGATTATAGTTCTTTATCTTAATTCCTTGAGACTTACCCGGTAATAGGAGTTACGGTTTTGGATTAGTGAGTAGTGAGACTTACCCGGTGATCTATTCCACTTTAGTAACACCTTCCCTATGCAAAAATCTCAGCTTTGTCCGCTTATCTATAGATCTTGAGTTGGAACCACAACTAGATGCTTTAATTCCTAGAATTGCTTGTTTGCTTTATTGACTTCTTATTCATCTTTGATTGTGTTGATTGCTCTTGTGGTTAGTATTTGCATAAGCATACCGTTATTGACTTTGTTTCACCAAGTCCCTGTGATCGACCCCTGGAATTCCTTGCTTTTTACTACGATTGACCCGTACACTGCGGGTTCGCATCCTGTTTTAAGCTTACGTCTAGGATTATAAATTTAATGCTTGCACACACCGTTTGGAGCGAACAATGCAGCTGCTTATAAAACGAGGAAGAAGATTTACAAGATATTATTGTTGAGATCTTATCTAGTAGGTGAGATCTTATCATATCCATTCAATCCTAACCGATTATCTTTTCCAACAACAACATATTCGCCCCTTCCCACCTGCAACAAATCCTAAGATCCTATTTCCCTGTGGTTATTCCTATAACTACACAAAAATGCCTCAAAAACATAACCCTAAATTTCCAAATCGATTATCAACTTGCCCTACAAGGTTGAAGGAAGCCTTTGAGTTAAGGACATGTTGTGATCTAACTGTGAAGGGTTCAACAAGGCAACAAGGGAGAAGTATATCCCATAGCATAACATAGATTGTCTTTGTTCATCGTCGAATCGACAATCTCGGCAAAAAAGAGAAAATTTTCGGCAGAGATATCGTCGAGGTACTCTATGACTTCACATTTTTTGAGATGTTTTTAGGGATAATCTAAATAATATAAGTGCATCATGTCCAAGAGTATATCCATAGAAGAAGTTTTGTACCTTCCTTGACGCAATTCTTAGCCTTAGATGACCACATAATATCGATATCGCCCAATATGAGATAATCTCGACCAATATTTCATAATTTTAACCGAGATTTTCCCTAGTCGAGATCAAAACCAAACCCGGCTATCTGTCTCTTCAACTGCATAGTTTCAAGGTATGTAATTCTTTCTTCTTAATCTCTTATGTGCCTTTTCTAGACTCTTTCTACTCTAAACACATTGAATCAACTTCTTTGGGTGTGTTAGTTAGAATCTATACTTTTTATCATACTAGTTGTGTCTACTTGTAATATTCCTTCTACTTTGTGTCAATTGTGTGAAGAGACTTCTAGTAGGAGTTTTTTTAACTATCTCCCAACAAAAGAACCTTTGCCGAACCAAGTTGACTACTTGAGCCATCCAAGGAGTTCTAGCTGAGACTAAGTCATTGAATTTAAAGGAGTATTAATTCATCCAAGGCAGTTACATCAAATTAGCTTGCGATATCACAATAGAGTGTGAGTGTGAGAGAAAACAATTAAAGCGCTTTCGTTTTCACTAACACCACAATTTTGTTGTTACTTTGCGTGTTTGAGTAAATGTTAGGACAGAATATCCCAAAAGGATCATAGAAGAGTGACTCTTCAGGACCAGAAGCCATGAATATGCTAAAACAACTCATGGTTACGGTACGATCTTCATATTAGTTGAACGGATGGAGAAGTTGGAATTCCGTCCATGTGAAGAATCTCGGCTAGAATCTCGCCCAAGATTTGACCCGAGATCAATAAATGAAGTGCGTCGAAGTTCGCACCATCCACCTATGGCACCAGCCCCCATTCCGCCTCGAAATGCCCCCAAGGGCCAGGTATGACTCATCCTAATCCTCCCATTAATGCAACTAACATTCGAAACTTTGGTGGTGATTTTCGGGACTTAGGAGAAGAGGATCAAGAGCGAATGTTGAGAGACTATCCGAGATGTCATCACAATCCTAGGAGAGGTCATGACTATGAGCCTTATAGATCTCCCCTAGATAATGACAGAATTGGAAAGGTTAATGTCACAATTCTAAGTTTCGAAAGCAAATGCGATCTAGATGTTTACATGGAATGGGAGACTAAAATGGAACAAATTGATCATCATAACTTTAGTGAGCAAAGGAAGATCCAACTTTCTGCGTTGGAGTTTCAAGGATATGTCTTAATTTGGTGGGATCATCTTGTCAAAGAAAGGAGAAGAACGCTAGATCCGGACATCAACACTTGGGAGCAAATGAAGTCCTTAATGAAAGTTAACTTTTTGCCTCAACACTATGTTATGGAAGTGAGGCAACGATTGGAGAACCTCAAGAAAGGTTCCATGACTGTAGAGGAAATATACACCACCATGTAAATGGCGATGGTGAAGGCTAATGTTCAAGAGGATGAGGAGTCTATTATGGCTTGATTTTCAAGAATTTTGCAACTTTCACTAGCTAATGAAATTGATTTATATCCATATGCTATAGTGACTGACTTAATGCATTTGTCTATAAAGGTAGAGAAGAAAATCAAAGGACAAAACCAAGGAACGAGTTTGTGGAAACCAAAGAGGAAATCTCGGCCAAACCGAGATAATCTCGGCCGAGTTTATGTTCGAGATTCCCAGAAAGACGAGAGAAAAGGTCGAGTTCCCAATCCAAAAGCCTAAAATCTTCTACGCAGTCTCGCCCTTTGGATGAGCCTTCAGAGAATAATAAAAGGAGCACTTCTAACTTCACTTTACGTTCTAAGGATATTGTATGCTTTAAATGTCAAGGTAGAGGTCACTATATGAGATATTGTCCTAATAAAAGAGTGTTATTAGTAAATCAACAAGGACAATATGAAAGTGAGGAAGATCATGAAAATGATCATACACATCTTAATGCATATGAAAATGATAGTGCTAGTGATAGTGATGAAGGCTGTGAATATGAGCCGGAAGAATCTTTAATTGCTAGGATAACATTGCATGCTAAGATACCCCCATGTGAAGATAATCAAAGGTAAAACCTTTTTCACACTAGATGCCTTGTTCAAGAAAAAGTGTGCAATATTATTGATATTGGTAGTTTTTGCAACATTTCTAGTGATGAATTAAACACTAAGTTTCCAACCACTACTTTATATCATCCTAGGCCTTATACGTTTCATTGGATGAATAATTGCGGTAAATTGAAAGTTAATAGGCAAGCTAGAACTGCTTTTACCTTAGGAAAGTATGAGGATAATATTGTATGTGATGTTGTGTCCATGCAAGCGTGTCAAATCTTATTAGGGCGTCCAAGGCAATTTGAACGAAGAGTCAAGCATGATGGTTTTACTAATAAACATTTATTTGAGTTTAATGGACAAACAATCACTCTTAAACATATGACTCCTTGCAGATTGCAGAACATTATGACAAAAAGGAGCAACACAAGGAGAACGAGCGAGAAACTCGCCCCAAAGAAAAAATATCGGGTAAAAATAAAAAATATCGCCCGAGATTTGAAGAATCTTGCCCCAGTAGAGGAAGTTCTCAATCCAGTTTGAGACTGTCCAGTTTAATAGAATCTTGCACCAATAGCAAAATCTCGTCCGAGATTTGTACTTGTACCGAGATTCCTTCTACTGAAACTAGCCGAGTTCTTTTAGTATCCAAACAGAAGTTTATTGATGATTTTTTCTTTGAATACTTTTTTGCTGAGCCTATGTAAAAGCCTTATGACTTTAGGTGATAAAGTCAAGGCTACCCTACCTCAAAAAACATTTCAAGGACTTTGGATGAGTTTTGTGATGTATTTCCGGATGAGATTCCTGCAGGTCTTCCACCTTTTCGAAGAATTGAGCACCAAATTGATTTCATTCCAGGATCTACACTTCCTAGTCGTCCAGCTAATAGGATAAGTCCTCAAGAAAGTCAGGAAGTTTGGGATCAAGTGCAAAAGCTTTTGAATAAAGGCTATGTTAGAGAAAGCTTTAGTCCATGTGCGGTTCTAGGTCTCTTGGTACCTAAGAAATATAAAACTTGAAGGATGTGTGTTGATTGTAGACCAATCAATAACATTACCATCAAGTATCGTCATCAAATCCCAAATTAGATGACATGCTAGATGAGCTTAATGGAGCTACCTTGTTCTCCAAAATTGATCTTAAGAGTGGCTATCATAAAATCCGGATACGGGAAGGTGATGAATGGAAGACGGCGTTCAAAACTAAGTTTGGTCTTTATGAGTGGTTGGTTATGCCTTTTGGTTTGACTAAATGCTCCAAACACCTTCATGAGATTAATGAACCATGTCTTACGCCATTTCATTCGGGAGTTCGTGGTTGCCTACTTTGATGTCATTCTCATCTACAACAAATCACTAGAGGAGCACAAAGAACACTTGAGAGAAGTACTAGGAACTCTTAGAACGGAATATCTATATGCTAATTTTAAGAAATGTGAGTTTAGTACTAATCAAGCTGTTTTCCTAGGATTTGTAGTGAGCACAAGAGGTCTAGAGGTGGATGAAGAGAAGATTAACGTCATCCACGAATGGCCTACACCTACCACAATCGGCCATGTCCGATATTTCCATGGATTAGCAACGTTTTATAAACTTTTCGTACGGGATTTTAGTACACCATTGCAGCCCCCCTCATGTCTCTCACGAAGAAGCAAGTACAATTCAAGTGGGGAGAAGTGCAAGAGAAGGCATTTAAGGAATCCAAGTGGCAACTATCACATGCACCACTTCTAGAACTTCCAGGTTTCAATAAACCATTTAAAGTTGAGTGTGACGCATCGAGAACTAGCATTGGAGGAGTGCTCATGCAAGATGGTAAGACACTTGCCTATTTTAGTGAAAGAATGAAAGAAGCATGCATGAATTATTCGACCTATGATAAGGAATGATATGCTTTATTTTGAGTTTTCAAGACGTGGCAGTATTACCTTTGGCCTAATGAATTCATCCTTAGAACTGATCATGAGTCTCTAAAGCATTTAAGGAGTCAAGATAAGTTGGATAGGAGGCATAGTAGATGGATGGAGTTTATAGAAACTTTTTCATATATCATTAAGTATAAGAACGGAAAGGATAATGTTGTTGTTGATGCCCTTTCTAGGGACATTCTTTGATCACTACTATGGATTCTAAGGTTTTATGTTTCTATTATATTGAGGATCTATACGTGAATGACATTGATTTTGGTGATATTTATACACAGTGTAAATGTTGGCCTTAAGCCAAAAATCTCGCCCGAGATTCTAACCGAGATTTGTCTCTACGTGATAAATTTTGTGTTTTCAAAGGCTTCCTATTCTATGAGGATAAAGTATGTATCCCTAGATGCTCTCTTAGCATGTTACTTGTTGAAGAAGCTCATATGGGTGGTTTAATGGGACATTTTGGTAGAGATAAGACTTATCACATGCTGCATTCACGCTTTTATTGGCTTCATATGCTTAAAGATGTTGAGAACATGCTTAAGAGATACATTGTGTGCTTGAAAGCTAAGGCTATATTGAAACCACATGGTTTGTATACTCCCTTACCTACACCTACTTCACCATGACTTGATATTAGTATGGATTTTGTTGTAGCATTACCTAGGATTAAGAATGGGAGAGATTTTATTTTGGTAGTTGTTGATCGTTTTTCTAAAATGGCTCACTTTATTACTTGTCATAAGACCGATGATTCTTATAATGTGGCTAACTTGTTCTTTAGGGAAGTTGTTAGGTTGCATGGAGTACCTAGGACTATTTTGAAAGATAGGGATGCTAAATTCCTTAGTTTCTTTTGGAAGACTCTTTGGGGAAATCTAGTACAAGGTTGCTATTTTCAACTCTAGTCATCCTAAAACGGAGGGACAAACAGAAGACACTAATATGACTTTAACTACTATTTTGAGGGCTTTCTTGAAGAACCATTTGATTGCTTGGGATCATGTCTTACCTCATGTGGAATTTGTTTATAATAGTGCATTACATTCATCTACAAACCTAAACGCCTTGTGAGTGTGTCTATAGGTTGAATCCTTTGATCCCTTTTGATCTTATATTGTTACCTATAGAGGAGCAAGTAGATTTTATTGCAGGAAAGTAGGTTGAGTTCATCAAGGAGTTGCATTAAAAGACACGCATAAGGCTGGAAAACAAAGGGAAAACCGTGGCATTCAAATAGAATCAGAATCGCAAGGAAATGTTATTCAAAACAGGAGATCTAGTTTGGTTGCATCGAAGGAAAGAGCGATTTCCTGAGAAGAGGAAGTCTAATTTGTCTCAAAGAGGAGATGGACCATTTCGTGTGAAGTGTAAGGTTGGAATCAACGCTTATGTCTTGGAGCTCCCAGCTGATTATGGAGTAAGCAAGACCTTCAATGTAGGACTTGAGTCCTTTTGAGTCTAATGATGAGCATGTTGGTGATTCGAGGATGAATCCTTTTCAATAAGGGGAGTATGATAAGGGACCATCTCCAACACCAACTCAAGACCAATCACAAGATCAAGGGCCAAGACATTGAAGGAGAGCACAACCACATCATCTTTGAGTCCCACCGTGGAAAGAGCTATCACTAGAGCAAGAGCAAAGACCATCCATGAGGAAGTTGTTAGCTTATTAAAAACAAGTGCACTTAAAAAGACTTCACTCATACCTAGGTCTTCTTCAGTGACATTGTTGGCTATTGTGGAAGGACCATACAAGGATCAAGATGATCAAGAAAGCATAGAAGGTGGCTAGGACGAGGAAAGAGTTCCATAGAAGAAATCTCGGCCTTGAAGACAAAATCTCGCCCATTATTTTATATAATTGACCGAGATTTGCGTCTGTCAAGATTCATAAGATCCAGTTGCGATCTTATTAGTTGTTGTTATCTTTTTAATATTTTAATACCTTTAAAGCTCTAAACATTCTAAAGGTATTTGTTGATTTTTGATCCTATCTTTTAGAATTATCTTTTAGATAGAAATATTATCTTTGTAGGAGAATCTCACATGTAAATAGCCTTAGAGGGTGAGATTGCTAGGTAGATGTGATTTGAATACTTATTTCCACAATTTTGTGAGCTACTCGCCGCTTCGCTTTCAATGTTTGTGTTTTATTCATTTCATTCAATCAAAAAACGAGTCATTGATTAAACCGTCGTGAGTCCTTGTTAGGTTGTGCTTGTTTGTGTTAATCTTCTTAAAGTTTCGTGCTCCTAGTCAATTCTACTCCCTCTTTGTGCTTGTCTTATTTGAAAGTCTTGTGTAAGGTTAAAGAAGGGAGGGTTAAGGTAAGCTCTTCGTTAAGGGGTTTTGATCCAATTGGTCAAGGATCGTTACGAGAATACCTTGCATCGTATCGTCCTATATTTCCATAAATTTCATTCCATAAAATCATCTTCTTATATATCCATTATCAATCCATCAAAGTCATGTTCTTTTGTTTGATTTTTCTAAAATCTCATCCCTGTAACAAAAATCTCGCCCGAGGTTGATAGCCCGAGATTTTTTATGTGAGACTGTTTGTGGACTTTCAATCTAGATCCGAAACTACGGCATCAACCCCGCATCAAAATTCCCTTCAACCATACTACTACTTTAGTATCAAGTACACATTCAACCTTTATTAATGAAAGAGAAACAATAGACTATTGTTGTGACCTTAGGACATATTGTTTCCATACTAAGTATATACATAGGGTTTCTTGAGCCTTTTCGGACCCTATAAAAAAACGCTTCTCAACAATTAGGTTAGATATCTTCTTTTCCATCATTTTGGCAGAGCTTTTGCTCAACTTCTCCCCTATAGGTCGTACGACCACCCTACTTGTCACACGAAGGATGCATATATCTATCAATAATATACTTTTTTCTAGCTTTGAGGTGTTTGTGAGTAATCATTCTTTTTCTAGGGTCTCGTGAGCCTGACTCGCACGGATCTACGATATTGGATTAATTCTATGTATTGTTTGTATGTCTATGTGTTATGGTAGTATTGTTTTTGCTATGTGTTCCGCAATCCATGACCTTTACTCGAAGTGATAACGGAATCCTCACACGTCAATGCTTTGGATGTGATGAATCGGAAACCGTATTAGGTACGAAGTGACAATTACAATGACAACAACGATGTACCGTAAAAACTGACCTAACTACGAAGTGACAATCAACAAAGTTGTCTTTACATAACTCTAGGATACTTGTGATATTGTATAATTGTCTTTTGAGATCTATTATATGGATGTTGTGGTGATTTAGGTTATCTAATTCTTTACCACTATTGTTACTTGTTCCTTCACTATTCTCTCTTCAACATCAGTTTTTGAACGTTCTAAAGCACAATTATTTCCTCTCACTTTATGTTCTTACTTATAAAATTATTTATGAGTTAGCCGGGTGAATTATCAAGGAGTTGTTGGACGACCTACGCTACCCAAAGCCTAGGGTTTTACTTAGGTTCTCTATCTTGTCATTCCTTTTAGTATTCTCTACTGTTTTGAACCACTTTTAACTCGGTCGACTCCCCCCTGTCGGACTACCGACTCTTTTAACCTTGTTTTTTTTTCTTCTTCTAGTGATCATTTATATGTGCAAATATTCGGTTCACTTATTTTCTTGGTTTTGGTTTTTAATTTAAGTTATCAAAGTGAGGCATCGTCTTCCTTGGGTTTGATATTGACCCTTTGTGATACAACGTGTAACACCCCAAATCCGGAGGACTCAGGGCGCTACTGGGCTAGGATCTCACAATGGATCTTGACCCTAGCCTGACAACAACTTCATTGGATCTTACAATAAGGCACAAATAGATACAAAACCAAATACATAAAATTGTATAAATATATACATCCAAAAGGTATACAAAACACAAACGAGTACAAAACGGCAAAACATGAGGTGTACAAAACATCCCCACAACCCACGCCCGACCTAGTGTACGGAAGCCCTCGGCTGATCACCCATCTGGTTCACTCTGCAGTCTTCCTATCCTACAGAATATCTACAACACGGTATAAAACCGTTAGCTAACAAATCATGAATAAGAATAACAATAATAGCACATACCAACACATCACAATATGCAATGCTCACAACAAAACCGTTTATTATCTTCATTGCATTTTACCATTACTAATTCAACTTATTTTGTGACATGGGAATCTCTCGAAACTCGTCTCCGCTTTTGTCTAGCAACAAGAATAGATCAGTACTATCCGTTACATGTGGGCTTGGGTCACAAGAGCACCCCTAGTCACCTATGGAACTGGACAAGTGGTCACGACCCGTTATAATACACTTGGGCCATTTAAATATACACATATGGTCGTTCTAGTCCGGTTTAGGTTATAATGCAGCATTCATATGCACAAGCACCACTATCACAATCATTCAGATCCATAATCGCTAACTAAGTAAGTCCCATGGACTTACCTGTCCCCAACGTAAACTTGTATCCAAGTCACAGTTACCCCTCAAGGAAACAATTAGTGTCTGCATCAGCAAGGCACACACAAGTATCAATCACTATCCACAGGCTAGGAGATTCCACCTCCTAGTCTTCAAGATCTCCCAAGATCATAACCATAACACAATCCTCAATATCATTATCTGCAAATATCATAATTATCAATCCATAAACTCAACATCTCACAATTACTCAAACCTCTCAAGATATCATCTAATCAACATTACTCAATCTCAATTCTAATCCTAATTTAATAAATTAACCTTTAATTAATTAAATTAACTTTTACCAAAATAACGTTTTGCCCGCAAGCAATTTCTGAACTCCTTGTCATCAGATTTCATCAAACAAACAACCCATAATCCCCATAATAATATAACGAGCATAATGGAATTTCCAATTATCCATTTTGATAAGCCTAAGGTCAATTTAGGCCAAATCGCAATACGAAAAATGAATAAATTCATAACTTATTCGTTATTATCCCGATTGACGATCTGAAAGAAGATTCGGAATCACAACAACGCAGGATACGCTCGGATAGCATTAAATTCACAAGAATCAAAGTGGCAGAACCATCCAAGTGACATATATGCTCGACCAGGCATTCAGTTGCTCGAAAACGCAAAAACTCGGTACCACATGAAGAGAATGAAGAGAGGAATCCAAAAACTCAAACGGAATTGAAATTGGATTAGAAACGAAGTGTAGATCTGAGTTTGAAGATTGAGAGAAATCAGAGCTTTTACGAGGAAATGTGAAAGGAAATGAATTAATAAATGATTCTCCTCTATTTACAGCACAAACGATAATATCCTTTAGCGAAGTCGATAATCATCTTTTAACCGATCCAAAGGTGGGTTGAACCCTCTTCTCCAAACTTCTCGAAATTGGAATAATAGATCTGAAATATTGTAGAGAAAATTATTCCACAACTGCCTCGGAAAACGCGTATTCCTAAGATGTCTTTCTTAGCCGCTAAGAAACAAAATAGCGACTCTTTTGGCCGTTTTGCCTTTCCATGTTATTTCATATCTAGGAGATGTCCAATGTTCTGACCATTTCTCTCAACTGCATTTTTATTAATTGAAGCTTCCAAATGCTTCAAATAACATGGGAGGGTAAAAATAATTACCCGGGGAAAAAAGTGAAAAATTCCCCATAAGTACAAAATTATGCCACGAACATAACGGTGAGACTCATACTCATCACTTACACAATCTTCGCGAGTTATGTTTCAATTACTATGAATGATTAAGTTAATCAACATTAATTAGAATTCGAAAATCTAGCTCTTACATCACACACCCCTTAAGAAAAACTTCCGTCCCGAAACTTGAACAATTCCCAAATCCTCTCGGACTCGCACACCGAGGTATAAACACTTTTCTATCGAAGGCATCATTTCTCCGTTCAAAGGTATCAACCTATATCACTCTATCACCTCAAAACACATCATAGAGGAATCATCAACTCCAGCAACAAATTCATAACGCTATCCAAAGGTATAGAGGAAAACAATCTTTAGCCAACATATAACCACATCACAATGGCATGGAGAAAAACCATCCCCAGCCAAACCGTTCTCATAACACAAGGGCGTGGAGGAAAACCGTCTCCATCCAAACTATGTCCATAAAACAATAGCATGGAGGAATAACCATCTCCAGCTAAGCCCTAATCACAACTCGATAGCATGGAGGAAGAACTATCTTCAACTATAAAAACAGCTCGCGCTAGCAAATAAGATCTAACAAGAACGTATGCATACATCACAGCTAGCACAAAAACACACCAAAACACATAAGCACATGAGCATAACACTCACCAAAATAGCACTAATATCTACTCATCAATCCTACAGGTGGATCTATCTCGGCATAGAACTCTTGATAATTCCTTTGGATATTGTCCTCTATCTCTCATGTGGCCTCATTAGGTCCTCGTCTAGACCACTGTATCTTCAGCATAGGAATGTCATTCGAACACAAGCGTCTCACACCTCGCTCTATGACTGCAATCGGGTGCTCAATAAAAGTGTGGTCCGTCTCGACCACCAAGTCATCATAGCTGACAATGTGTCTCCAATCTAGTATGTACTCCCTCAGCTGAGACACATGAAAACGGGGTAAACACCCTCTAATCTGATGGAAACACAAGTCAGTATAAATACGATCCTGCTAGTATAACCATCCTTTCAAAGATGACCGATTCTCATGATACGTAAGATCGCATCTACAATTGCATGCGTCGACTATAAAATCTTTAGGGAACCATCCATCTCTATCATAGATAAGAAACCACATTATCCCATGGTACCATAATATTTGACTATTGAGTTCCTTAACTAGCCGAATCACCGACCACGCATTTTCCTTAGTGGAAATAATGTGTGCGGTACTAGTCAATCTATCTCCCACAATTCAAGTACCATTAAAGTTCTCACTCGGTCTCAAATCGATAACACAATTCATGGAGATTCCCTCCCACTTCCACTGCAGCACTAGCAGTGTATGGAGTTCTCATCCGGGTCGAATATGCTTTATCTTGATCTACTGACAGGTCGCATTCTAGGCCACAAACCGGCCATGTTGTGCTTCAGTCCATCTCACCAGAACGAGCGCCTCACATCCTGATACATCTTACTGGCACCTGGGTGCTGAGTAAGGAGTGGTGTGGTTCTCCTATAAAATCCTCTGTCTCAACTTTGCATCAGCGGATACACAGACGCGCTCGCGGCGTTCCATTACTCCATCTACTCTTATGGAGAACTGTAGCGCTTCACCACAAGACGTCCTGTCTCGGATCTGTCTCAACGTCGGGCAAGTCTCCTGTTTTTGTTGGATCTTGCTCCACATATCAGGTAGAACCTCTAGAACAAACATTTGACAGTCCTCTTCAGGGAACCGAATGTCCATCTCTAGCCATACTAGATCTCTCTGCAACGGGGGATGAATTGTCGGTCGTGCAATTGCTTTCTCTCGAGGCATCTTCCTGTTATGGCATCGACGATTACATTCATTACCGAATGATTCAAGAATTCAAGGTTACTATCCTTAATAAACTCAAGCCATAAATTCTGGAAGTTATCCAATCCTTGCTAAGTAAACTAGACTTCAGCCTCTTATGGTCTCGGAAGATCAGACATGAAACTTCATACAGATAATGTCGTCGGGTCTTTAAAGCATGAACTACTACAACTAACTCGAGATTGTGAATCGGGTAATTCCCTTCATACGTCTTCAACTTCTGAGATGCATAGGCGATTACCCTACCTTGCTGCATCAATACACATTCCAAGCCTTGCTTGAATGCACCACTATACACTACAAAATCATCAGTGCCCTCCGGTTGTACTAAGATAGGAGCAGAGTTCGATCTCCTCATCAGCTCCTCAAAACTCTAAGTACACGGCTCGGACTATACCAACCGGGTAGTCTTCCTCATCCAGCTAATAAGTGATCGGGAAATCACATAAATTTCTTCTACAAAACAGGCGGTATTATCCAGCTAGTCCAAAGAACTACAAACCTTCTCGATATTCGTCGGTGTCATCTATGTTGTTATAGACTTGCTCTTCGCCAAATCAACCTTCATCTCTTCAGCAGAAATCACATGACCCAAAAATGCTACCTCTAGCATCTAGAATTCCCAGTTAGAGAACTTGGCATACAGTTCTCTATCCCACGAAACTCGCAACACTGTCCCCAGATGTCCTGTATGTCCCTCTCTTCTATGAGAGTACACCAGGATATCGTCTATGAAGACCACCATAAATGGATCTAGGAAGTCGATGAATATTCCATTCATCAATTCCATAATGACAGCACGCGTATTCGTGAGCCCGAATGGCATCACTACAAACTCGTAGTGACAATACTGAGTCTGAAAAGTTGTCTTATGCACATCCTACTCTCTCACCCTCAGCTAGTGATATCCCGAGAGCAAGTTTATCTTGGAGAGCACAGTCGCTTCCTGAAGCTGATTCAACAAGTCATCAATGCAGGGCAAAGGATACTTGTTCTTGATGGTCACCTTGTTCATCTCTTTGTAGTCGATGCACAGTCTCAATGACCCGTCCTTCTTCCGCACGAAGAGGATAGGTGCACCCCACGGGGAAATGCTAGGGCGAATAAAGCCCTTCTCGGCCAACTCCTCGAGTTGCTTCTTCAGCTCTAACAACTCGACAGACGTCATACGTTATGAGGCCTTTGAGATCGGTCTTGTCCCCGGCTCCAACTCTATGCCGAAATCCACGCTCTTCAGTGGAAATAGATTGGATGGCTTATCAAACGCTTCCACTGTAATGCCCCAATTCCGCGGGATTCGGGATGCCACATTGGGCTAGGATCTCAGAGTGGATCCTGACCCTAGCCTGACAACAAGTTCACTGGACCTTACAACATGGCACTGATAGATATAAAACAAATACATAAAACTGTATAAAAAATACATCAAAAGGTATACAAAATTATAGCCGGGTATAAAACATCATCCTCACACAAGAGGTATACAAAACATCACCCTCACGCAGGAGGTGTATATATATAACATCCTCAAAACCATAACCACCTAATGTATGAGAGCCCTCGGCATGTCACCCTTCCAGATCACTCTGCAGCTCTCCTATCCTGCAAGGCATCTACAACACGGTATAAAACCGTTAGCTATTCATACATATATAAGGTAATGCATAAGCATAAACACAGGTCATGAATGATAAACACATAATCATGTTGTCACACATTTACCCATTTTATTATCTTTATATAATAGTCATTCACTCAAATCGTATATATATAAATATATAAAACTATGTGACACGAGGACCGTATCATCCTCGTCTCTGGGCCTGCTAGCCATCTGGAGTAGTATCGGTCACACAACTCGTGTACCCTATAGGAGTGGTGTTGTACCCTTCCCGTATACCAGGTCTGGCCTGACGTTAGAGAACCTCCCCAACTCCTTACAGGATGAAAAGGAAAGGTTATCACTACCACGAAATGGGGCTATCAATAAAACATAGATCAGTAAAAATCGACATTGCATGCTATCATATCAAGCATATAACACACACATCACTCATGCAAACACCCAATATAAGGATGGTAGCTAAGTAAGTCCCACGGACTTACCTCAACCTCGTACAACTCAACCACGATCAACCTCCAATCCTGAGAGGGACACTGCCTAATAACAAGGCATATAGATATATCAATCTCCTGTCGATCAAAGGGATCACACCTAGACCCAAGGGATCCATAGGATCATCCTCAACCTAAGCCTCACAACCTACTAATCTTCAAAGCCATACAACATGATCATAACATCATCATTAGACTCTCATCTATATACCTAGCATGCTACTAGACACTCATACTAGGACAGGAAGGGGCAATGCCATCCTTAGGCAAGCCCGGAAGCAAGACACACCTGTGTGACAAGAGCAAAGCAAAGCTAGAAGGCAGAGAGCTACAGGAGCGGCAGCACCACACGCAGGGGCGGTAGCACACCAGGCGCAAGGGCGGCCCTAAGGTGGCGTATGGGCGGATGGACAGCAGTGGGCACGTCCTCGACTTCTCTTCGATCCTTCACTCACCTCTCTCCACTTCTTCAGCATCCAATAGCCCAAACATACATACATACACATATACATCAACATATGCCTAGGAAGCTCATCACAAGACTCAACTTGTGGAATATTAAGCTAAGAAGAGGGAAAAGAAGATAAGAAGAAAGAAAGGAGATGAGGAAGAAGATCTTACCAAGATGAACCCTAACAGATGAAGACTCCTCACCACAACCTTAAATGTAATATCCGGAATTTTTATTCCGCTCAATTCCGGATCAATTCGGACTTCGAGTCGTTGACGGTTTCCATTCTATCTAGTATTTCTTCCTTCACAAATTTTATTATTTTATGTAGAATTTAATTCACATAAAATGATAAAATTATATCAAGCTCTAATTCTTATAATTATGTATTATTTTATGTAGAATTTAATTCACATAAAATGATAGATTTATATCAAATCCTAGTTATTATAATTCATTCTTATCGATGACTTTAGACGAGATCATGACAAGCTGTGACGAGATCATGACTAAGCTGAGACGAGGCCATGACAAAGCCCGACAAATCTGTGACAAACTCATTCATGGGCCTGACAAGGCCATGACGAGTTTTGACAGACTTTTGACAAACATTTCAGCCCACTTATTTCTTGCCATATTTCAGCCCATTGTTTCTTAATTGGATTGATTGTTCCCAGCCCTTACCTTAACCTTTGCTGGTGGATCAAGCAGCCCAGGAGGCCCAGCAATCACACCTTCAGCAGCCCACACACTCAGCTGCTTAATGAGGCTTGCGGCAGCCTAGAAGAGTGTTAATTCCAGCCCAGAACTCCATGAGATGCTGCCCTATCTTCCACGTTATAACAGCCAGCCCTTTCCCTTCCCTATATCACATAACAGCAGTGAATAAATGAGGCAAATCCACAGCTAAAACAGCCTTACATTCACGCCAGAAGAGAAGGAGTTGCAACATCCTTGCTTCCAGATGCACGTAAACCTCTCATCCCCTTCTTCTGTATCGACGCAGATCTCAGCATCCCCACTGAAGCACCAACATTGCACAGCAGCAGCCCCATTGAAGCACCAACATTGCACAACAGCAGCCTCTTCTGTGCACTTCGACTCCAGGAGCTGTTGCATACGTTTCTGCATACGTTCGTTGGTCTCTCACTCCCTAGTTCTCCTCTTTCTATTCCGTCACACAATGGGAAAAATTTTATATTCCATCCTTGATGTTTTACAGATCAAAAGCCTTCCCCATCACCAGAATCTTTCCTAAGTTGCAATCAAGGTCTTAGCAAGGGGTAACTAGATCTCTTCTCCCTCCCTTGAATACATATCTTTTGTAAGTTAATAAGTTAAAAGTGTACTATGTACTGCTGATAAACTTAGGACATTGAGATCAATAATTAGTTTGGGTTAGAAGAGGGTGACAAAAATAGTAGAAACAAATCAGCTGTAAATAATGGAGTTTTCTTTAGTTTTGAGAAGTTGAAAACTGTCAATATTGTAGAACAATGTCTAGACGTTATATTGAAGATTTACCGTTGAATTTTTGATAGATCATAAAGCGATATACGTAGTTTACTGTGTTAAAATTTGAGAAGAAATGAACGGTCGGATTGAAAGTTATAGGGTCTCAAAGTGAAGTAGTTGAGCTGTTTTTCCAGCAATGAATTTTGACTAAGTATAGGAACGTTTTTTGTGTTGTAGCCAACTTCAAGGATTTTTGTAGAAGTGATAATTGAACAGTTTTAGGAAATTCTTGCTCCTATGAGTAGATTAAATATCCTAGATAATTTAGAGATTTATTTTAGAATTTTTATAAGTTTATTTTAATTTCATATTTGAAGTTGTAGTTGGACCTTAGTGACTTTTCGGGAAATAGAAAAGTGGGTAGTTTATCTAGTTTTACCTAAAATCATGCTAGGGAGTAGAATATGGTTAATTAGCCTCAAGTAAGAAGTTAAGTACGTATTACGAGTTTTGGAAGTCTCGGGACCAAGGGTAAAATAGTCATGTTACCTTGAATAAGTACTGTAATAAATTATGTCCAAATAGGATCTTACAACTTAGGAGTTTTAGACTTCTAAGTACCTAGGGAAATGTATTGACCCACGTGCCTCCTTTGACAGGCAACTGAGTTTCTGCAGTTACTGGTTGAGTGGTGTTAAGAGAGGCGAGATTTGATTCTGGTAAGTCCACGGACTTACTTAGCTGGCTTCTTGTATGAGTGTAATGTGTATGAGTGGTGTTTGTTAGTTATGATAAACAACGAAACCGGATTAGGTCGACTTTATTATTTACGTAATTGACCCAAGTGTATGATAACGGGTCGTGACATCATCTGCCTAGCTCTTGCAAGAGTCTAAGAGGTTCCCTGCGACCAGCCCAGTCCGGTAGACGGTCAGATGCATTAGTACCATTCCGCGTTGGTAAATGGGGACAGGGGCGAGGTTTGGGAATCCCTCGTGTCACAAAATAAGTATCATTAGTAATAACCTATCACCTAATTAAAGATAATAAAAGGATTGAGTGTTGCATGTTGATTGTGTATGTTGTGTGTTTGTGCTTTTACCTTTTATACTTATGCATAGAATGTTAGCTAACGGTTTTATACCGCTTGTAGATGCCTTGCAAGTTAAGACAGTTGTAGAGAGATCCGGAGGAAATGGTCAGCCGGGTCTACGTACTCATTTAGTTGGGGACGGGGATGTCTTCTGTTCTTTATATGCATCATTTTAGTAGCTTTTCTTGTAAGGCTGATACATATTCTCCATGTACATATTGTTTACAGTTTTCAAATGTTTTAAATACTTTTGTGCCTTGTTGTAAGATTCAAGTAAAATATGTGTATGTGTAGCATGTTAGTATCCTATTGGACATATTATATCCTTTAGTTGTGATACCATGAAGCGATTATCGCCATAAATCGGTAGCAGACTTGAAGAGTTTTCAACACGAGACAAAGGACTCTGACCTTGGATCAAGTATTATACTCGGGTGGGCGTCCTAGTAACCCTTGTTAACCATCCAAAAAAAAAACTAATAGGCGAAGAAGTAAAGATGTGGAGATAATTTTGATCATAAGTACAATCAAATGAGGAAGAATTCCCGAGTCAACTCGGATAGAAGAAATAGAAGGTCATACAAGGGACTGGGTTGTATGAAGCCGAGAGATGAATTATAAGAACCACGCAAGAGACGACAAGAGTGCGGAGTAGAGATAACAATATTGGAACGAGAAAAGTAGAATTGAGTACAACCAAGATTGTGGAATCAAGGACATTACCATCGAAGCAGATGCCCCATAGACCATTATGGGCATGAGAAACCAGAAGAGACAAAGTGTCAATCCGGGTGCGAGAATCTAAGGTGCACGGAATGAAGACCTACAATTGAGTGTAAAAGCGAAAAGGCAGACTCCACAAGCGTGGGGAGGTTTTGAACTCCTCAGAGATATAAGTAGTTTGAAAGAAACCGCGACGCCAATATCCGAAGAATGGAAGCCTGTAGCAGGGCCAACGGAGTTTCATGAAGGCGATATTACCACTAACTCCAGTGAAGAAATCTGTATGGGAGAACGGTCATGCTAGACTCGAGAGTCCAGGGTAATCCGAATTATCACGGGACCTAAGCCATCAACACAGATGGTCCATGCAAAAGGAATTGTAAGAGGATGATCATTACGGCAATAAGAATTTCACAGACGCTTGCAAGCTATCGTGAAAACTTGAAACGACTATTTATGCCAGATGAATGACCCAATCGAACTAAAGAAATGGAGTTAGCCTATAAGAAGCGGAAGGGGGGAAGGTTGAACGAACTACAGAAGTATACAAGGATTGTTGTGAGCAACTGTTTACCTACTAGCTAAGGAAATTTTGACATATCACAATTTACACGGAATGGAGAGATACAACTTAATGTAAGAGCGAAGGGTAGACTTCACAAGCCTGGAGACATTTTGTCTTCTTTAAAGATAAGAATTCTAAATGGAATCACAACGCCAGTATCGAAAGGATTGAAGCCCTGTAACATAGTCAACAGAGATTTGGAAAGAAATATTAAAAACAACGCCGATTAAGGAACTTGTGCTTGAGAGAATCGTGTGGTGGACTCAAGAACCCAGGGTAACCGTCAATTATAACAGAACATAGGTCATCAACACCGACAGTCCCTGTAAAGGGACTACAATTGGGATGTAATTAAAAGTCATCAGAACTACAAGACGCTTACCATCTATCGTGGAGTGTTAGGAACGACTTTTGACGCCAAGTGAATGGCACAGTGAGACTTGAGAAAGAGAGTTGTCCCAAAGGAAGCAGAAGAGTGAAAGATAAGACGAACTAAAGAAGGATAAAAGGATAAATCTAGTAGGTGATGTGGACCAAAAGTTTAATACCAGTAGAGGTATGAAATTGAGATAAGTCAATTATAGACTGACCTATGTCAACCAAGAACGTGCAAGTATTGTTGGGTATTGACGAGTTATGTGCCGTTAAGAAGAGATATTTGTGATTGTGGATCTATGGAGTATCTTTACCGACGCCTTAGAGGATTCCCTCAAGTAGGCAACTACAACCTTCTTGGATGAATTAAAGGTATAAAGAAAAACGTTTTAAGGGTTACCTCTTGGCTAGTTAAGATCAAACTCCGGTCGATTCAGAGAGTTTGGATCCGTGGTAGAAGAATTAAGAAAGTAAGCAGAAGAAGTTGTTTTTCAATCGTTGTTTTATTTTCTTAAGGCAAGTAAAGAAGGTACTTGGTACTTCATCCGTATACGACTCATGGTGTAATTGGGAGAAAGAGTTTGAGGTCAATCATTTTATACTTACAGTAAAGGTCCTTAGGATTAATGAGCGACGACATGAGAAGCAGAGTAGCGCATCGGAAGTGTGGTGGGTCCTAACCTATAAACAAGAAGCTCATGGGTACTGATGGATGTCGTGTCGAGTTTAAGATGGTGATAATTGGAGAAATGCATTCTAGTTGGAAGAAACGTGAGGTAGGCTATGTGAGAGACTGGAAATGTTGTACGGAAACTTATGGGCATGTAGAGGTAATAGAAGGAGACTGGTACCCTATTATGGATCCGAGGGAAGAGTGATGACTTTGCTACATGTTGCTAGACAAGTAGTTTTGGACTTCCATACTAATGGAATACTCTAGACTGAGTTTTCTGGATGGATTAGGAAAGAATTAAGGATGTAATAAAAGTATTGTGCATGGCCTGCACTAGAAAGCTCCAAGTGAGTAACTACCATCCTGAGTCGAAGATACATAAGAAAGAGAAGCGACAGGAGCATACTTGCAACCTAGTAACCGTGCTTAAAGAAAGCATAATTTCGGAGTAGATTTTATGTGTAACATTATATCGGAACAGAGCTTAGTTGCGTTTTGAGTCAGAGGAATATTTTCTGTCTGATAACCATGGTGGAGAAAAGAGTGCACTGCTGATGGTATGTTAACAATTATTGAGTAGTCATGATCAAATAACGGTGTTAGGATTTGTGTCTAATACCGTCATTCCGGACGTATTCTAGGTCACTTAAGATCTTGGAAAATGAGTGATAAACCTAAGTTTGAGCAAACGATATATTAGAGATCTGTAAATAATATAATAATGCCAGGTGAACAAAGAGGATGACCACTAGATTTGATTTTTAGTTGTCTCGAGTGTTAGACCTGAAAAGGGTAACGGTGACGATTCCGTACCTGAGGAACATGATGACGGAGTAATATTAAAAGACAAGACCAAGCGGGTCATGATACGAAGAGCATTGAGCACTTGGTAGGTGTTGGTGGATGTCCAAGACCTTTGACCTGATTGTGTAGACAGAACATTTTCAGAAGGCTCGAAGCAAGAAAGTTGAATAGATCATTTTTCCGTAGGGTCATCAAAGGATCTAGAACTTCAGTTTTCCACGGAGACTAAGTTTGGGAACTGAGTTTGAGAATTTCAGTTGGAGAGATACCTACCAGACACGAGTTAGGTCATCAGATTAGAGGATTAGACAGTTGAGCCGGATGATACCGGTGAGATATCCGATAACCACTCTAGAACATGGTAACATACGCTTGTGATCTAAGTACCTGAAAAGATTTAAGATTTAGTGGTTTTATGAAAATCCGATAAGGCTATCTAAGATTGGAGATAGTAAGAGACGTAATGTTCGCTCCAAACGGTGTGTGCAAGCTTTAAATTTATAACCCTAGACTTAAGCTTAAAACAAGGATGCGAACCCGCAGTGTACGGGTCAATCGTAGTAAAAGCAAGAAAATTCCAGGGGTCGATCACAGGGACTCGGTGAAACAGAGTCAATACGGTATGCTAATGTCAAGCTAACCACAAGAGCAATTAACGCAATCAAAGATGAATAAGATGTCAAATAAAGCAAACATGCAATTCAAGGGATTAAAGCATCTAGTTGTGGTTCCAACTCAAGATCTATAGATAAGAGGACAAAGCTGAGATTTTTGCGTGGGGAAGGTGTTACTAAAGTGGAGTAGATCACCGGGTAAGTCTCACTACTCACTAATCCTAAACCGTAACTCCTATTACCGGGTAAGTCTCAAGGAATCAAGATAAAGAACTATAACCTCAAACTAACATACCATCTAAGGGAATAGAATCAACCTTTACCGGGTAAGTCTCAGGCCAACTCACAAAGATGGGATGGAAGCACACTCAAACCCCAATAAAGGATAAACCTTTATTACCTACACTTATGATCGTTGATACACAAACTAAGGAATTACCGGGTAAGTCTCATCCTAAGCTTGCATTGAACCAGAAAGGTGTAATAAGAATAGGATTTAGCAAACTCTAACACTTAACTTTCTGTTTTAGGTCGGATAAGTCACCTCGGACAGAAGAATTCCACCCCGGCCGAGATGTTCATCGACTGAACGAGATGCTTAGGGTTAAGGTTAAAGACTCGAACTTTCAGGATCCTACTGGAATCTAAGATTATTCTATCATTGTTTTTCCCACAACCTTCAGCCAATCACCCTAGAATCACACAAGGAAATTAGCCACTCATCATCATAATGAAAGTATTAAATGTATGGGAAGAAGGTGAATATTTGAACAAAGAAGAATTTAACGAAAAGACTTCAATAACTGAATCAAATATCACACAAAATCGTTCTTTGGATAATAATCCAACAAGACAAGACAACAAGGAAAGGAATTGAAGACAATCTTACAAAACCCTCCAATAAAGCTATAAAAGCTATGATCTTCAACCTTCCTTTAACCTTCAAAAAGGTTCTTCGACTCTCTCCCCAAATTGGAGTATGCTGCGGCTGCTGCGTTTGTCAACCCTGATCGACGGTATAGCGTGATGTTGGAATTGTGGAAAACCAACCCTTTTTATAGGAAAAATAACCCTCCAAAGATAAGAAATCTTAGAAAGATATTATCCCATAAATATAGGTAAAATATATGATTCTGCATATCTCCTTCCTTCCAGAAGCTCAGCCCAAAAATATAAGATCACTTTCCAATTTTAAAAGATCTCAGCCAAGAATAAAATATTCTCGCCGCGTCCTAGGTGTTCGCCTCGGTCGAGTCGGCTTCTCTGGATCGCCTCGGTCGAGGTGAATCACGAGTCAACCGAGGTGAGTCATAACTGAATGTGAAATCTCTCAAAACTGGTCCAAAGCAATTCTTCAATCCATGGCTATGCTTCCTGGATGTAGCTCCAAATGACTCTTGACTCCTTTTGCTCCTTTTTGATGCAAAACGTACCATATTACCTGCAATTACAACGAAACTAGGTGTAGACCTCGATTCCCGCAAAGGTAGATGAAATGGTAGTAAAATCACATAATGTACATACAAACATGCAGATTATGAAAGATAAAACGTCCAAACAAACCCTAAAATATAGACTATAATTCATGCTATCAAAATACCCCATACTTAGCCCTTGCTTGTCCCCAAGCAAGTTCTTCATATAAAAGACAAGATAGAATGGATTATAAGTCAAGAAAATCAATGAAAAGTCTTTCAAAAACATTTTATGGTGTGCAACCATCTTAGATCACTCTAAGAGAGTACTTCCTGGAATTTAAAAACTCAATATGCTCAAAACATTTTATAAATATAGAAAAGTTGTTCATCTTTGCATAAAATCATAGAATGCATAATAAATCACAATTATCAAAATTAATCATGTATAATCCAGTTTAAACCGCTAAGTCAATCAACAAGCTCAAGGTCTCAAGGGCTTCCCAAAAGAAAAGGTCAAGAAACGTGTAGGGTAGGGATGTATGTAAGGTAATGTGGTGCTAGAATCCGGGAAAAGGATAAACTTCACTTTCACTTTGACTTGCAACATCTTCCACCAATAAGCTTTGCTTATTTCACACTTTTTCTCTTTTACTTTACTTTTTGGGATGCATGGACAGAGGTGCACAATAACCGAAGCCTAGGAAATCCGCAATCATCAATTTCTTGAGATGCATCAAACCCTTGATGCACATACCATGACCCGTTAGGAATATCGCTCAATCCGACTTTGGCAAGACACAAACACCCGGCTATGTGAATGGTGCCGAGTTACTCATCTTCATGATTGACTTCCCCAAACCTAAAATTACTTTCTAGCACTTCACTTCCAGCCCCGCTTCTCAATTTTAACTTGCTTTCACCACTTGCTTGCTTCCAAATTCCCGGATAGGTAAAGGGAGGCAAAACGTACTTGAGGGGCTAAGCATGATCAAGAAGAAGAAGAAGAATGAAATGCCTTGGTCTTTCCAAGAAGAATGTGAGAGAACTTAACCTGCGGTGTCAACCTTCAAATTCAACATAATTTGGATAAAAACAAGGTATTAAACATGCTAAAAATTTCAAACAAAGCATTTAGCAACTTAAACATATTATAAAACCTTTCGAACTCATAAAGAATTTAAAACCAGTCAGTAAACAAGATCTTCACTGAGATCATATCCAGATAAGTAACACAAAAATCGTTTTCGAAAACTTTCTGTTACGCCCACCTCGGTCGAGATGTTCTTGGTTCAACCGAGGTGAAATGCCTCGTTTCGCCAGAACTTCCCCGGTCGAGGTCAAAAAATTTTTTTTTTTTTAAAACCAATTTTTTTTTTTTTTTTTCGGTTTCGACATTTTTCTCAATCAAATAACCTGTATGTATTTAGCAACTTAAACAAAGCATTTAGCAACTTAAACATATCAGAACTGTCCCCGGCAACGGCGCCAAAAACTTGTTCGCTCCAAACGGTGTGTGCAAGCTTTAAATTTATAACCCTAGACTTAAGCTTAAAACAAGGATGCGAACCCGCAGTGTACGGGTCAATCGTAGTAAAAGCAAGAAAATTCCAGGGGTCGATCACAGGGACTCGGTGAAACAGAGTCAATACGGTATGCTAATGTCAATGCTAACCACAAGAGCAATTAATACAATCAAAGATGAATAAGAAGTCAATAAAGCAAACATGCAATTCTAGGGATTAAGGCATCTAGTTGTGGTTCCAACTCAAGATCTATAGATAAGCGGACAAAGCTGAGATTTTTGCGTGGGGAAGGTGTTACTAAAGTGGAGTAGATCACCGGGTAAGTCTCACTACACACTAATCCTAAACCGTAACTCCTATTACCGGGTAAGTCTCAAGGAATCAAGATAAAGAACTATAACCTCAAACTAACACACCATCTAAGGGAATAGAATCAACCTTTACCGGGTAAGTCTCAGGCTAACTCACAAAGATGGGATGGAAGCACACTCAAACCCCAATAAAGGATAAACCTTTATTACCTACACTTATGATCGTTGGTACACAAACTAAGGAATTACCGGGTAAGTCTCATCCTAAGCTTGCATTGAACCAGAAAGGTGTAATAAGAATAGGTTTTGGCAAACTCCAACACTTAACTCTCAGTTTAGGATAGGATAAGTCACCTCGGTCAGACGAATTCCACCCCGGCCGAGATGTTCATCGACCGAACGAGATGCTTAGGGTTAAGGTTAAAGACTCGAACTTTCAGGATCCTACTGGAATCTAAGATTATTCTATCATTGTTTTTCCCACAACCTTCAGCCAATCACCCTAGAATCACACAAGGAAATTAGCCACTCATCATCATAATGAAAGTATTAAATGTAAGGGAAGAAGGTGAATATTTGAACAAAGAAGAATTTAACGAAAAGACTTCAATAACTGAATCAAATATCACACAAAAGCGTTCCTTGGATAATAATCCAACAAGACAAGACAACAAGGAAAGGAATTGAAGACAATCTTACAAAACCCTCCAAAAAGCTATAAAAGCTATGATCTTCAATCTTCCTTCAACCTTCAAAAAGGTTCTTCGACACTCTCCCCAAATTGGAGTATGCTGCGGCTGTTGCGTGCGTGGGGTGTGCTGCGTCGTATGCGGGATATAGCGTGATATGCGGGATATAGCGTGATGTTGGAATTGTGGAAAACCAACCCTTTTTATAGGAAAAATAACCCTCCAAAGATAAGAAATCTTAGAAAGATATTATCCCATAAATATAGGTAAAATATATGATTCTGCATATCTCCTTCCTTCCAGAAGCTCAGCCCAAAAATATAAGATCACTTTCCAATTTTAAAAGATCTCAGCCAAGAATAAAATATTCTCGCCGCGTCCTAGGTGTTCGCCTCGGTCGAGTCGGCTTCTCTGGATCGCCTCGGTCGAGGTGAATCACGAGTCAACCGAGGTGAGTCATAACTGAATGTGAAATCTCTCAAAACTGGTCCAAAGCAATTCTTCAATCCATGGCTATGCTTCCTGGATGTAGCTCCAAATGACTCTTGACTCCTTTTGCTCCTTTTTGATGCAAAACGTACCATATTACCTGCAATTACAACGAAACTAGGTGTAGACCTCGATTCCCGCAAAGGTAGATGAAATGGTAGTAAAATCACATAATGTACATACAAACATGCAGATTATGAAAGATAAAACGTCCAAACAAACCCTAAAATATAGACTATAATTCATGCTATCAAAATACCCCATACTTAGCCCTTGCTTGTCCCCAAGCAAGTTCTTCATATAAAAGACAAGATAGAATGGATTATAAGTCAAGAAAATCAATGAAAAGTCTTTCAAAAACATTTTATGGTGTGCAACCATCTTAGATCACTCTAAGAGAGTACTTCCTGGAATTTAAAAACTCAATATGCTCAAAACATTTTATAAATATAGAAAAGTTGTTCATCTTTGCATAAAATCATAGAATGCATAATAAATCACAATTATCAAAATTAATCATGTATAATCCAGTTTAAACCGCTAAGTCAATCAACAAGCTCAAGGTCTCAAGGGCTTCCCAAAAGAAAAGGTCAAGAAACGTGTAGGGTAGGGATGTATGTAAGGTAATGTGGTGCTAGAATCCGGGAAAAGGATAAACTTCACTTTCACTTTGACTTGCAACATCTTCCACCAATAAGCTTTGCTTATTTCACACTTTTTCTCTTTTACTTTACTTTTTGGGATGCATGGACAGAGGTGCACAATAACCGAAGCCTAGGAAATCCGCAATCATCAATTTCTTGAGATGCATCAAACCCTTGATGCACATACCATGACCCGTTAGGAATATCGCTCAATCCGACTTTGGCAAGACACAAACACCCGGCTATGTGAATGGTGCCGAGTTACTCATCTTCATGATTGACTTCCCCAAACCTAAAATTACTTTCTAGCACTTCACTTCCAGCCCCGCTTCTCAATTTTAACTTGCTTTCACCACTTGCTTGCTTCCAAATTCCCGGATAGGTAAAGGGAGGCAAAACGTACTTGAGGGGCTAAGCATGATCAAGAAGAAGAAGAAGAATGAAATGCCTTGGTCTTTCCAAGAAGAATGTGAGAGAACTTAACCTGCGGTGTCAACCTTCAAATTCAACATAATTTGGATAAAAACAAGGTATTAAACATGCTAAAAATTTCAAACAAAGCATTTAGCAACTTAAACATATTATAAAACCTTTCGAACTCATAAAGAATTTAAAACCAGTCAGTAAACAAGATCTTCACTGAGATCATATCCAGATAAGTAACACAAAAATCGTTTTCGAAAACTTTCTGTTACGCCCACCTCGGTCGAGATGTTCTTGGTTCAACCGAGGTGAAATGCCTCGTTTCGCCAGAACTTCCCCGGTCGAGGTCAAAAAATTTTTTTTTTTTTAAAACCAATTTTTTTATTTTTTCGGTTCGGTTTCGACATTTTTCTCAATCAAATAACCTGTATGTATGCATGCAATCTCAGATAAACATATAAATGCAAAAGTGAAGCATAAATATAAATATCCGATAAAATGTCATACATCAAAATAGTCACGTAGTCAAATAATACATATAAATACCCCATACTTGAGACACACTGTCCCAGTGGGTATAATAAAAGTCTAAATGAAAGAGGACTCACCGGATAAAGAGCCGAACTGCATAAAAATAAATAAATAAAACCCTGCAGCTCCTCAGTAGTCTCGATCCGGTGGAGGTGGTGGTGGTATGTAGGGATGCTGGGTAGGATCATAGGGATAGCCCATGACATGCTGGAACTGTAGCTGAGCCATCATGTGCTGATGATGCTGCCGCTCCTGCATCTCCCGGATATCCAATGAAAGTGCAGCATAAGAGTCGATAACCTGAGCTGTCAGGTCATCGATCCGTCGGTGTGCAGCTCTGTCCCTAGCTCCACGCCTCCTGCGTCCAGCAGGTCTGACTGGAGATGTAGCGGCTGGCGCCGGCTCAGTGTCCTCCTCATCCTCATCTAGATCAATAATGGGAGGCGCGCTCGTCCCAGCAGTATCTGTCCCTGTGTCCATCGGGACGCCGCCTCCTCTCTCATCAACTGTCTCGTCGTCATCATCCTCATCCTCATCCTCAGCCTCCTCAGCAGGGGCAGCTGCTCCCTCTCTATAGTCCTCCATAAGCGGGGCCCATGCTGTCTGCCAGAAATGCGGGTCGAAGACCGAGAACTGTGCAGACCATCTGATGCCCTGAGGTGCAGTCCGCTCCCAAGGCATAGCAACATATGGTGTAGTCAGCCCACGGGGAACCAGAATCCGCCGCGTAATCATCTCCTGCAGACCCAGCGGCTTCGCAGCCGCCGCTAATGTGCAAACACTGAGGTCCATCCCGTGGTATGTGGCGATGTGGGTGACTAGACCTCCACAACAGATATCTCCCTTCGCCTTGGCCTTGATCCTGTGCAGATCCTCTGCCAGGAGCAAGCCAAAGTCCGGGAAGCCGCCTGTAACCATGCAGTATAAAGAGAAAAGCTCCCCCTGTCTGATCTTCTGGGGCGTCTCAGTACGCGCCAGAAGCATCTCACTGAAGATCCGGTGGGCAAGTCTAAAGGCCGGGTGAAAGATGACCTTCTCCCTGGAATCACCAGGGCGCCATCTGTCTGCATGTGTAGTGATGTGGGCTATCTGTCCCCAAAACTCCCTAGCTACGGATCGGGAGGGAAAGTCTACAGCGGTAGGGGCAGGAAAGCCAAAGATCTCTCTCCAGATCTCTAATGGAACTATGAAGTTCCGGCTCATCAGCCGGTACTTCATAGATCCCTCTGTGGGTAGGTAGGAGAAGGAACTGACGAACTCGAGGGTAGGCTCGAGGTAGGCTGGGGCTCGGATCTCAGAAAACTGATCCAGCCTGACTGTGGCAATCATCCTCCTAAGGTCAGCATCTAACCCTAGGCAGTCAAAAGCTGACACGTCTAGAAATCGCGGTGCGATGACTGGACGTCCAGCTATCCTCTCATAATCTACCCGGCATCTCTCGTGGATAACCGGGCGGTAGGGACGGGAAGAAGAAGGAGAAGGGGAGGGTGAGGATCTGTCTCTCAGGGCTAAACGGCGATCTGAACTCATTTTCACTAACACTCTGTCAGACCACCTCGGTTGACTGACAACCCTCAGAAATCACCTCGGTCGAGATGCAGTTCGACCGGACCGAGGCGTAGCAGTGTCGATTTCTATTCTCTGATTTTCAGTTCTTTTCCCCCCAAAATCACTACAATTGCTTCCTAAGGGGTACTTATGGATTTCCTCAGCAAAATCAAGGGCAACCAAAGCCCAATAAGCAGTAAACGAGTTGGTTAGGGTTTTCGAACTTTGTTTACCTCGTTTCGGTCGAGACACTCAATCTTTCTGCAGATCCGTAGCAGCAATCGACTCTTCTACTCTTTAATCGCGGTTTGGAAGCAGAAATCTTCGAAAACGAGCGAGAAACGGAGGAGAACGAGGTATAGCTGTCGCCGCGGTCGAAATGGGTGAAAGTGAAAAGTAAAAAAATTTTTTCTTCTTCTTTTTATACTGTCGCGAGATCTGCTGTCACCTCGGTCGAGATGGTCTCGACTGGACCGAGGTGGTCTGGACCGAGGCGGTTCTGCAGAAACCCTAGTTGCCTCGGTTGCCTCAAGAATCAACTCGGTCGAGATGCTCTGACAGTGACCGAGGTGCTTCTTTCTTCTCAGAATCTCGAACTTCTGTCCTTCCAGATGTGCTCCTTCCTGTTGTCTGTCCAGAACACCAAAAACAAAGCAAAGCAAAGCAAAAACAAAAACTACCTAAGCTAGACTAGGAAACGGGAAAGAAAGCAATACCTTGGGTTGCCTCCCAAGAAGCGCTTGATTTAAGGTCGCTAGCTGGACCATAATGCGTCTCAAACGAGGTAGGAGGTTCCCTCACCCAATACTTCACCTCCATCGTGGGGTGAAGTAAGTAGATCCATCAAACGCTCCAGGACGTGTAAATGCTCGTCGGGGAATGAATCGTCTATGGGTGGGCTATCCGTCTCGCGGGAGGATTCCGGTAGCCGGCTGAGGTGATCCGCAACTGAATTCTCGGATCCCTTCTTGTCGCGGATCTCTAGGTCAAACTCTTGAAGCAAGAGAATCCATCGAATAAGGCGCGGCTTTGCATCTTTCTTAGCCAACAAGTAACGAATGGCCGCATGGTCGGTGTAGACAATGACCTTCGCCCCTACTAGATAGGAACGAAACTTCTCGAAAGCATATACAACCGCCAATAACTCTTTTTCGGTGGTAGCGTAGTTGCGTTGTGCTTCATCTAGCGTCTTGCTAGCATAGTAGATGGCGGTGGTTCGTCCATCCTTTTTCTGTCCAAGCACCGCTCCTACGGCTACATCACTAGCGTCACACATGACCTCAAAGGGCAAGGTCCAATCAGGAGGCTAGATAATGGGAGCGGAGATCAACGCTTCCTTAATCCTGTAAAAAGCATCAAGACACTCCTGCGAAAACTCAAAAACAACATCTTTATTCAAGAGGTTAGTTAGAGGTTTAGAAATCTTGGAGAAGTCCTTGATGAATCTCCTGTAGAAACCTGCATGCCCGAGAAAACTCCTCACGCCTTTAACAGAACAAGGAGGAGGGAGCTTCTCAATAGTCTCGATCTTAGCTCGATCGACCTCAATACCTCGATTAGAAACGAGGTGTCCTAGCACAATGCCTTCATTAACCATAAAATGACACTTTTCCCAATTCAAAACAAGGTTAGTGTCCTCACATCTTTTAAGCACTAGAGAAAGGTTAGATAGGCAATCATCAAATGAGGAACCATATACAGAAAAATCATCCATGAATACCTCCATGATCTCCTCTATGTACTCGGAGAAGATAGCCATCATGCATCGCTGGAAGGTAGCGGGTGCATTGCACAATCCGAATGGCATCCTCCGATAAGCAAACGTCCCCCAAGGACAAGTGAAAGTGGTCTTCTCCTGATCATCCGGATGGATAGGAATCTGGAAGAATCCACTATAGCCGTCCAAGTAGCAAAAGTGTGAATGCTGGGCCAACCGTTCGAGCATTTGATCAATGAAGGGAAGCGGAAAATGATCCTTCCGAGTAGCCGTGTTCAGCTTCCTATAGTCGATGCAAACTCTCCAGCCCGTAACGGTCCTTGTTGGGATCAACTCGTTGTTCTTATTCGTCACAACGGTCATCCCTCCTTTCTTCGGAACGACATGCACCGGGCTAACCCACTTGCTGTCCGAGATAGGATAAATAATACCTGCATCCAACAACTTAAGAACTTCCTTCTTCACAACCTCTTTCATGATCGGATTTAACCGTCTTTGAGGTTCCCGTGAAGTCTTATGATTGTCTTCCATTAAAATTCTATGCATGCAGAAAGAAGGGTTAATGCCAATAAGATCATCCGTGGTGTAACCTATGGCTTTTCGATGCTTTCTCAGGACATGCATTAGCTTAGTTAATTCAGAATCAGAAAGGGAAGCACTAACAATAACGGGATAAGTAGAATCCGGCCCAAGAAAGATATACCTCAAGTGACTAGGGAGTTGTTTAAGCTCCACAACTGGGGGTGCTTTCTGAGAGGGATCTGTGCTTCCTCTTTCCAGTGGAGTGGTGTCAGAAACTGGATTAATTGCAATCTCAGTTTGCATTGTCTCGCTGTCGACCTCGGTCGAGACGCAAAGGCGTTGACCGAGGTGTTCTTCAGACGCCTCGCTCAGTCCAGAAGGTGCCTCGGTCGAGGTACTGCTACTGGATCCGAGGCTGGAAATCTTCGTTTCCTGGATCAGCTTCTCAGTTATAGCTCCTGGATGTTCCTCCAGTGCCTTCAAGCTTCGTATATCTGCATCACAAGAAGCATCTATACCTTCCTCCATTAAACTGAAGCTTATAACTCTTTCGAGTGGATCATTAGTAAGGATAGAGCTCACCAATTCTCTTGATTCTTCTTCATCGTAGATGTTGAAGATATCATCAGTTAGTTGCTCTCCTTTCATGGCTGCAAGTAGTGCGAACTCCACCTCATCGCCACCAACGTTGAATTTCAACTTGGCGTTCTTGCAATCCACATTGCAACCCGAAGTTGCTAGAAATGGCCTCCCGAGAATGATAGGAACAGGATAATCTGCGGGAATGTCAAGTACGACAAAATCTATGGGTAGATAGAAGTTACCTAACTTGACCGGAACGTCTTCCAAAATGCCCACGGGGTGGGTGATGGAACGATCCGCCATGTAAAGTCGAATCTTGACCGGCTTGGGCTCTCCAAGACCGATCTTAGTGCATAGCTCCAGCGGGATGATGCTCACGCTGGCTCCTAGATCACAAAGGGCTTCACAAGTGACATCCCCAACTTGAATGGGAATGCAAAATGAGCCCGGATCTCTCAACTTAGGTGGCATCTTTTCCTTCATGATCTTGATAAGCTCCGAAGATTTAGATGTCATCCTAACTTCACCAACATCCTCCAGCTTCCTTTTCCTTGATAAGATCTCTTTTATGAACTTCCCGTAGGCGGGCATACCTAAAATAGCATCGAGGAAAGGAATATTAATATGTAGCTTATTCATCAAGTCAAGAAACTTACCAAAGTGCTTGTCTAGATGTGCTCTGGCTCTGGACTGAGGGAAAGGAAGTGGTGGCTTGTATGCAGGAGGTGGAACATAAGTTTCTGTCGTTCCTCCTACTTTCTGTTGCGCCGCCTCGGTTGGCATCTCGGTCGAGGTGTTCTTCGACTGGATCTGGACCGAGGTGGTCTGCGTCGAGCGAGGTACTGGATCTGCAGTTTTGAGTCCACTCCTCGTCGTTATGGCCATGCACTGGCCCTTAGGGTTAGTTTCCGTCTTTGCTGGAAGCTTCCCTGGATCTCTTGGCGCTTCATTCGCCCTATTAGCAAGTTGTTGTTCGAAGGACTTTTGGGCCCTCGAAAATGAAGTCATAGAATTCTCCATAGCATTAAGCTTGATCAAGATTGCTTCCAGGACTGCGTCCTTCTTTTCCGGTTGAGACGAACTTGATCCTTGCCCTTGGCTTTTCAATGGAGTAGAAGAAGAAGAAGGAGAAGAGAGGAAAGGGTTAGAGGAATCATTAGAGTTGGAGTTCGAATAATTGTTACCGTGGTTTTGGTTATTCGCCCTCCAGTTGTTGCTATTGGATCCTCTATTGTTGTTGTTGTAGTTGTTGTTTCGGGGTCCGTTGTTGTTGTTACGGTACCCGTTATTGTTGTTGTTGTTTCCTTTGCCCTTGCTCTTCCTTCTTAGTTTGAGCCATCAAGAGCTCCTTTAATTCCTTCACGTCGTTCTTCAATGACGTGAGTTGATTGTTGTTGGGTTGAGTCTCTTGAAAGTTGACTCTTTTAACTCCACCTTCAGCTCCTTGGTGGGTGTACTTCTCCATGTGCAAGGCTTGCTTCTCAATGAAGTCCCAAGCCTCGTCAACCGCCATGTCCATGAATGTACCGGCGGAGAGTAGTTGGAGGTTGAACTGGGTGTTTCCGTCCAGCCCTTTGAAGTAGATCTCCAACAACTCGATCTTTGGAATCCCATGATGTGGGCAATCCAAAAGGATATCCTTGAACCGCTCCCAAGACTTGGACAAGCTCTCCTTGTCCTTCATGATGAAAGCATTGATCTTCCCCCTCATTTCAGCAGTCTTTGAGGGTGGAAAGAATTTGGTTAGGAATTCCGTAGTCATCTCCTCCCATGTGCTAATTTTTCCTGGAGGAAGAGATTGATACCAAGTAAGAGCTCTATCTTTTAAAGAAAAGTAAAAAGGTCTTAGCTTGTAGTTGTTATTTTCGAGTCTGGAAGGTCGCAAGGTCTCCATCAAGATCTCGTAGTTTTGAAGATGTTGATGCGGCGACTCCTTCTCTAGCCCTCCGAATTGACATTGGCGAATCATGGCTAGAACTTGCGGTCGAAGTTCGTAATCATGATCCGCTGGATCTCCTAGGTTCACTCCTGGACGCCTCAGCTGTTGATTAGGGTCCATCCTTTGACCTAGGGTTTGTGGGATTCCTGCAAGAAGAACATCTCGGACTGGCATCCGAAGTGGATGTACCTCGGCCGGGGCGTTAGGTACTGGAATCTGCCTCGGTCGAGGATCAACTACTGGATCCTGCATCGGTCGAGGATCAACTACTGGATCCTGCATCGGTCGAAGTAGAATCTGGTTCCGGATGGCTGCAATCTCAGCTTCGATTGTTGCACTCCTAGCCTGATTCTCTTCCTTCTCTTGCCTTAGCTCTTCTTTGCTGAGACGTAGCAGCTCCTGCGTCTCTCTTAATTGGGCCGCAAGATCGCGATCGTCTTGTTGGGCCATCTTCGCTTCTCTTAAGCGTCGTTTGTATGTCTTTTCCGGTTCGGGATCGTAAGGAACGATTTCCTTCCCAGTGCGGGTTCTTCGCATATACCTAAGAAAGAACCTGCAAAAGTCACTCAAGTAGAGTGGTTAGACAAAACGGGGCAAGCGCCCCAAGAGCAAACCGTACCGGCTCGGTCTAGACCAAGTCCCCGGCAACGGCGCCAATAACTTGTTCGCTCCAAACGGTGTGTGCAAGCTTTAAATTTATAACCCTAGACTTAAGCTTAAAACAAGGATGCGAACCCGCAGTGTACGGGTCAATCGTAGTAAAAGCAAGAAAATTCCAGGGGTCGATCACAGGGACTCGGTGAAATAGAGTCAATACGGTATGCTAATGTCAAGCTAACCACAAGAGCAATTAACGCAATCAAAGATGAATAAGATGTCAAATAAAGCAAACATGCAATTCTAGGGATTAAAGCATCTAGTTGTGGTTCCAACTCAAGATCTATAGATAAGAGGACAAAGCTGAGATTTTTGCGTGGGGAAGGTGTTACTAAAGTGGAGTAGATCACCGGGTAAGTCTCACTACTCACTAATCCTAAACCGTAACTCCTATTACCGGGTAAGTCTCAAGGAATCAAGATAAAGAACTATAACCTCAAACTAACATACCATCTAAGGGAATAGAATCAACCTTTACCGGGTAAGTCTCAGGCCAACTCACAAAGATGGGATGGAAGCACACTCAAACCCCAATAAAGGATAAACCTTTATTACCTACACTTATGATCGTTGATACACAAACTAAGGAATTACCGGGTAAGTCTCATCCTAAGCTTGCATTGAACCAGAAAGGTGTAATAAGAATAGGATTTAGCAAACTCTAACACTTAACTTTCTGTTTTAGGTCGGATAAGTCACCTCGGACAGAAGAATTCCACCCCGGCCGAGATGTTCATCGACTGAACGAGATGCTTAGGGTTAAGGTTAAAGACTCGAACTTTCAGGATCCTACTGGAATCTAAGATTATTCTATCATTGTTTTTCCCACAACCTTCAGCCAATCACCCTAGAATCACACAAGGAAATTAGCCACTCATCATCATAATGAAAGTATTAAATGTATGGGAAGAAGGTGAATATTTGAACAAAGAAGAATTTAACGAAAAGACTTCAATAACTGAATCAAATATCACACAAAATCGTTCTTTGGATAATAATCCAACAAGACAAGACAACAAGGAAAGGAATTGAAGACAATCTTACAAAACCCTCCAATAAAGCTATAAAAGCTATGATCTTCAACCTTCCTTTAACCTTCAAAAAGGTTCTTCGACTCTCTCCCCAAATTGGAGTATGCTGCGGCTGCTGCGTTTGTCAACCCTGATCGACGGTATAGCGTGATGTTGGAATTGTGGAAAACCAACCCTTTTTATAGGAAAAATAACCCTCCAAAGATAAGAAATCTTAGAAAGATATTATCCCATAAATATAGGTAAAATATATGATTCTGCATATCTCCTTCCTTCCAGAAGCTCAGCCCAAAAATATAAGATCACTTTCCAATTTTAAAAGATCTCAGCCAAGAATAAAATATTCTCGCCGCGTCCTAGGTGTTCGCCTCGGTCGAGTCGGCTTCTCTGGATCGCCTCGGTCGAGGTGAATCACGAGTCAACCGAGGTGAGTCATAACTGAATGTGAAATCTCTCAAAACTGGTCCAAAGCAATTCTTCATTCCATGGCTATGCTTCCTGGATGTAGCTCCAAATGACTCTTGACTCCTTTTGCTCCTTTTTGATGCAAAACGTACCATATTACCTGCAATTACAACGAAACTAGGTGTAGACCTCGATTCCCGCAAAGGTAGATGAAATGGTAGTAAAATCACATAATGTACATACAAACATGCAGATTATGAAAGATAAAACGTCCAAACAAACCCTAAAATATAGACTATAATTCATGCTATCACGTAACCTTTCAAAGACCCATGTAGCGATAGTTGTAACCTCGGGAGTGACGAGTTAGGGCTTGACCTTGTGTGTGTGTGATATTGTTTGGCTGCTTGTTTATTTCATGATTGAGTGTTAGTCAGTGATGTGTTCTTTTGGTAACCTTGATGTGCGGGATACTTAGATATGAAAACGACGAGACTTTTGCATAGTGATCAAACACACCCAATTGATGCCCTAAAGGCCGATCAGAATTGTCTTATCCTAATTTTGGGACGAAACTTATTTTGAGGGGGGTCTGATGTAACGACCGAATTTTTTTTTGTTACGCTTTAATAGGGTTAGAGGGGTTTAGAAAACGAAATTAAAAATTAGTGAAACTAGGATAAACAAGTTTATGTATCGAAGTCGTTTAATTAAGTACCTTGTTCTAAGTTTCGGGACAAAACTTATTTTAAGGGGGTACTAATGTAATATCCGGAATTTTTATTCCGTTTGATTCCGGATCAATTCGGACTTCGAGTCGTTGACGGTTTCCATTCTATCTAGTATTTCTTCCTTCACAAATTTTATTATTTTATGTAGAATTTAATTCACATAAAATGATAAAATTATATCAAACTCTAATTCTTATAATTATGTATTATTTTATGTAGAATTTAATTCACATAAAATGATAGATTTATATCAAACCCTAGTTATTATAATTCATTCTTATCGATGACTTTAGACGAGATCATGACAAGCTATGACGAGATCATGACTAAGCTGAGACGAGGCCATGACAAAGCCCGACAAATCTGTGACAAACTCATTCATGGGCCTGACAAGGCCATGACGAGTTTTCACAGACTTTTGACAAACATTTCAACCAACTTATTTCTTGCCATATTTCAGCCCATTGTTTCTTAATTGGATTGATTGTTCCCAGCCCTTACCTTAACCTTTGCTGGCGGATCAAGCAGCCCAGGAGGCCCAGCAATCACACCTTCAGCAGCCCACACACTCAGCTGCTTAATGAGGCTTGCGGCAGCCCAGAAGAGTGTTAATTCCAGCCTAGAACTCCATGAGATGCTGCCCTATCTTCCACGTTATAACAGCCAGCCCTTTCCCTTCCCTATATCACGTAACAGCAGTGAATAAATGAGGCAAATCCACAGCTGAAACAACCTTACATTCACGCCAGAAGAGAAGGAGTTGCAACATCCTTGCTTCCAGATGCACGTAAACCTCTCCTCCCCTTCTTCTGTATCAACGCAGATCTCAGCAGCCCCATTGAAGCACCAACATTGCACAGCAGCAGCCCCATTGAAGCACCAACATTGCACAACAGCAGCCTCTTCTGTGCACTTCGACTCCAAGAGCTGTTGCATACATTTCTGCATACGTTCGTTGGTCTCTCACTCCCTAGTTGTCCTCTTTCTATTCAGTCACACAATGGGCAAAATTTTATATTCCATCCTTGTTGTTTTACAGATCGAAAGTCTTCCACGTCACCAGAATCTTTCCTAAGTTGCAATCAAGGTCTTAGCAAGGGGTAACTAGATCTCTTCTCCCTCCCTTGAATACATATCTTTTGTAAGTTAATAAGTTTAAAGTGTACTATGTACTGTTGATGAACTTAGGACATTGAGATCAATAATTAGTTTGGGTTAGAAGAGGGTGACAAAAATAGTAGAAACAAATCAGCTGTAAATAATGGAGTTTTCTTTAGTTTTGTGAAGTTGAAAACTGTCAATATTGTAGACCAATGTTTAGGCGTTATATTGAAGATCCACCGTTGAATTTTTGATAGATCATAAAGGGATATACGTAGTTTACTGTGTTAAAATTTGAGAAGAAATGAACGGTCGGATTGAAAGTTATAGGGTCTCAAAGTGAAGTAGTTGAGCTGTTTTTCCAGCAATGAATTTTGACCAAGTATAGGAACGTTTTTTGTGTTGTAGCCAACTTCAAGGATTTTTGTAGAAGTGATAATTGAACAGTTTTAGGAAATTCTTGCTCCTATGAGTAGATTAGATATCCTAGATAATTTAGAGATTTATTTTAGAATTTTTATAAGTTTATTTTAATTTCATATTTGAAGTTGTAGTTGGACCTTAGTGACTTTTCGGGAAATAGAAAAGTGGCTAGTTTATCTAGTTTTACCTAAAATCATGCTAGGGAGTAGAATATGGTTAATTAGCCTCAAGTAAGAAGTTAAGTACGTATTACGAGTTTTGGAAGTCTCGGGACCAAGGGTAAAATAGTCATGTTACCTTGAATAAGTACTGTAATAAATTATGTCCAAATAGGATCTTACAACTTAGGAGTTTCAGACTTCTAAGTACCTAGGGAAATGTATTGACTCACGTGCCTCCTTTGACAGGCAACTGAGTTTCTGCAGTTACTGGTTGAGTGGTGTTAAGAGAGGCGAGATTTGATTCTGGTAAGTCCACGGACTTACTTAGCTGGCTTCTTGTATGAGTGTAATGTGTATGAGTGGTGTTTGTTATTTATGATAAACAACGAAACCGGATTAGGCCGACTTTATTATTTACGTAATTGACCCAAGTGTATGATAACGGGTCGTGACATCATATGCCTAGCTCTTGCGAGAGTCTAGAAGGTTCCCTGCGACCAGCCTAGTCCGGTAGACGGTCAGATGCATTAGTACCATTCCGCGTTGGTAAACGGGGACAGGGGCGAGGTTTGGGAATCCCTCATGTCACAAAATAAGTATCATTAGTAATAATCTATCACCTAATTAAAGATAATAAAAGGATTGAGTGTTGCATGTTGATTGTGTATGTTGTGTGTTTGTGCTTTTACCTTTTATACTTATGCATAGAATGTTAGCTAACGGTTTAATACTGCTTGTAGATGCCTTGCAGGTTAAGACAGTTGTAGAAAGATCCGGAGGAAATGGTCAGCCGGGTCCACGTACTCATTTAGTTGGGGACGGGGATGTCTTTTGTTCTTTATATGCATCATTTTAGTAGCTTTTCTTGTAAGGCTGATACATATTCTTCATGTACATATTGTTTACAGTTTTCAAATATTTTAAATACTTTTGTGCCTTGTTGTAAGATCTAAGTAAAAATTGTTGTCAAACTATGGTCGGGACCCATTGTGAGGTCCTAACCAGTAGCTCCCCGAGTTCTCAGAATTCGGGGTGTTACACCAAAGTTGGCTCATCAAAGGCACAGCAACTACAACCATCATCATCCTCATCATCCAAGCATCAATTCTGTTCAAAACACTTGCAAGATCAAAGGAAAACAAGAAGAAGATTCAAAGGAGGAAGGAGAAGAAAGAAGAACGTCAGGGAGAAGATGGAGCTGTAAGAAAGGTGAAACCCTCATCAGGAGGTAAGAGAAGATACTTATAGGGTAAGGAAAGGTAAAGCACGGGTCAAGGGTCAACAAAACCGGCTGCAGCACACCACAAACTACAGGGGCGGCTCATGGAGGCGCAGGGGCGGATCATGCACGCTGCAGGGGAGGTTCAGGCATAACTCTTCACATGTCAGCACTCAAAAGACTAAGGCTCTTACATCCACCAACTCGCATGCAACAAAATGTCCTCTAACGTTGCATCCGAAGGTGTCACAATCTTGTCCTATCAGCCTCGCTACTTGGAATGCACTAATAACAGTACATGTCTTTTCAAGATTCCTACCTCAAGAAAAAGTCTCAATCTAACCTATCGCAGTAATGACCAACACGGTCCACCTACCAACATCAAAACGACAATACACCGGCCTATGCAATCCATACTCAAAATGACTTTCTCACGCACTAACGTCGTGACAAAGAAGTCCACAAACAAATCACAAGTTCCTAAATGAATGGGACAACGCATATCTGGCGGGTACCTCTGACCCTACTACCATCGGGTAACCCTATAATAAAGGGTATCCCTTATATCGTACCTAACACCAAATGCTCAACATATAACACAAAAGTAAATAAGTGCATAGTACTCGTATCACAAAATCTATAGCAGGTAAACCATTAATCTGAGGGTACCTACAGCAGCTGGCGATGTCGGCTCTTCAACTCCAACGCTCACAAGTGAATCTCTAGCTTTTAAACCATTAACCTGCTCGTTTTTGTATCGAACCTCGTCATTATCAGAAGTTTCATTCTCAATATTGGCATACTCTAATCTCTACCACTTTTTCACCTCAGCTCAAACCGTTGATCCCTTGGATGATAAATTACTCCAATGATGTCTCTACATGTTCTTACCAATACTCTCTAGTAATTGTAAACCTCCATTCGTGCATCTGACATTGGTGTTCCTAGCTTCTCTTAAGCCTTAACAACCGTAGTCATCCTCTTTGGTGTAACTAACAACGAAATCACCTTGTACAACACCTCAACGGATGTGGTGATACCGAAGGATATGAAACGCATCTTTCATTCTTCACCACTTCTGTTACACACTAGACGTCTTCTCAAGCTTGTTACTTCATCGAGGCGCAACTTGAATCTTCCATTTGGGTACTCTACAATCTAAGTAGGGTAAATATCTTGTTCAGTAACACGTCGCCGACATTCTCGGAAATTACATTCTCAACATCTTCCATAGCTTGGTCTTCCGCCTCTGGCGAATCAACAATGGGGACTTAACCCCGACCTCTCGCGACTAGAAGTTCACCAACTCGTTCACAACTTACGATTACCAGAGATATATGTAGTCTACCTCTTCCCCGTCCTGTAGCAGATGTCGCTCCAGTATGAGCCATCTGCGGGATATGCACACCTAACCTTATAAGGCTCTATATAGGCCACATGTGTATGTATATATATATATACTTAAATCCACTATACATGCACAGTTCAACACACAATAGGTATATATATATATATATATATATATATATATATATATATATATATATATATATATATATATATATATATATATATATATATATTGTCGAGATCCTCATAAGGGTGATGGCTTCATGTACACTCTATCCCAAATCAGCTGTACACTTTTCCAAACCAAAATCCTTTGGAAAAGTTAGACCCCTTTCAGCTTTTGTTTATTTATCTATTCGGCCTTTATCACAGATTGCAAGTGTCATTGTTGTCAACCTAAGGCTCTGATACCAACTTTGTAACACCCCAAATCCGCAGGACTCGGGGCGCTACTAGGCTAGGATCTCACAATGGATCCTGACCCTAGCCTGACAACAACTTCACTAGATATTACAACAACAAACATATCGATACAAAACCAAATACATAAAATTGATAAATATATACATCCAAAAGGTATACAAAACACAACCGAGTCCAAAACGGCAAAACATATCCAAAGGTGTACAAAACATCCCCACGACCCACACCCGACCTAGTGTACGGAAGCCCTCGGTTGATCAACCATCTGGCTCACTCTGCAGTCTTCCTATCTTGCAAAATATCTACAACACGGTATAAAATCGTTAGCTAACGAAACATGAATAAGAATAACATTAATAGCACATACCAACACATCAACACATTACAATATGCAATGCTCATAACAAAACCGTTTATTATCTTCATTACGTTATACATTACTAATTCAACTTATTTTGTGACACTAGAATCTCCCGAAACTCGCCTCCGCTTCCGTTTGCCGACAAGAATAACGTTTTGCCCGAAGGCAATTTCTGAACTCCTTGTCATCAGATTTTATCAAACAAACAACCCATAATCCCCGGAATAATATAACGAGCATAATGGAATTTCCAATTATCCATTTTGACAAGTCTAAAGTCAGTTTAGACAAAATCGCAATATGGAAAATGAATAAATGCATAACTTATTCGTTACTAACCCGATTGACTATCTGAAAGAAGATTTGGAATCACAACGACGCAGGCTACGCTCGGATAGCATCAAATTCACAGGATTCAGAGCGGAGGAACTAGACTAGTGACATATATGCTCGACCAGGCCTTTAGTTGCTCAAAAACGCGGAAACTAAGGCTGAGCAGATTGCAGTTCGGTTCACCGATCCGCAAATTGCGGTCCAAACCGCAACCGAACCGCACTTAATCGGTTCGGTTTGCGGTTTGCATGTTTTTGCTTTGCGGCTTGTGGTTCAGTTTGCGGTTCAAACCGTAAAACTGCAAAAAAAAAACCGCAAACGGCAAATAAACACAAAACTGCAAAAAAAAAAATGCAAACCGCAAAAAATAACCGCAACCAAACCGCAAAAAAACCGCAAAACTGCAAAAAAAAACGCAAAACCGCAACCAAACCGCAAAATGCGGTTCATTTGCGGTTCAAACCGCAACCCTGCGGTTCACGTTTTCTAGGATTGCGGTTTTCGGTTCGGTTCGGTTCGATTTGCGGTTTTGCGGTTTTGAATCAATGCTCAGCCCTAGCGGAAACTCGGTACCAGAATGAAGAGAATGAAGAGAGTAATCCAACAACTCAAACGGATTTGAAATCAGATTAGAAACGGAGTGTAGATTTGAGTTTGATGGTTGAGAGAAATCAGAGCTTTTACGAGGAAACGTGAAAGGAAATGATATAATAAACGATGTTCCACTATTTATAGCGAAGACGATAATATCCTTTAGCGAAGTCGATGATTATCCTTTAACCGATCCAAAGTCGGGTTGAACCCCCTTCTCCAAACTTCTTGAAATTGGAATAATAAATCTGGAATATTATAGGGATAATTATTCCGCAACTGCCTCAAAAAACGCGTATTCCTAAGCTGTCTTTCTTAGCCGCTAAGAAACGAAATAGCGACTCTTTTGGCCGTTTTCCCTTTCCATGTTATTTCATATCTAGGACATGTCCGATTACCTGATCATTTCTCTCAACTGCATTTTTATTAAGAAGCTCTCAAATGCTCCAAACAACACCGGAGGGTAAAAATAATTACCCGGGGAAAAAGTGAAAAATTCCCCATAAGTCCAAATTTACACCAGGAACATAACATTGGGACTCATACTCATCACTTACGCAATCTTCGCGAGTTATGTGTCAATTACTATCAATGATTAAGTTAATCAACATTAATTAGAATTCGAAAATCCTAGCTCTTACACAACGGCTCTTGTATGTATTTTGTAACAACCGGAATTTTCGTTCCGTTTTTTATCCTTGAGACTTCTTTTAGAACCACTTAAGTGGTGTCGCAAGCGAGTCTCCGCGACTATGGTTCAGGAGCTTGCGGGTGCGGAGACCTTGTCATTGCGGTTGCGGCAGAGTTATGCCACAGGTGCGGTTTTTACAACTAATCGCGTGCGACCTATTGTAACCGTCGTCCGTCTTTCCTTCTTTAGATGATCCGATCTTGTGGGTTGTTTCTCCTTGGATCTTCTAACCCTAGAAACCTCATCTTTCCCTCTTTCCCTAGACGTTGCTTCTTTTCCTCTTACGTGAGTTCTTCCTCTTCTCTTCCCTTCTCTTCTCCTCTTTGTTCTTCCATCATCCCAGTATACGAAAGTTGCAGCCTTCATCATGTGGTTGAGTACCGCAGACCTTGTGACAAACATCTGAATCCGAGTAAGTCTTACGTGCCTCTTCTTCTTCTTCCGTGTTCTTCTCCATCGTTCATCCTCTTGACAAAGAATCAAGACCGAGTCTTGATTTTAGATTGTGTCGTTGTACCCCATGCGGTTGTGTAAACCTAGGTCTTAATGGTTGGTTGTTGTGCATGAAACACAAAGGAAGCAGAGCCGGTCTGAGGAGTGTGTCGTTCGTCGAAGGACTTCGACTGTCGCCTTGGAGTATACCCGCGCCTGTGCAGACCAACACCCACGTCCTTCCTAAGCCGCCGCCCCCGTGCCTCCTTGTCACTGTGGTCGCGGCATCCGTATCCCTATCACCGCGCCTGCACCTTCCTTACCCGCGGTCGCACCTTACCTCTAGTGGGTACCACCTTTGTGGTATGTCACTTCTTGCCTCGTTTCCTTATCGTTCCTAGAGTTTGATCATCCTAGGTTGGACCTAGATGAACTAGTGTGAATGTTAGTTAGTGGCTTGTGATTTCCTAAATGTTAGGAGGGGTTTAGAACTCTTGAGCTAGTTGTGTGTTGTGGATTAATGAGGATCTTGAGACTAGGAGTAGCACATCCTAGCAAGGGGGTTGTGATCTGAATAAGATCATTGAGACTAGAAGTAGGAACCTTCTAGCAAGTTGTAGTGTGACCCTGTAGAGGTCAATGAGACTATAAGAAAAGAACTCTAGCATGTTCGTTAGATTCTGATTTGGGATGCCTTATTTGAGGAGGCATAGGTTCCTTCTTGCGGAAAGTTGAGCGTTGTCGGAACTGGGCTACCTTTGATACAAGTAAGTCACTTGGACTTACTTAGCTGCCTTCTATATGTTAGCATAGTTATGATAGTGGTGTGTGCTAAGTGGTTCATGATTAAGAACATGCTAGGACGACCTTATATGTTGATTGGCCCAAGTGTATGATAATCGGGCGGTGACAACTTGTCCAGTTCTACAGGAGATTGGGAGGATCTTTGCAAGTAGTCCAGACAGGTAAAAGGTGGGATGCATCGGATCCATTCCTGTTGGTATAAGGGGACTGAGGTGAGTTTCGGGAGATTCTCGTGTCACAAAATAAGTTGAATTAGAAAAGTGTATGACCTAATGAAAGATAATAAACGGAATTGTGTGATAGCATGTTGTGTGATTTACTTGCTTATGTGTGTGTGTGTTGTTATATCTTTTCAGATGCTTAGAATGTTAGCCAACGGTTTATCTGTTGTGTAGATGTCTTGCAGGTTAGGGATGTTGTTGAGTGATCTGGTCGGAGTTGTAAGCCGGGGGTCCCGTATATTATAGGACAGGATATGGGTTTATATTTCCTATTGTCGTTTTAGGTATCGTTTTAGAACTCGTCTGAGAGTCTATTGTTTTTATGATTGTTAAACCTTTTGGATACTTTATTTATTTTAGAGCTTTAATTTATTTGTGCCTTGTTGCAAGATCCGGTGAAATTGTTATCAAGCTAAGGGTCATGACCCATTTTGAGGTCGTAGCCCGTAGCATCCCGAGTTCCTAGAATTTGGGGTGTTACATATTTGTAGGACCTAAGGTTAACAATTCAGCCTTATTAACAAAACAAGTGGAGTAGACATTATTTTGAAATTTTAAGTTCTAGATAAGATATTGATAGCATGTTTTCATGTTATCCTTTTAGATGTATTTCTAAGTGTTTTTTCCCTAATTTTGCATGGAATAGACATCTACGTCTTAGCTTATGTCTTAAATGTCAAAGAATGTATACTCCCATTGTGTTTTATGTTTATAAGTGGTTTAGGTCTCAAATGTAGCATAAATGAACACCCCAAGCAATTACAAGGAACACTCATAAAGTCATTATCATCATCTATGGACCAAAGGAGCAAACGTCACTCTTTACAAGAGGCCCAAGGAGCAAGAAAACCCCAAGGAAGGAACCTCGAATGAAGCTTCAATAAGGAAAACTCGGAATAAGAAGAACTTTGAGTGCAAATGTCAATTAAGGTCAAGTGAAACATCATCAATCAGAGTAAGAAGCTAAAATCACTCGATCTAAGAAGACATGATACTCGGCCTAAGAAGAAAAGCTAGCAAGAGAGTTCAATGTAGCTGGTAGACAACATCAAGCTCGACCTGGTGTACCTGTACCCTCGAGATAAGAAGCACTTTTGCATAGAATTTCAACATACCTCGAGTTGAATGTCATCACTCGAGGTAAGATGACTCAAAAACTCAGACTAAGAAGAAAGTGCACTCGAGCTAAGTGTACCTGAGTAAGGCGATGGAAGCACTCAACCTTGGAAAAGTGGCCCACTTGACCTAAGGCTCCCAGCCACGCAAGGTTGTCAACCCGGTGTGGACCACTTGTGTAATGAAAAAGAACTTCAAATCACTTTACAACAAACTTTAGATCAACCAATGTAAGAGTCAATAGTAACTCTAACAAAAAAAACCAACATATAACCATCAAATATACCGTAATTTTCACCCAACGGATTTTCTTCTTATTTGTTTCTAAATAAATTTATAAAAATATAATCAGAAAGGATGGTCAACTTCTAGAAGTTGGCCACCCCAAAGCATCCTTCCAAATGAGGTCTTTAAATTCTTGTAGAATGGTCCCATCATTTATATTTGAGACATGGCCTATTGATGCGAGTTTATGTGCAATAAGTGGTGCTTTTCCTAAAACTGTATTGAATTCTAACTTCATTGAATCTCAAGATCAGGTAGGAGATGTTGGATACGATTATACATGCTTCCCAAGTTGGTTTCCAAACGTGGTTGACTGATTTAATGAGCATTATATTATCTCCTTTGATATCCATGGTATTGATTTCTACATTAGCGGCCTTTTGGAGGCACTCTCTTAGCGCGTAAGCTTTTGCTTCTAGGATAGATTCAGCTTCATATCTTACATTGCGTGTAGAAAGAGGGGTGGCGTTATGTTTACGTATGATGTAACCAAAATTATATTAGTCCATCGAGTTTCTAGATGCATCAAAGTTAGTTTTAACAAAGCCCTTTATAGGTCTCTACAATTTGATATTCTTTGTTTTTTGTTTTTTTTTCTATGGTTGGCTAATGATGTTGATTTTTTTGCATTAGCCTCATCTCAATCTCTAATTTGTTTTTCAACCACCTTAGTCATATGTGGTGTTTCTTCTTTTGTTATTAAAGATTTTTTTATTTCTAATTAGCTTCATGTTCCACCATGTGACCAATATTTGTCAAAAATTTATTTGATTAGTTTTATCATTTATTCTCCTGATGATGTTCATTAGTTTATGGTGTGATAAATCGCAATTTTAGAGGGGAGTCATTATTTTGTTGTTATTTATATTGTGTATTATATGTGGGCATTTGAAGAAAAGAGAAATAAGACTCTCTATTGGGTGTTGACAAAACTCGTAGTGCATTAGAACTGGAACTTTTTGTTTAACTAGATTCTCTTTGGTTGGGATACCATCTAGGAATAGTTTCCACATAAAGTTTTAACATTAGGCATTATGTTAGTTTCCTATATCCGTGTTTTCTCGGTAGTTACTCCAACTTTTGTTTCTGGATAAATTTCATAGATGGCATAGTAAAGATCTATCCATTTTCGCTTGATTCTCAATACAACCTATCTTGTATTTAATTTTGAGAAAGGTTGTATCTTTTTATATTACTAATAGTGTTTTTTGGTAGTAAGCTATGTAATTGACTTATTGGGTGAAGGTTCCCTTGTTTGTATGTAATAAGTGACATACTAGAATAGATGTATTAATTGAGGTTTTGTTGTTCACTAGGTTTTCAATTGTTTGATCAACTATTCATTGGTTTTTCCAAAATCTTATGGTTTTTTCCATCGCCCACACGTCATCTACACCCTTTTCCGAATTCTTCTCTTACTTTCATTAGTTCTTTCCATTGTCATGACGTGATTTCCTAAATTTGTATTTTCAAATGTATGATCTTTAAAATATTTTTCTTCAATGACTTCTATCCTCATATTATTCAGTTCTTCCATTAGCTTTCATAGAAGTTTCATTTGTAACGCTTTGTTCATATCTTCATTTTTCCTAATTTCAGTTCCACCCATTATTTTGCTTTACAGATTTTATCCCAACTGATTAGGGAGGTGGAATTTTAGCCCCTTATTCCAGGAAAAAAAAAGTTCAATCTATTTGGTCGAATTCATTATGGATACTTGTTGGAAGTATAAAAGGCTTGCATTAGGTTGTTTGGTTTTGCATTTAGGTTAACTTTCATTAAGCCAATTCGATCTTCTTGTGATAGAGATGAAACTTTTCATTTTGTTAGTCGTTGTCTTGATTTTAGAATGAAGTGAAAGACAAGAATGGAAGGATGATACAATCTAGAAAAACAAGCTCGGCACTATCTAACATATCCCTAACTATGATGTCGTGGGAAAAAAATTGATGGAAGCGACAATGACCTTTTTAAGAAGCCAATTAAAGGAGTTTAGATATATGTAGTAGCCTAACTTTAATGCTACGTACTCTTAATCTAGATTAGTCATTCATGTAGGAAAACAACAACAAGACCTGAGAAGCAAGTAAAAGAGGCATAACGCGACTCATTTATGGCTTGAGCTTGGTTGGCCTTCCCATTGGCATGATCATGGCTTACAAAATCATTTATGGCTTGAGGTTTTAGGTGGAATATGGTTCTATTATTTTATTACTATGCTATTCACATTTATGTCTCTAGCTAGGCCTAAAAATTGAGAGTTGTAGTCCAGTCTATAGGCATATAGAATTTCATTAATATTTAACATATTGTCATTATTTATGAAGCTTGCAATCTCTCCATTAGGGTTATCATGTGTTTTGTGAGTTTCTTGTTGTTTGTTCATTTTGATCCATACTTGTATAGAAATCATTTGATATTTTATGAGGAGAATTATAAAGCAACGTTGTAACTATATATTATGTATGTTATGAGACATCATAGTGTCTTATTTCATGGCCAACAACCAACACTAATCATAGTACCTACCAACCTAATGGTCGTTACTACCTTGGCCACCTCCATCCTCAATTTTCAAATCCCTTCCATTAGCATCAAATTAGACCGTGAAAAATACTCTACCTACCACACACTTATCTTATATATTATATGCTATAACTTTACACCCCAAGATCATTGTTGTTACCATTGAAGATGACGAGCAATCGAACTTGTATCTTGTTATACGATTAGAACCATGTCCGCTTCCTCTTGTTTTGCATTTGATATGCATCATAATCGAGATGCACCTACCAACACAAGCGAGTAAGTACTCCTTTGCCGAAAATGTGATGCAAAATAGAAAGTTTTCACGGCCTAACTTGATGTTATGGAAGGAATTTGAAAATTGATGTTGGATGTGGCTAAGATAGCAGCGGTATAAGTTGTAAGGTAATAGGATTTATGTTGATCATATGAAGATTAAAAGAAGATATCACATTGATACAATGTAAAGACGTAGAATATTTTGTGTTAACCATCTCCATCATTTATTCTCTTAACAAATACAATATATAGGCACAAGTATAAATAAGCCTAACAAGACCTATTCTTAAGGAATCAGTTTACACAATATGCAACAATAAGCGGAGCTAAATCAAGAGTTATTCTTAAGAAGTCGGTTTTTGTATAACTACAAAAGGGATATAAATTCATGAGAATGAATTTAATAAATAATAATATTAATATATTAACCAATAATATTTGACGCGTGTAAATTTTTTAATGATTTACAATTGCATTTATTGAGATGATAGTGCATTGATGATCATTTGTCTCCCGCACATAACAACATACATAGTAACCATAACCACGAGTGTTTGGCGGTTATCTAAGACACTTCAAGTTAAAGTAAAATAATCAATTTGGTCAATTGAAAAACTGGACAAAAAAAAATAAGTAGCAATTCATTATATTCATACCTCACAACAAAATTAGAAAAATATTATGAGATATTTAAACTTGTCTAAATCTACAAATAAGATACAATATTTAAGAGAAAAACTTATAAGAAAAGTCATTAGTGATTAAAGTATTTTTATATATTAGGAAAAAGAACTTCAAATCACGTTGCAACCAACTTTAAATTGAACTATGATTGTTTGAAAGCGCTAAGAATCATCCCATTAACGGAATGATTACGGATCAATCAAAAACTATGTTTGTTTAGAGGTCTTTTAATCCATATAAGTAATCTCATCATTTCCATTTCCATTTTACTTCCTTACCGTTATTCGATTTCATTCCGTTCATTTCACCGCACCAACCAAACGGACACTAAATATGTTAAAGTCAACAATAACTCTACCACTAAATATGTTAAAGTCAACAATAACTCTACCAAAAACCAAAACATAATCAACAACATAATGTAGTTTTCACCCAACGGATTTTCTTCCTATTATTTCTATTTTGCATTGAAAAATAGCAACGACATTAACAAAATACAATTTATAATTTTTAAATATATGTAAATAAAGTTAAAATACGACTAGCATATTTAATGATAGATTTTATCTTATCAAGAACACTCTTCCATGTTAGGTCCAACCAATACACTATTTGTCATGTGGATTTATATCGACTAACATCCATTGAAATCTACAAAGATAGATGCAAACATTAAATACTATTTTCATAATTAAGTCTTATAATATGTTTTAGATCGACTAATGAAATGTAAAAATGTCGTTTACAATAAAGAGCAAACCATGTGTGATTTTCGCTCTCTATTTGGACATAGAATCCACCGTGCATCTAGTCTTCTTTTCCTCATAATCGTGGTTTTCATCAGCTAATTATGTTCGGGAAATGCATAAATGTGGTATGAGCGGTTTCCACACAAATAGTTATAAGAAAATATCAAATATTTTATTCTTGGATAGGCATGCATCATGCATGTAACGATTAAAGTGAAATTTAATCATAATAATGGTTAAACAATTGTAGTTCTAAATCTTTAAACTTATTTTATAGGCAGGGAGATAGAGCATGTTAAAGTCCGAGGAAAATACATGATGGCTAGTGGAGGTATGTCCGGAGTTTGTGACGACGGTAATCAAGGATAGAAGGGAAAGAAGACCCTGACGGAACCGTCAAGGGACGTGGCGACAACTATGGAAGCCCATTTAGAGAAGGTAGAGTGTTAGATTGGTGAGATGGTCGATGCCGTTGAGGACGTCAATGGCCGGGTAGATAGCCTTCGAGAAGAACTAGAGGGCCTAAAGGACAGCTTTCAAGGAGCCTTGAACGAATCACACGATTATGCCTTAGAAGCCATGGTGACAGCGATGCGCACGGAGATAGATGTGCTAAGGAAAAAGCTTGAGACATGCAAGACCGCCGTTGGGGCGGGCATGTTCGCGATGGTGCCCGCACACAAGATAGAAGCACCAAAGCCGAAGGAGTTATAGGGAGACGATCAGATAAGGACATGGAGAAATTCCTATGGCAATGGAGCAATACTTCCGTGTTGTGGGAATCACAGAAGATGGACGTAGGGTAAGTGTCGCATCAATGTACCATACCGATATTCCCTGCTTCCATGATGGAGGTGTAGGACTTGTGATAAGGCCGGGACTACCCCTATAAAAACTTGGAGAGATTTGTGGAGGAACTGAAGAAGCATTTCTACCCAACCTACGCTAATGATGAAGCACGGCCTAAGCTTCGTCGGCTCACGCAGCGTGGGACCGTGCGTGAGTATGTTAATGAATTGCCGGAGATCATGGTTCAGATCTCCAATATGGGTGAAGAAGAGGCCCTCTTTGGACGGACTCAAGACATACGGGAAGCAAGAGTTGCAACGTCAAAACGTCCAAACTTTTACCGAAGTCATGACGGTAGTGGTCTCCTTGTTCGAGTTCAAGGGCATGATACGAAGTAATCCTGGAGGAGCAAGTGTAAAAGTGGGGGAGTGGAGCAAGATGACAAGTACTCGGAGAGAGATGACGAGCGGCCCATGGAAAATTATGTCTCGCCCAGACGAGAGTTCTTAGGAAGGGAGAACGTTTCAACAATACGATGAGGGTCCGTCAGAACAAAGAGGTAGGTTCAATGGAGACAAGGGCGAGACAACAAAAAGACGCCGCTTGAGTTGCTTCTTGCGTGGAGAGGAGCAACTCGTAAGGAATTGCCCGACAAAGAACAAGTTTGCCGCTAGTCTCGGCAGAGAAAGAAGAGCCCATGAGGGAGTCTCTTAGACTCGGGGCTATGGTAAAGAGTACCCCCAAAGTGAGGCTATTCAAATGCCTCAAGTGTGATGGTGATCACTTAAATCGGGATTGCCTAGAAAAAGTGACAAGGAAAGAGTCACCGCCCGAGGAGGAGCGGGGTGAATGGGTAGTAAGGTTCGGGGCCGTGAGGACATGCAATGTTGCTAGACCGGAAGAGAAAGGGTCTAGAGCATCTGGGGCATGTGAGAACGGCAAGCTGTCCGGAGACAGTTATGAAGACAAGGCTATCCCGCTGTGGGAGGAGATGCAATGGGAGCCTTCGGGAGAAGAAGTTGGGACGTTGTAGGAGGAGACGCGACACTTGCATTCAAAAGACAAGACCTCTTTGGGGAAAGAGGTTGGCATGGTCGAGAAAAACCTTAGGAATTGACTCGCAACGGGGACATTGTGAAAATAAGTGGGGGAGTATGTCACAACTGCTTTTCCGTGACGTTAAGGCCGGAAGACAAGATGACTTGCTAGGAGACCCCATCAATGCACCATTTGACAAAAGATCAAGCAGCAATGACATGGGAAGAAGGCCAAGCGTAAGGCTAGAAAAAGACCTTGTCTAGATGGCATACTGGGTAGACAAGAAATATTCCGGAAGATCAGGGAGATCAAGAAGGATCTGGAATGCACAAAAGGAATCCAGAACTCGACGGAACGTTCCGGAAGATGATGGAATATTCGTGAAGGCGGAGGAGTATTCCGGAAGGATCCTGGAGGATCGAGACAAGTCTAGAAACCGGAGGGAGTCTCTAGACTCGTGTAGAAGTTGACGGGACGATCCGGATGGAGGCGGATCTTCCTAGAAAATGACGGAGAATTCTAGAACGCGAAGGAACCTTGAAGACTTAGCTAGAGTTTTAGGGAAAGTTCTAGAGTCTTTAAGATAAGCACAAGCTAGGAAGGATTTGGATTAGCTTGAGAGAAGGTGGGCAAGGCTATGAATAGGGGAGGTCACCCCTCATTTCCATCATCCACCATAATCCATTCTAAAAAGCTCTCTTGTAAAGCTGGCATTTGTAAAGCTCTCTTGAGTAATATAAATGCATGGCTTGCCGACAAGTCTCCGAGTTTGCCTAGCCATCTATACGAAGCGCTCATAATCAAGGAGCGTCGACGAATAAGGTTCTTTAAGCTTGTCTGAGATGAAAATATAGCTAAGAGCCGCACGGTCTGAGTTCGAGAATAACTCGGCCCGTGACACTAGTGGACTCATTTTTTATCCTCAAACTTTTTCTCTATATTAAATCCTACATCTTGATCTTTGGCCATTCCCTGCGCAACAATATCAATGGTTTGAACCCACAGCTAAAAGAAAATGTTGTTTATTATTTAATTAACGGAAATGACTCATATAATACCAACTATTGACATTGAATCTAAAATAATACCAACCTTGAAAATTACTAGGAGCGATACAAACTATCATTGTATTTACCAAATATAATATATCTTACTTTTCCGACAAAAATCCTAACTTCGGCGATGACGTTGCAACCGATTTTGTACAGTCATCAAAACTGGGATTTAATTGTGTGATGTGGATTTTATTTTTTTAAATCAAATTACTATCATATAATAACTTAAAAATATATATATATATATATATATATATATATATATATATAATTTTTGTAACTATTATTTTAAATAATATTTTTTGTGAAAAAATATTTTAAAAAATATTTTGTTTTTGTAAAAATTTGTTTTTTTAGGTTTTTTTATATTTAATTATTTTAATTATTTTTCTAACATAAATGGAAATTTTTAAGTTTTATTTAGGGATTAAGTTAAAAATGAAATTTTAAATAATCGAATTTTTTTTATAAAAATTTTAAACAACATTAAATTTTTATAAAATGTCATTTTAAAAAAATTCTGAAAATAAATATGTTAAAAAATCAAATAAAAAAGTTTACAAACTTTTTTG